>CM063512.1:11500870-12714204 GCA_032199755.1 Ambrosia artemisiifolia
ATATCAAGGAGAAAAGGAAGTATACGGTACAAAAAGATCATTACCTAAAAAGCGTAAGAAGCAACCAAATCATGCCACCTGTTAACTATGGTTAAGTTTACTTAACCTAAACCTGGTTGATTAAAGATGTAAATTAATCTATTTAGGTTTATATTTGAAGTTCTAGTCACTTCAACATTTTGTTTTTGAGCTTCAAAATTGTCTTTGACAGCTTTATCATCCTTATCCACCTCAACTTCTAGCCCTACTACATTTTCTGTCCCAAGATTTTCAACATCAATATCTTTACCTTTATTATTCAATTCATCTCACTTGTCGCACACTTTCATCAACTCAGGAACCCACAAGTATTTGGTTCGTGCCTCCTTAACCATTTCCCCCATCTCCTTTAGTATTGTTTCGTATTTTTTTATGTTCCCTCCATGGTTTTTATCCAAACATATGGAAAACAGTAGTTAGAAAGGTTAAATAATAAGTGCGTCCAAATTAAGATTGGTGCGTCCAAAGAAACATAAGTGTGTCCAAAGTTATATTATAGGTGCTTCCAAATATATAGATCAGAAAATATGTAAGTGCGTCCAAATTCAGTATAAGTGCGTCTAAACTTAAAATTGTACCTTTTTAGCCTTTAGTGAAGCCTCATACTCTGCTTCTTTTCCTTTCTCAACAAGACTCGGTTGTGGTTGAGTTTCTGAATACTCAAACATTTGTTGTGTATGAGTACTCATGTCGAACTGTCTCCAATCTGCTTCTTCATCAACATCATCGTCAATTGTTATTCTTTTTTGTGGAGTTCTCCCCCATAGGCAGAGTGTAATCATCATCAACATCTCTGCCTTGCATTCTCACCAACACATCCACAACTTCGTCTAGATTTTGATCATTTTGTAATTGATCATTTTCTTCACCACCCGCATCATCTGCATCATCCTCTTCTTCATCATCAGCCACATTATCTTCTTCATCATCCTTATCAGCATCACCCTGATCATCTCCATCATCTTCTTCCCTATCAGTCAACGCCCCGTTGTTATAAAGATGAATTTCCATCGCTGCAAGTGAACTAGTGGTTATGTAAGAAACTGCGTGTATGCTAATTTGTATTTCAGATGGATGTCTTTTGTTGTATTCTTATGTGTAGATAACCTGCATGTTTCAAAACATCATATATATGTTAGAAAACATAAATGCGTCTAAAATAACAATAGGTGCGTCCAATTGTATAATCAAAAAAATATAAACGCGTCTAAAAGCAATCATAGGTGCGTTTGAGGTCTTACACTCAACATTACAATTGGACCATTATACTGGTCTTCTTTCCATCCTGCTTTTGTTCTCCCCAGACATTCGATCAGGTACGAGCACCAATTCATATTAGGAATTTATGCCTCATCATCCACCCCATGCAAAAAGCTTTGATTGATTGTTGTTGACTTTTGTGATCTCCCCGAAAACTGTGTTCCATAACACAAGAAATTTCAGTTTAAACAGCCGTCCACCCCTTGGTTGTTGCCTAACAACCGGTGTTACCATCGCAACGCTAACTTCTTTTTCTCAAATTGATTCTTGAACTCATCTATTATAGAGTCAGAACCTTTCCTTACCCTATTTTTCTCTAGTACTTGTTTCTTCCCCATTGGTATGCCTAAAGCTTCATGTACCAATGAAGGTGTGATCTTGATTTTCCAATTCCATGCGTTTAGTTGGTTTCTTCCCTCCTCATAATTGACTAACAGCCAGTAACCCAAACCTGTTGATATATGATCAATCTTAGGGGCCGTTTGGCAACGTCTGAATGGTTAAGTGCTGAACCAGTAAGAGGTCTGAATGATTAAGAGGGTCTGAATAATTAAGTGCTGAATCATTAAGTGGTGTTTGGTTGGACATCTGAATAATTAATTAAAAAAATACACAATTATTTTAAAACCCCACCCCACCCCACCTCACCCCACCCTTCTCTTCTTCTCTTTATCTACGATCTCTCTCTCTGTTCTCTTTCTTTCATTCTTTCTTCTTTCTTTTTCTTTCTTCTTTTCTTTCTTTTCTTTCTTTCCTTCCTTTCTTTCTTTCTAGTTTCTACCTTTCTTTCTTTGTCTTTAACTCACAGAAAAGGAAGAGATTTGCTGTGAATGGGGCGGCAGCGAAGGAGTTGAGGGGAGGAGGAGGAGGAGGCGGCGGCGGCTCATGAGGCTGCGGAGGGAGGCGGCGGTGGTGCAGGTGACTGAGGAGGGAGGAGGCGGCGCAGGTGGCTGAGGGAGGAGAAGCAGCTGCTGCTTTCCTTCGCGTCTGAATCGTTCAGACTTGTCACCATGTCTGAATGAATAAGTGGCCATTCAGATCACTTAATCGTTAAGTGGACCGAACCAAACACATACATCTGACCGATTCAGATGTGTTTGTCAATTAAGTGCTATTAAGTGCCAAACAAACAGCCCCTTAATGTCTAACACAGATCCAAACCCCATTTTTCTAACTTCTTCCTTTTGTTCATCTGTGTACTCTTGGATGCTTTCAATAAACTCAGCAGGAGAGCATCGTGTTTTTAACTTCTTATCTTTGTACTCCACAAACTCCCTTTCCTTTATTTTCTTCACCTTCTTAGGTTCATCCACTTTTACTTTCTTGTTCGGCCTCTCGAAATCATCATCTGAAGATTCTGAATTGTGTTCAACAGTTTATTTTTGTTTCTTCAACTTTTGTCTCATCTTTCCAACATCAAACTCCAATTTTTTAGCAGCTTCCTTGTTTACCTTTTCAATTCTTTTTTTAATGTTAATTAATTTATTTGTTGGCTGCTCCTCGAAATCATCATCTTCTTATGTTATAATTGGTTATGTATTAACAAGGAAAAATAACAAATATTTAAACGCACTCACGAAACATTGTAGACGCACCCTTTATTTTATCAGACAAAAAATCAAACGCATTCATGTCCTAGTTGAGACGCACTCATGTATTAATTAACCTAAATTAAACTAAACATACAGACGCACTTATATGTTAATTGAGACGCCTTATGTATCATTTAACCTAAAATAAACTGAACAACATACAGACGCACTCATGTATTACCATACAAGAACAACAAACACACTTTATACACTTTAAAATAATCTGAACAACATACTGACTACAATTAAACAAGGAATATGAGAAGTGTTATGTGCCATACAATTGTTGATTATCATACCATATGATGTCACATCATGAACCATATGAATATCCGAGACCATGTGAGTTGTGATTTTGAAATCAGAAATCCATGTAACTTATAGACACGTATACACAAAGGAAGTGTGTAGGCTTGTCAATCCAAAATTTCAACCATCTAGTATTTAAGGAGTCAAAGTAGTAACATATTATGCTCAAAATTGGAGGGCCAATATGTTATGAAGCCGAATAATAGTTACAATGTCAACATGATATGTCTTTCCAAAACGGGAATTGGTTTGTTCGGTTGCCATTATGAATACTAATTAGTGATTCGTTTAACTATGAAGGAATTGGGCCTCTTCGACTATTGGCTCTACCAAAGTGGTCCTCACATACGTAGAATCGGTTGTCCCTGCTGCCATAAGCTATTGTTGTTCGTTGTTTTATCACACTGTGTTGAAACTAGATGCAGTATAAATGCAGACAGGCACATCCTCTTTAGATGCTTAAACTTTTTCTTTGGGTTCTTCAAGTTTTTAAGTGCCATCATCGACATCATGAACGATGGTGGGGAAGACATTTCTCAACATATATATCAAAAGAAACCCGATGAAAATGGAATTAAACAATGTTTGTATATTTGGAGTAGAAATAACTAAAAGATAAGCAAGATACTTAAGGTAATTTGAATTTTGCCTCTATGAAATATGATAGTACCATATCAGATCTCTGATTCCATTGATACTGCAACTCTTGTTGACTCAAACTAAACACTAACAGACCACAACCATGTAACCAACAAACAATTGTAAACCAATGACGTTCATCTTCACGGTGTTATAAAAGATGTTCATCTTAATCGGGTCGGGGGTAAAAGTCTAATGATGGGTAACATATGTAAACTCGAATTTAGACGCAGAATAATTTATGTGTGAGTTAGTTGCAACAAAAACTGCCATCTAGTAAAGTAAATAATTTGATAAATCGTATAAATTAAGCTGATTCTGGCCCTTAATATCATATTTTGTATTTTACGATAGATAGTTAATTGTTTAAATATAATGTACTTGAGTGAATTACTATTTGAGTCCCTGTGTTATAGTGATTTTAATTTGTTGAATCCAAAGTTCGAAACTTTAACTACATGAGTCCCTAGCTTGAAATTAACTAGCCTATTGAGTCCAAATTGCTAACTCCGTTAACTAAGTCTGTTAAATATGTATGAAATGACAAAAGTGCCCCTAGTAATAAAATATAATTTCACCAAATATGTTAAATCTCTTCACCTTCTTCCTCATCTCTCATCTAAGCCTTCCCAACACCAACATCGCCACAACACCATCACTATACCTCCACCATCGCACAACGACCACTGCACCACACCTCCATACCAAACCCACCACCGTCCCCTATCTAGTGAGAATCTGACACTCCTTCACAACACCAAAAACCCCAATTTCAAAATAAACCCTACAAACAACTAAACCACAACCACCACTACAACATCCTCAGGGCTTTTACTGTAGTTTTGATACTCGTATATAGTGGCCACAACATCACAATCATAAGTTATATATCTGTAGTTTATGCATTTAACCAGATTCGTTTAAGTCTTTATAGTGGAATTTATTCAAAAAAATTATATAAATATAGACACAATGGAACAATCGAAGTTGCAGAAACAATCTGTTTGTAAACAATTGAAGTAGGAAAAAAAACCTAAAGCTCACCGGAGACTCATCGGTTCTTCTTCATTGATTGGTTGGAACCCTAGCTTATTATTTTTGCCGCTTACCGTAGACTCCGATCTCTTCTCTCTCTCTCTCTCTTCCACCGTCGCCTCTACATCTTTGGTCTCTCTATTCGATCTGCAAATCAAAAGAAGCCAATTTTTCAAAAGAATCCAGCAAAGGCTTTGAAAGATAACACAAAGGGGTGATGGTGCGACGTGTGGTGTAGGAGGTTGAAGATGGTGGAGGTGAGTGGGTTAGGTTAGTAGAGGAGGGTATAGAGAGACAAGATGAAGAAGACGGTTTAATAAGTAGGGGTATTTTTGTCTTTTCACTAAAAGTTAACAGACTTAGGGGCTGTTTGGCAAGTGCTGAACCAGTAAGTGTTGAATCAATAAGAGATCTGAATGGATAAGAGGGTCTGAACCAGTAAGTGCTGAACCAGTAAACTGGTGTTTGATTGAACCACTTAATAACTATATAAAATTACCTCTTTACCCTCACCTTATTTTTATAAAAATATATAAACATCACACACCACACAACACAACACAACGCACCATATATTGATAATATTCTCACTTTTTCATATACAAAGAATCTCTACACAACACACGTGATTCCTCTCCCCCCCCCCACTAGGGCTGTTCAAATCGCTCGTCGCTCGTGGCTCGCTCGTTGCTCGTTCGGAAAATGCTCGCTCGGTCTTCCGCTCGGTTGTATATGAGCCGATCGGCTCGGTTCGTTTTGTGAATGAGCCAAGCACGAGCAAAGGTACGCTCGGCTCGGTTCGGCTCGAATAAATTTTTATTTATTTAATAATAGATATACACACAATTTATAGATAAATTTATGGCTTTTTATATAACATTATATATGATTTGGCTAATATATGCAAACAAAATATAACTAGCCCACTTAAATCAATAGAAATTTAACACTAGATTTAATAATAAAACAATAAGTCATGGGGTGACAGCCTTGACTTCTTTATGTTATTAGCCGTTCATCGCTAATTGTTGCTTGATATCACACTACATCACAATGCAACAACTGTTCTCTGACGTATGCTCATCATCTCACTAGCCTCAATCTAAGCCTCATCATTGGACACTAGGAACTCAATATTAGTGTTATCATCGGACATTTCGACCTTAGTTGTCACCCGACAATGAAAACATCGAAGGAAACATCGCAATTTTATGATCGTACATAGTACTCTCCGCTCGATTCTCGCTCGGCGCTAGCTCGGAAAATTTGCGCTCGAAGAATGCTCGTTCGGTTTTACGCTTGATTGTAAACGAGTCGCTCCGCTCGGTTCGGTTTGTAAACGAGCCAAGCACGAGCACAGCTCTGCTCGGATCGGCGCGGCTCGTGAACACCCCTACCCCCCACCACACTTCTTTATCTTTCCCTTTTTCTTTTCTCTGTTTTTTTTTCAATCAAACACAACACACACGATGACGAGCAGGACCCAGGTTATCATCTTCATATTCATCATCTCCATTCAAAGTCAAGACCCATGTTTATAAACCCCAAAAACTATCCTATATTTCTCATGATGACGAGCAGGAGAAAGGGACGAGCAGGAGTAGGAGGACGTCGGTAGGTGGGTGGAAGAGAGGGAAGAGGAGGGGCGGCGACAGGAGGTAGAGGGGCGGCGAGAGGAGGGTCGGCGGGAGGAGGGGCGGCGGAGGTGATGGGGCGGCAGGAGGTGGTTTGTGGTTTGTACAGAGAAAGAGAAGGGGAAGGGTATGAAGAGGTCTTTTTTTCATTCAGAAGTTTTTAGATGCTGAATGGGGCAGACTGAATTGAACCATTAAGAGGGTGAGATTTTTGCCAACCAAACAACTCCAACCTCTGTCCGAATCAGAGGTTGCCTCTGAATGGGATGATTCAGAGGTAAACAAACAGCCCCTTAGTTAACTAAGTTACCAATTTGGACTCAATAGGTTAGTTAATTTCCAGCTAGGGACTCAAGTAGTTAAAGTTTTGAGCTTTGGGTTCAAGTAGTTAAAACCACTATAACACAGAGACTCAAATAGTAATTCACTCAATGTACTTTTTTCATATGTATAGATAATATAATATTTTATGAGCTTCTAACAAATACTATTTTGTAAGCTCTAATCTCTAATGATAATAATAATAAGAAGTAAATCAAAATTATTATATTTGTGAGGGGTGTTTATGAAGCTACTGTTTGATTTCTTCTTTTTTCGTTGATTATTTAAAATATATTCGGGTGAAAGGAACCAACGTAAACCATGTGTTCTCAAATATAATAATGACATGGTGTTTTAAATACACTAATAATGTGGTGACTTTCCATATATATAACCTACATTACTTTATTATGTTTGTATTAATTATGTAGCCTTATATATAGTGGCTCTTGTGTATTGTATGATACACTTAATCAATAAGAACTCTCATTTCTCTACTTCTCATTCTCTCTATGTTATCTCTATTGTCATGTACTAGCAGGGAACCTGCGCGTTGCGGCGAAGTCGATAATACAGGGCGGAAACGTAATTCAAACCTTAAAACAATTAAAAGAATCAATATGTAAGGTGCATGTTTGTGTGTGTGTAAGCACTTGTACTTCGAAGTGGGGTAATTTTTAAAAGCTACAAGGAGACATGATAGCATGTTACGTTCCATATACCATATGCAATTTGACATACATGCCAATAAAATACAATGGAAGTAGCAGTTTGACTCATTAGTAACTATTATTATAGTAATAGTCTTACTCAATATGTTGAAAGTGCCAAATCTGGAGAGATTGCCGAGGAGAAGAAATCATAGGGACCTATATAAGATCTACAATAAGAGGAGATTAGAACGGCTCATATGTAATCAACTTGCAAAGAAGTATACCCGTAAGTTTTTCCACATGATAAAAGCAATGCAATACAACTGCTAATTAAGTACACCACAAATTTCTATCAATGGCATCTGAAAGTGAAAATGGAAGTTAAGTTAGTTCAAAATATTCCACATAAGACATTCCAACCCGAGAACTTTATAGACGTGCACTGATTGGTTTTTTTCTATAGGAACCAACCGGTTTCAGTTTGGTTCAGCCCTGGTTTCGCTGGTTTGAAAGATAGGTTTCGGAGTCCGGTTCAGTTTGGTTTGGGTTCGTGAACCAATTAATGCGCACACTATTTTTTTAAGAAAAAGGCATCACAATTTTTTTAAGAAAAAGGCATCACAATTTTTTTACGTAAAGTTCAACTTTTATTGATTTAACAATCTTTTTAACGTGTATAGGTATATATTTGTATGTGTAGAAACATTTTTATATAATTTTGTTATATATAATTTTTTATATAAAATTGCAATTTTTTTAATAAAATGTGGCAATTACTTAATTTTGTTTGATACCTTTCTCAATCGCTTTATAATACAATATATAGATTATATATTATAGATATAGTATATTAATGGTGATTGTAGGTTATGATAAAAGAATATGTACAAGTAGGTTTTGCATGAAGGGTAGAAAGGGACAAAGTTACATGACATTTGGGTTTTAAGCATGAGTCTTTTCCCATGTCATCTTAAAATGTATGTAAAATTACAGTTGTAGACATCCGTCCTCCTTTATAATGTAGTATAGATATATTAGATAATGCTATTAGGTCGCTGTTTTACAAAACGTTATCAGCATGAAGTGCTTACGGATTTTGATCACATCATAAGATTTGGATACTGCGAACAACCTAAAAAAATTTCGATCAATGGTATGTTTTATTCATTTTTACCTCATAACAATTTAACATCACAAGAAAAAATAATTAATGCTTTAAAAAAAAGTTGGTATCGATATATCACGAAAAGCTCTCTGTTTTTTCAAACAGTCTAATTTATTTTTTCCTTTAGATAATCTATACATATAATAAACCAAAGCCATTTTAATGACATGACATTTAAAGAGGCATTCTCCTCCTTGAGTGTGCTATGTGTCATCCCATGTGGCATTAAGATATTTTAGGAAAAAAATAATTTAATAAAAAATTAGATTTTTCTCTCTTATGTTTTCTCCCATAATTTTTAAACGTTAATATCTTTTATATACGATATTTTTTAAAGAAAAAAATTACACCAAATTAACGAGCGTTTTATTATCTTTCCAACGAGTACCATAGTGCTATATAAAAAACGGAGAAAAAAAAACGACTATTTTTTGTTGGGTTTTGTTCAAACAGGAAAAAAAAACACAAAGTGTTCAAGTAAATCATTAATCATGTATAGGCAAGTCACTAATTATGTTCAAATCAGTAAATATGAATTCTATTTTCAACATGCGTTAGCATTGGAGTTATACATTGTTTTGGGTTAGATATTAATATTAGAGTTATACATTGTTTAAGGTTAGGCGTTAACATTTGAGATATATTTTTAATTGTTTTAGGTTAGCTGCTACCCGAAGTGTTCATGCATGTAACTGTAAAGCGCATCATTCTATTTCATATGTAAAACTAATGTCATATTAGATTTTTCAACCCCGGGACCTTCCCGGGGTATAATCTAGTATGAAAATGTACACTTACGCTTTTGTGAACTAAGAAAACACGATCGTCAGCATTAAATACGTTGTATTATTTTTGTTATAATTTGGAAAAAAGTTGAATTATTTTTGTTATAATTTGGAAAAAGTTTCACCGTGTTATGAATTACTTATTAATAGAGTGACCATCCACATGCTTAACTCCCTTTTCTTCATTACTATTATCATTAATGTTATTAATAGCATTATTTATAACACTCCCCCTTGACTATCCATCTCATACGCTTTTAGATGCTGCCTCGTTAAAAACCTTGCAAGGAAAACCCAATGGTTATGGTACAATATATATTGGAGAAATAGATGTTATTGTTCTTCCAATTGAAGAGTTAATGCACTTGCGTAATTGGTCAAGATGAAAAGTCCTTGATGGATTGATGATGCCTACAGCATTGATATCAATACCTTAAGAAGTTTTATGTATGGACTAAAATAAGGGGGTTGAGTGTTATAAAACTCATGAGATATCCCGATAATGAGCAACATAAGTTTGATTGTATTATCCAGCTTGTATCAAAAGTTTTCTTTTAAAAGTTCACTCGCAGTTTACAGTGATAATGTCTGAGCATTATCGAGAGACTCTGTAAAACTTTTAAAAGGGGATTTTGAAAGTCCTTGACATAGTGCACTTGTTGCTAGACCTATAATTTGAGTATATATGTAATGATATGTTTACCAATCCATCAAAGTATATCTTGAAAAGATTGTGGGACATTTTACAATAGACATAGCTCATATTTAAAGTGCATTAAAGGTTGTCCAATTACTTGATATGGGAAATTATTCATTTCATCTCCTACCAAGTAGAGATTTTCACTCTACAAGTACCATAGTTAAATATATATGTACATTAGTATATGTCTTGCTAGTTATGCATGATTATTATATCTTCCACATGAACTTGTTATCATAATACAGTCTATGTCAAGTGAGGAGACACCGAAATGAGTTAAAAAAAAAATACTTCAGGTATGAGAGATATATGAATATATTTCACTAACCCATGCAAACAAGTTTGGTTAGTCTTGTAGATACAGGGAATATAACACATCACATTTGTTGATCTTGTGACATTTATTTATGAGAGGAGGCAACATTAGTTCAACTTAAAGAATTGCACTTACGAGAGCAGGGACTAAAATTTTGGAATGAAGATCATACATGAATGATTCAACTTAAAGATTTCACGCCCATTCATCAAGAACGCAAATCATTGACTACAAAAACTTTGAGCAACTTTCTTAGAAGATCGTCACCATCATTCAAATGATACATATTAAAATGAGGGGGAGAATTCGACACGTTGCACTCTTTTTCCCTTCACTAAGTTTTGTCCCATAGGGTTTTCTTAGTAAGGTTTTTAACGAGGCAACACACATGATCCAGAAGTATCAGGGGGAGAAAATACGCGTTGCACTCTTTTTCCCTTAGCTGAGGTTTTATCCCACTGGGTTTTCCCGGCAAGGTTTTTAACGAGGCAACATCACCAAGCGTATTATAAGAATTGTGTATTGTTACATCATGTGGATAGTCAAGGGGGAGTGTTATGAATGCACCATGTGGTGACTCTCCACATCCTTAACTCCTAATTGTCATTACTCATTGTTAATGTAAGAGCCTTATAAATAGAGGCTTAATGTAATTGTTATGATACACTAGAATGAATAAGACTTCTCTATTCTATCTCTCTCTAATCTTCCTCTAATCTTGTTCATAGTTATTATATTTTGTATGCTAGTAGGCCGTTATTTTACAACACACCGTTAATTGTAAAAGTTATAATTAACATGTGGATAGTGAAATTTCATGTGAATTATCTTAATTGTATTTGGCTAAGCAGTTATCTGTCTTTGTTTTGTGAAAATTATTAACTAAGTATTATAAATTATAAATATATATACATTTGGTAGATTTCTCTGTGAGACTACCGGTTCTATTGCACATCGTATTGCTACTTAATGCATCGTACAAGCTTCTTATGTGTAATGGTTACTTGCTAAGCCGGTAACCGGTTGTTCTTGCGCTTAAAACCCTATTCTCTTCTTTCTCTGTTTGTCCTCTCCTCACCGTCTTATTTCTCTTCACCATCTCCCTCACCTTATTCAATATATTAGCATCATTAACATTCCCTTCCACGTAAACCCATAAAGATCGTGAAACTTCACAGTAATATTAGTCATTCTAGAATGAATAGTTGGTCATAAAACTTCGTGTAAAACCAATCAAGAAACCTAAAGATTCAATCTTTATACTATAAGATGATCAAGAAAGCTCACATGGGCTTACTGGGTACAAGATTCAATGTGCTTTCAAAAAACCTTAACTTTGGTGGAGGCCGCCGGTTAGCCGTCTCCGGCGGCCTCTCCGCCCGAATTCCATAGCTGTCGTTGCTGGCGACCGGTTCAGCCGATTATCGTCTCAGGCCACGGCGGCCGCACAACTGCCTACTGTGGTGGCTTTTCCCTCTTTTTACATATGCGTATCGCTTTCAGGTTGTAAACCCTAGGCTTGATGTACAAGTTAGTAGAATAGGTATTCTTCGCTGACTGTCGTCATACGTGTATGTTTCTTTGTTTTTCTGCTGCTGTTATATCTATGGTATACTAGATGTCTTTGATTTTGCCATTATGTATTTGCATTATTGTTGCATTTTGTGGTTTTTGTATACACTACTTTTGGCCTTTTAAAGACGGTAGTTACCGGTGGCTATTTCCGTTTTAGGTGGCGCCGACGATTATCTAATCGGCCCAGGTGGTGCGTTTGTCCACAGTGTCTTTCTTGGTTGGCGTTGACTGCCTATGACCCTGCTTTTATCTGCGATTCTTAACTGTGTTATACTGTGATAACTTTAGAAGGGACTGTGCTGATGGATTTTCTAGCTTTTGTGATTATTTGTGGGAAGCTATTTGTTGATTAATGAAATTATAGTCGAAATAGTCGAGATGATCATTTGTTTGCCTCATATTGTTGTGATTCTGATGTGTTTGTGGCACCTGGCTTTTGTATATGCCATTTATAATGTGATGCTCAGTTTGTGTATTTGTTTTTTTGTAATTATTTATGTTTTCGTTATCTGAATCTTGCATTGGCCGATGCTTCTAATTATTCAACTTACGGTTGCATGTGTATTGAAGTCAGATCTTCATAATGTGGTGTTATATAATGAGTTTGAATCTTTGTGATACATGTTGTTTTCCCTTAAATCTAACATGAAATCTGTCTTTTTTGTTGGTTTTTTATGTGCTATTGCTCCTTAATGCATAATAAGCTCATGGTACAACCTTCGTATACATGTTGTACAGATCCACCCTGCTTAACAAGTGAATCTGCCACTGCTTTTAAAGGAACGGTTTTGTGAAGTATTTATGAATGCTTATCTGTGTAATGTTTTTTAGGTTCGATTGTGATGACTACGAAGAGACAAAGCAACATGGCTATGATGAGTTCGGAATCCTTCTCGACTATAAACAATGGGCATGCCGGCATAGAGAGCTGGATGGTGGGTTTAATCCCGCAACCGTCTTTGTGACCATGCCTTTCATAAACTCTGAGCCAATGGTGATGAAAGGTCGTATGATGATAGATTGATGTGGATTTTGCGGTGTTATATAAAGATACATTTGGTAGATTTCGTGTGACTACCTGTTCTGTTGCACCTCGTACTCCTACTTAATGCATCGTACAACCGTCTTATACGTAATGGTTACCTGCTGATCAGATAACCGGTTGCTCTTGCACTTTAAACCTCTTTCTCTTTAACTACAAAACAACATGCCTATGATGAGTTCGGAATTCTTTTCGATTATAATCAAGGGGCATGCTGGCATAGAGAATTGGATGGTGTGTTTAATCCCGCAACTGTCTTTGTGAGCATGCCTTTTATAAACGCTGGCGGTGACGAAAGGTCATACGATGGTATATTGGTGTGGATCTTGCAGTGTTATATGTGTTGGTTGAAACCTACAAGATTAATGGTGAGAGTTCCTATGTTGCTGGGCTATGATGAGTTATTGTTGGAAATGGTGCGTCATGAACGTGGGATGGTGGGTTGAACCTGCAACCCCGTGCGACAAGACAACTCTGAACCTTATTGTCTTTTTATTTTTCTATATTATCGGTAACTAAATTTATATAAAATAAAATGGTAATTGTGTTAAAAAAATACATTGTGATGTTGAGATTAATCGCTTACTTTTCATGTTGGTGACTTTATAGTTTATTCGGTTACTTATTAGTTTCCGCTTAGCCATTGCAGAAAGCAAGGATGATCATTGATCCAGTGCAATTCCTAATGTGTAGACATACTGCAGACTGCCATTATTATGCAATGTTCCTTTCAGCACTCCTGTTTCATATGTGATGATTTAATCCTAAAAAAGGTATTCAACTTTTTGTTATCGTTTTCCTTTGTATTTTCCAATCATTTAATACCTGTAACCTACGTTCCTGGCATGTTTGTTTCAGCAAACAAAAGGGTTCACCACATTTATAACCATCTTCAATTACATTGCCTCAAAGCCGTCCTAGCTCTGTTGGTAGAGCGCGTGGTGTTTGACCACGTAGTTGTAGGTTCGATTCCCACATACGGAGATTTCTTTCCAGCCATATTTGTTCGGTAAGTTTTCCCGGTGGGTTAAATACGCGTTCGCAAACGCTCGCGGATCAAATACTAGTGATTATACAATTTCCAAATTTAATACCTATTCTTTTGTTTTAAAAGAAAAATAACAATTCTTACAATTTCTCGTGTATTATACCATGTTGTTTAAATATAATAAAGAGTTAATGGCCAAAATCGTCCCTAAGGTTTGGCAGTTTTGCTACATGAGTCTAAAATCAAAACTTTTTACATTTGAGTCCTTCTGTTTTACATTTTGTTGCCAAATTTGTCCCGGACACTAAACCCAGTTAACTATTGTCATTAACTCTAGGGTATTTTTGTCTTTTTGGCTGCCCCTTTTTACATCTGGGTATTTTTGTCTTCTGTGGGTATGAATAACTCTGTTTAAATTGGGTTTTAAAAGGGGGCAGCCAAAAAGACAAAAATACCCCAAGAGTTAACGACAATAGTTAACTGGGTTTAGTGTTAGGGACGAATTTGGCAACAAAATATAAAACAGAAGGACTCAGATGTAAAAAGTTTTTATTTTGGACCGATGTAGCAAAACTAACCAAACCTCAGGGACGATTTTGGCCATTAACTCTATAATAAAAGTTAGATTTTAAATATTAGATTTATCAACTATGTCATATGCAAATATATATATATATTTGCGAGAGAATGTGAAAAAGTGTCGTAAAACACAGGTAAGGATTAAAGATGCCAAAATTAGGGTACGGACGTCGCCGAATAAGTTATATTAGACTATTGGTATGCTCAGCAAAAAACAAAAAAAAAAAATAGTTAGATCGATGGGATTTGGAAAAATCCTTAAGCTGAAAGTGGAGAACATTCCAGGTTCGCTTGGATTGTATATTTTAGGGAATCTAGACACTGATAACATGAGAATTAACGTAAATAAAGGACATTTAGACGTTAATGTTGAGACAATTCGAATGTTATTGGGTGTTCCAATCGGCGGTGTTGAGATAACATTGGGTTCAAAACCGGATGGTTGTAATCCCATTCTGGTCGACTGGAAGAAGAGATATCCATGTGCAACTGTTAGCCGAGAGCAATTGTTGTCTAAGATAATAGAGGATGATACAAAAGATGAGTTAATGTTTAAACTTGATTTTGTGTTGCTTTTTATATCAACTATGGTTACCTGCAACCGTAATGGTACATGTATGTATACATTACTTGATTGGTTGCATCTGGATAAGGACATTAAAGATCATGATTGGTCCAAGTTCATCCTTGATAATATAAAGTGTTGTAAGGGTGTTTGGGAGCCTAACTCTCCAGATTACTACTTTACCGGGCCGTACACCGTCTTGACCGTAAGTATTTATATATGTTATGATGTTTTGTACTAATATACACAAATGTACATCCATTTTAAAAACTAATGTGTATATGTTTTATGTCATAAATCAGCTGCTATATCTCGATCGGGTTGCTTGTGAAGAGATTAAAATTGAAAGATCTGTGGCTCCAATATCCTATTGGACAAAAACACTGCTGAACAAGAGAGAAACAATGGAGACTAGCAAGGGTGGGTTTGGTATGGGCGACATTAAAGAATTGTCTGGTGATGTTCGTGACTATGACGTTGAATCTGATGAGGAGGTCGATGAGATAATGAAAGAAGATAATGTTTGTGTTAACAAAAGTCTTGAGGTAATGTGCATTCACAGTTATTTTATTGATTCAAAATGTTTATTAATCAAAAATATACTATATTGAATAATTTTTATTTGTTAGGGGTATGTTGCAAAAATCGATGATATGTATAATATGATTGTGGATTATAAGGGAAAACTGGAATTCACCATCGTAGATGCAATGAATGACTTCCCGAATAATAAGGAGTTGGCGCCTTTCATCGATAAATGCAGGTCACTGTTCAGTAACTTTGTTGTGGTTGAGCTAGTTTGTTTACCAAGATTTTTACTTTGACTGCCAACCACAACAAAGTTACTGAACAGTGACCTGCATTTATCGATGAAAGGCGCCAACTCCTTATTATTCGGGAAGTCATTCATTGCATCTACGATGGTGAATTCCAGTTTTCCCTTATAATCCACAATCATATTATACATATCATCGATTTTTGCAACATACCCCTAACAAATAAAAATTATTCAATATAGTATATTTTTGATTAATAAACATTTTGAATCAATAAAATAACTGTGAATGCACATTACCTCAAGACTTTTGTAAACACAAACATTATCTTCTTTCATCATCTCATCGACCTCCTCATCAGATTCAACGTCATAGTCACGAACATCAACAGACAATTCTTTAATGTCGCCCATACCAAACCCACCCTTGCTAGTCTCCATTGTTTCTCTCTTGTTCAGCAGTGTTTTTGTCCAATAGGATATTGGAGCCACAGATCTTTCAATTTTAATCTCTTCACAAGCAACCCGATCGAGATATAGCAGCTGATTTATGACATAAAACATATACACATTAGTTTTTAAAATGGATGTACATCTGTGTATATTAGTACAAAAACATCATAACATATATAAATACTTACGGTCAAGACGGTGTACGGCCCGGTAAAGTAGTAATCTGGAGAGTTAGGCTCCCAAACACCCTTACAACACTTTATATTATCAAGGATGAACTTAGACCAATCATGATCTTTAATGTCCTTATCCAGATGCAACCAATCAAGTAATGTATACATACATGTACCATTACGGTTGCAAGTAACCATAGTTGATATAAAAAGCAACACAAAATCAAGTTTAAACATTAACTCATCTTTTGTATCATCCTCTATTATCTTAGACAACAATTGCTCTCGGCTAACAGTTGCACATGGATATCTCTTCTTCCAGTCGACCAGAATGGGATTACAACCATCCGGTTTTGAACCCAATGCTATCTCAACACCGCCGATTGGAACACCCAATAACATTCGAATTTTCTCAACATTAACGTCTAAATGTCCTTTATTTACGTTAATTCTCATGTTATCAGTGTCTAGATTCCCTAAAATATACAATCCAAGCGAACCTGGAATGTTCTCCACTTTCAGCTTAAGGATTTTTCCAAATCCCATCGATCTAACTATTTTTATTTTTGTTTTTTGCTGAGCATACCAATAGCCTCATATAACTTATTCGGCGACGTCCGTACCCTAATTTTGGCATCTTTAATCCTTACCTGTGTTTTATGACACTTTTTCACATTCTCTCTACCAGTATCCGGCCACCACCATGCTGGTTGTGGTGGGTTTGTTCGAGCATTGGAGTGGAGGTGACCTATGGTGACTGTGGTGGTATCAATGATGGTGGTATTAGGCTTAAGGATTTTTCCAAATCCCATCGATCTAACTATTTTTTTTTTGTTTTTTGCTGAGCATACCAATAGTCTCATATAACTTATTCGGCGACGTCCGTACCCTAATTTTGGCATCTTTAATCCTTACCTGTGTTTTATGACACTTTTTCACATTCTCTCTACCAGTATCCGGCCACCACCATGCTGGTTGTGGTGGGTTTGTTCGAGCATTGGAGTGGAGGTGACCTATGGTGACTGTGGTGGTATCAATGATGGTGGTATTAGGCTCGAACACGGGCTGTGGTGTAGGAAAAGGCTCGAAGTAGTGATAGTTTTGGCTGTGGTTAAAGGGAGTGGTTCTCAAGCAGAGGTTTGTTACAGGAACAAATGGTTTTGCGTGGTCATGAGGGTCATGGAGTTGGTTCCTTCGGCAGGTTTTGGTTGCCGGAGGTGGTTCAATGGCGGAGGTCCTTGGTGGTTTCGTCCGGTGGTCTTGGTGGCAAATTCGGGTCTGTTATGGTCCGATGGTGGGTCTTGTGGCGTTGGGTTGGTCCGACGGGTTAGGTGACAGCTCCGGTCGGCGGTAGCATGTGGTGGCTTGGGGCTCGGGTCAGGTTACAGGCTCGGGTCTCGTTTCAAGGATCGGATTTTAGATCGGGTCATATCTTGTCAACTCGGCCAGCCGGGTCAACCTGGTCAAAGCGCGATTTGGGTCAGGTCAAACCGGTCAATGTTTCGGTTTAGTCAACGTGTCAAAACAAGGCGGCTTGGGGATACGTGCGTGTATTTTCGGTATAATAAACTCACGTTTATTATTCTTGTATTATTTATGAATATATATTTATAAATCTATTATCTATTAATCTATTAATATATATAAAAGAATTGAACGTTGCTGACGTGGCGTGCAATGGTGGCTTCAACCTCGCCATGAAACTGCCACGTGGCATCATAATTAAAAGATTTTAGTGTTTTTGAAAAAAAATTTAAATCATAATTCTTTTGTCATTCTATTCTTTACATTCTTTATCTCTTCCTCCATCTCAATCCCTAAAATCTAAGTTAATACAAACCCTAACACCATCACATTCCCTTCATTGCCACCTTTCTCCCAAACCTCACCTCCAGTCCTCCACCGTTCCACCACCCTCACCCTCGCCGCCTCTCCTCTTTTCCGGTTTCAAGAATATTACGGCTTGATTTGTTTTATACGTGTATCATGTATTTTAAATATTTGTAATCTACCCAGATCTCATTAAACTCTTGTGTTTTATCATGTATTTTAAATATTCAAACATATATATTTAGTCCTTATTTAAAAAATTTATGTCATCGATATTGTTAGGGTTTTTTCTTATTTCTCTGGTTAGGCAGCCGTCACGAACTCAAGTGATTTAAAGCAAATGCTTCAGGTAAGAATAAATTGATCGATTATTTATTTTTGAGTGTTAGCTAAAGCACTTATATTTGTTAGCTATGAAGAAGGAAAGAGAAACAGAGAGAAGATTCGATCAAACATAGCTGCTTTATTATTGATTATGATACCTGTATTTATACTAAGATAGCTACAAACAATTCCTGCCAAAACTAACTAACTATAACAGACATATGAAACTATCTAGAATTGACAACTTTAGTCCCTGACTTATTACTTTTATACTATTCTACCCCTTTACTTGTAACATATGCCCTCCCTTAAACAGCTTTCTTGTCCTCAAGAAACAAAGGAGGGAAATCTGAGTTTGAAATCCTCTGCGAATTCCCAGGTAGCTTCAGATACTGGTAAGTCTTGCCAATGAATTAAAAATTGTTGTGCCAATCGTTGCCCTCTTTTAACCAGTCGCCGATCAATAATTGCCCTAGGTTGCAGAAGAAACCTTGGACCAATTGGAAGAGATACAGCAGGGGTATGGTTTCCATGAGCTCGTTTCAACAGAGAGACATGGAAAACATCATGAATTTGAGCATCATCCGGCAAATCCAAACGGTAAGCTACTGATCCCACTTTAGCGATTATCAGAAAAGGGCCAAAGTATTTAGGGCCAATCTTGGTGTGTTTGTGAGTCCTCATAGTTGTTTGCACAAAAGGCCTTAGCTTTAAGTAGACACAATCTCCTACTTCAAATGTTCTGTCAGTTCTGCCCTTGTCAGCATACTGCTGCATTCTGTTCCTTGACTGCTGCAAAGCTTCTTTTAACTTGACTATCATGGCCTCTCTGTCTCTATGAAGGTCTTCTACTGCTGCCACCATAGTGTCATTAGGTATAAATGGAATATGAATGGGTGGTGGAAAGCCATAGAGGGCTTCAAAAGGGGTTGTCTTAATTGCTGAGTAGAAGGTGGTATTGTACCACCATTCAGCCAGGCTCAACCACTTGACCCATTGCTTGGGAGAATGCATACACATGCATCTCAGATAGGATTCTAGGCAGCGATTTAGAACCTCAGTTTGACCATCACTTTGAGGATGGTAGGCAGTAGAGTAGCATAGTTGAACACCTTGTAATCTCATGAACTCCTTCCAAAACATACTCATGAATAAGGGATCTCTATCAGACACAATATTGATGGGGCACCCATGGAGTTTAAAAATTGAATCTAGGAACAATTGGGCAACTTGAGGAGCAGTGTAAGGATGAGACAAAGGTAGGAAGTGAGCATATTTAGTTAGCCTGTCAACCACCACCAGAACTGTATCCTTGCCTTGTACTTTAGGTAGACAAGAGATAAAGTCCATAGATATATCTGTGAACACATGAGTTGGTATAGGCAATGGTTGTAATAACCCAGGGCTAGCCACAGGCTCATACTTTGCCTGCTGACACTCATGACAATCTTGAACATAAGCAAACACTTCCTTATAACAACCTTTCCAATAACAAAATTTTCTCAACCTCTGTAGAGTAGGAACAAACCCAGAGTGTCCACCAGATGGAGAGTTATGAAAAATGTGTAGGATATCTTTCTTTAGGGAAGCATCATCTCCCACAAACAACTTGCCTTTTCTTTTGAGTAACTGCCCATCCCATGTCACATCAGTAATAGTTTCACCTTGTTGAATCCTATTAATGATGGATTGTAAATAGGGGTCAGTTGACCAAGAGGCTTTAATCCTGTCTAGTAGTATAGGACTTACTGAACTGATTCCCATTTCAAACAAGGCAAGTCCAGACACCCTGGAAAGCCCATCAGCAGCAACATTGTCTGTTCCTTGTTTATACACTATCTCATAGGTATAGCCCATTAACTTGGCCAACCATGTTTGTTGCAAAGGGGTTGTGATTTTCTGAGTAAGAAGAAATTTCAAACTCTTGTGATCAGTTTTGATCACAAACTTCTTACCAATCAAGTAATGGTGCCATTGCTTGACTGCCATAAGAATAGCCAAAAGCTCTTTCTCATATACAGACATAGACTGTTGCCTGATAGATAGAGCTTTGCTGATGAAGGCCAAAGGGTGACCTTCCTGCATCAGCACTGCCCCCAGCCCTTTGGAAGAAGCATCAGATTCAACAACAAACTCTTTGTTGAAATCAGGTAAAGCAAGAACAGGGGCAGTTGTTAATGCTTCCTTTAATTGATTAAAGGACTGTTCAGCTAACTCATTCCACACAAAGGAATCCTTCTTCAAAAGTCCAGTCATAGGTTTAGCTATAGATCCAAATCCCCTTATAAATCTTCTATAGTACCCAGCCAGCCCCAAAAACCCTCTTAACTATTTTTGAGTTAAAGGAATAGGCCATTCCTTTACTGCCTTAATCTTATTTGGATCTGTTTGTACCCCTGCCCGAGAGATTATATGTCCCAAATACTCAACATTATTACCCCCAAAGGAACATTTAGATTTCTTTGCATATAGGGAATGCTGTCTTAAAAGTAAGAGTACCTGGTTAAGATCTTGAATGTGTTGTTCCATATTAGGGCTGTAAACTAAGATATCATCAAAGAAAACCAAAGTAGTCTTCCTCATAATATCTTTAAAAGTGGAATTCATTAAGGCTTGAAAAGTGGCAGGAGCATTGGTTAGCCCAAAAGGCATAACCACAAATTCAAACAGGCATTGGTGTGTTCTGAAGGCAGTTTTGTGGACATCTTCATCTGCCATTCTGACTTGATGATACCCTTCCCTTAGATCCAGCTTGGAAAACACAGTAGCCCCACCCAATTGCTCTAACAGCTCTTCTATAAGTGGTATTGGGAATCTGTCTTTCACTTTAGCATCATTTAGTTTCCTGTAGTCTACACAGAACCTCCAGGAACCATCTTTTTTCTTGACCAGGACAACAGGAGATGCAAATGCACTCCTGCTAGACCTTACAACACCAGAGTCAACCAATTCCTTGGTTAGCTTTTCCAAAACATCCTTCTGGCCTGCAGGATATCTGTAAGCCCTTTGGTTGATAGTGACATTTTCATCTTTGAGTATGATCTTGTGATCACAACTTCTCTTGGGTGGTAAACCAACTGGAACAGCAAATACATCTTCAAAATCTTGTAACAGCTTTTGTAGGGCAGGATTGTCTTCACTTGTACTGTTAACCTTAGTTTCATGTTGATAAATTCCCTCAGTAGAAGAGTGTAAGCTGAACATCTGAGCTGACACTACTTCTTCTGGAGAGTTTAACAACTCTTCCATTTTCTCAGCAGAGCACAAGGATACCTTATTATTCTCTAAACCTTTCAGTTCAACCCACTTATTATCAATCTTGAATTTCATTGTAAGTTTCTTAAAATTCCATACTATATCATCTAGGGTCTGTAACCATTGAACACCTAGTACCATATCATAATTGGTTAGGGGAATCAAAATAACATCAGCTTTAAACCAATTCCCCTGCATCATCCACTGAAAGTTTCTACACATTTGAGTACATCTTAACTTGTTACCATCAGCCACAGTAACAGACACCTCAGGAATTACTTCTATTGGACACATCATTTTCTTGGCAAGATTTTCATTTAAAAAATTATGGGTGGAACCTGAGTCATTAAGAATGTGAAGAGTTCTGGTACCAATTGAGCCTTGTACCCTCATGGTGGAATAAGAGGGCACTCCCATCATAGCATTGAGTGAGATCTTTGGCTCTATTTCTTGCAAATTCTGTTGCATGAACTCTATCACATCAATCTCATCTAAATCTTCTTCTTCTCCACATAACTCAATGGAGAACAACTGTTTATTCTTGCATATGTGTCCTTGGGTGTATTTCTCTGTACACCCAAAACATTCCCCTTTAGATCTTTTCTCTTTAATTTCTTTTTGTGTTATTGTCCATCTTTTTGCACTTAAAGGTTTAGGAATAGGTAGTAAAGATAATTTGTTTGTGTTGGCCATGGTATATGGCTTATTATTATTATTATTATTATTGTTATTATTATAGGTAGTATAAGTGCTTTTGGAACTTCTTGAATGGGTGGATTGCATGGCTGTAATGGCTTCATCTTGCATTCTGGCTAATAGATAGGCATCAGGTAGATCTTTAGGTCTGAACAACCTAACCTGATAGCCAATCTCAGGCTTTAAAGCCCTTAGGTACAAACTAACTGCATATTCATCACAGATAGTCACCTTAGTTAATGCCATATCGAATTCTTGATTCAATTTGTCCAAGGTACCAGTTTGTCTAATGGCTGCCAATGCCCCCATAGCATCTTGATTGATCAACAACCCAAATCTGGCAGTTATTGCTATCTTGTACTCAGCCCAACTCATTCCTTCAATGCTACCCCCTCTTGATTGCACAAAGGACTGGTGCCATAACAGGGCTGCATCTTCCATATGGACAATTGCATGTCGTATTTTCAAAGACTCAAGGGTTGAATCAATGGCAAAAAAGTGTTCTGCATGACATATCCACCCTTCCACATTTTCCCCTTTGAACTTGGGAAACTCAATCTTTGTCAACCTATTATTTTGTGCATGGTGAATGATTCCTGATTGAATCACATTATTATTATTATCATTATGAGAATTTTGAGTGTTATGAATCACATTATTGTTGTGATTCATATTATTACTATTATCATTATGATTATTATTATTATGGTTGTTCAAAGATTGTATAGTTTTAATGATTTCATTCATCTGTGCTTCCATTTGGGTCTTAATGACAGCAAGATTCTCAGCATTCTTAAGAGCAAAGCTTTGTAGCCCTTCAATTTCAGTCAAATTCTTACCAGCTGCTGTTTCCAGCCTTAACAAGGTATTGTCATGTTCTTGTAGTTTCTGTTCTACAGTTTGATTTCGAGTAGTTGTCATGGTGATTTAGTGAATTCAGTTGATGGTTAAGAATTGAGAGTGAAGTATTATTATTATTATAAGAATTGATGTGGTTATTGTATGTAATACTACTATTATTATTATGAAGGTTTAATGGTGGTCGTTAATGGCGGATGAGAGACGGTTATGGTGGTTAGGATTCAGTTACAGAGGCCGGAGGACCGGTGCTCTGATACCAAATTGTTAGCTACGAAGAAGGAAAGAGAAACAGAGAGAAGATTCGATCAAACACAGCTGCTTTATTATTGATTATGATACCTGTATTTATACTAAGCTAGCTACAAACAATTCCCGCCAAAACTAACTAACTATAACAGACATATGAAACTATCTAAAATTGACAACTTTAGTCCCTGACTTATCACTTTTATACTATTCTACCCCTTTACTTGTAACAAAATATATTTGGGCAATCGTAATCATCACATCAACCAAACCATATTCAAGAATTGTTTATTAAGGTAACATTACTCTCTTTTTAGCTTTTAGATTATCAACTCATATGAAGTTGCATATTTTTATATTTATAAAATACTTATATACATTATACCCATCTAAAATTAATCTATTAGAGATTATTCACATCATATATGTTGTGTTCCAACAGGAAAGCAGTTCAAGACAAAATCGCCAACACTCTCTTGCAGAAGCACTTATAAAAGAAGCCGAGCCAGATAAGAAGATCGTTGCTATACAGGCAGCCATGGGAGATGGGACCGGACTCAATTACTTCCAGAAGAGGTTTCTAGAATGTTGTTTTGATGTTGGTATCGCGAAACAATATGCAGTTACTTTTGCAGCCGGTTTAGCAACCGAAGGTCTTAAGCCATTTTGTGCTATCTATTCATCGTTTTTATAACGAGGCTATGATCAAGTGAGCACTTCAATTCTTATTAGTAAACTAATCAATGTTAAATAACTTATAACTGTTAAATAACTCATCACATCTGACATTTATATGTTAAACAAAGTGATAACTTATTAGTTCTAAATAACTTATATCTAATAGACGACAATTATCTTATCAATTGATAAGTGGATTTGGTAAATATCAGGTGATTCATGATGTTGATCTTCAAAAGTTACCTGTTCAGTTTGCAATGGATAGAGCTGGTTTAGTTGACGTAGATAGACCGACACATTGTGGAGCATTTGACATAACCTACATGGCATGCCTGCCAAACATGGTGGTGATGGCTCCAGCAGATGAACCAGTTCTCGTTCAGATCAATGCTCTCGGTCAACAAGTCAACCGAGAACCTAAAGAGGATCTTGGAAGTCAACCGAGAACCCACAAGAATAAAAAAATATTAGTAAAAAAAATTATATAATCAATGTAATTAAAAATAACTATAAACAAAAATAAATAAAAAATGTACCGCTTGTATGTGATAAGTGTTGAACCAATTCAATTTTGTCGACATATTCTTCCATTTTGTGCTTACTAGATAAACCGTTCGCTCGCTTTCACCCTTAAGCTAGTTGAAGGATTTAAGAATGACTTTCCACAAACTTTATTTTCTTTGTTAATGTCCTTTTTCGCGGTCGGTTAAAACGTGAATGTATGCTTGAGCTAAAATTATTTCTTCCTTGGTAGTCAAATCCTGTCGTTCAGACTGATTCGTAAATTTTCCCTTTTTTTCCTTCTCTTTAACAACTTCAACTACATCCCCATTTTCTTCTTCTTCAAACTCATCATTTTGCACGTTCATTTTATCTAAATTTGTATCAAATTGTGTTTCTAGCACACGATCTTCGTCATCGTTACCAAGGTCTTCAAAAATTGGTGGGTCACGATAAACTAGCTCAAGGGAGGATATTTGATTGGTGGGCTCCTATACGCTGAAAACACATCGAATCGAAGTTATTTAATACTTCTTGAGAAAAATCAAGTCGAACGGATAGAACCATAAGTTGTGAAAGCATATGTTGGGAATAAATATTATGTCTGTATTGGCCATAATAAATATTTTGTGAAGATTGTGGTGGTAAGAAAAACATTTGTGGCGATGATTGTGGTGTGTTAGAATTTGATAAGTATGCGATTGTTTGAGAGATAGTAAACGGTTTGGAGGGAAAGGTTTTTGGAGGGAGAGAGTTTGAAAGTTGGTTATTACAAACACTTACTTTCATATATCAAATAATAAACATACATCGGTCCTTATATACATCCGAATGGGTGTGACTTAAACCAACATGACCCTTTAACAACTTATAACCGCTGGTCAAACTATCTAACACACCGGTCAACTAAATATTGTCTAGACTTAGGATAATTAACATAAATACTATATCCTAACATATGTACAGACGTGTATTAACACGTGTTTCTGATTAAATCAAGATTATATTTCCTACATTCTTGCCCCTAATCTTGATTTAGTATGAACTTGAATCTTCACTTGACGATGAACGGGATCTTTTCTTCGGTGGGAGGTCTTGATCATCATACTCGGCATTCTTCTTCTTGTGATCAAAGTCTTCTTCCTTGACTTCTACTACCATTTCTCTTCCTTTATATTTTAAGTGATACCATTCCATCATCTCTAGGTATCGAACGTAGACTTGTCTCAAAGTCGTTGCAATCTCCTCTCTTGTTACTAGGCTTGGTAGTCCTCTCCCGTATCCCATTGACATAGCAATCACTGCCCAATTGTCGTCCTTCGTCACCTTATCATAACCACCGAATACTTGCACCTTTGTGTAGAGATCTAGCAAACAAATTGGATAACCATATCCATCTCTTGGGGGCATTGGTGCCTTGTTTGATAACTTTAGAAAGTCGTACATGAACCATTCAATGGTTTTCTCGAATTCTAGATCAAACTTCCTTTTATACCTTTCAACCGTAGTAGTAACGTGAATTAGATCCATAAATACGATGCAATCCTGCAATCTTGAACCTTCGGTTGGGTACATTATTGGTCCCTTTTCCATGAAACCTTCGGCGGTATCCTTATTGATAGAGAATGTTTCGAATTTCTTGAACACGGATGCTCTTTCCCGGTCTAATTCGGTGAGTCCCTCCTTGATACCATATCCGGCATAGGCCTTGGTTTTGTCTTGGTTTTGTGCCGTGACCGTTCTGCCTTGCACTTCACTTCCATCTTTGGATGTGCCGATGATATCTCTCACTACAACATTCTCTCTATCCGGGCATTTAAACGTAAAATGATCATCACCATCACAAATCCTACACGTAATTAATTTCCTTTTCTCTTGGATTATCGGCCTCCGAATGTAACAAACATCCCCTTCAAACTCCACTTCTAGGCCTTCGTTTGTGAGTTTTTCAATACTCAAAATGTTCTTTCTAAGCGTAGGTATGTAGAAAACATTTCTAACCTTGTGAAGTTGATTATTGCTTGTGATGACCACGACTCCTTTGCCCCGGAAATACTCCTTTCTATATCCACTCGGGCATCCCTCAATCCCGAAAGATTTACTAAAAACCGTAAATTGGTTTTTGTTTCCACAACCATGTTCCCTTCTTGTTAGACTCGCATACCATATATCGTCCCATCCTTGTTCATCGGTACCCTTGACCATGAACTCCATCTTTCCCATCTTCTTTGGGCACTCCCTTCTATAGTGAAATGGTGCTTTACACTTGCTACAACACATTGTTGGAGGGTATTCGGGGACGTCTCTTATGGCTTTGATTTGTCTATTAAATTCTCGTTGGGCCTTCGAGAATAAGTCTTCTTGATTTGTAGATGATGATCCAATGTTGAATTCTTGAAATTTGATGTTTAAAGGACTCTCGCAATCCTTAACCACTTCGGGTTCTGCCATCTTGGCTTTTCTTTTCCGATTCTCACAACCGGACACACACTTGGGAACTAACGGATCTTCGTCTTCTCTTCCCATATAACGATTTCTATCAACATCGAAAATACCACAGGCTTTGAATCTTGGCTCTGATGCCATGTTAGAATTTGATAAGTATGCGATTGTTTGAGAGATAGTAAACAGTTTGGAGGGAAAGGTTTTTGGAGGGAGAGAGTTTGAAAGTTGGTTATTACAAACACTTACTTTCATATATCAAATAATAAACATACATCGGTCCTTATATACATCCGAATGGGTGTGACTTAAACCAACATGACCCTTTAACAACTTATAACCGCTGGTCAAACTATCTAACACACCGGTCAACTAAATATTGTCTAGACTTAGGATAATTAACATAAATACTATATCCTAACATATGTACAGACGTGTATTAACACGTGTTTCTGATTAAATCAAGATTATATTTCCTACATGGTGTATAAACATCCGGAGCAAAAACGCCCACATAGTTCCCTCGTGGGTTTGAACCTCCCCCTCCCGTTTGTTTGAACCCTTTCCTCGTGGGTTCGAAACAACCCCCCCCCCCCCCCCCCGTTTGCTTTAACCAACACCTCGCTTTCTTGAACCGGCCCCTCATAATTTTTTATTCGAACAAGCAACTAAATTCTTTTGTTGATCCATAGCTTTAGTTGGTGAGCATAGGTTTTGATTTGAAGTGGAGGATAAATTATGTTTTGGAAGATATATAAAGGTTTTAAATTAAAAGTTCTAAAATCTAAATAAAAAATATTATTAAAAAAATGACCGTTGACAAGTATTTGACCGTTGCCAATGGTAAAAATTTATGGGTTTCACCAACAGTGGGCTCGGTTACTTCTTGCCGTGAAGAATATAAAATGACGTTGCCAAGAGGATGGCGGCATTGTTGCCGACCGAAAACCATAGCCGAGAAGCACCAGAGTGATTTATGTAGAATTTGTTCCATGTCAGCATAATTTGGTAGACCACTTGATAAAAGCGTAGTTAGGGACTTAGTGCATAGGTGGCCCTAAGTTTACCCCTTTAACAGTTTCATCGATTAAACTTTTTAGAACAATTTTCTAAGACTTTCTCCTTCGCACCCGTTTTGTTGCTGTCCGAGATTACATGGAAAGTATCCATATTTTTAGATGCATTGAAACTCATGCGAACTGAAGAGATCCGTATGAGAGATACGACTGCAAGGGCATAATTATATGGGTTCTTGTGCCAACTTTTGAGCCATTTGTATTTATATTTTAGACTCTGCGTTGTGGCTCAAGGTGAGCACAAACTCTATCCTCTAATATTGTGCTAACTACGAGCTGACATGGCAGTGTGATAAAGCTGCACCTCACTCACTTAACCCTGTGGTGGCTTAAGGTGAGCAATGGCTTTATCCAAAAAAAAAAATTTATTTTTTAAGCTTTCTAGATTTGTAAATGTCATATTATTACAAAAATTAAATCAATAGAAAATGTTAGATTAATATTAATAAGAAAACAAATTATAAAAAATAAAACTAGTCTAGTACAAGATCATCGAGACGTCTAGCCCATAAATGCTCGACTAATTCATGGTTAAGATTTCCGTGTATCTCACGGTTCTTAATATTGTTTATGTTGTCGAGTTTTTGAAGATTAGTGATTGCCGATTTAGCACATGGGATATGACCTTGGTACTTTTGACAAATAGATAAGCCTTGGTCCTCCAATATCATGCTATGTAGAATGACACCAGTGTAGACGACGCCCGTTATTTTCTCTCGTGTCCAAAACCTTAGTAGGTTGGCAATCAACTGATTTTTTTTAAGAACGCCAAACGCTCTTTCAATATTATTTCTTGTCGATTCTTGTTTCTTTGTAAAGTTTTTGCATTTGTCTTAAAGTTGAGACGAATAAGCTTGAACAAGTGTCGTTCATTCGTTGTAAATACCATCAACCAAGTAGTAGCCGTACCTGAAATTTACATTATTTGCATAAAACGATTGGGCGGGCTCAACCCCGTCGATGAGGTCATCGGATATAGGTGATTGGTCAATAATATTTAGGTCGTTATTTGACCCAGCAAATCCAAAAAACGCATGCCAAAATCAAATATCATGCGAGGCCACCGCTTCAGGTATAATACTCGGGCCAGGGTGATCACCTCAATGAAACTGACCTCGCCAAGCTGTAGGACACATAGCCCAACCAACATGCGTACAATCGAGACTACCGAGCATTCCGCGAAACCCATGTTTTTCACAATGAACCTCGTATATGCGTTGAATATCAAACAATGTTGGTTTACGCAAATATTTTCGTGAGTAAATAGATATGATCCCTACGCAAAGATATATAGTTTAAACGATGTTGAGAATAAAAGTTTAAACAATATGTGAAAGGTAGGTTATATATATATATATATATATATATATATATATATATATATATATATATATATATATATATATATATATAGTATAAGGTTATATTGGAAACCCTTGTTATAGTGAAAACTCTAGAAACTCTAACATCCTGAACTTTTTAGAATATGAAAATTTTATGGTATGTGTCACACCCCGACTTTTCCCTAGTCGGTTGTGACGTTTGGTGCCTTTGCCAACGCAGCGGAAAGATGCATCTAAGACCTTTTGTTTCCTGAACGCCATTGCTAACCCTCTAGGATCCCCGATCCCAATATGCCGACTACTCCAACCGTGCCGTTACCAAAGTTTAAACCTGAAAGACATACTTAAAAAGTCAACATATAATGCTGGTGAGTTCACAGGTTTTATAAAAGAGTTGTTATAAGTTTGAAAAGATCATATCCGTTACTACTAGGTTATAAGAAAGTTAGCCAGACGTTAAGTGTTTTTACTACTACGGTTGGGAACCCATTACTGAACATGTACCAAATGTTGAATCAAGCCCAGATGACTGGGTTACCGATGCCTCGATAACCCGATAGTTAGAGACAATATGCACCCGCCCGACATCCCCGCCGTCGGGTGGGGTTTGTGAGGCCCAATAGATCTATCCACATTTCCCTCGTTGTGCATTCCCGCACATTCATGGTTTCCCCCTGGGAATTTTCCGAAAAAGCCGTATAGTAACATGAAGTAACCATAGTATAACATGACCTTTAATAAATAAGCAAATAGCATGTTTGTCCCCCGAAGGCAAAACAGTAAAAGTGGGGTTGTGACACTCACGCACCCATTTCATTCCTCAAAACTTATTCGCTTTAAATTCCTCAGGTTTTCATAAAAGAAGCATGTCTTTCCCCCGAAAACATTTATAAAACAGTAAAAAGTGAGGTCATGAACTCACCTTAATTTCCATGCTAAGCTAGCAAACAAGCCCGAAGCTTTGACCGACCTCCTCGTGTCCTATAACCAACAAAGGACACCTTAAAAGTCTATCACATATAAACTTAACCTATTATCCGGCTATCTAGACTCGTGTGTATCATCTCGAGTCCTAATATGCTTAAACTCGACGAACCGATTGTGACTTATCTTACTTATGCGTTAACACACGACATAGTACCCAAGTTGCGCACTTGTCACTATTCGTGTGTACACCACGTTGGACTACTACTACGAAAAGTATAACTTATCTTGAGTCGTAGCTCATTTTGTAATTCGTATAAATGTATCTATCTTATAAAATTATATTTTTGGAAAAATGCCCTTTGATAAAAATGTAAGTATAGTTATTTAAAATCGACCAATAACAATTGTCGCTTCTTTTCCAAAATCCGCGAACCTTTAAAGGTTTCGAAACATAAACTTCTGTATAATTCCTTCTCCAATATGTCGAGCGTTTTCTAATTCAAAACCGTTTAAATAGACATGTTTAAGTTACCAAAATCTTTGAAAATTGACAATTGACACTCAGTAAATAATATGTATTTGTTTTGGAAATATTGTTCGACGTTTACCTTTAAATGTTGCAACAAATCAATTGTTGAAAACCTTGCGAGTTTGTAGAAAATACATTTGTCAAAATATTTGGAAGATTGTTATAATGAAATATACAATAAATATCATCCCGCTTATGCTTATAATTTTGTAGAAATTTCGGCAGAGTTTCCTCTGTTTTGTATAAACCAGGCAACACAAGTCACCTACAATTTTCCCAAAATCAACTTCAAAACACAAGACTACAATTTGTTTATCCGCAATTCCCAATCAAACAAGACTTGTACGTTTCGACGCTTTCCTATAATTTACACTTGTATTTATTTAACTATATAGTCCAACAACAATACAAAGTCACGCTTCATTATAAAACTACGATTTATTTTTCCGCTACATACATACACACACACACACACACATATATATATATATCCGGTTCGTTCGCGAGTTGACACCGTTCGTATTTATAATTTATAAATAAATATATATTTTATAAACATGACGACAACATAAACATATGTATACCATTTTTGTGCGCGCGCTACACGTCTCAAATGATGTGTTGACCAGGTCTGACTTGTGACCGATTTTGACCAGCAGTTGACCGGACCCGGACCCGAACCCGGCCCGAGCATTCAATGAAACGAACCAAACCAGATTTGACTCAAGTTGAACCAACACAATCCGAGACCCACCAAAACGAACTCGAAACTGAACCATCTCCAAAACCATAATACCCGGGACCCAAACCTGACTCGAGACCCAAACTGAACCCGAGCACCCATTCAGACCCGAACCGAACCCGATCGGACCATCACCAACCACCACCATCTCGGCCAATCACCACCATAACAGCTACCACCATAACCGAGACCACAACCGGCACCGAAAACAACCCAACCCGTGACCATCGGACCCCCAAGATAGAACCCAGACAACCACCATCGAACATGTACCAAACCTGACCATCACAGCCACCCGAACCACAACTCGGCACCCACCACCACCCTCATCTGACATCAACAACCAATCAGGAACCATCACCCTTAGCCCAACTTAAAACCACAAACAACCACGACCATGGCTGCCATCGACCACCTCCACAGACCCGAACCCCTCAACAACCACCGCCGCCGCCGCCGTTTGTCTCCACAGCCACCGCCTTGAACCACCATAGAGTACCACAGCCCGATTGGGCCTACAATCATGCACCGCCGCCACCAGGATTGGTGGTGGCTGGCTGTAACTGAAATGGGAGGTGAGAGAGAGACGAGTGGGAGATAGAGAGAGGACCCGAGAGAGAGTGGGAGAGGGTGTTAGAGTTTTTCTTTGGTGATGGTGGCTGCAGGAATGAAGAAGAAGATGGGTTAAGGTGCTTTTATAATTAGGGTTTGGTGATAGGTGGGATTATACTGCGTATCTGAATCCGTTCTTAACGTAAACGTCTCGGTTTATAATTAGGCTCGTTAATTATTTATAAAAACTAGTCGGTTTTAATCGAAATTAAAAATATAATTAAACCGAGCAAAAATAAAATAAATATTTTCGTCGACTGGCACGTGCGTTCGACGCACGCGTTGACATCGCGTTAATTAAATCGGTCGCAGTTTCCATTGTTAAAACGATCAGTTAACTTCCGAAACTTAATAATTAACAATATTTGAAATAAATATTTATTTTTAAATCATAAAAATCACGTCAGTGTAGATCGGAAGTTGCCGGGTGTCACAGTATGTAATATACATGATTTTAAGCATTTTGAGCAAAAAAAAAAAAAATCAAAAAAGCTCCGAGCACTCTTTTTTTAAAAAAAAATAAATAAGTTTTCGGGTAACACATTGTTAACACATGTTAATTTCGCTTAACATGTGTTACTCGAAAACTTATTTATTTTTTTTAAAAAAAGTTCTTGACGTTTTTTTGATTTTTTTGGCTCAAATGCTTAAATCATGTATATTACATGCCCTAAAATTTTCATATAAAAAAAGCTCGGGAAGTCAGAGTTTTCACTATAACAAGGGTTTACACAGGATCCTAACCATATATATATATATATATATATATACATACACACACACACACCTTGACAAAAAAATGAAGCGACTCGCGCACAACTTTTTCGGAGATTGCTATATATTCATCCATTGCGTCTGACGAAAGTCCATATGCCAGTTGTCGAAGAGCGGCTAGACATTTTTGTACAGAGGTGAACCCTAGTCGCCCCCTTGCATCTTCTCTTTGTTGGTAAAAAGGATATCGCTCTGACAAATTATTTGATAGACGCATAAATAGTTTCCTACTCATTCGAAGACGTCGCCTAAAATGTTCTTCATTGTAGAGAGGATAAGGGCTAAAGTAGTGTCGTATCAAAGTTTCCTTTGCTCTCTCTCTCTCTCTCTCTCTCTCTCTTTCTATCAGGGTCATGAGGTGGTTGTCTCATTAGCACAGGTTGCCTTTGCCTCCGAGACCGGGCAATCAATCAAGTATTCAACTATTATCCTGCCTACTTCCATCATCAAATCGTCGTCCTCCAAAGAGTCGGACAAAGAGAAGTCGTTCCATTCCATTTTTTTTTTGTGTTGAGAGTGAGCAAAAATTTGAAAATAAAATGTAGGTTTCTAAAAATTGTTCAAGGTTTCTAAAAATAACCTGCTAGCCAACCCCAATGGTCGTCTCCCAACTGCTACTTTTCCTTCGCTAGCCCACGCGAGCATGGTAGCATGGGATTACTCGTGGTAACGTTCACGGGTGTATGTTGTGGTGTCCGCAAGCCATGTGAATCAGCTGGCCGCTCGCGCTTGCTCGCTAACTCACTCACGGCTCACAACACATATTCTGATTTTTAATTTGTTTCAAGGGCAACAGTTTTGCTTACCAACTTCATTTAATAGCCAATAGTATACGGTTTACATAAGACTATCTACCATGTTTTTCATGTTTTTTTGAGAAACAAGGTTGTTTTGGAAAGCTTTAATGGAGTTTTGATTGTGAAGTTGTTTTCCAGAGAAGATGTAGTACAAAAAGACAAAAAGTTAGAGCGAGTCTTTATATTTAATATTAAAAGTTTATATTTACCATTCAACTATAAGTCTATAATAATCTCCTTTTTTTTTGAATGGCCAACAAAACTTTTATTTTGACGTACTAGCAAGATGCCAGCACCAAAAACGAAGTATCCGAATACAATGTCCCAGTACATCAAACGACCAAACAAATCGTAAAATACATAAACAAACAGAATCCGAATTACCCCATTTTTGTCATATCGAATCTGCGCCACGCTTCCAAGGTCTTGTCCACCATCTTTGCCTGATTTCTAATCCATAGAAAACTCATAACCTTAACCTCCTCCACAATCTACTGCACCGAAGCTTCCTTGTGACTAAAAGCGGCTTCATTTCTTGTTGTCCAAGTGCTCCAAATGGCAGTCAATACAACCGCGTATAATGTCTTCCTAGGTCTTTGGCCCGCCAACGTCGAATTGTGTGTAGACTCAAGAGATCACTGACATGGAAAATGAGTTAACTCGGAATCTTACACCAAATCCAAATCTGTTGCCAAGCCTCCATAATTACCGGGCAGCCCGTAAACGTGTTCAACCACTCATTTTGCAACTAACAAAATCTGCACAAAACGCTTGGTAATTGTATGTTTCTTCTGGCCAAAGCGCTAACTGTTGGTAACCTATCCAAATTAACCCTCCATGCCACCATACACACCTTCTTATGGACCCAACTACACGAGTAAATCTCGGCCGATTCTGTGGATGATTATTCTCAATTAGCAACTCCTTAACAGCCTTCACCGAAAATGCACATAACCTGTTTGGAGGAAATACCCACTTGTCATAGTCTCCTGTTAATGCAAGACCACAAAGCATCTGAGTTATGTCGTGTAGCTCTAATATCACTTCCGGGGTCAAAGTATTACGACTCCATTCCTAGTAAAATCAAACTCCTAACGGACCCGTTTTCACCCGATCAACAACATAACAATACCGTCTTTTATCCAGCACATACAACATAGGAAATGAGATCGAAAGAGGCTCAGCACCAATCCAGAAATCCAACCAGAACATCACCCTAGACCCGCTGCCAATAACCCATTTGAACAAGTGTCGAACATCTATATTCAAACCTTCTAAGGTTCCTGGAATAGCCGCAATATGTTTCCATGGCCCGCATATTGATAACTTTGCCAGTATATAATTCCAGGACCTAGACTTGCCATGAATCGCCCAAATAACCTTCCTCCATAATCCGGACTAATCCACTTTAAACCTCCACGACCACTTAGACAATAGACTGAGATTCGCATCTCTGATGGACCCAAGACCAGTCCCGCCCTACTCGTTGGAGAAACTATGTGATCCCAAGCGATCCAACTCATTTTTTCCACTTCATCATTGTCAGCCCAAAAGAATGTCCGTCTAATTCTTTCCAAATCATTGACTACTTGTGTCGGTGCCCAAAAAAGGGAAATAATAAAGCGGGAGGGAGTTAAGCACCGATTTTAATAATGTAATACGACCCCCATATGATAGACACTTGGACTTCCATATGGATAGCTGATGTTTGAACTTATCATCTATCGGGCACCAATTCCGTATAAGGTTCATGTTTGTGCCAATCGGCATACCAAGGTGTATGAATGGGAATGAGCCCACTCTAAAACCAAGGATCCCAACCATATCAACAATCTCATCATCCCTTATGCCCACGCCATAAATACTGCTTTTATTTACACTAATCTTCAAACCCGAGATAAGGAAAAAACAACGAAGAAGCCGTTTAATGTTTCTTGCATTGAATGCGGACCACTCCCAACAAAAGAACACATCATCCACGTAAATGAAGTAAGACAATTGCGGCCCTTCCCCATTTACTTTAATAACATGAAAAACCCCCATCAAATAAGCCCGATTCAAAATCCGAGTAAGAGCCTCCATAGCGGAGTATAAATAAATTAAGGATATGGGATCGCCTTGTCAGAGTCCACGTTGACAAAAAAACTCATAAGTTGGAGACCCATTTACCAATACGGAAGTTCTCGCACTTCTCACAATCACCATAATCCAACCCCTCCACTTTACCGAAAAATTCATTTGCCTCATCATGTCATCTGGGAAATCACAACAAAGTGAATCATATGCTTTATCTATATCAACCTTAAAGAACATACCTTTAGTCTTATTTCTCTTCATATAAGCGATAGTTTCATTTAGGATTATAGGTCCGTCCAGAATGTTTCGATTGCTCAAAAAGCCTGTTTGTTCTTCCGAGATCGACTTGGGCATAACCGATTTAAGGCGCGACACAAGTACCTTGGACAACACATTGTTTATGCAACCCACCAAACTAATGGGCCTATAGTCTTAAAACGACATCTGATCCCTTCCTTTAGGAATGAGTGCAATAAAAGCTGAGAAACATCCTTCACTAATGTGACCCGTATCGAAAAACGCCTGAAAAAGCCGTAGAAAATCATTTTTGAGTCCCCCCAAAACCGTTTTATAAACTTGAAGTTTAGTCCATCAGGGCCCAGTGCTTTATCACTATCGCAATCCCACACCGCATGCCTAATCTCATTCAAGGTGAACGGGGCATCTAGTCGAAACACGTCCTCATTCACGGTGGTGGTATAAATTGTGCATTTCTATTTCTAAAACTCTCAGAATAGTCATTAGTTATTACAAACTTTCTTTACTTTTTATTTATTTATTTCACTTGATAACATAATATTATGTTTTTATTTATTTCTTTTTATTATTCAAATTATTACTTCTATGTGTTTAAGATAGGAAAAATGAGTAATGATATGGAAATTGTAAAGATATGTAAGGATATTTATATGGTTGGAGATGAAATGGAGGGGTTTTAAGGATTTTTAAGGTTTTGTAAGGATATAATGCGGCAGCTGACTACGAGTAGTGATATTAGACTGAATGGTGTGGCTTCGGGGAGGCATCTCGGGGAGATGATTTGGCATATGTCCCGATCGGGAGCACCGCCCCCACCGTTTGTTTTTGGTGACTTCGGGGCTTTTCCACCGTTCGCACCGAGCAAGGCTATTGGTTATTCTTTTTTTATTATTATTTTTTTAAAGGAATGGGGAAGGAGGGGGAACCATTTTCTTGGTTTGAGGGAAGGAAGGGGGAAAATGATGTGACGCTGATGTGGCATTTGAAGGAGTTGGAGGAAGAGGGCACCACACCATATAGCCTTAGTGTGAAGAATTTAATTGAAATAAAATATTTATAATGTTCATAATTTATAACTTTTATTAAGCTGAAGAACTCGAATCACCAAAGAGTGTTTATAACATAAATGCAAACGATGATTTGTATGGTAACTCACTAAATTATACGATTCCTAACACATCATTGGCTAACTGAGACTCTCTTCAAAACAAGTTAGGGCAAAAACAAATAACTTTTATCTATGTTACCTTCTTAAGGAGGAGAGATGGCTGCATTAGTAATTTCCTATGTTTTTTAAGATGACATATGAAAAGTTTAGTGCTTCACACCCAAAATGTCATGAATTTTTTCCCAATAATACCCTTATGCAAAATCCTCTTGTACATCCCATCTCCTACTTATTATTTATTACATGGAGCAACTTTGGTGAATTCATATGTGTATGTCACGTATGAAACAAAACGTAAAGTTTTGATTTACGAGCTATTTGGCAAAGTTGTTTGTATCATTTAATAGTATATATCGTTAAGTGGTGTGACCAAAGTGTTACGTGTGAGGTAGTGTAGTCTTGAGAATAAATGTATTATGGACGAGTTGTTGAATGGATTATTACTAGAATCCACCTAAAATCAATGTATTTCAATAATCCGTGCGAATGTTATTATACTTTAGTTCAGATAAGAATAATTATCTTATGTTGTTACAAGTATTCGTTATTTAATATATCATTTAAATAGAAAGTTTTCGATAAATTTTACGTCTTAATCATGAATTGATACAATTTGATGTAGTTTTTAGACCCGCCGCAACGCGCGGGTTACCAACTAGTTTCAATAGAAATATTAGATAATTTATAAAAATAAAAATCCTTCAAGAAAACAAAGGTGAGAAAACAAGATGAGTCAATTATAGTTGTGCAATGGACAAGCCATCTCATTGCCTTGCCTTTGAAAGCAAAATTCGGTGGGACCATGGTGCAATCCCTAAAGCCGTTGACTCCCCAAGGTTCACAAAACCAACCTTCAAGCGTGTGCATTTGATGTTGAATGTTTTTTAGTTATATTATAGCAATTCTAAGTTTTTTAAGATAAATACATTACAACCTCTACATTTTACATAAGATTTGAACTCTCAACTTTTTAGTTGCATATTTACTCTTAAACCGAATCTATCAACCATAACTGGGTGTTTAGTTTTCTTGGACTCACCGAGTCACTGAGTTGGAACCGTAAAAATTCTTTCCTCTTTCTCACCCTTCTATAAGTCTGTGAATTTATAAATATATGGTATTTGACCCAAATACAAGACACATATATAAGCCCATATACATATAGTCCAATAACAAAACAAAAATGTTACCAAGCCTATGCACTTGTATAAAATGAGTACAAGTCCGGGTGTAACGATTCGAGTTTTGAGCTAACCGATATTAACAGGGCCGGTCCTGAGGATTCAAGTATCTCAGTCGATCTGCAAAAAGCCCTTAGGCCTTAACAAATTATATAAAAGAAATAATTTATTTAAACGACGACTCACATTATAGCAATAAACGTAGCAAAAATATGGTATTATAATGACATACCATGATATCTAACCAATGACTCGTGAAGCTCTCTTAGCATTTTTTAAAATAACGTTTAACGTTATAGTAATAGTTTTTTTAGTGTTATATTATTATTTAAATTAGATGATTAGATAATTGGATATTTGAATTATCAATTATGGATCAAATTGGGCCCATTAGAAGTTATAAGATTTTAGATAAATAATAAATACCTAATACGTTTTAAGATTTTAAATTTTTAAAGATGACCCTATAAATTTTGCCTCTTCAGAAAAATGAACCTTGGCTGAGGGTGCACTAACCCACCCCAAGGCCAGCTCTAGATATCAAGTAGCTCATGAATAACTCATCTTACCTCTAAAAATAAGTATTGAACTATAACTGAACACATTAATTTTTTCATCTTTTTTCTACATTTTCTGTTACACCACCTTTAAATGTTTCCATGTTGCTCTTTAGAGCTAACCAAAATCCCCAAAAACAAATATACAAAACAAAAAATTAAAAATATACAAAACAAATATACAAAGTAAACAAAAAAGATAAAAAAAAAATAAAAGAAAAATGTTAAGTATGGATCACGATCGAGAAACAATGCGTGTATAAAGAAACTCGTTCCATGTGTCGGGTAATCCAGGTAAGCACCAGTGAATACAATCTGCATAAATAGCGGGATTCGCTTTTTGTTCATCGGTCAATATTTTGCCTTGACGTATGGTATAGATTGAGGTGTGTGCATCTTTTCGATACTCTGAAAGAGTAGTTATGTTGAGGAACTGCACCGGGAATTTCATCGATTGAATCATATTTGTTGCAACCGTGAAGAGCCGTCGGTCCGTGCCTACACTTGGTGGTGTGGTTGTGTTTAGGATTGGACTTGTCTCCAAGGCACATTTGATGCCATCAGGGTTGTTCCAGTCTGAACTCCTGTATATATATTTGTTTCATTATAATTTGTTGCAAACTCCTTTCATTATGATATGTTTGTTTGGTAATACTACGAGTATTTATGAGATAACACGAAAACACGACAAATACCTAAACTAAATTTACGAGTTTGAATTTTCTAAACAGATTTATGTTAGTTTTGGGTCGAACCCGCAAACACATTAACGAAACAAGTCAAGTTTGAATTAACATGTTAGGTTTGCAGGTTGACTACTAAGTTTTTTAATATTTATCTTTGTAAATGTGTTATCATGTTTTATAGTTTAAATGTGACATATCTTTGTATCAACTATGAATATACGCGTTATACACCGATTAATGTAAAATTACATGTTCATGGACTTGCCAACACACACCCACACACACACACATATATATATATATATATATATATATATATATATATAAAATATTATGTGGCTGAAGTGTCAACGTATTATTGTAGGTACAACCAAGGCTTGATTGCAATTTGCAACTAATGGTGCAGCTAATAACCCACTAATTCATTTTATGGAAACCAAATTCACAAAGTCCACACGTTTGAAAAACTAACTAATTAAAGCCAATATTCCAACTCTAAGATTTAGACTTGGTAACCGACTACTGGTGATCAATTTTAAGCATTATTAATTAAAATTACCAACCGGATTATATATCATTTATAACCGTCAAACCGAAAGTTTTTTCTAATGATTAAAACCTTCCAAGTTGTTATTGTTTTAATTATTACTATAGTATCTAGTTTTGTAATTATATTTTGTAATTAACTATCCATGTGTCTATCATGAGTCAGCTCATTGTGACAAAAAAGCACTATTATAGTGTATGTATATGTAACCGGTCCAGTTATAAAAAGAATGTTGAAAACTTACTTGATATGAAGGGGAGACATGCTATTGAAAAAGACCATGGTGCGATTAGGGTCAACGTTTTCATCGACCCACTCGGACCAAGTCTTCAATACTCTTCCATACGCCACTGGCCTATCGACTTCGTCATACTCTGTTGTACCTTCATCGAACGATCCTCGCCTGTTTATTTGCAAAGTTCAGGATAAATGATTTTGTATGAAGAAAGTGAATACAAGATTTATGATGCTTACAGGACTTTCATCTTTAATGTGTTCATCCACCAAATGTATGTGTCGAAGACCAAATAGTCAACATTTTTCCAATTTTGACCATGCTTATTAATCGACTCTGGCATGATAATTCTGTCTAATATACTGTGCATATCTGGATCATCAGAATTAGATTCTACCAGAAATGGGGCCCAGTAAAATTCCACCGTGGCATTATAATCCTGAGAAAAATACAAGCTAACATTAAATTTTGTCTTATTTTATATACAAAAATACAAAATTGTTTGTTCTATAGCACAATTTATTTTACCTGTTTACTATTTCTTTCACTATTATCATAATCATAATAATGCATTCAAAATTTTAAATTAGAACTTACAAGCATAACCAACTTTTACTTTTTTTATTTAAAGTCAACTTAGCTATTTTATGTTCACGGCCTTTTTTTTTTTTTTTTTTTTTTTGCCAAGATCACAACTTTATTCTTTTAAATATGGTAAATATATCAACAAAATAACCAATGTTCTTGTATTTAAAAAAAAGTTATGTTTTGTTCCAAATACATTTTTTTGGACATAACTATACCTATTTTTTTTGAACGGCCAATTGGAATCACTCACAGATCACTGGAGTATCATTGTGCCATCAGTGTTACCACGCGACCATATTTTACCACCAAGTCACTAATTCAGGAGGAAACTCATAATTATGAGAAAACCCCCTTGTGAGATTCGAACCCATGACCTTATAGTCCCTAAATCTTATCTCACCACAAAATGTCGTTGGGCTATAATGCCTCTTGGCCATAACTATACCTATTGATGACAAATTTATAATATTCTCTCTAACTATGTCACAATCTTGCTGAAAATGACATGTAATTTTTCTAGAAAACTTATAACAAAAAAAACCCATCATATTTTCTTGTTTTTACACTTATTTAAACAAAAATGACAGGATTCTTTATAGGACCATTTGCTTTTCTTTTGGTAAATGCTGAAGACATCATTATGAACGAAGTGGTCAAAAAGGGTTTTCCCTTTGAAAGCTTAAAGGAATTATGGCTTATGTTATCATTTTTTTTGTTATTATATTATTCTCATTTGCTGTCTAATTATGTATAAAACTATGGGGAAACTTTTGATCATATAATAACAGCATATTTTTTTTAAACTTATTTAATGTTTTGAATATCATAATTATAAAATAAGTTTCACGCTTAATTAGAAAGTTGAAAGAGTTGGGTCGAAAATAAAAAATAATAAAGTATAAAACTTAGTCTACACCTTTATGGTTATTTTGTGATTAATCTATTTGAAGTATAGAATCATGATAATTACATAAACACTGTTGTTTAGTTTTAATGAAAAAGGTTATATGATGTCTATTATAATTAAAATAATATATACAAGTAGTCACATTGGACATGATGTGTGTTGTAGGTAGGGGTGTTAAATGATCATATTTACGAATTGAAACCGACATAAATCCTAAACTTTTACATCAACCTAAACACGAATTAATATAATTGTGTCAAACATATAAACCTGAACATAAAATAACTCTAAAAGAAATTTTATATATTGACACAAACCTCTTCAAACATTTATTTTTATTTTAGTATCTTCATATTAACACCGTAAAATTACAACTTTACCACCAAAGGTAATTATATATTATAAGAATTATATTACGTATCCAAACTATATACCTGCTTATCATTTAATTTTTCATATGACATACCTAATCATAATATCATAATAATAATTTGTAAATAACTTACAAAAAGTAAACCAACCACCCTATGAACGAGTCAGGTTGACCCAAAATAATTCATTTAGCTAAACGTCTATCTAGACTAAAACCAAACTCATGAATTTAAATATCTATTCCACTTTTATTTTTACTCGAGAGACATTTTTATTTTTAATTGAGAGGGACAAAGGAGGAGCATGTAAGAAACCTCAAGTCTAAAAATAGACAACGACCCAGTTTTGATCAAGCTCTTTCTTCCCGGACTAGCAACCGATTGAACCAAACACACCATTGACTCCCATTGATTCCTATTCAACGAATCTCCAACAAACATCAATCTCTTGTTCCTCAACTTATTTACCAACAACTTCGAACTAAACCTTAATTTCCACAAAAAAACCAAAGTCAAAACCTCAACAACTCAAAACACAATCCAATAAAAAAAACATCAAATCAATAAACAAAATAGTAACCTTACTTTGGCAAATCACAATCTTTAGGCTGCCACCTCCACTTTTGATACATAGAATCTTTTCTCCCATTTTTCATGCACCTAACCTGACTTGTCAGAAATTCACACTCCTCTTCTTTGTACAACGGGTGTGTGACTTCGTCATACACCCAACTCCCATCAAAGATATCGCAGTCGTCTGATGGGAACTTAATGTTCTCATCATACTCGGCTGCGGTATCTTTATCTAATGTGTTACTGGACTCACCTGTGTTAACGGTTGAGTCCTGAACAACAAAGTTTGTGTTGCTGGACTCACCCGCGTTAACAGGTGAGTCCAGAACAACAGAGTTTTCACGGAGTTGGAATTTGGTGAATGGGAATTGTGTTAAAGACTTGACATCTTCGTTGTAGAAGACTATTCCTATTAAAAAAACCGATACAAGGATGACCGAAACAGAGATGTGGCTATTTTTTCGGTAACTCATTGTGGTGATGAAGGTGAAAGAATTGAGATTGTGAGGGGAGCAGAGGACAGATAGACATTTATGGGAGGATTTGGTGAAATGTGATTGTCTTGAAGAAAATGGTAGATGAAGTGTTGAGTAAATTAGTAATATGGTTCATTATATTCGTTGTTATGAATTGTTTCTAATTCAGTCTCCATCTCTCTGGTTTTAGAGAGAGAAAGTGGGAGAGAGAGGAGTGAGAAGAAAGATTTTGGTCCCTTTCATAGCCGGTAATGAAAGGTATTGTTTCCGGATAAATCGAAATTCATAGTTGTATTTGTTAGACAAAGGGTAATATTATATAGCAAAGAGCATAGAATATAGTTAAATAAAAACTAATACCAACATGGTGATCAATTAACCCTTAACATAGGTTAATATTATATAGAAAAAAGTATAGCATATAGTTAAATTAAAACTAACTAGTGGGTTTTCCTACATTACGTGGCGGGTACTTGGTCGGTATTGGTTCATTATGATACCGACACTTATTGTACCAACCGAAAGAGAAACCTTAAAAAAATGAAATTGTGATATGCTTAAAAGGACATTAACACTGTTTTATATTTGATAGAATGGAACCCCTTGAATTATTCCATTGATTGTATGAATATTTATAATTACAAACATAATCTCTATAATTATGGATAGAGATCACAATACAAAGATAATGCCTATCTATACTATATTTACGAATATTTTGAATATTGTTATCTGTTATCTATTACACCCCCGCAGTCGAAGCGGGAGGAGACCGGATGCTGAGACTGTCCCTGAAATCTTCAAAAAGAACGCGCGGTAGGCCTTTAGTAAATATGTCAGCAACCTGATAGCGAGATGGCACATGAAGAACGCGCACATGCCCCCGTTGAACTTGCTCACGAACAAAATGAATGTCCAGCTCGATGTGCTTGGTCCGCTGGTGTTGAACCGGATTGCCAGACAGGTAAATAGCACTAACGTTGTCGCAGTAAACAATAGTCGCACGAGATAATGGATGATGAAACTCGAGCAATAAGTTCCTTAACCAGCAAATTTCAGCAACAACATTCGCAACTCCACGATATTCGGCTTCAGCACTGGAGCGAGAAACGGTGCTCTGACGTTTGGAAGACCACGATATTAGATTATCACCAAAGTAAATACAGTAACCTGAAGTTGAACGTCTCGTATCTGGACAGCCAGCCCAGTCAGCGTCCGTATAGGAAACTAAGGACTGTGTACTAGAGCCGTGAATAGTCAGACCGTAGGGTAGTGTCCCTTTGATGTAACGAATAATGCGCTTGAGAGCGTTCCAATGGTCAACCCGAGGAGAGTGCATGTGCATACAGACCTGTTGAACTGCATAAGAGATGTCGGGTCTAGTAAAGGTGAGATACTGTAGAGCACCAGCTAGACTTCGATAAAGTGTAGGATCCTGAAAACGTTCTCCAGCGGTGGCACTTAGTTTACTATTTGTATCAACGGGTGTAGCTACCGAGTTACACGACTGCATACCGGCACGTGTAATGATCTCAGTCGCATAGGACTGCTGAGAAAGAAACAGGGCTTCAGGGGTGCGAGTAACAGCTATGCCCAGAAAATAGCTGAGAGGACCTAAGTCCTTCATCGCAAACTCACTAGCTAACTGCGACATGAGAGAGTGTCGCAGTGTGTCAGACGAAGTGACCAGAAGAATGTTGTCGACATATAGGAGAAGGTATGCTGTGTGAGTACCCTGATGGAGAGTGAAAAGAGAAGCATCCGACCTGCTATGCAAAAAACCAATAGATAGTACATAATCTGTAAAACGTTGGTACCATGCCCTGGGCGCTTGTTTTAACCCGTAGAGAGATTTCTTAAGTAAGCAAACGTGGTCCGGGTACTGTTTATGCCGAAAGCCCATGGGTTGGTACATATATACGGTTTCATTGAGAGTCCCGTGAAGAAACGCATTAGTGACATCTAGTTTATGAATGTCCCAACGCTTGGAGAGAGCAATAGATAGAACAGTCCGTATAGTGGCAGGCTTAACCACTGGACTGAAAGTCTCACCACAATCGACAGCAACTTGTTGTGAACGCCCATCACACACCAAACGAGCCTTGTGACGCTCTAAGGATCCATCCGACCTGTATTTGTGTTTAAAGAGCCACATACTACGAATAATATTCATGTCAGCATGACGAGGGACTAATTCCCAAGTTCCATTCCTAACTAATGCATTAAACTCAGTGGTCATGGCGGAATACCATTCCGGTATAGTTAAGGCATCTGTGGGGGTTTTTGGAATAGGAACGATGGAGGTAGTAGTGGTGGCCAGGTTAAAGGGTTGTTTGGGTTTGTAAATACCGCTCATTGAGCGAGTATGCATAGTACGGGTTTGGGCTGGGTTGGATGGTTGAGTGTTTGCCGGGTGGGTTGAAGTGGTTTGGGCCGTGGAGGGGTTAGGTGTAGGGTGGGCCGATGGTGTTTGGTCCGGCTGAGGTGAGTGTGTAGGATGAGGGGCTGTTGGTGTTGGGTGGGGCGAAGTAGTGGGTATTGGGCCGGGTGAATTGTGGGGTGTTGGGCCTGGTGTAGTGGGGAAGGTTGGTTGGGGCTGGGTAACAGTAGAGGGGCCGGGTCGTTGTAGGTGAGGGGTGAGGTGATGAGGGTATGGGTCATCTAAGAATTGGTATGAGGGGGTGGGGTCAATGGACTGTTTAAAGGGAAACGTCGTTTCATCAAAGGCTACGTGACGTGAAATATAAATCTGTTTGGTTTGCAAGTCCAGACAACGGTACCCCCTATGAGTAGGAGGGTATCCAAGGAAGACGCACGGGTGAGAGCGATTTTCAAGTTTGTGAATTGTGGTGGAGGGTTGGAGAGGGTAACATAGACAACCGAAGACACGGAGATGATCATAGGATGGGGTGGCATTATATAGTAATTCGGTGGGGGTTTTATTTTGTGTGGTTTTATTGGGAAGAATGTTAAGCAGGTATGTGGCAGTTTCTAGGGCAAAATGCCAAAAGTGAGTGGGAAGGTTGGCGTGAGCTAAAAGTGTGCGAATAAAATTGTTAATAGTACGTATTTTTCGCTCAGCCTTGCCATTTTGAGACGAGGTGTATGGACATGAGAGACGATAGAGAACGCCATTGGTCGTGAAAAAATTATAAAATGACGAGTTAACGTATTCACGGCCATTGTCACACTGAAAAGTTTTTATAGTTCTCTCAAATTGGGTTTTTATAATTGATGAAAATTGTTGAAGAGCGGGAAAAACAGTAGATTTATGTGTGAGGGGGTAGGTCCACAAAAAATTAGTATAATCATCTAAAAATAAGACGTAATACTTGTGACCGGATGAACTAATAATAGGCGATGTCCACACATCGCTATGAATAATATCAAAAGGTTGCAACACACGAGAAGTAGAAGCAAAAAACGGAAGTCTAATACTTTTACCAAACACACAAGAGTCACAAACATTATTCAAAGACTTATTAAAAGAAACAGAAGTTTTTAAAAAAGGTAAAGACTGTCGTCCTGGGTGGCCAAGACGTTGGTGCCAGATGTCAGCAGAGATGGCAGCAAGGGCAGTGGGTGATGTTGAGGAGGACCCTAGCACCAGAGGGTAGAGATCACCGCTGCTGTTGCATCGCAGGAGCGGAGCCCGCGTCTTGAGGTCCTTCACAAGAAAACCAAACGGGTCAAATTCAACAGACACAGAATTATCCCTAGTGAAACGACGTACGGAAATAAGGTTTTTAACAAGTTTGGGTGAGTATAGGACATTTTTAAGGATAAATGGGGGAAAAGGTCTGGGTAGGTATTTAGTGCCTTGTCCTAATACCGGGATAGTATGACCATTACCTACAATAATATGCTGAGGAATGCAAGAGTTAGAAAAAGAAAGGAAATCACCTTGTTCATGTGACATTGTAGAGGAGGCACCTGTGTCCATGTATTGGGTCGGATCCGGCTGCTGCAGGGACATGGTGTACAGCGCCTGCTCGATATCAGTAGGGCTATAAGCATAATTGGTTTGGGATGGGCGCGGGCCTAGCAGACCAGGTTGTTGGGCCGGGTGTTGATTGGGCCGAGGGGCGGTTGGGTAGGGGCAGGGTGGGTTGGGCCAAGGTGAGGAGAATTGGGCCGGTGAAAATTGGGATTGGTTTGAGGGTGGGTACGGTTGAGGTAGCCAAGGGAGGTATGGGTAATATTGTGGCGGCCAGTAGGAGGGGTAGGAAGGGCGGCCGGCTGTGCCACGACCACGACCACGGCGAGTGCCGCGGCCACGTCCACGGCCAGTCGGGCGGTCAGTGTTGCGGGGAGGGTCCAGGGTAGTGTAACGAGGTGGTTCGGGTTGTCGGGAGGTGGTCGCGGAGAGGGCTGTGGAGGCAGATTTGGACGCATGAAGCGCCTTTTCTGCCTTGTTGGTTTCGGTTTGTAGGAGTTTGGATCTGGCTTCATAAAAGGAGGGGAGGGGTTTCTGGTTTTGTAGGATAGTAGATATGCTTTCGTATTGTTCGTTCAAGCCGGCAAGCAGTTGAAGAACAAGACGATCGTTGTCGACAGGTGCGTCAACGTTAGCTAGTTGGTCTGCCAAAACCTTTAGGGCTTGACAATAGGAGGTCATGTTTGGAAATCCGTCTAAGCGAGTGTTAGCGAATTTCTGGGTAAGGTAGATAGCCCGGGCGCATTTGTTATCGTGGAACAGATTTTCAATTGCGACCCAGGCTTCATGGGCATTGTGTACGTTGTTGATTATGGTGTGCAGGAGATCATTGGATATCGTACTGTACATCCATTGTAAAACAATGGCGTCAATACGCTCCCAATCATCTCCCGAGGCAGAGGGTTCGGTAGGGTTGGGTTCCGGTTTTGGCAGGAGGTGGTCTGCGACCATAAAAGCCTTACAATGGAGCTTAAATAGTGTGGCCCAGGAGGAATATTGTGAAGATTCAATTTCTAGAGTAATTGAGATATAGTTCTTGATGTTTGATACCGTGGCAGCCGGATGGATTTTGGACTCCACCGTAATAGGTGGGATGATATCAGAGGAAGCAGCCGGAGAGGACATGATTCAGCAGCAGCAGTGTACGAACAGAACAGCAGCAGCAGTATTCGATCAGAAGAGGATAGCAGGAGCAAGACAGCAGCAGCAGAGGATTAGACGAAGGCAGAAGCAGCAGCAGAAACGATAGATCAGAAGCAACAGCAGACAGTGGGTCTGCGTGCGGCCGAGGGGAACGGCAGAGGATCGAGAAGAGTTATTGAGGGTCTCTTGATACCATGATAGAATGGAACCCCTTGAATTATTCCATTGATTGTATGAATATTTATAATTACAAACATAATCTCTATAATTATGGATAGAGATCACAATACAAAGATAATGCCTATCTATACTATATTTACGAATATTTTGAATATTGTTATCTGTTATCTATTAATATTAATTGAAAACCGTAAAAACAAATGTTGGTAAAGGTTTTAATAATATTAACACATGTTGTTTGGCCAAAATTAGTTCGGTTTTGTAAGGATACCGGTACTCGTACAGTTTACAAAATTTTAAAAATGGCTTTGTTTTCGACCAACTTATGTCAGAAATGTTGAGGAAAAAAAAACAAAGTTGAAAATTAAATTATTAGAATTTTTTTTTGCTTATATAGTTACGTTATTGAAAAGATGTTAGTACAAACTTTACAAATAGAGATGTTAAACATATGAACCTTAAAAAAAAGACGTAAAAAAGATAAAAAAAAAATATATATAGAAGATGACCATGAGGTTAATTTGAAAACAAAAGGAGAAAAAAAGAAGAAAACATATACAACCGAAAAATAGTCACTCTTTTGGATAAATTGAGTGGGGGGCTTAAAAAACCAAGTGAATTGACAAAGTAAAACAAAAAGAAACTCTAAGAGGTTAAAAGGGAAAGATCACAAACTTTAGAATGAGAAAACGGACAACTGTAGAAATGTAGCTATAACTACATGTGTGATGTGTAGTGGGAGGGCTTGATGAGATTAAAAAATTAATAAAGTGATTGAGGGGCTTTGTGAAATTTTATGTAAAATATATGTGCAGTGAATAAGGGCTTGATATGGATTAAAATATTATTGTTTGATTTGGTATGGAAGAAGGGGTGTAAAAATTGATTAAAATAATATTGTAAAATTGTTTTTTTTAAATGAAGGGGCACCGACGCGAGCAACATCAAGCCCTTCCCATTTTAAAGCCCTTAAAGAAGTTGGAAAGTTGGTATCATTCATGACTTCAAGTAGAAAGGATGTTTTCTTATCAGTTGATCGTTGGGTGGAACAGTCTTTACCGTTTGAACGACTTGCATGGCTTAAAGTTCAAGGTATCCCGCTTCATCTTTTAGATAAATAAACTATTGATAGTATTAGGGAGCGGTTTGGCAAGGTCATTTCGGCTGGTCAACATGGGACGGCTGATACGGATTTATCGTTCAATTACATTGGCGTTTTACTGTCTGACGCTAAAAGAATTCAAGAGGAGGTCGTGCTTCAATAGAAAGGTCATAAATATCATATTTGGGTAGCCGAAGAACTAGGAGATTGGGATACCGATATCTTATGTAAAGATAGAGATGCTACGATGCAGTCTTGTCAGCCTGATCCGGTACCGGTTCCAGCGACAGAGCCGGTTGTTTTGAATCATGAAGACGTTTTTGAAAGCCCGGAAATTTTGGCTGAAAATGTGGACGACAATCATGGTGCAGTTAGGGAGTTTCCATGATTAAAGGGTGATTTAAATTTGGTTGACAATGTTTCGGAAGTTTTAATAGAGGACGGTTTGGGGGGTAACGTTGACTTGCAAGATATTTCTTCTAGAATTTTTAATAAAGCTCCTCAGAAAGTAAAATATGCTAAAGTCTCCAAAAAATCAACCAAGGGTAGAGAGCCACATGTTACAGGAAAGTTTATCTCAATTGATGAGAGGCCCAATAGCAAAAAGAGGCCCAGATTAGATGTGGACCCAGAGGGGCATGACCTTTTTGGGTTGGACTTTTTGTTGGGGAATTATAAAGAGCAACATTTAGGGCCTTCTGTTGGGCCTGAATTTTTAGGTGGGGACGATTCGAACGCTGAATCCATTAAGGAGACGCTTGTTGACCAGGCCCCAGATATCCTCGTTGACTCTGTTACCAGTGACAAAGAGGAATTGATTCCTGAGGAGATAAGAGAAAGTGAAGAACAAGTTAACCAGCTCTCTGTGCAAGAGGAGGTTGACAAAACATTACTATTGGGTCAAAAGGTAGGAGCGATATTGGATGGCTTTCAAGAATTAGTTTCTAATGCACTGGAAGAAGAAGGATTACAAGGAGGTCAGGTATGAATTTTTTATTTATTAATGTGAGGGGTTTGAGGGTTAGAGGTAAACAGGGTTGGTTGAAGGATTTGAGGGTTAAGAATGATGTTCATTTTATGGCTATTCAAGAATCGAAAATTAGTCTTGCTTCCCGATTTGTCAGTTTTAATTGTTGGGGGAATGGAGATGTGGAGTATGAGCTGGTCGAAGCTTGTGGTAATTCGGGTGGCTTGATTAGTCTTTGCAATAGTAAGGTTTTCAAGAAACAATCTTCGGTCATCGATAATAATTTTCTGTTTACTTCTGGTTATTTGTTAGAAGATGGGTCTCGGGTTAGTATATTAAATGTGTATGCTCCCCAGAAGCTTCAACAGAAACGAGTCCTTTGGGATAAAATTAGATCGATTGTTTCAAACCACCAAGGTTTATGGGTTATGATGGGTGACTTTAATGCGGTTCGGTATCCTGAAGAAAGGAAGAATTCCCGGTTTAATCATACAAGTGCAGGGGATTTTAATTCCTTCATTAATGATATAGGTTTCCAGGAGTATATCATGCGTGGAGGGAGATTTACGTTTGTGGCCGGTAATAATGGCGATTTTAAACTTAGTAAAATTGACAGATTTCTTGTTTGTTAGAATTTTTTTAACAGATGGCCCCAAGCTTGTCTTCGTGCTCTATCGAGAGATTTGTCGGATCATGCTCCTCTTCTGTTATCTTTGGTGGATGTTAATTTTCGGTACAAACCATTTCGTTGGTTCAATTCATGGCTGGATAGAGAAGGTTGTCAAGAAGTGGTAGCTAAAGTGATGACTGATTGTTCTACTAAAGATGATCCGGATGTGACCCTCATGAAAATTTTTAAAAACGTTAGATGGAGGGTTAATACTTGGTGGAAAGATACAATGGAAAAGGAATTGGAAGAATTAGAAGGCTATAAATCGGACCTACATAGGCTCAACCAATTGACGGAGGAGAAGGAATTGGATGAGGAAGAGTTGTGGATTTTGGAAGAATGCAAAAAAGGTATTTTCAAGTTAATGAGTGGAAATGTCGGGATCTCCAACAAAAAGCTAGAGTTTTATGGGCCGCTAAAGGAGATGATAACTCCGCATATTTCCACAGGGTGGTCAATGGTAGAAAAGCTTCTAATTCTATTCCGGGCATTTTGGTGAATGGGGTGTGGGAGGTGAAACCAGCAAAGATTAAGAAAGCGGTCCTTCAATTTTTCAGGCAACATTTCTCTGATAAGGTACCCAATCGGCCTCTTATTATTTGTGATGGTATTAACAAACTCTCTCTAGATGATGCAGATTCTCTTATTCGGCCGTTCTCTAGAGAAGAAATCAAAAGGGCGGTTTGGGATTGTGGCTCGGATAAAGCCCCTGGGCCAGATGGTTTCAATTTTAAGTTTGTGAAACATTTCTGGCCTTCTTTGGAGGAGGTGTTCCCTAATCTTTTTAACAACTTTTATGACTCTGGTAAGATCAGCAGAGGTTGCAGCACCACTTTTATCACTTTGATACCCAAAGTCAAGAATCCGGTTGGTTTGAAAGACTATAGACTGATCACTCTTATCGGGGTGATTAGCAAAATCATTTCCAAAGTTTTGGCTTTAAGGGTAAAAGAAGTCATGGCGAAGATTATTTCAGATACTCAGTCGGCCTTTCTTAAAGACCGTTTCATTTTAGATGGTCCGCTGATTATTAATGAGGTTTTTAGGTGGGTTAAAAAAATCTGGGAAGAAGGCTTTTTTTTACTGAAAATTGATTTTGAAAAAGCTTATGACAACATCAACTAGGGCTTTCTCTTATCCATCATGACACAAATGGGCTTTCCGGATCGTTGGTGTCTTTGGGTTAGGGGTATTCTTCAATCAGCGAGATCGTCGGTGCTGGTGAACGGGTCACCTACATTTGATTCCAATGTCAAAAAGGTATTAGACAAGGCGATCCTCTTTCTCCTTTCTTGTTCTTGATTATGATGGAGGTTTTTTCTTTTATGGTCCCTAAAGCTTGTGATTTGGGGATTATAAAGTATCTTAGGGTGTTAACGGGGGCCCTCTGATTAACCATCTCTTATATGCGGATGATGCTTTGATTATGGGAGAATGGTCTTTGGATAATATTCAAGAGACGGCTAGACTTCTTCGGATTTTTTATGTCTGTTCTGGGTTGAAAATTAACATTAGGAAGTCTCAGCTATATGGTGTGGGGATTGATTCGAACCAAGTGGGGGAGATGGCGGCTATTCTAGGTTGTAGGGTTTGCGAGTTTCCATTTGACTATTTGGGAATAAAAGTGGGTGCGAATATAAATAGAAGTCACAATTGGTGTTCGGTTATCGAGACTATTAAAGGCCGGTTGGCTTCTTGGAATGCTAATGTTTTATCCATGGGAGGTAGGTTAACACTTATTAAATCGGTGTTAGATAGTCTCCCGATCTACTATCTTTCTATTTACAAGGTCCTTCAAAAGTCACCGATCATATAGAAAAATTGATGAGAAATTTCTTGTGGGCCGGCACTAGTGAAGATAAGAAGATTAGTTGGGTGGCTTGGAACATAGTGACAAAATCGAAGAAGAATGGTGGCCTTGGTATATCCAAACTCAAAGATGTTAATATGGCGCTTCTCGCTAAATGGGCATGGAGATTCAAAGTTCAACCTAATAGTATTTGGGTTAAAATTATCGAGTGCATCCATGGTACTAGAGGTCGTTGGGACTTCCTTCCAATGAATAAGCGGGTCAAAGGTTGTTGGGCGAATGTAGTTAAAAATATTGTGCAGTTCAAAATTAATGGGCAGCCGCTTAAGTGGTTTTTCCGGCCTTCTTTAGGTGACGGCAAGGCGATTCGTTTTTGGTCCGATTTATGGATTGGTAATACCATTCTTAAAGACAGATGGCCGAAACTCTTTGATCTAGAACGAAAGAAAAACTGTTTTGTGGTAGAAAGAGTTAAGGTTCTGAATGGGGCTGCTCGTTTTATTTCTAATTGGCGGCATCCTGTTCCTTCGGTGGAGGTCTTATCCGAGCTGCAAGATTTGGATTACCTCCTTTCGTTTGTTCAGTTTACAGGTTTGCAGGACATGTGGTCTTGGGGCGATTCAGCTGACAATAACACTTTCTCTGTTGCTGATGTGAAACAAAGAATACGTAACGCTAAAGAGGACCGAAGTGATCAGTGTATGTCTTGGGAGTCTTGGGTGTCGGCTAAGATTAATATATTTATTTGGAGGGCTGAAAAAGATAAGATACCAACCAGATTGGCGTTGATTCGTAGAAGACTGAACATTCAAGATCCCTCGTGTCCGATTTGTGATACGGGTCAAGAGAATACGTTACATTTATTTACGGACTGCGTCTTTTCTTGTGGAGTGTGGGCGGCCATAGGCAACTGGTGCAAAATTGCACCGATTTGGTTGTTTGATTTTGAGGATATTCTTAAACTTCATCATTCTGTGGACGGGACCAAATGGAGTAAAAGGGTTGTCAAAGGTGTTATCATGATAACGTGTTGGGAGATATGGAAGACTAGGAACGATAAAGTTTTTAATGGGATCAATCCAAAGATTCTGGAAGTGGTGGCTAGAATCAAAACTTGTTCGTTAAAGAACCGATCTAGATTTAAAGATATAGTTTGGAAAAGTTGGATTGTAAACCCGTTGTACATGTTGTAATTGTTTGCCCGGCAGTCTTCGCTTTAAGGACCGGCCTTGTTTTTTAATGAAGTTCACTATTAAAAAAAAACCCTTCCCATTTTGGCGAGGTTATGACATGTGGTTTATAGGCTGACTACTCGTTGATGCTCTAATCAGTATTTTTTTAATACTGTATCCCAGTTGGTTGAGGGCCTAAAGTTTCCTATGGGAGGCGTGGGTTCAATTCCCACTAGCTACATTTGGAGGACATTGGTGGAGGGGAAATGAGGGATGACCCGGCCATTGGCTTGGGTTCGAGTCCTGATCCCGACCGGTTTTACCGATTATTTCACTGTCGTGCCTTCGGGCGGGTGAGTGGTCGGGTTTTCCCGGGAATTGGTGGCAATTGGTGGCCCGGGTACTCTCGAGTACCTGATTCACCAAAAAGGGTGCCCGAGAGTGCTTAGAAATTGATTCGTTGGCCGTTAAAAAAAAGTATTTTTTTAATAAGTAATTAAAAATGTACATAAGTAACTATTTGTTCACAATTTATTAAAAAAATGATATAGCACGATTAAAGTCGCTCAAAACTTTAATTATAATACGTATAGTAGTTGGTAATGTGCAAATAAAATACATAGTCAATGCATAATATAATAACATAACGTGTATCATGATATTGACTCGGTTCAAGTGAAATACAACTTACGGAATAAGCTCGTTTTAATTAATTAAGAGATAATACATAAAAAACTGCGGAACAAGATCCTAAGAATATTAACTTATTTTATTACTACAAATCTAGGTTAGGTATATAACTAACTAGCTATCTACCCCGGGAAGGTCCCGGGGTTGAAAATCCTAATAGCATAAAATAAATGTAGCAAAACGATCAGTAATAATAAAAATTAAAAATCTAATGGATGATAATAATAATAATAATAATAATATATTAATAGTGAGATCCAAATCCAATAAACTGACTGACCGAGAAAAGACGGATGGAGAATGCGAGTACGCCGATTAATAAGAGGATAAAGAACGCGAGGATGTTACTGGAGGCGTGACGGAGAGTCGACGATGATGGTGTTGTGTCTGTAGAGGCCGCCCCCAATCAAGATATGATCCAATAACAATCAACAAACAATCATAACTCAAATAAAAAAACAGATCCAACAAAACAACATAAATTAACCAAAAAAAAAAAGATTCATTAATCATTACCTGATTTGCAAAGCCCCAAAACAGAACAGAAACAACCACACTGCCCCAAAGCACAGCCATGACATAAAGCAAACAAAAACTCCATATCATCTCCGTCTGTCGCCGCCGCGTATATCGGCAAGCAGTTGCTCACCAGCTTCGACAGGTCCTTGAGCTTCGCCTCCAGCAAAAGGGCTTTGTTTTATATATATATAACAAACAATCATAGTAATCATAATCATAACTTTTTGAGTAAAATGATTTAGGCGGTTTTATGCATTAAAATACTCTTTGGGAGACTTTTGAACCATTTGAAACGTTTCACTTTAACCTGTTTTTTTTTAAAGTTTGCTTGTTTAGAGTGTTAGATGGAACATAGCCCAAACGGACACATTTATATATCGGGCTCTTATTAAGCTAGATGCAAGAGGTGTGTTACAGATGAAGAAAGTACCGATTGAAGTTGCAGCGCTGCCCCTTTGCGATCTGTGATGCCAATTGAAAGGTTATAATAATGTGATGAATAAAATTAAACTTTTATAGTTTGAAAGGATTACCCCATTTCAAGTCATGCAATTTTCAGAAAATGACCAATACTTCTCGAGGTAAAAAATGATTGAATTGACAAAAACACCCAAAGCAAATTAAGAAAAGTTGCCTGAAGTATTTGCCAACTATTTTCTGAAAACCACATGACCTGGAATAACAGACCCGACGTTGAATACTCACACATATGATAGGTTAAGGATTAGATTCTGCAGGGCATCAGGAGAGAAACCAATTTCATCAAGCAAAACATGGTAGTGGGCGGGACGAGAAGTTCCCTGCAAATAAAAAATTATACAAGTTCTAACTTTTATATAAATAAATAAGGTCACTGTCATTTATGATTAATAATGCCATACAATGTCAAAAATAATCTTTTTCTTAACCTTTCAGCTAATAGCTCTGATTTATCTATTTGTCCCATTAAAGATCAAGCATAGCACAATTAAATGAATCACCCATTCTCAAGTAAATGTGTCGATATTATCATCTACAGGTGAAACACAAGAAATAATATCCTACACCAAGTAAACATGCTTATGTGCGCCAGCAAGTGGATTAAGAAAGCAAATAGATCTAGACCTATTAATTAAATAATAGAAATTAAATAAATAAGGAAAAAAGTTCTAGGAACTCACAATCATTCCCGGTTGAGTACACATGTAAAAATCATAGTTTCTTGGATGCACCACATTATTGTCTACGACGGTACCTGAACATGAATGACCATAAAAAGAGAAAAGGGTTACTTAGGGTGAAACCTATCATTGTTTAAATAGGAAAAAAAAAATAACTATTAAAAAACAGACCAGACGGGACATTTTCAGGGCCATTAGCTTGAAAGAGCTTGGTGTGGTGCCTCTTTTGAGCAACAATCACTGTGAACTTTGGTGCATCGCTCTCACCAAGCAACTGGTAAGCCTGTATATAGCTAAAACTTTTAGTTTGACCCATTTGACCCACTTGGGTAAAATACAACCCAAGTCAGCCCACTCATAAGCAAGTGACCAAATTGGCACCTCTAATTTAAGAATAGAGAACAGTTTTTTCATGCTATCAATGCCTAAAGAAAGATGATAACTTATTGCACCACTGACACAGTGTTAGACGATGATTTTGGAATTATAGTAATATGATGCATAGACAATGATTTTGGAATTATTGTAATATAATTTCCCAGGCATTATTGATAAAGAAAACATGAAAAACATACCTTGATCATTTGATCCAGCTCATAATTTAAAACTTGATTAAACTGGGATTCACTCACACCATCTCTGAGAATAAATGAAGAAAAATGCATAGAAATATGTGAAGACCATGCGATTTTTCATCATAAAAAGATATGAAAATACCAATACCAATACCTGAATACTATAATCTGAGTCGGTTTGCAGCAAAGCCCCAAAACAGAACAGAAACAACCACACTGCCCCAAAGCTAAACTAATCAATTATACATAATCAACTCTGCAAATTCTCAAAAAAAGAAAAAAAAAACATAACAAATTACCAAATCAAACAACAATTAACAAAAAAGAGCAAACCTTTTAGCTCTTTTAGGGTCAATCAAAGCAAGTTCTGCTAACTTATCAGGAGCAAGCGCCTTCTTGGAATTATCCACCATCATCAACACTGATTCCCCATCAAACGACGTCGCATCCATCGACCCACTACGCCTATGACTCTTATTATACCCACCACCAACATCACCTAACCGGTTCAAAAAATCAGCATCAACAGACAAACTCCGAACCAGATCTGCAGAAGATGTCGATGAGGGGAACCAGGAGGCGGAGAAAGAATAAAGTCCTCCACGTTACGATACGCCGCCGGTACGAACATCGGAGCGTTTGGATTCAGAGAGAGAGAGGGGTGAGAGAGAGAAGGCTTACGTGCTAATCTTTGTTTTGGTTTATTTGAAACAGTTGTGGTTCATGTGGATACCCTCTGAATCTAGCATCCTCAAATCGTATAACATCGGAGCCTTTGGATTGAGAGAGAGAGAGAGGGGTGAGAGAGAGAAGATTTTGAGATGCTTATGAGAAAAGGAGGCGGATTGGGATGAGAACACGGGAATTAGGGTTTTTTTAGGTTTTAATTAAACCAAACTAATTAAAAAACACTAAAAACACTTAATAAGGATGCCACGTGGCAATATAGAGGGGAGGTTGGAGGCACCATTGAGCGACACGTCAGCAAAACACCTTTGTTTTATATATATATATAGATATCTTTGCAAATATATGTTTTATTAAATGAAATTACATATCACTTAAATAAAAAGTTACAATCCTCCGTCTTGTTTGAGTGAGGAAAATAAACAAACAATACAATAATAGACATATCTTGCTATGTATGAATGATAATAATAATCTAGTAAGACGTGTGCTAAAGAAAAGTAGCATACCTGATTCATTGAATTTTTGAATGGTGTCACACATTGAGAGATATAAAAAGCCATATACACCAACACAAAAATAATGCATGACACCAATCACCAATGTTTAAAAGGGCACATCCGGTCATCAATGTCAAAAAGTTTTGGGTCAAGCATGTAAACATAACGGAACATTTTTTATATAATGTAGGGTTCTAAACAAACACAACATTAACCTAACATTGAATTTGTGGGGTTCGGTTTAATGTTAATGACTTCGGATTAGTTTCATGCCAAATCTGTAATCCTGATAAATGGTTAGGTTTGTGTAGATCCGACGAGTTAACAAAATCACAGATTGATCTGTTAAACTCATTTTTTTCCCTTAATATGTGATTTATAGCATAAATTAAGTTCTTTGGTATTTTTATGTCAAAATCTAAAACTAAAAAGAGAAATTAGTATAAAATTTTTCTAATTAAAATGTAATATATTGTTGTGTTATAAAATGTAAATTTAAAGTATTAATATGCGAATTTTTTAGGTCAAAACGACTCGTGTTCATATCAACTAGCAAATATGCGTTTCGTGTTCGGGTTCATATGTATGACACAATTTTCAGGTTCCGATTCATATCTAGTTAGCTTACGAATCCTTGAATACGACGTTTAACACCCTACATTAAGGCCACAATAAAGCATTAAAACATGTTATTTAACGTCTTTTTTGAAATCCTTTAATACCAGATTAACGATAGCGATTTTAATTAATTAAACTAATGCCAATCAATATAATAAGTTTATAAATTCAAGTTTAAAAGTTTTAAAATGCCGTTTTAAAAAAATATATATACTATTAAATTATTAACATAAAGTGTAAGCAGTGGCAGCGACATGTGATCTCTTAAGACCAAAGGGTGTGGGGGGCGGCATAGGGGGCATGGCTATGCCGGGCCTCTCTACACCACCCTCCTGGGGCGGCATAGCCTTTGGAGCGGCGTGGGTGGCAAGATTTTGCCGGTGATGCCGGCCAATAGGAAGAGGGGAGGTTGTTTTTGAACGTTGGGCAACGGTAATTTAAAAAAAAAAAGTTTTTTTTCAAACTATATAAACCCAAACACTCCATACCCTTTTTCACCACAACTTTTATAAAAACTCTCTCAAATACTCTCACTATATTTAAACCAATAATTATTTATAAAAAAATTCAAATCCTCAAACAACCATGTCGCTATCATCTTCTTCGTCGTCTTTGTCTTCTTCGGGTTCATCATCTACAAACGAAGCCGTAAATTTTGTTATAAACATCGTGGGCAAGCGGCGCAGATTATTGCCGAGGAGCAAGGAGATGAAGTCGATTTGGTACCTCGAACTAGGAAAGCGGCTATAAATAGAGACCGAGAGGGTAAGTTTTATATTTTTTTTTATTATTTATGTGTATTATATATATATTTTTTTGTAAATATATTGTAGATTTTTATCGTGTGTATTATATATATTTTTTTTGTAAATATATTGTAGATTTTTATTGTGTGTATTATATATATTTTTTTTGTAAATATATTGTAGATTTTTATTGTGTGTATTATATATATATTTTTTGTAAATATATTGTAGATTTTTATTGTGTTTGTATTTTTGTAAATATGTGTAGGTGCCCATGATAGATTGGTGGCCGATTATTTTGCCGACGAACCCTTATACTCGGCCGAAGTATTTAGGCATCGGTTCCGAATGAGTAGAAGATTGTTCTTACGTATAGCCGATGATATGGCTAACTTCGAGCCATTTTTTACCTTACGATACGATGCTAGAGGCAAAAGAGGGTTCACCACTATACAAAAATGCACGGCGGCACTTCGGCAACTAGCGTACGGGACTGCGGCGGATTCCTGGGACGAGTATTTAAAAATGTCGGAAAGAACTGCACGAGAATGTCTGTACAAGTTTAGCAAGTGTGTGGTGACGCTTTACAGCAAGAAATATTTGCGAAAACCAAACTCCAGTGAGGTCCAACAATTGTATCAGTTTCACCACCAACAACATTGTTTTCCAGGAATGCTCGGAAGCATTGATTGCTACCATTGGCCTTGGAAAAACTGTACGGTAGCATGGCGCGGAATGTTCAAACGAGGAGATCAAGAATATCCTTCAATAATCTTGGAGGCGGTGTGTTCACAAGATCTATGGGTTTGGCATTCTTTCTTTGGCGTTTTTGGTTCGAACGACATTAATGTTATTAACCAGTCGGAGATTTTTGATGATGTCATAAAAGGAACCGGTCCGGATACCAGCTTTACAGTATCGGGGGTGGAGTATTGGCGCGGTTATTATCTTGCTGATGGAATCTACCCATCTTACTCGACGATCGTTAAAAGTATTCACCACCCCCACGATGAAAAAAGAAAGAAATTTGCCAAGTATCAAGAGGCGGCAAGAAAGGACATTGAACGATTATTTGGTGTTCTACAAGCAAGATGGCACATCATTGCACACCCGGCACGTATGTTCACCCCTAAAAAATGCGTTACTGTATGTATGCTTGTATCCTCTTGCATAACATGATACTCGAAGACGAAGGCGCCGCCATCTGTGTGTATGACGAGAATGCCCCGCCGGAGAATACGATGTCTGTCAACCCACATCAACAAGATTTAAACGAGTTCTCGTTACATAACGAGTACACACATCGCAATCTTCAAGCGGACTTGGTTGAATATATTTGGAACAACGGGCAAGAGTAGATTATTTGTAATTTTTTTTATGTCTAGTAGGTTGCTTTAATTTTAGTTATGTTTTTTTTTAAATTATTTGTAACGGTTTTATGTAATATTTTCTTTTTAATATTAATATAGAATATTAACTTTTTTATTGTAACATTAATATTTTTTAATTAAAAAAACAAAAAATAAAAGGAAAAACATTAAATGATGATGGGCGTCTCTCCACACCCCTAGGACCATCATCTCATGAATGCTCCTACCTCACGCTGACGTGACAGCTGAGGTGGAGGACCATCATGGATGATGGGCCTCCTCCATATCCTTTGGTCTAAGAGGGCGTGATGAGTGGCAAGTGATCACCACCTGGGGAAAAGTGTGTGGTTATGTGGCATTAGCGTTGGTTATTTGGAGAAATAAATAGCAGTCATACATCCACTATGCTAAACTAGGTTTTTTATCTGGCCGCGCGTTGCCGCGGCGTGCAACGTGCGTAAATCTGATTTAGAAAATAAGTAAATCTATGTGTTTAATATTATCTCAAGAGACATACAACATTAGCATGAAGAAAGCTATCCTTATGGTTTTTTCAGTAACTTTATAGAATAAAGATGTGTGTATTCATTTTGTTGCAATGCATCTTAACGGTTTTTTCATCAACTTTGGAAGCAATCCATCAAAATGTACAATTATCTTCCTATATAATAAGGGTTGATGAGTTAAGTCGACAAACTGCTTACATTTAACAACTTCCGATCAACTATACTAAAACAAACCTGAAGACACATTTCAAACGAACCATGAACAAAGATAACTTTCAAATTAAAGGCAATCAGATATTCGAAACGAATCAACAAAATTACAAAGGTATGATCTATTTCTTTAACAACATTCTGAGCTTTATTTCTCCATTGATATCAAAATCTGGCCATCAGAATCTACAAAATAATATCCATAATAACACTATTAACGCCAAGAACAATTTCCTGCTATTCATGGTAGTGGGGTGATCGGATTGTGAACCTCAATATCAACATGTCTAATGCCAGGAACGATTTCCTGTATTTCCTTCTCAAGCCTATCAACTTCACTACCTAGGGCAGTAATCACCTCTTCACCTATAATCATTCATCAACGGAAATCAATTTTCAAAATTAGTAATTACTTAATAAAAATAAAAAACTGCAGATAAGCTAATTATAACTCCATACCATAGAACGACATGATCTTGGTGTAGTGGTGTAATGGTTTGTGTTATTATTGTTTGAACCGGGTTCGATTCCCGTGTCTTTTCTTTTTACTTTTTCCCTATCTAGTAAGGGCACTATCGTAATTACCTGCAGCCCATCCATGTGTACACCTGCCACCACACGAACAGATTTAACAACCTGCACAGGAAAATCAGCAGCAGCTGTATTCTCCGCTGTACCAGTCCAGACCTATTTATCCACAACATCAGTTAAAACAATACCTTGCACCTGTGTATTCAGCTGCTGCAGGTCTGCCCACACATCTGTGTCCCTAATACGCTGCACCCACTCGGTTTGAACTGTCAAAACATGATCCACATTCACCAATCTCTCCGCAACATAATACTACTTAGTCAATTTGAGGTGAAACAATCTATCCCACCGCCGTAGGTAGTTGACTTTTGTTGAATAGTTCGTTGGCTAGTTGACCCGAGCCTTGCAACACACCTAAAGCAAACACGTATTTAAAGTTAACATGTTTATAAAATAATAAATTTTGCAACTTATATACATCAACTTGCTTACCGTCATGATATCCCCAGCATACATTGCCAGTGAGTCGTTTTTCTTTCACCTATAATAAAGCACGCGGTTACAAGATTACTAACTTTCACAATAATAAAACGATTTGCAAATAAAGTGACCATCCAGGGTGTATTGGTAATTAGTAATTACCAATTTTATATGTTGCAGGCTGGTGAAATTAGAACATCGTGTGAATCTAAAGCTGTCTTGAAGCTTTTCCGGACTACAGTCCTCACCTACGCCAAGAAATCACCAAAATGAACATGCTAACCAACATTATTAAGAATAAAGTCAAGTGAATACGTGCTGGGCGCGCTTGTAATAAGCATCATAATAACCCGCTGAAAGCGCATGTCCCCATCAAAATCCTACTTTTTGACTGAGATATTATTTTACTAAAAAAAACCCGTCATAACATTTGGTATAAACTTATAAAAAAAGCTTATAAGTGTGTTCTTTTGCATACCTCTAGACCAAAGCCATTAGCACGACAACCTTGGTTTTAAAAAGCGCGCTTGAGGCGCGCTTAAGCGCAAAGCGCACCTAGGCGCAAATCTGTGCGCCTTATGTAACCCTAGGCGAGCAGTGTACAAAAAGCGCAAGAAAAGCGCAAAAAGCGCACGAAAAGCGCAAAAAGCGCATTTAAAAAGCGCAAGAAAAGCGCGCTTTTTGTACACATGATGTTTTTGTGCTTAAAATTGTTATACATGTAGCTAAAAAGGTTGTACATTTTAGTTAAATCATATATATACCTTATTTGTATCTATATTTTGAGTAAATAATGCTAAAAACCTATAGCATATATAAAAAAAATTATATAATTGTTTTGCGCCTCGCGTACGAAAAGCCCACCGCTTTTGCGATTTGCGCTTTGCGCCTCGGTTTTAGACCTCATCGCTTTTGTGCGCTTCGCGCTTTTTAAAACCAAGACGACAACCTGTGAAAGAGTATGCTTCCATTTATCAAAATTCGTCGAAATGTTAGGAAACATGTCAACATTCTCTCCAAGCGTAATACATATATTAAACACCTATGATTTCAGTTGTGATAATATATGTGTTTACACTTGTTACCGCATTGCATACACACTGTTTCATCATTCATATTAAATTTCACTTACTGTTTTGAGGGTGAAGAAGCCAAAGGAAGCACCTTTGAAACAGCCAAAACTTGATGACTTTGTTGACTCCCTCCATATTTGCCCTTACTACCACTCATTTTATATATTTTATATAAAAGGGTCAGGAGAACAGTTGGCCGTATGAGTCGCACGCATCAGTGGTGTTTGCTATATATACCCGCCAATGATAAGCGGTTAAAAGTTCAGGAGGAAACCGTTCTTCTGCAAATTGCCCGCGAAAAAGCTCCTCCATAAAATCCGCCTGCAAGACACGTAAAACAACGAATAATTAACAAAATACAACTTATTTTCTTATAATTTACAAACAACCTTTGATGAGCTTGTTGTGACAGAGATGTCTTGACACCAAACTTAACTTAGAATTACCATTAAAGATATTCCACTACCCAATTTCTCAACTCAATCACATACAAATACCTAAATGCAGTTCAAAATATTCGCCGTTGGCGCATAACTTACAACTATACCCTATCAATACGTATCGTGAACCTTGATCAATCAACATAATAAATTAATAATCTATCCACACAGTATAAATAAACCACAAATGAAAAACAAAACAATCTCACAGATAAATAACAGACTAATCAAAACTTACAATGTTGCCAAGTATTTCCAGCAAGATCTTCAGCTTTTTTTTTGTAGCCTCTCCAACCTTCTTTCTCCATCTACCAAACGTATCCTTAATATTAACCATAGAACCTATAAACCACAACCAAACCTTTAGAATCTATAAACACATCTCCTTTCTTATTAAGACATATATAAACTAAAAATCAGTAATAATAATAATAATAATAATAATAATAATAATAATAATAATAATAATAATAAGTCTTAACTGTTAATATTAAAGGATGAAGAATCACGATTTGACGATCCGTAATCATCGTCATTACTCTTCTCTAACGGCGGTAACGTCCGTTCCTCAACCAAGTCCTGACTCCAACGGACCGACTTCTTTGACCGATTAGACAGCGTTGACGGCGTTGTTGACAGTGAACGATCATCAACAACCTCACCATTGCTCGTTTCAACAGAAGGTATAACAACTTTATCATCAACAACCTCACCATTTTCGTATAGCAATACAGATGAACAAATGAGATTTGTATAAGGATTCAAACCTATAGCCCGGATGTCTGTGTAGATCTCCTTTAATGGCGACGATATCAAGAACCTAGAGGCGGTGTGTTTTAGAGAGAGAAGCAGGAGAGAGGGGAATTTGGTGATGTGTGGGTAGATGAGTTGCCGGAGCATCCATCGAAGAGAGGTTTTGAGGTGGGATTTGGTGTTATGCGTGGGACAGTGGTTTGATGAAAGAGATGATAAATATGAAAGGGGTAACACGTGGATGTTGTTGAGGTATGAGAGGACACGTGGTGAAATACAAAACCACACAACACAACATCTTGAACAACACAACCACCATCAGATCGCCAAATGACCAACACACCCCTACAAAATCTGCAATCTAAGACAATGGCACAACACATGTACACATCTGGAAGTTACTAAAATACCCTTCTCATGTCAGCATTTTACATGGATGGCAAAAACACTATTCAAACGAGTTGGTTTATTATTATTATCTAATACGATCGACATATACGATTTATCAAATAGATATAAAAAAATATGTCAATCGTAATTAACATATCCCTAGTTTATATCATTACAAAAATCCTTTATCTTAAGATAAAATAATGTGGAATTTCAAAACGCAAAAATAAAATCTTTGTTTTATTCCAATAAATCAATGTTTTTTTAAATGTATCGGATATCAAATCAAGCGACTTAGTGGTTCAATAATCTAACAAGTCGAAATGGATCTAAGAACTTAACGAGACTATAACTAATGGCCCGGTCTATTTCAACCCCCCACCTTCTATTTTTACCCCTCTCAAAACGCCTCGTTTAGGCCTAAGCGAGACGCTTTGCCCTCATTTCGAGGAGGTCAGTACGAGGGGCAGAAAAAGCTGATTTTTTAAAGCGAGTCGCCTCGCTTAGGCCTAAGCGAGGCGCTTCGAATCAAAGATTTATTTTGGAGTGGTTTTTGATGTTTTGAATTGGTTTTTTTACTTTTTTTTTTAATTTAATAATTTAAAAAGTAAAAAAAAAATTAAAAAACAAAGTAATAACCCTAATCAAACGTCTATATAGGCGTTTTCGATTTCCAAATGAATCAACGACTTAAACTTGACATCATCAACCACGTATAGTCAAAGATTTTAACACAAAACAAAGTAATAACCCTAATCAAACGTCTATATAGGCGTTTTCGATTTCCAAATGAATCAACGACTTAAACTTGACATCATCAACCACGTATAGTCAAAGATTTTAACACAAAACAAAGTAATAACCCTAATCAAACGTCTATATAGGCGTTTTCGATTTCCAAATGAATCAACGACTTAAACTTGACATCATCAACCACGTATAGTCAAAGATTTTAACACAAAACAAAGTAATAACCCTACTCAAACGTCTGTATAGGCGTTTTCGATTTCTAAATGAATCAATGACTTAAACTTGACATCATCAACCACGTATAGTCAAAGATTTTAACACAAAACAAAGTAATAACCCTAATCAAACGTCTATATAGGCGTTTTCGATTTCTAAATGAATCAACGACTTAAACTTGACATCATCAACCACGTATAGTCTTCCGGGAAAAGATACAACGTTAATCTTCGTTAATTTTTCTTTTGTTGTACAATTTTTGTTAGTTATTGTTTACCTTCCAATCGAATTCAAGTATGTGAAGAACTTGATCTTAAAATGCGGTATGCGCGTTAAATTTCATTAAATTTCATTAAATGCGGCAATCAAGGGATCCGCTTGGAGTCTAAAGCTTCGTGTGTCATCTTGGTCGAACTCATGTTGCAACATTCGTCTTGTGTGTGTTAGGGTCCAAAATTTTAGGGCTTTTTAGTGGGTTTTTCTAAGACTTCATCCTTGTGCTTTTTTAGTGGGTTTTTACAATGCTCAAACAACACAGGCAAGTCCTTGTTTGATCCACAAAACAAAACAATAATCTTGAAGTTTTTTAATATAGCCATTTTTCCCTGGTTTACCAGGAATGGGTTGAAGGTGTGTGTTGCAAATATAATAAACAAAGATAATACAAGAAGATGATCAAGGATGCTCCAACATAACTTGCACCGGATTGAGATATGAGTTTGATTAGCTTAAATCTCTCTGATCCATGGTATCCACTTTCAGGTTGTCTTGATCGTTGACAGCTATCTCTCCGATAACAGAAGAGTTGTCTTCAATGATTATAAGAAACTTGAAAGTAATTACAAGAAGATGATCAAGGATGCTACAACATAACTTGCACCGACTTGAGATATGAGTTTGATTAGCTTAAATCTCTCTGATCCATGGTATCCACTTTCAGGTTGTCTTGATCGTTGACAGCTATCTCTCCGATAACAGAAGAGTTGTCTTCAATGATTCTAAAAAACTTGAAAGAAGAGGTACCTTGAAGACTGGATTCGGTGCAATCAGAATCTGAATATAATATTACAATAATATTATGTTGAGCAAAAAGTTGTGTTTGAAGCCTAGTTATTTTGGCCACAAGTACAGAAAGGTTATAAATGTTCAATCTAGTATTAGTGGTTGGAAACAGTGATGACAAAGCTTGTGTTGAGGGATAAACCATTCGGAATGGGTTGAAGGTGTGTGTTGAAACAAGGTATGGATATGGAGAACATGGAATGAGATGATTTCGATTTTCGTACAAAGATTCCATAAGTAAAAGTCAGTTGTTATTGGAGAGATAGCTGTCAACGATCAAGGCAACATACTTGAAATCAATGGGAAGGTAAATAATTCCTGCTCATCTCGATGAATATCTTCATCAATCTCCTTGATCTACGCATAAGTGTGAGAGTCGATTTCCCTTTGAGGGTGACTAACAAAGAGATGGTCTTTTTTGATGAATGTGTTATCGGAGAGATAACTGTCAACGATCAAGGCAACATACTTGAAATCAATGGGAAGGTAAACAATTCTTGCTCATCATGAGGAATATCTAGTCGATCCGACTGTTGATTTCTTTTTGAAACCGGTACAACGAACTCTGAAGGTTTGCGCGATAGCGCCGATCCGTTTGTTAAAAGTATCAAGACTATGAAATTAGTAAAACAACCTTTCAGTTGTTATCGGAGAGATAGCTGTCAACGATGAAGGCAACCTGATAAAGGCTGAACACGAGTGTAATCAAACAAGGTGCTATGAAAACCACCAACGATCAATTATAGTATAGTCCGGAAGTCAAGCATATCAATTAAACATGCAAAAATTATGTTCTGAAAAATATGGGTATCGAATGTATAGTCGGAGGACCACGTACAATGATTCATCAAAGTTGTACAAAGCTAGATGTTTCTACTGAAAAACCCAAACGAGCAATAAACGAAGTCTATTCTAGAGGTTAGTAGGTTATTCATTAACGGTGGAAATGGGAGCTGGCCATGCCCGTAGTGTTTGAAGCCTAGTTCTTTTGGCCACCGGTACAGAAAGGTTATAAATGTTTTGGAAATATATTCCCAAACAATTAAAAACAACTTTTTCATGCAAGCAAGTAAAATTCAGTTATTGGACAGTGAGTAATATAACTGGACAGTGAGATTGATAACTTCTCTATGGAAGTTGCTAAAATAGTTAAACAAAAGCTGAAATTGAAAAGTTATTTGAAATGTTCCTGATCATTACAGTTATGCCTTTTTTGGTGAAATGAACTTGAAGAAATGATTTGGTGGATCTGTCATGAGTTAAACAAAAGCTGAAATTGAACAGTTATTTGGAATGTTCCTGATCATTACAGTTATGCATTTTTTTATCAGAAAATATATTCCCAAACAATTAAAAACAACTTTTTCATGCAAGCAAGTAAAATTCAGTTGTTGGACAGTGCGTAATATAAATGGACAGTGAGATTGATAACTTCTCTATGGAAGTTGCTAAAATAGTTAAACAAAAGCTGAAATTGAACAGTTATTTGGAATGTTCCTGATCATTATAGTTATGCATTTTTTGATAAGAAAATATATTCCCAAACAATTAAAAACAACTTTTCATGCAAGCAAGTAAAATTCAGTTGTTGGACAGTGAGATTGATAACTGGACAGGTTAGCCAAATCATATGAGGTGGCAGGAAAAGGTGACATTTTGATCAAAAGGAACTTCAGGTTCGCCAGACGTTTGTCAAAAGAACATTTTTGAAATCAATGGGAGGGTAAACAAAATCGTCGATCCGACTGTACCTTTTTTTTCTGCAACCGGTACAACGAACTCTGTATGGGTTGTTTTTTTTACAATAATTATATTAAAAAAATAAAAAATAAATAAAAAACTAACTCAAAAGACCAAAAAATAACAAAAAAAATTTGATTCGAAGCGCCTCGCTTAGGCCAAAGCGAGGCGCTTCAGGTCACAAATCAACTTTTCTGACCTCGTATCGAGGTAGTTAAAAAGTAAGGAAAACGCATCGCTTTGGTCTAAGCGAGGCGCTTTCACGGGGGTGAAAATAGAAGGGGGGAGGTTAATATAACCACCCTAACTAATTAATACTTTAAAAATATAAAAAAATAGAAAGTATAACAATATAAATTGGCTAACCTGTCCAGTTATCAATCTCATTGTCCAACAACTGAATTTTACTTGCTTGCATGAAAAGTTTATTTTTATTGTTCGTTTGACAAACGCCTGGCTAACCTGTCCAGTTATCAATCTCACTGTCCAACAACTGAATTTTACTTCCTTGCATGAAAAGTTTATTTTAATTGTTCGTTTGACAAACGCCTGGCTAACCTGTCCGGTTATCAATCTCACTATCCAACAACTGAATTTTACTTGCTTGCATGAAAAGTTTATTTTAATTGTTCGTTTGACAAACGTCTAGCTAACCTCTCCAGTTTATCAATCTCACTGTCCATCAACTGAATTTTACTGTAATGATCAGGAACATTCCAAATAACTGTTCAATTTCAGCTTCTGTTTAACTATTTTAGCAACTTCCATAGAGAAGTTATCAATCTCACTGTCCAGTTATATTACTCACTGTCCAACAACTGAATTTTACTTGCTTGCATGAAAAAGTTGTTTTTAATTGTTTTGGGAATATATTTTCTGATCAAAAAAGGCAAAACTGTAATGATCAGGAACATTCCAAATAACCGTCCAATTTCAGCTTTTGTTTAACTCATGACAGATCTACCAAATCATTTCTCCAAGTTCATTTCACCAAAAAAGGCATAACTGTAAATATCAGGAACATTCCAAATAACTGTTCAATTTCAGCTTTTGTTTAACTATTTTAGCAACTTCCATAGAGAAGTTATCAATCTCACTATCCATTCATATTACTCACTGTCCATGTTTACCTTCAATGATCAACGATCAACACACACACCGCTAACGTCCAACGGTAATGAGTAACCTACTAACCTCTATAATAGACTTCATTTCTTGACATGCTTGGTAACACCTTGATCTGTAATATTTTAAAATTATCATTTCTTGACATGCTTGGTAACACCTTGATCTGTAATATTTGAAAATTATTATTTCTCAAAAAGTAATTAAAAACACTTAAAAATGAATTAAAAACAATTGTTGCGAGTTAGGTTTAGTCGGAGGACCACGTACAATGATTCATCAAAGTTGTACAAAGCTGGATGTTTTTACTGAAAAACCCAAACGAGCAATAAACGAAGCGAAACGGAGAGATATAATTTTCTTGGCTTGGAAACAACTTAAAAGAACCAAAAATGAATTAAAATTATTTTTTGGTGATTAACAGATAATTTTAAAGAATTAAAAGAAATTCAATATTTTTTAAAAAAAGGCCAAAGCGCCTCGCTTTGGTCAAAGCGAGGCGCCTGTGGTCTAATCAAACCACTCAAGCGCCTAGCTTTGGCCAAAGCTAGGCACTCAAGCGCCTCGCTTTGGCCAAAGCGAGGCGCTTTGGCCTTTTTTTAAAAAAAATTGAATTTCTTTTAATTCTTTAAAATTATCTGTTACTCACCAAAAAATAATTTTAATTCATTTTTGGTTCTTTTAAGTTGTTTCCAAGCCAAGAAAATTATATCTCTCCGTTTCGCTTCGTTTACTGCTCGTTTGGGTTTTTCAGTAAAAACATCCAGCTTTGTACAACTTTGATGAATCATTGTACGTGGTCCTCTGACTATACATTCGATACCCATATTTTTTCAGAACATAATTTTTGCATGTTTAATTGATATGCTTGACTTCCGGACTATGTTATAATTGATCGTTGGTGGTTTTCATAGCACCTTGTTTGATTACACTCGTGTTCAGCCTTTATCAGGTTGCCTTCATCGTTGACAGTTATCTCTCCGATAAACAACTGAAAAGTTGTTTTACTAATTTCATAGTCTTGATACTTTTAACAATCGGATCGACTCTCACACTTATGCGTATATCAAGGAGATTGATGAAGATATCTCTCCGATAACAACTGACTTTTACTTATGGAATCTTTGTACGAAAATCGAAACCATCTCATTCCATGTTCTCCATATCCATACCTTGTTTCAACACACACCAGCTTTGTCATCACAGTCTCCAACCACTAATACCAGATTGATGATACTCAATTTCGGTTGATATAGAGTATATCAGAGAAAGATTTAGTTGAAAGTGGATACAATGGATTCAGTTAAATCCTTACCGACTCTAAAACTTATACATTACATCAATTTTGAAGATAAGTATTCTGTTATAGGAGAGATATCTGTCAACGATGAAGGCAACTTGAAACGACATGAACATTTATAACCTTTCTGTACCTGTGGCCAAAAGAACTAGGCTTCAAACACAACTTTTTGCTCAACGTAATATTATTGTAATATAATATTCAGATTTTGATTGCACCGAATCCAGTCTTCAAAGTACCTCTTCTTTCAAGTTTCTTAGAATCATTGAAGACAACTTTTCAGTTGTTATCCGAGAGATAGCGGTCAACGATTAAGACAACCTGAAAGTGGATACCATGGATCAGAGAGATTTAAGCAAATCAAACTCATATCTCAAGCCGGTGCAAGTTATGTTGTAGCATCTTTGATCATCTTCTTGTAATTACTTTCAAGTTTCTTTATAATCATTGAAGACAACTTTTCAGTTGTTATCCAAGAGATAGCGGTCAACGATCAAGACAACCTGAAAGTGGATACCATGGATTAGAGAGATTTAAGCTAATCAAACTCATATCTCAAGCCGGTGCAAGTTATGTTGTAGCATCTTTGATCATCTTCTTGTAATTACTTTCAAGTTTCTTTATAATCATTGAAGACAACTTTTCAGTTGTTATCCGAGAGATAGCGGTCAACGATCAAGACAACCTGAAAGTGGATACCATGGATCAGAGAGATTTAAGCTGTCTTCAATGATTATTGTTTTGTGGTGTGGATCAGACGAGGACTTGCATGTGTCTTGGAAACACAAGGATGACACACGAAGCTTTAGACTCCAACCGGATCCCTTGATTGCCGCATTTAATGAAATTTAACGCGCATACCGCATTCGGATTCTGATTGCACCGAATCCAGTCTTCAAGGTGGACTTAAGCACCTGAACGGGAAGTTGAAATTTTGAATGATGTTCGTCGACTGCACCGAATCTAGTCTTCAAGGTACCATGGATCAGAGAGATTTAAGCTAATTAAAAAAAATGGAAACACAAAGATGGAAAAACCCACTAAAAAGCCTAAAATTTTGGACCCTAACACACACAAGACGAATGTTGCAACATGAGTTCGACCAAGATGACACACGAAGCTTTAGACTCCAACCGGATCCCTTGATTGCCGCATTTAATGAAATTTAACGCGCATACCGCATTCGGATTCTGATTGCACCGAATCCAGTCTTCAAGGTGGACTTAAGCACCTGAACGGGAAGTTGAAATTTTGAATGATGTTCGTCGACTGCACCGAATCTAGTCTTCAAGGTACCATGGATCATAGAGATTTAAGTTAATTAAAAAAAATTGGAAACACAAAGATGGAAAAACCCACTAAAAAGCCTAAAATTTCGGACCCTAACACACACAAGACGAATGTTGCAACATGAGTTCGACCAAGATGACACACGAAGCTTTAGACTCCAACCGGATCCATAGATTGCCGCATTTAATGAAATTTAACGCGCATACCGCATTCATTGACTATACGCGGTTGATGATGTCAAGTTTAAGTCATTGATAATAATTAGGGTTATTACTTTGTTTTTTAAATTTTTTTAACATTTTATAATTATTAAATTAAAAATAAAATAAAAAAACCAACTCAAAACATCAAAAACCACTCCCAAAATAAATTTTAAATTCGAAGCGCCTCGCTTAGGCCTAAGCGAGGCGCTTCGAATTTAAAAATCAGCTTTTTCTGCCCCTCGTACTGACCTCCTCGAAATTAGTTCAAAGCGCCTCGCTTAGCCCTAAGCGAGGCGCTTTGAGGGGGTGAAAATAGAAGGTGGGGGGTTGAAATAGACCAGGCCTTATGATTAGTTCTACCATTTTCTTCTTAGTTCTAGGGGTGCGAACTTAATAATTCATGGGGTTCGGTGTCAAAAATTTCTTAAGGGCACTAGATTACATTGCAGATATCTGTTAACCGAAAAAAATTCAAGGGGGCGGCCGCCACCCTTGCGGAATGCCTAGGTCCGCCCCTGTGTATAATATGGCGGATCTAGATTAAAATTTCAGGGGTAACATTCAAATAAATTTTACTCCACTTTCATACAATGTAAACGAAACAATCGATATTCTCTTTCTGTATTAATGGAGCTGTCATCATATTTTTCTTTATAGCATCTTAATATATACATTTTAGGCTCGATACCGGCCCGTATCCGGAACCATACTCCATTTATACCCGAAAATACTCGGAACTAGTTATACCCTATACCGGATACCGCTTTTTTTTAATACCGAATAAAATAATTGAATTTTTAAGTATATGTTTATGTTTACTTTACAACTTTTAATATTTTAAGGTTTTTAAAAATGCATATTATAAAATAAATAATTTGTATTTCGATGAATTTATGTTATTGCAATTTATTATAATTATTTTTACAAATTACAAACCAAATATAATTTTTAAACGACTTTATTTTTACGTAAAATGATTTAAAAAAAATCTACTTCTTAAAATCGAGTATTAATTTTTCTCCCAAATACTCTTATGCTCAAACTCTATCCGGTTTCTCTCAATACCCAATTTTCATATTCCGTTCATAACCGGAAACGGTTCCACACCAAGAAGCGGTTCCACACCCGGAAGCGGGTATTAAAAAGCCCCGATATGTGCACCTCCACCTCTAACCAACTATTTGGGCTTAAGGCTTAGGGGCATCTACTTTATAATTAACAAATGAAATGAGTCAATGGGTTTTGAACTTATGGGCTTCTATCTTTTTTTTTATCTTGGAGTAATAATAATACTTTAAGAGTGTTTTGAGGGTTTTTTTTTTAAATGAGGGGTAACGTTAATATAATTTCAGGGGTAACGTAATACAAAATACATAAAAACAAAATAAAATTTTACGCTACGTCGGAAAAGTTGAGGGGTAGCGGGTGCTACCCCTCCTCGAAGGTTATGTCCGCCACTAAATTGTATAAGATTAGTTATTTACGGGTATGAGAAGAGTACATTATAAGATAGTACCCAACCCGATCATTCAAAACATACAAACCCTTAACCCAAACCATATATGCAAGCATTTTCCTTTAATTTTTGTTTTCTTGTGTTTTAGGTAATATAATAATCTACAAATTTAATTTTCCTTTAATTTTTGTTCCCCTGGCATTTGATACCTTTGGCTCGTTGGCGCCGGAAGCCATCCGTTTCCTGACTAGAGTCCAACGTGTTATTCATAGCAGTGTCTCGACTCCGGGGGGACATGGGTTCGTTTTTTGTAGGTTAGGATTTGCCATCCAGAAAGGGGTGGCGGCGCAGCTTGTTGCCCGCCTGCCCGCTATCTTGATGTAATTGGTCGCGTTTATGCGTTTATGAATGAATGTGGATTTTATTTAAATTTCTATTTCTATTTCTATTTTCAATTTTCAATTGTAATAATATATATATATATATATATATATATATATATATATATATATAGGTAAAGGTTTTGGTACAATGATCATATTTCGTGAGAAGTGTGAAAAGAATTAAGAATTGACATGTAGGCATCATATTTTGGATTTAGGTATGATGTTTTAGGTGGTTTTTGTTAGAAAAAGTATCAAACATAACAATTTAATATACAATTCAATGTATAATAATAGACATGGAATTTAAATTTAAAATATAGTTAAAACACAAAGCTCAAACACACTAATTTAAAACATGTGTTATTGCCATGATGCTTTAAACTTTTAAGCCTAAAATAGATTGTTTTGCGTTTTTGATTGTTATGATTTGTAATATTTTAGCCTAAACAATCTAAAACATCATGATTAAGTACAAAAATATAATGCATATATATCAATTTTTAATTCTTTTCAGACTTCTCACAAAATATGGCCTTTGTACCCTAACCCCACACTATCTATACTTACTATAATAGAAGAGTCGTGAGTGATATAAGAAAGCTGAGTTGTCAAGCATCAAGATAGGCCAACAATGCTTGTGTGATGCAAAAAATGATGTCATTAATCACCTTAAAATATTCAAGAAAAAATATGTGGGCCACTTGTATTTAGAACTGTTGACTTCAACAGAGTCTGTTTGTTAATCTCAATTAACGAACAGTTGTTCAGAGTAATAATTGAGCTCACCTCTTAACAAGTAGATGTTATGTACATCTGTTGGCAGTTGTTAAGCCCCTAAGTTTGAACTTTTAAGAGGGAAATTTTAAATTAACATAGGGAAACGTGGTTCATTAATTATTCTGTAGTATATAATCATATTCCTTATAAGCACATAACAAATTCAGCCATTTGCAATATCAGCTTTGAATTTTCTATACAATGTTTTTCGAATTCCCTCTTAAAACATATCTTTAAAACCATGTCAATATCAATGGACAATGTTAAAAACAATCTTAGTTTTATTCGTGATCTGAATCCAGCTAAAGATATGTGGCACATAAAGGCTCGAATAATACGAAAGTGGAATCAACATTTTAAGATGGAGGTGATATTCATCGATGAGAAGGTAACGTATATATCTTTGTTTTTTTTAGTTTGGAACACGTGCTCTTTTCTTGATACTTTGTGCTTTGTATTCATCGATGAGCAGGTAATAAAAATATTCTATTTTTAAGGTAAGTCTTATGTTTCAAAAGTTGAAAATAATCATTGTTAGAATTGTAAACTTAAGTGGTGTAATAAATGGGATCAAGAAGTTAATTCTTGATTGACTGTATTATTGATGTAATAAATTATCTCATTGTATGTATACCTCATTTATTGATGTAATAAATTATCTCAAAATAATGTATAGTATCAAAATTTTGTATATGTTTTACATCTATGATTATGTTGTTTTGATGTAGAGGTATGATATTACGATGTACATTGTGGAAATCTTATGCAGAACAATTTAAGGACTTCATTTCCAAAAACAATTCCAATCAGCATGTAATGGTTGTTATCCAGCATGGAAGGGTTAAGGACGGGAACGGTAACTTTTGTTCGTTTGCTGTTATTTAAAAAAAAAATACTAATAGAAATGAATTCACTAAAGATATGTATATTGTGAAATTTAGAACAATCGACACTTCAAAGTGATAAGTTTGGATCTCGGCTCTTTCTGAATCTAGAAATAGATGAACTTGATGAGCTAAGGAGGAGGTACTATGTATTTATATTTATATTGCTAAATTTACATTTTGTTTTAGCTAATAGATGTAATTGTTTGCACCTTTTTATAGTTTTATATTGAAACAAGAACAAGAGTCTGGTTGTACTCCTCAAACCGTCATTTGTTCCCAGTTTGTTTATCCATTGCGTTAGGAATTCATAGTTAGAGCCTAGAAGAAGCATGTTGATGAACTTATCGAGATTGAGAAGGTTTCAATATTTTCTACATAGCTTGGATATTTGGTGAGTTTATTATATTTTTCTTTTCTATAAAAGTAGATATTGTATATATATTGTGTTTGCAGCCGATGTCTTGTGTTGTGGATGCAACCATAAAAATTGTGAAAGAAAGCTATGGTTGGTTTTATGCTACGTGCCGCAAGTGTTCCAAGAAAGTCTTAATAAATCAGAATATTTGCAACATGCTGAAGAATTGTGTGAAGTAATTCTCAAATTGCCCGTTACTGCTTTGGTTTGTCGAAAATGCTAGTGTAAATGTACCTCCATTACCACAAAGTACGCAAAGCGGTAGATATATACGCTTTGATTGTTTCCAGTTTGTTCATTTCATTTCATACAAGTTTTTGAGTTAAACTATGTTTCTATTTGTTTTAGGTTCAAGATGAAACTGGTAGTGTATCGTTTGTCATGTCTGATAAAGATGTGATGATGATTATTGGATTTGTTGCATGTAATATTAGAGAAAGGCAGTTGAAGGAAAATGACAAAGAAAGTTTACCGCATAAGTTGTCTCGAATTGTTGAAAAGAAATTGGCTTTCAAGATCAATGTTTCTAATTACAATATTATAAATGACTACCATGTGTACAATGTGGCCAAGATTTGTGAAGATCCCGTTATAATTGAAGAGTTAGTTGATGGAAATGAGAATGTAGAGGATAATTCTGCCGAGGTATTAATTCAAATTCTTTTGTAATAACCATTTATTTTCAGTTGAGGTTCAAAACATTTCTCAGCAGTCAATTGTTATGTTTTTTGGTATATGAGCACATCTTAGGTCAATCAGGGAGGTGGTGAAAGCAAATCTGTTAACTTTTCAGAATCTTCGCAAGTTGGGTTTCAAGTTATGTCTAAGGTGAGTATGCCTTTGTGCAAGTATGTCTAAATTGTTGCTAGAGTTTGTGTTCTTATTTAACTTTTTATTAGCTATTTTGTGATTTGCTTGAAGGATGTTGTGTCTGTTTTGAACGATTCTTCTGCCGTTGATGCTAGAGTGGATTATGCCAGAAGTCCCAATGTAAAAAGAAGTGTTGAAGATTGTGATATCGTAAATGTTGGTGAGCAATCCTCTACATGCAAAAGAATGAAGAAGAAGCCAACTAGGTTCAAAAGTTAGCAACATGTCATTAACGCATCTAAATGTGTGTGTAGTCTTTTCATTGAAAAGTTTATGAGAACATCTTTGAAGTGCAAACATATGTTCCTAATGTTTCAACAGACTGTTTTAACAATTTTGTAATGGTGGTTGTTTTATGTTATAATCACCTTTTGTATTGATGCTAATTAATGGAAATGTTCATAATTGGCATTTGAAAGAACAAAAACATGCTTTGGATGAAGATATTTTTGTCAACAGCTGTTGTTCAACGTCTATTGTAGCAGTGGATGATGTTCTTTTATTTACATATGTTTCAACTTCTGTTATCCAACATCTGTTGGAACAATAGACTTTGGACTATTGTAGAGCTTTTCACAGTTTTGCAATTGAACATATGTTGTAGTTATAGAGTTTGCACTTCTGTATTCGAACCTCTGATTGGAAAATTGTAATGGATGACAATTGTTTGAGAACATCCGTTGACAAGTCAACAAATATTGTATACCTTTCAACTCAACAGAGACTCGAATACCAAAGTTAATCATTATGATTTTGAAACTTAGTTTATTCAAGTTTATATTGCTTGAATGTTAATTATAATAGTAACAATAATTTTAAATTATTAAAAATATTATTTTATTATTTGTGTTTATAATTGTGTTTCACTTTGAAAATTTTGGGAATTGAACAGATGTATGATGGTACACATTTCAAACTTTCGTTTTATGAATATTTCAATTAAGTTTCCTCTTCAAACAAAAATCTTACCTCATCTTTTAATCGTTTTAACATAAAATTCAATAAAGAACTGTTGTTATTAATTTAATCACGGTTATATTACTTGAGTGTTAATAATATTAGTAAACAATTGCTAATTAAGTTTGTAATGTGCATGACTATTGGATTGTGTAGCATGGATTGAAATTGCAAGAATTTGAAACCATGGTGTGTTTATAACAAAACGTTTCAAAATCGTAAAAAGTTACAATCTAGACCAAATTACAGGGACCAAAATTGCAGTTTACTCTAGAAAATAAATGTGTTGATTTGGAAAAAATTGCTATAATTTTTGAAAACCACCTCTAAACTTGTACTATTTTATACAAACCTTTATCTTATAAAAAGATATTAATGAGCATTTTAATATCTTTCCAACAAAGACCATAGTGCTAGACAAGTTACTAACCATATTAAGATAGTATATATGTTTATGAACCTACTATTACATATAAGAATCCATTAACTACATATATATTCAAAGACGTAGTCAGTCTGGTAAGAATCTATTTTTTTTTTTGTATTTTGATTGGTGTTGCTAGGAACAATTATTGTAAAGGTTGCTAAGCTGCTTAGATGTAACCTATGATTCTTAGACACAAGGTAAATCTCTAACTTATAAGTGATAATTAATCATCCCACCATATATGCCTGGTAGATCGTTTTTAATATATGCACTTTGAAATTAACTGACATGTGGTGATTATTGAAATAGATAGTTAAGTTATGTATGAATAGATAAAATAGTCGGGAGACATGAAAATTTATCATCCTATAATCTTTTTAGTCGATAACAGTCATGTCATTTTTATTTATCTTTAAAATTAATCTTCACTGCTTATTTATTAATTGTTTTATTCGATGTAACCCAATGTTATGTCATTTTTTTGTTTAAAGAAATGTGTGGTCCAAAATGATTATCTTAATTTAACTAAAGATTCCCAAATAAACCAACTCCGATATATATAGACATAAATGATAAAGAAATACATCATTTTGTTTTTGTCTTCAAAAATAAATAATTCGTGGTATATTTCTTGAGAAAAGTAAAGGTAAAGATAGCCTTATACAATAGTGATGGATGGATGTGTATTTTTGAAGCTAAGGCAACTACTAAATACTACCACCACCACTCAACTATACAAATTTTTTTATACCTTCTTTTTAATAGTCATGAACACCTAATTGCTTCCCAATTCTAAACTATATAAATCTATCATTTGGTGTACTTCATACCTGTTTAAAAATCATTACACATTTCAATTATAGTTACTTGTACAACATGGACTGAAAGTTGTACGATGCTCCCCATTTCAACTATACCAACTTATTGGAATATAGGATTTAGGGTTTTTATATTGAGCTCACGGGCACAAATTATCTTTATATATTGTAACCCTATGTTCAATGGAGATCAATCAATCAGTTTACCATCTTACATGAAATCAGAGCCTTAGGGTTCTAGTTACCTCATTATTCTCCGCCGCGCCACCACAAAAAAAATACAAACCCTAGCCGTCGCCACCGAGTTCAAACCCTAGACAGGGCGGCGTGCTGCCACCACCGCCGCTGCCCTGTCCCACCTTTTTTTTCCTGTTCGTTTTCTTTTTTTTTTATTTAGTTTATGTCGAATAAAGCTTCGCATTGGTTTAAGATTCTAATCCCTTATAAGATTATGGTAAACTGATTGATTGATCTCCATTGAACATAGGGTTACAATATATAAAGATAATTCGTGCCCGTGGGCTCAATATAAAAACCCTAAATCCTATATTCCAATACAACTTACTTCTACTACACCACCAATTTCACCATACCTACGTGCGAATTTTTAACTTAGTTTTTGGTAAAATCTGGATAGTCTGACTTAATAAATATAAAATTTTAAGGATTTTTTCAATAAAAATTTCACTATGAAAGGAAAAAATGAGGAGCCAAGGCCCACCCTAGCCCAAACAAAAATCCGCTCCTTAGAGCACTCACATTCCCTCAACCATTTTATGCCCTATAATATAATAAAAAATCATCCTTTTTAAAATTTATCTCTCATTTTAAAAACCTTCCACATCCCCTCCACCATATTTACCTTTATCTTACTCACAAACACTTATTTTATTATATTCCTCGTTAAAATACACTCACAATAATTTGATAGGGGTGAATAGTAGCTTTTTATATATAAAAAGCTAGAAGATGGATTTTTCAAAATATAAAGATGGGGTATAAAATGGTGGATGGGATGTAAGATGTTTTTAGTAAGTTTTTTTAAATTTTCAAGATGGGGGAGGTTTGATGGAGGAGATGTGAACGCTCTAATGTACAATAAACAACAAAGTTTACCGAAAATGTTGAAACTTGAAAGGGGAATCACTAATGAGAGTATGACCGACGTCACACCTTGAGGCAATTTATGTAGGGAGCCTCCTCTCCTCGCGGATCAGTCACATTGTATAGGATCTGCCCTTTTGACTGAAATGGGCCTTTAATTTAGGCCTATTATTCCTAACGATGGCAACTGACAAGCATTCGATATGAAATGGGCCTTTTGGCACATTAAGTTTTCTTTATTTTGCCTTCAAACTATGAAAACATATAAATCTAACTTTGGTTTAGAAAATGCGTATGAAGCGTGCCTAAGCACAAGCCTCCTCGCTTCATCCTACATAAGAAACATGTTTTACATGAAAATCAAATGAGGTGCGGATCTTGTTCATGCCTCATTTTAGTACAATAGGCTTTTCATGTTGTACAGGTTAATAATTTGTGTACTAAAACATATATAAAGCTTATTTGTGTCTAAATATTGCGTAAATGATGCTAAAAACCTATAGAAAATATATAAAAAATTCTATATAATAATTTGCGTATCGCGTACGAATAGTGGTGCATTTTTGTGCTTTGAGCCTAGGTTTTGGACCCTATCGCTTTTGTGCACCTATTGACCATTAAACCAAGATCATAACTTGTTCATACTTTAAGACAAGTTCTAGCTCTAGGAGTGTGTAATAATTAACTGCTTGTGTTTTTATCATCAACGGGGATGAAACGGATGGGTCCGCTTGAAGCATACGAAAGGAACCAGACCACTCCCATTGGAGCCTTCGTCTGGCAGGTGGTTTGGAAATTGTCTTAACATAGTGGACTGGTTTGGTTTGGAATATGGTGGACCCATCCGAACTTTTTGAATAAGTAAAACAATAAAGGTTTTTTTTTTTTTTTTTTTTTTTTTTTTTTTTTTTTTTGGTGTTAATAAAATAAAAAGGAAAAGTGGGTAATAAGATGGATATTTGGAATTTTTTATGATTGTAGGAAAAAATTGAGTTTGAAAGGGTTGTACTTCGAAATAATGTGGCATGCTGAGGTGACAGTTTGGAATTCCAAACCGCCTCTAGATACTCTAAGCATAAAAAGAAATAAGATTTCTATATCTACGACGACAAAACATATCTTTTTAGTTAACTGGTAAGATACAACAACTAGTATAGTTATGCTACATCCAACACGATATAATATTAGGTTAAACATTTTTATTAAGAACTTGTTAATCAAATGCCGATCTAGACTAATATTTTAGTTTCTAACATTTATAAAACATGCGTCAAACACAAACCCTAAAAACTACGAAACCCTAGTCATCTAGGTGTACATAAATCCAACATCAACAATACACTATCCGGTTGAAAAACAAGTGATGACTCGTCCATTGTTGCGACATATGGATAGAGACACCAACCGCAACTATTCTATAGTAGACCATAACAAAAGGAGAATCCCTGTATATTATATAACGATGAGATACTTGGATATTCCTTTTACTCAAATATTCATCTGGGTTGCAAACTTCATTAATATCGAGCAACTTTTCTATCTTCACCTCATCTTATTTGACTAAATGCAATTTGTGTAAGACCCTAACCCGTAAACACGCGATTACCATTAAAACTTACGGGCTTTGGTCTTAATTAATAACACTCCCGATTTAGAACTTTAATATTTATGAAATCCAACCCATTGTGATTTCTACATTGTAGGTCCCAACAAATTCTATAATTAGAATTACTAAAAACATGTACTAAGGCTTGCGTATTAATCGGGAATTTCAAATGCGGAAGCTAGTTGAGCGTTCGGGTGTATTCGGTTCTTCTCGCGACTTGATCTTTGCTCCGGAAGTTCCGCCACGTGAATACCTAGCACCATTACACAAATAATGGTTAGTGGATTGTCAATAATACATTTATACTAGCATGATTATCGTTACACGTTGATACGGAACAAACTAGGCCGAACGGCCCCATTTCAAGAGAGTAAACTGCTGCACTTTTCGGCGCAGCAGCTGTTCGGGTCAGTTTTTACCCTTCTAAAACCCATAATTTGACTTCGACTTTCAAATAAGAAATGTGCTACGTTCAAAGAGCTTTCCAGGCATATAAAGAATGCCTCCTAACGAATTTTCTATGATTTTATACGAACATTCGAAGATCAGGTCAGAAACATATTATGTGCAGCGATTTTCTTTTTCAGCTGCTGTAATTGACCATTTTGACCCATTTAAAGTCCGAATTAGTTGAACATGTTCAAAGGTGGATTGTGCTTCGTTCAAAGACCTTTCCAGGCGTATAAAGAACGCCTCCTAACGATTTTTCTATGATTTTATATGAATATTTGAAGTTCAGGTCAGAAACATATTATGTGCAGCGATTTTTACCCAAATTGACCCGTTAAGGCCATAAGTTATACAAAACCTTATTAGACCATTCAAAAGGCATAATAATCATTTTGTTAACTCGTTGGACTCTTGTTTAACTAAAAACATCATCCGGATTATGTCGTTAAGACCCGGTTCTTAGAATCAACCTTTGGTAATCTTTTAAATTCCCAAAATGCCCATTATAGCCAAAGCTTTCAATCTAGCCATTTATGACGACACTTCTTGATTCAAATCCATTGCTTTGGACTCAATAACTTGTTTAAAAACCTCTAAGTCCTTCCGGACTTAGATTTCCCCCTTTTCTCAAGACTTCTCTTATTTAATCAATTCTAAGCGCATTAGCGCGCATTAAGCATAGTTATGAAAATAACTTACTTGATTTGCACCCACACTTCATGTGGGTAGTTTAGTACCCATGATGCTTCGCCCAAAGGCGTTTAATTAGCTACCGACTTACCGGGTGGCCTTGACCCATATCCATACCTTGTGTTCATCCTCCATGATTCATAGCATCAAGCGTGCATACGCAAGTGCATTTACCTGCGTGCTTTCTAGATAGACACATTAACTTCTCGAAACTCAAATGATAATACCTTACCATTTGATCCGTTTAACCTCAAGAATCTTAATGCTTGGAATACAAGCATCAAGTGTTGGACTCAAATGATGAGGACTTCATCATTTGACCCGCTTAGACCCATAGTTCATGATACTAGGTTACCCAAGTTTTTAATATGGTTCAAGTGACACTAACTTGACCCATTTAACACCATGCTTAACGGCTTCATTCAAATGCTATCATTTAGATTAGAACATCATTTTTCACATATCTTTATTTATTGACCCGTTTGATGGATTTCACCATTTGGTCATAACGCATTGTCTTGGTTAAGGTCATAAACCATGTTTTGTATCGAGTGCACATAAGGTGACCCATTAATAGCTTCTACCCCTTGGGGTTTATATTTATCACACATTCAAAATTTAAGACTAATGTCTACGACAATTAAGCTATGTCATAGTACATTGGTGTAAGTAAAACTTACTTCATATCCATTCTTGCTTCCATGCGCATTGAGCTTGCATCCGTTTGACCCGTTTGCATCCCTAGTTCTTGTACCTAACTTAGGGACACGTCAAACCTTGTTTTGTTAGAATACATTATATGGATTTCTTTCATTATCCATGGCATTCGTGTATTCATTTTACCTCTAGTTCAACCTCACATTTCAAGTATTAATGTTCATACATGTTTACACATTTATTTCCTCATTCAAGCATTTTATCAAACACCTCATATGCACAATTTTCATCATGTTAATTCTAGGTGTTCAAGACTTTCTAGATTCCGCCATGGCTTAGCTAACCATTGGCACATTATCATTTCAACAATTAGCACACATACATGATACTAATCACATAGAAAGTGCAAGATTATTCCACATACTAGTGTAGTTCATGATTAGGGTAAAACCCACTACTTACTCATAATACATAATCATGATTTCACATGAATCAACAACATATTATGATTCACCACGTTTTATAGCTTACTTGAAGCCTACTAACACATAGAAGCTCATAGAAACTAAGAAATTCACGTTTTTACCAAAACCCTAGAATTTCACCATGATCATAAATGAATTTAACATCAATTTCCACCAAATAAAAGGTACCTTGATGTTCTTTAGGCCCTAGATAACCCGTTTCTTGCTAAGGCATCGAAAAGCCCCTTGATTTGGCTTGGATTTGACCTTGTTCTTGTGTTTAGGGTTTGGTTGGTGAAGGAGTTTGATCTCCTGATGTTGAGATCGATCAACACACACACAAGTGTGTGTTTTCTTAGTTAATTTTTATTAATAAAAACCCACTTTGGCATATTGGCAACTAAGGCCCCTCAAGTTTTAGTCTCGTTTTTATTCTATGGTTAAACACCCACCATAAAACCCGCTTTGTTATTTTATCGATTACGCCTAATGGCATAATAGGCGAAACGAGAGTTTGGGGTGTTACAATTTGTATGTAGTCCGGGGTAGTTTGGGGCAACGTCCCCTTTAGTATATTTACCCCATGCATACCCTTAATTGCAACAACTTCAATACAATCAAATTGTACACTAAACGTTGTGTTCCTGAGTTTCATTTAAGAAATAAAGAGAAGGGAAGTGAAAGGAAAGAGAAACTTGGTTATATTCTAGAGATTTTTGTTTTGACAGAAGTTGAAGGAAAGAAAAAAAATTGTGTTCCAGGTATTTTTTTTTTCGTAGAGAAGTGGAAAGAAGAGAAGAGAATTGAAGGGAAGTTGGGGCTAAATTTCATCCTTATCCTTTCGAATTAAGAAGGAAGTTGAGAGGAAAGATAAGAAGAGAAGAGGAGACAAATGAAGGAAAGGAAAAGAAAAGGAAATAAAGTTTTTCTCTTCTCTTCATTCTTAGTAAATTCCTTTCCTATTTCGGTGTTAGACTATCATCCATAGTCGGAGAAAGACAATTGCTCTTGATGGAAGCACCCAACTGCTTTTATTCTTGACTGAAGCACATCGATTATGTCTACTCAGTTCATCGGATTGAAGCACACAATTACTTATGAACATCCTCACCACCGTTATCATATCTTGGGACTGCCTCCGAGGAGAAGGTTGTGGACATCGAAGATGAAGTCTGGATGCTCCAAAACGACCGCAAGTGGCTTTTTACTAAGTGCATCCTTGAGGTATGTTCTTCCTTTATGCACTTGCTTCTCTTTTTTATTTTGTATGTTGTTGTTTTACCCAATTTATGTGTTTACAGGTTGCCCATTATGCCAAGGATGGAGATGAAGTGCGCAAGGTCGTGGCTGGTCTGACAGCTGCGTCCAAACTTGTAGGGCGCAAGGCTGGCTTCCTCGAGGGTTACCAGCATGCCAAGGATGGGAAGGCGCTTGCAGAATTTGCGCTTCATGATGAGGACGTGGACGCGTTGTTGAAGAAGAAGTTTGCAGAATACGAATGACTTGGAGCTCCCCTTGGTATAATTTATTGTCAGCCACGAGGGGTGACCATTTGTTTATGAGCTTCAACAATCGCTATACAAGTCTGGGCACTCGTATGTCCGTGACCAGTGCGAGTTTTCGGCAAAGGGCAAATAGGCATAGGGCAGCGATGGTCTGGAGGATGATCCTGAGGCGAGCGAACGAGCCGACTTCTCAGGATCAGATGATGAATTTAATGAGCATCCATCTAAAGACAAGGCCACCAAATGATTGTAACCTTTTGTTGTTTACTTTTTATTTTGATTTTGTAAACACTGTGCTAATTCACTGGCTTTGATATATATGAATGGTTTGGTTTGATATTATGCTTGTAAATGTTGTCCATAACGTGTCTTTTATTTATAGTTTATTGCATTTCCCGTGTTTGAAACTATCAGGTTTGATGCTTTTGTTATGGACTTATAATGTTGGCAGGTGTGCGCTTGAATGCTTACCCTGTTCGTAACACTTTACTGTGTTGGTGTGTAGTTAGTTACCCGTGCCCCTGCTTTAAAGTGCAGGCGCGGAGACTGCCATGCAGCTGTTGTTCGAATCTCAGCCTTAGATTTAGTTTTAACTGCGCTTTTCTATGCAGATACATTTAGTGTTGCAGCTTCTTTTGCAGCAAATGTGTATGATATGGTACTTTACTTGTACGCTTATCTTGTTGTTTGTGCTGCAACTTTGTGCGCGACTGTATAGTTTCTATTGTATTTTACTATACAACTGTTTGTTTTTGTCATATTTTACTATACAACAGTTTATTTTTGTGGCACTTTACTACGCGACGGGTTCTTTGTCACATCCCGCCAAGGCGTAAACACGGGATGCAACATGAAAGGTTTTCAGGCACATGATTCGAAGAAACATTGATAATTTCATAATATTAGAATACCAAATTTGTCCAAAGTAAGAACCATCACGAAAGTATCATTTCAAAAACTACATGTTCTAAATTTTGAAAACACAAAAAAGTAAGAATGAATGCCCAAATATGGCCCAAGTTCCGTCTATAACTTTAGTTACCAAAAAAACATGCATAAAAACTTTGTCAACATAAAGTAGGTGAGTTCACAGGTTTAAAATAATTGAAAACGTAAAGTTAATGAAATCCGTGAATGACCAATCAATGTCTAGCTAAGACAATGACTAATGTGACCAAACATGAGTCCATAACCAAACCTTGACGAGCTGTGCCTCGCACATCATACAATAAAGACAATGTATCATCATATGTGAAATACAAGCACTCTCTTATCGTACGTATCCGAGTTAGAGCGACAACGAATAGCGGGGGTGTCAACCCAATAGATCGATTCAAGTGTTTCATGGCTAAGTGCATAGCTAATGGTTACAGTAAACTAATTACACGAGGGCTTTATGAGTTCTCTAAACATATTGTCTCATGTACACATATGGTCTACTAGGAATTCATTCTAAACAAACTAAATATTGCATGTCTTTCCCCAAAATATAAAACAATAAAAAGGGGTCGTGAAACTCACCTCAAGTCCATGCGAAAGCTAGCAAGAATATATGTCCGATGAACTAGTAAACCCTACCTACACGTCCTATATATAAATGGACATCTTAGGTCTAGTAAAAGGATCCATTGTATTCATGGTTCACCCAATTTTTATGGTAAGTTGGTTTAGTCTTATTGGTTGCTTTTATGCTTTCCAAATGTTGTTCAAAAATTGTTTTTTTATCGTACGGAAAACGCTTTTCAAAAACCTTGAGTTTCTATCGTATGTTCTTAGTCATAAAACATATGTTATACTTATTTATAAATCGTATATGACTCCATATAGATGTACTCACACACGCCTCTATATACACATATCTATATATATATACACACGCACACATCTATCTATCTATATATGGGTATTTCGATACACACACATAAGTATTCATGTCCATGTGATCGAAACCTATACAAACATACCCATATATGTATGTACTTCAGTACATACACACACATCAATACTTATGTTCAAGAAATCGTCATACACATACATACATATTATATATACACACAAGTACATATATAGATACACACACAACTTGCATACATATATATATATATGCATAATACTCACATATATACATATTATATATAACTACGCACAGATACACATCTACATATATATTACTCGCACACACTTACACATATATCTTATGTACACACACTACATGTATACATATGTGTATCACAACACACACATACATTTATACATTACTAGATCATAGTTGCTTGATTATTTTTACTTTGATAAAAGATAATTCATAAACTTGGGTGAACACTAATGTCTAGAATATGGAAATAACAAGTTTGAGTTAGTTAACATACCCCTTGGGCTTGCAAGAAGGCTTGGAACTAGAGACTAAGTGTTAAGAGTGTGTGTTGGAGGGTGATCTAGTGAGGTGAACCAACAAAATGAGATGATGACTCTTAGTCCTATATTTATAGAGTGAAAAGAGAGAGAGAGAGGGGGGGCGGCAAGAGAGAGAGAGAGAGAGGGGGCGACAAGAGAGAGAGAGAGAGACGAGAGTGAGGGAAAAAGAGAGGAAGGAGGGAGATTTATTTTGCGCAAGTCAACTATTATGGATTGTTGGGAGGTTAAGGAATTTAACCATTCTTGTGTTTAGTCTTAGAGTGGATGCCATTTCAATCCAAGTGATTTTTCACTAACTTTTGTCATGGTGAAAGACTAATCAATGTGATCCTAAATTGAAACCATATCTAATGATATCTCAAAAGGTCTTAGGATCATGATTAGATGTGTCCTAGTGTGGAAGAAATTATGGATTTTGTTTGGGAAGGAAGGGAGGGCGACGACCACCGTGGACAAAAGGGGAGGGGTTGTGGAATTTTGGAAATCAATCTTCCATGGATCTTAATGATAAAAGAAATCTTAGTGTTTAAGCTAATATCCATGATTATGTTTCAAGATTCTGAGCATTAGTTGACTAACTCTTGATTAGACCAAAAATAGGTTTTAGTATTAGTTAAATAATCATAGGAAAAGACTAAACAAGAGTTCTTAGATTTGGTGTTTGGAAAAAAACAAAAAGAATATTATAATGGGAAGGGTGGCGACGGCTTGAAGCTTCCAAGAAAGGGTCACTAGTGCTAATTTGGGAATGAGATCTAGTATGGACTAAGGTGTTTAAGGAATCTATCCATAACTGCACACTAATAATATCATCCTTGCAAGTCTTGTGTGGGACAATTTGTGACTAAACATGGGATCAAGGTGAGATTATGTGAGTGATGTGATGATACACTTAAAGCGCTTCTTGTGTTATGTGAAGGCGGAACAAGGTGAATGGTTGTGGTGGTGTGATTGGGAGCCGAAAAAAAGAAAGAAAAGGAAGGGGCGGCGATGGGGTGGTAGTGATGTGGTGGTGGCTATTTTAGGTTAGCATGCTTTTCATTTAAGAAGAGACAAAATGCTTGTAAGACATATATTAAATTTATTTTTCTTATGTTATTGTCATTGGTAATTTACACATGCGTGCAAACTCATATATATATATATATATATATATATATATTTAGAAATTTTATTTTTGAAGTATGGTCTCAAGTTCCCATATATATTCACCCATTTATCCATATGGGCGCTTCTTGAGGTTCGACACATGGAATGTGTCATGAACTCCACTCAATTCCTGGGGCAGTTTGAGCTTGCACGCGACAGGGCCAACTATTGCCAAGATTTCAAAGGGACCAATATATCTTGGATTCAACTTGTCGCGCTTTCCAAAATGGGGCACTCCTTTCCAAGGAGAAACCTTCAATAAGACCTTATCACCCACTTGGAATTCCAATGGTTTCCTTCTCATGTCAGCATAACTTTTCTGCCTATCGCGGAAAGCTTTCAAACGATCCTTGATTTGAAAGATTTTGTATGTAGTCTCTTGGATAATCTATGAACAGGTTAACTGCTTATCCCCAAGTTCTGCCGAACACAACGGTGATCGGCACTTGCGTCCATGCAAGGCTTCAGATAGTGCATCTTTGATGCTAGTGTGATAACTGTTGTTATATGAAAACTCAACTAAAGGTAGATGGGCATCCCAGTTACCTCCAAAGTCAATAGCACATGCACGAAGCATATCCTCAAGAGTCTGAATTGTCCTTTCACTTTGGCCGTCTGTCTGGGGATGGTAGGCTGTACTCATATCCAATGGAGTAGCAAGGGCGTCATTCAGAGTCCGCAAAAATCTTGAAGTAAACCGACTATCCCGAACAGAGATGATAGAGCTCAGAATACCGTGCCTTGATACAATCTCCTTAATGTAGAGCTTTGCCATTTTTTCCAATTTATCAGTTTCCTTAATTGGCAAGAAGTGAGCAGACTTTGTCAATCGATCTACAATTACCCAAATTGTGTCGTGATCGGTTGACGTTTTTGGTAGCTTAGTAACGAAATCCATTGAGATCTGCTCCCATTTCCACATGGTATCTTAGGTTGCTGCAACATACCGGAGGGCTTCTGATACTCAGCTTTAACTTAGAGCATGCGAGGCACTTTCCCACGTCCATAGCAATACTACCCTTAATGTTAGGCCACCAATACAATTCCTCTAAATCCTTATACATCTTATCGGCACCTGGATGAACTGAATACCTGACTTATGGGCCTCATCGAGTACGACTTCCCGTAGTCCACCCAACAATGGAACCCAAATCCTATTTGCAAAATACAACGTCCCGTCGGTCCTTGGTTCCAATAATCTAACCATGGGATGTAAAGCTTCTTCCTTGAGATTTGCTTCCTTAAGCGCTTCCTATTGGGCTTCGCGAATGTGAACCGTGAGACTTGAATGAATCGTCAAACGTCCTAGTGCGTCAACACGTAAGGTTTTGATGCGTTCCTTTCGACATAAGGCATCCGCTACAACGTTTACCTTTCCTGGATGGTACTTAATCTCATAGTCGTAATCGTTAAGCAATTCAACCCATCTCCGTTGCCTCATATTTAAATCCTTTTGATTGAAGATGTGTTGCAAACTTTTGTGGTCCGTGAATACAGTACACTTGGTTCTATAAAAGTAGTGTCTTAGAATCTTGAACACAAAGACCACAACTCCTAATTCAAAGTCGTGCGTAGTATAGTTTTTCTCGTGAACCTTGAGTTGACGAGAAGCATACGCAATCAATTTATCCCTTTGCATCAGAACACACCGAGACCTTGGTGTGAAGCATCGCAGTAGACCACAAAATTATCCGTACCTTCTGGCAGTGATAAGATGTAGCGCTGCACAACCATGGTTCTTCAACAATTGAAAGGAGAATTCTTGCTTATCACCCCATTCAAACTTCTTATCCTTTTGAGTCAAAACGGTGAGGGATTGAGCTATGTTGGAGAAATTCTCAATGAATCGTTGATAGTAACCAGCTAGTCCTAGAAATTGTCGCACTTCTGTTTGCAACTTGGGCGCTTCCCAATTCTTGATTGCCTCAATCTTTACTGGATCGACATGAATAACTTTTTCGTTCACCACATGACCAAGAAAGTGAACTTCGCGAATCCAGAATTCGCACTTTGAAAACTTAGCATATAACTTCTCACTCTTAAGCAACTCAAGAATCAACTTCAAATATTTCTCATGCTCCTCTTGAGTTCGTGCATATATCAATATATCATCAATATAGACAATCACGAACTTGTCCAAATATGGCTTGTGCACCCTATTCATCAAATCCATAATTACAGCTGGGGTGTTGGTCAATCCGAACGGCATCACTAAGAACTCATAATGACCATAACGCGTCCTGAAAGCAGTCTTGGGTATGCTTTCCTCTTGCAAACGCAACTGATGATATCCCGATCTTAGATAAATCTTTGAATAGAAGCTAGAGCCTTGTAACTAGTCGATCAAATCATCAATTCTGGGAAGAGGGTACCGATTTTTTTATAGTGAGTTTATTCAACTCACGGTAGTCTATACACATACGAAAAGGCCCATCCTTCTTCTTTACAAACAACATAGGTGCTCCCCACGGAGAAAAACTTGGCAGAATAAAACCCTTATCCAATAATTCTTGCAACTGAATTGATAACTCTTGTATCTCTGATGGCGCTAGGCGATATGAAGATTGAGCAATATGTGCAGCTCCTGGAACCAAATCGATGCGGAATTCGACTTGTCTCGAAGGCGACAATCCAGGCAAGTTATCGGGGAAAACTTCCGGATAATCCCGTACGATAGGGATGTCTTCGATCTTCAATTCCTTGGACTTCTTCTCGATCACATGTGCTAGCAATGTACAATAGCCATTTCGAAGGCACTTCTGGGCTTTCATGCAAGATATGATTCGTAACGTGGCACGAATATTCTCTCCTTTGATTGAAAGAACATCAGCACTCGACAAGGGGATACGAACTATCTTTTCATGGCACACGATCTCTGCATGGTTTTTCGACAACCAATCCATGCCAACTACCTCATCAAAACTACCCTACTCTATCGGCAACAAATCTATGCTAAACTTGTAGTCTCCCAAATTTAGGGTACATCCTTCAATGACTTCTTTCGACTTAATTATCTTACCGTTATCCAATTCTATAGAATAGTGTGTACCCAACCTACTAGATTCTACCCCAAGGGTTTGCTTAAATTCGGTTGACATAAAACTTAAATCGGCATAAGTATCGAAAAGTACGGAAGCATAAGTATTGTTAACAAGGAACGTACCGGTAACGATATTGGGATCCTTGTGAGCATCGTCGGCTCCTATAACAAAAGCTCTACCACGAGCCTGGTTCCTTAACTTGGGGCAATCTTTCTTGAAATGATGAGCAGCACCACATTCATAACATCCCGGTTTCCCCGCAGGATCACCTGCTGCTTTAGTACGACAATGAGAGGTCTGATGGTCGATCTTATTGCACTTATCATAGTAGATACTATATCACATGATCCAATGTGATGGTAGTTACACTCATTGCAAAGGGGGTGTGGTCCATTATAGTTCCTCCAGGGCTCTGCAATGGCAGTAGCAACAAATGCCTTAGCAACCTCTTGCTTCTTCCCAGACTGATTACCACAATTCTTACCTTTCCTGATATCTGACCATTTTCTTTTGTCTCCCAAACTTCCACCTTTTTCAATTTCTTTCTTAAACAATGCGTCCATACACACTACGTCATCGTTGAGGCTGTGAGCGGCAATTACCATACTGAGAATCTTTGGGGAGAGTCCCCAAATGTACATTTCAACCCTTTTGCGCTCCGGAGTAACCATGTGGGGCACCAAACGCGACAACTCATGGAAGCGGGCAGTGTAGGCGATGATCTCAGCTCTGACCATTGACAAATTCCAAAACTCTGATTCAAGCTTCTGAAGCTCACTTATGGGACAATACTTATCCATCATCATCGATTTCAAATCACCACATGAAAGACTATACGTGGCATCCCGACCCAGAGTCTGAACTTGCAGATTCCACCAAGTTAATGCCTCATCTTGGAAGGTGTAGGTAGCATACTTGACATTCTGATTTTCAGCACATCCACTAAATCTAAAACAGATTCCATCTTCTCAATTCAACGGCAGATACTGATTGCTACTTTAGACCCACAGAAGTTCCATGGCTTACAAGTCATGAAAGTTTTTAAGGAGCAACCATGTACCGAGAGAAAGACGAGAGTGAGGGAAAGAGAGAGGAAGGAGGGAGATTTATTTTGAGTAAGTTAACTATTATGGATTGTTGGGAGGTTAAGGAATCTAACCATTCTTGTGTTTATCTAAGAGTTGATGCCATTTCAATCCAAGTGATTTTTCACTAACTTTTGTCATGGTGAAAGACTAACCAATGTGATCCTAGATTGACACCATATCTAATGACATCTCAAAGGGTCTTAGGATCATGATTAGATGTGTCCTAGTGTGGAAGAAAATGTCGATTTCGTTTGGGAAGGAGGGGATGGCAACGGCCACCATGGACAAAAGGGAAGGGGTTGTGCAATTCTGGAAGTCAATCTTCCATGGATCTTAATGATAAAAGAAATTTTACTATTTAAGCTAATATCCCTGATTATGTTTCAAGATTCCTAGAATTAGTTGACTAACTCTTGATCAAACCAAACATAGGATTTAGTATTAGCTAAATAATCATAGGAAAAGACTAAACAAGAGTTCTTAGATTTGGTGTTTGAAAAAAAAAAGAATATTATGATGGGGAAGGGTGGCGACGGCTTAAAGCTTCCAAGAAAGGGTCACTAGTGCTAATTTAGGAATGAGATCTACTATGGATTAAGGTGTTTAAGGAATCTATCCATAATTGCACACTAATCACATCATCCTTGCAAGTCTTGTGTGAGACAATTTGTGACTAAACATGGGATCAAGGTGGGATTATGTGAGTGACGTGATGATACACTTAAAGGTCTTCTTGTGTTGTGTGAAGGAGGGACAAGGTGGATGGTTGTGGTGATGTGTTTAGGAGCCGAAAAAAAGAAAGAAAAGAAAAGGAAGGGGGCAGCGATGGGGTGCTGGTGGTTATTTTATGTTATTATGCTTTATGAATCCATGTGTTGGTTAATTGTTCCACCATTTATAGGTAGACACAAAGTTGAGATTAGATGGTTCCTTTAAGAAGAGACAAAATGCATGTAAGACATATATTAAATGTGTTTTTCGCATGTTATTGTCATTGGTAATTTACACATGCATGCACACTCATATATACATGTATATAGGGTTTGGATCCGTTGAGAACTCCATGAGTTGTGAGAACTCGACGTAAAATGTGAATTTTTTTTTGCACACTGGTGTAAAAACATGTAAACCCCGCTGTAAAAAAATTAAAAAAAATACATTAATTTACGCCAAATTACACCGGTGTAAGGGATTTTTACCCACGTGTAAGTATATTAATATTATTCATTATTTTATTGTTGTTTAATTCTGGACCACATATTCATTTTTAATTAAAATAAACTTGTTGTTATAAAGTGAGTTCCTATGGTTCTCACAACTCATAGGAGTTCTCCAATGATCCCAATCCTATATATATATATATATATATATATATATATATATATATATATTAAGAAATTTTATTTTTGAAATATGGTCCCAAGTTCCCATATATATTCACACATTTATCCATATGTATTTAAATAGGTAAACATATGTACATGTTTTTAGTAAAGAAATTGTGATTGTTTAAACTTGCGTCACCAATGTTCGTTGATATGGGTGAAATTGTACTCGTTCGGGTCTTGCTAGACTTCCTCAGGGGACTTATGCATATAAAAATGATATCTAATATGTGTACTAAATATAATGTTGACTAGAAAGTGTGCGGATTTTGACCTGGTAAATCGGTTAGTGTCACATTCTTCTAGCTGTATTTTACAATACAACTGTTTATTACTGTGGCGCTTTACTGCGTGACACGTTATTTTTGTTGTATTTTACTATACAATGCTTTTTAGTTTCCGGTGCTTTACTGCGCCGGGCGTGTGGGTTTATGCTTTTGTTAGAGTAATTGAGGACCATACAATAAGATAGGTAAGAGGAAAAGATGAACGATTTCATTAGCTTCGTTGGCTCGATGGCCTTCGGTACAAGAAAAGCAAATTACATATGGCATTTACGTAACTGCGCCGCGTTGCATGTACGCGGCATAGGATTTTCCTCTAAAGTCATTAGCTTGTATGCCCCTTTCCCTAGAACTTCCGCTACACAGTAGGGTCCCTCCCAGTTAGGCGTGAGCTTGCCTTTCGGAAACGCATTACTTGCCTCGTTATTTCTGAACACAAAGTCTCCCTCTTTGAAGGCATTGAGATTGACTTTAGCGTTGTAATATCTTTTGAGCTGCTTCTTGTAGTTAGCCTCTTTAATTGAGGTTAAATCCATGCGCTCTTCTGCGAGGTCAAGGTTGAGGCGCAGCTCAGCATCACTGTCTATCTGGTGGGCGGAGAGGACTCTGGCGATGGGAAGACCGATCTCTGTGGGTATCATTGACTCTGATCCGTAAGTTACGCTGAATGGGGTTTCACCATTGCTTGTTTTGGTCAAGGTGCGGTGCACCCATAGAACGTTGGGCAACTCCTCCGCCCATGCTCTACCCTTGGTTCCTAGCCTTGCCTTGATCCCTTCAAGCAAACTTTTGTTTGGTATCTCAACCCCTGTGGATGGGCAACTGATGTGAAGATTGGTTGAATATGTAAGTCGTCGTACCATTTTAATAGCCCTTTATTCGCAAACTATGTGTCATTATCCGCGATGATGTTAAGGGAGAGACCAAAGCGACAGATAATAAACTCCCATATGAACTTTTTCACGTGCGCTGCCGTGATTTCCGCCAAAGGGTTTGCTTCCACCCACATTGTGAAATAATCAATGGCCACGATCAGATATTTTCTTTTCCCTGTTGTCATTATGAATGGGCCGACGATGCCTATCGCCCACTTCTGGAATGGCCTGGGGAGGTGACTGGGATCAAGTCGTTTTTGGGGCACATGGTGTTGCACGCATGGTGCTAGCATGAATCACAGCGGCGTATGACCTTGAGTGTGTCCAGGTGCATACCCGACCAATAGTAACATGCATTCATGATTTTTCCACAACCATGCGTGGCCCCACATGAAGTCCACAGATACCTTCATGTATCTCTCTGATCAGGTAGACATCATCATCTGCATCGACACATCTCAGCAGCGGTCCCAAGTAAGATTTTCTGTACAACACACCCATCGTTCATTTGGTTCTATAAGGCCTTGTATTGTATTTTCCTCGCTTTTGCACGCTTGTCTGGGAACACCCCCGCGCTAAGATATGATTTTATCGCTGTCAACTCTCATTTGAATGACATTCACCTCTTTATGCGGTACTAACAGTTGATTCATGACTTTAACGCAGACCTCTTTGCTGGATGGCCGAAACTGGTTGATGCCATTTTGCTTAGAGCATCCGCCAGTTTATTTTGACTACGGCTAATGTGATTGATGGTGCAAGATGCGAAGTTGTTCATCCGTTCTTTGGCTCGTTGGAGATACAGGATCATAGATGGGTCTTTCACTTCATATTTCCCTGTGATCTGACCGACCACCAACATTGAACGACGTGCACGGCGACATACTTGGTGCCGAGCTTTTATGCAATCCGTAGGCCTGCTAGTAAGGCTTCGTACTCTGCGTTGTTATTTGTGGTTATGAACTCAAGCCGGATTGCATATGTGAACTTTGCGCCCTCTGGGCTCAAGATTCTTAGGCCTGCGCCGTCCCACAGATGGCGCCAATGAAGAAACACTGGTTTAAACGCCTAACAATACGAGCTCAATGAAGATATAATTTTATTAACACTTGACTGAACGATTACAATGAACTCGATTACAAGCGAATATAATGTTTCGACTATAATCTCTCCTTCTAAACTATTACAAAATTCTCTAAGTGTTTGTGTGTGTAAAACAGAATGATTCATCTCCCTTGGGGAAGAGGGGTATTTATAGGCTTAGAATGTGTCCTGTGATTGGCTCATTGGGAATGACAGCTGTCTCGTGCGGGTCCCTCGTCGTTGACAACCCTTGGAGCCGAGTTGTTGTCCTTCTCTGAATGGCCACGTGTAATTTGCAATCGTCCTTTATGTCCTATTATATACCTCGTACCTGCAGGTGATCATGGAGCAAGGAATGACAGCCTCTGATTGGCTGCACATCCTTTTCTTTGTCGGTTCACAGCTGGCATGTACTAGGAAACGAGCGCAGGCTTCTTGAAGCTTCGCTTGGCTTTGTTGCTGACGGGTATGGAGATGTGGGACCGTGCGCACGCGCGGGTACATATCTCTTTAGTTTACCTCTAGAGAAACCTATTTCCGGTGCAAGCGAAACCTCTTCACTTCTAACGAAACCTGATGAATCACTGGTTTGGAGGACGGGTCCCAACTTGTCAAGAATGATAAAGAATCTGTGAAAATAACACCTCCAGTTAATGCTTCAAAACTCCCTTTGCTACCAAGTCCAACAACTGAGCAATCGACTTTTAAACCAGGAACTCTAAGCTCGACGTGTTTGACGATTGATGAACTCTAGTTAAAAAGGGCAAACGGAGAATGCTTTTGGTGTACAGAAAGGTTTGTCCCGTGGCACAATTGTAAGAAAAAACAACTTTATATACTTGAGGTGGTTGAGGATGAAAAACAAGCATCATAAGAGGATGAGGAGGACAATGTTACTTGAGTCATTTTTTAGGGACACAAAGTGGGTTAAGCGGAGAGTATTGTAGTATTGGAAAGAAAAAAACTATACACATAGGCTGCAGAATGCCAAACAAAAGAATTTGGGTCTTAGATTTCAGAATATTTTTCGTGCTGTGATATACTGATCATGAAAAATTTATGGTATGGTGTTCAATTCATTATTTTGCAAATATTATTTAGCCAGAGTAAATATTGCCTTTACATGATAAAGAGATTACTTCTAAAGGTATCAAAACAATCTTTAAATTTGAATATCTAACTAACTAAAAGATATACGATAATGATAAATATACACTGGCTAATAGAAAGCTTGATGATCATTAAGTATGCATAATCTTCAGTTATGATGAAAAAAGTTAAAACTACATTAGAAGACAATCAAGAATGGAAAGCTTATAGATCATTAAGACTGTATGATTTACTTGATGAAGGATGAAAGATGAAGAATTGTCAACAACCTATATGTTCACAAGGAGTGATACAGTGCCTAAAAGCATAATATGACACTTTGATGAACCTGATATAAATACAATAACTAGAGTAGAATGTAATAATTTAAGCAAGAAGTAGAATATACAAAAAAAACTCACAACACACTACTACCAAATCACATCATGAGTCTCTTAAGGTAATAAATTATAAAACTTTATGAATAGATTAGCAAGACTAGTGAGACGTCAAAGCAAGTTATAAATAATTGTGGAATAACATGTCACCAGCAAAGAAAGAACACTAACTAAAACAAGGAGGCATGATCTACATAGTGAGATAATGGATTCGCGATAATGCCATCCAGGAAATAGTCTGGGTAAAGGAAATATACGAACATCGAAAATAGAGTCTTCTCCAATTTTAGTCCCATCTTTATTGTAGCAGATAACACTTACCACATCAATGTACAATTAACGAACAATATTTTTCCGGCACCAAGAATCATGAGAAACACAAAAACTAGTTTCGTCATCTTATTTTGTATCAAACCTGAGAATTAAAGAATATTCAAATGTTGATTGTTATCTTAATATTAATTTAAATTCCTTTGGACTCTTGATATAGTTATCATATACGTGGGCCTAAACCCAATGAAAGCAAGTCCTAAGATAATCTTTTACTTCCTTAACCGAACTTCATTAACGCGTCGACTAAATCTCCCAAACTAGGCTTAGGGAGATTTCTTTAACACACAATGTCTTTAGTAATTCTCATAATGCATACTTAAATCAAAAAAGTGATGTTGACAGAGATTTTTAAATGATCAGAGTATGACCAACTCCACACCTTGAGGCAACATTGGTGGGAGCCAAAATCTAGCAGAAGATCGAGCAGCTTCCTCGTTCTCCAAGAAGTGCTTTGCAACTTTGATTCCCTTGTGAACCTGCGATCGAGGATCAATAACAATCTTCTCAAGCGCATAAGCATTTTGTATAATGTAAGCAACAAGTTCCTGATCACCATTTCCACCATAATAACCCAAAATTTGGAAAAGCTTTAGGTGTTCATTGTGATGAGCAGCAGCAATATGTGTTGCTTTCCTCCTCTTTCCCATTGGTGAAAAGCAAAATAGCTGAAAAACAAGTTACATTTTTATATTAATAATTCTCTCTAGGAACTCATTAAACAATTAAGTAGGAAGTTTACTAATATAGACTAAGAACATAAACACATGTCCCGGTAATTTAATAAATGTAATGAACAAAGAATCTTCTTTCATTCATTCATTCATTCATTCATTCACGTATATGAATGTTTGTTTATGTTCGTTTACATATTCATTCATATATGTTTGTCACGAAGGTATCTAGCCTTTAATTTAGACACTTGTTGCTTACATGAATCGTGTGATGATAATTGAATATAGAATATAATAATTTGGTTCTTGTTAATTATCTCCTTTTTTAATTGGTGGTCATTTGGATTTGTCACCTTGGGTTAAACTATTAATAAACGAACATAAAAATCATGAACATAAGAAAAATCGCTGGTTAAATTGTTCATGTTCGTTCCAAATTCAACGAATGGACATAAACATTCCCATTCATGTTTGTGCAATTCATTTATAGCCTAATAGCTTTCACTAGTTATAATGAATTATGAACATACGAAAGTTTATTGGTTTATTTTTCCATATTCATTGAAAGTTAAACGAATGGACATGAACAAACCTGTTCGTTTCATTAACAGCCTAATAGCTGCCATTGGTTCTAATTAAACATGGGTGGCAAAACCCAAACCCATGGAACGTTCAGGATTACTATTATGCTGTTACAGCAGTTAATAAATTGGAATTAGAGTATATACCTCGACTGTAAATCCCTCCAGATTTGGACACACGTTAACTAAAGAAGCAAATAGAGTAGACAATTATCTCTTCGAACGTCGATTGAGAGCCTCAATTTCTTTACATTTGGCAGTGGACTAATGGAACAAAGCTTTGAAATTTTCTGATAAAAGGGAAAAAAACTCAAAAGAAATGCATGTTAAAGGTTATAATCACATTCTTAGAGAGGAACTACTAACCATGGGATGATATATCTTGAAGGAAAGAGTCTGAAGGGTTGATACACAAGATGATATCTGGCCAAACACAATATTACTCAACCCTGCAACTCCTTGACTCATAACAACGTTTTTAAGGTTTGAAAGATGACTTAGACGCAAATCTATTGGTTCGCCCACGTAGGTGAATGACTCAATTGCAAAATCAGATAAATAAACTGACTCCACATGTGGACATTTCACGATTTCAACGTGTTTCAAGTTAAGGCCTCGTCCACCAACATGAACATGATTCAAGTATGCAGACCCATGGATGGAAAGCGTCTCAAGATGTGGAGATTTTGTTAGCAACTCGCCGAGAATTGGTGCCATCATGTTAACATTATTCAAGTGAAGTTTCTTTAGAGACCCCAAATTTGAGGATATGAATATGACACTGTGTGGTGTGTTCCCATATGATAATCTTGAAGGGAAATCATAGTTTAACATATAGTGATAAGAATTCTTCTCGGTTGTCTCAAAATCTAGTTCAAGAATCTCTACTTTCTTATTCACGGCAAACCTAAGCCAGTTGTCAATGATGGTAGTATATTCAGCGTTCAAATAGAAATGAATCCGGAAGTGATGTAACGTTGGCTGAACATAACTCCGGATGACACCATTTACCTTTTTGATGTACTTAGATCGCTCTGAAAAATATAACTCGAAATCATCATATATATCATCCAATGCTTCTCGAGCGTCAAAGTTCAATTTCTTTAGATTAGAAAACAAGAATCTCCACCTTGTGGAGAGAATGCTGGTTACCGCCGCCTGCTTTATGGGCAACAGACCCAACACCATAAGAAGAACATCATCTGGCATTTGGCTGATGAAATCATTTGAATTCATTCCTTTACGTCTCCTCTACACAAAATGGAGGACATTAGTAATTTTAGTAACTTAAGTGGTAAAGACCTAGAATGATGCTACTCAATTCAATGGTATGTCATTTAAGGTCTACTCAGAACTAGAAGTCATTAAACTAAAGATTGTGGCAATTGAAAAGAAATTATTAGGGATAATCAAAATGATCGGACTAAATTACGTTAAAATCGAATTTGGTCTGAATGACAAACAAAAGATAGAGACTAGAAAACTGAATCGCTGAAAGACTACCAGTAAACAAAGTTATTAAGAAGACACACAACACAAAACACAAAATACAGATCGCATGAAATTAAGGAGAGGAAGCAAGAATTTACCCTGTTTGCAGCACCTCGACGCTTCATTTGGTTCACAAAGAAGAAAAGCTGAAGAGTTTGCGTTGAAGTTGACGGCTTAAGCGGTGGTTTTATACTTGGGCCATGATTTCTTTATATAAATTCCATTGCAATTGGGCCACAGTTTTTTATATTTCGGACAATCAATTGTAAATTTATTTTGCCATTTTAAAAGTAAAGGTTTAACTTAGTTGAAGTAAAACAAAATTAATTGACTTAATATTTATGAGTGTTACGAATTTACTGCCTATGGTAGAATTTAAAAGATTTGCCTTACGTCCCTCTTTATTGAATCATGATTTCTTTTTTAATATCTTTACTTTAATTGGAATATTTCATTGTTTACAAATATCTCCTCTTCAAGTTGTTAAGAGTAGAGGATGGGCCTCGGTGAGTATTAGATACTTGGGAGGATTTTCAGTGGTGTTGGTGTTCTCAAGTAGAAGATGCCGAGAGGTTTTTTGCTGAGAAGAACATGTGCATGGTCGCTTTGGTTCGAGGGGTTGAATAGGTGGGATGGTAATACGAGAGGTGTGGAGGAGCGTCTAGCTTGGCTTCAAGTGCATGGTGTGTCTGTTCAACTTGCACTTGATCAGGTGTTTGAATCGATTGGGGGTAGGTAAGGAAAAGTGGTGCAACAGGCGAGTATGTCGACTAATGATAAGGATTTTTCGTATGCGTACATCAGCGTTTTATGTAAAAATCGTAGTAGAATTGCGGACCGTGTTAACATCAGTTGGAGGGGCATGACTTTTAATGTATGGATTGACGAAGACGTGGGGGAATGGGTACCCGATTGTGTGGAAGAGTTCGATGAAAGTTTTATTAATAGCAATCAGGAGGATGTTAGGGTGATGGCTTCTCAGGGTAATAATGATGAGGAGAGGTCGGACGACAATATGCACGAATTTGAGCCGGGTGAAATTAGAGATGAAGGGATAGAGATTAATGTGGTGAATTCCGATGGGAATATGTCTGGGGTTGATCAGGAGCATCTTCGAGAAGGATTGGCTAACGGTGACTCGAGTGTGAGGATCATTAACTTGGAGGTTCGGAAGAAGTATCGAAGGAAATCTTTGTTCAAAAATAGGGGCGAATCTAGTGGCTCTCATGAATGGCCTAAGAAACGCCTAAGGGATGAAAACGACATGTTCGGCTTGGATAAGCTCATTGGAAAAATGTCTTCGAATTCAGTCCATGTCGCTGAATTAGTGTGTGGCTTCTGTCAAGAAGCTGCTGAAGGAGACTTCTAAAAAGAATTGATTCCAATGCTGTGCTCGGTCAAAATCGATTCGATTGCTATGCTCGGTCACATGCGAAAACACAAGGGCACCGTTTTTTTTACCACAATGCTTCTAATGCATGGCCTTGGGTTTAATAAAAAAAATTGATAGAAATGTAGTATAGGTTTGTAGGTGATTAGATGGATGAATGACTAAATAGTAAATGTGTAAGATTATGTTATTTAAGATCTTATAAAATGAAGGTGGTGGTAAAAAATGTTAACAACCATACTTGTGAACTTAACAACCTTCTTGTTCTTAACAATCACTTTCCCAATCACAAGCTTGAATTCTCACAATCTTACCACCATGAATCACAATCTTAACTTAAACCCTGGTCCCATAACTAATGATGTGTTGTTCTTACGTGATAGACATCGGGCGTTTCACATTTTTAACAATCCAGAAAATTATAATGAGCCCATGAATGTGAAAAGAGGTGATAGAAGTATTTGGGTGGCACTCCGTAATAACCCTATGGTAGGACGGGTTCGTAACCATATTGATGCGACAGGGCTTGGGAGCATTCTGGACCGTGGTTACCGTTATATTGACCACTCGTTAATTACTGCTTTGGTTGAGCGATGGAGGCCTAAAACTCACACGTTCCACATACCCGTTGGTGAAGCTACTGTCACGTTATAGGATGTTAACTGTAACACCATAAATCGTTTTACCTAAAAATATGCAGCGGAAGTACCAACCGAAAAATTTCTTTCTTTATAAACAATCTTGAATAATGGGAAGACCATTTTTTTCCAATATATTAAAGGTGTTACGTAATTACCTTCTACTATTAGATTCAACACAAATGCCTCTATATTGGAAGTTATGTGACCGCGTACAATCCAGGTCCTCACTCGATCTTCAACCGTTCCATATCATTAGTTCAGTAAGTGACTTCAATTAATATTTTGACAACATAGTAAAAGCATCCCAAAGAAGCTAGATGATCATTTTAACTTGTCTCTGTAAGTTCGGACTCATACAAGTTACCATCTCGAATCCGATCTTTGGATTCTAGCCTTGAAATTCCATGCATTCATCAATACCATTAGGCTTTCGTATCCATAAATTACTAAATATGTAATTTATAAAATATCTTCTTGTAAGATAACTCTACTTGTTATTCCGGCTCGGCCCTTACCTCTTCGTGTGACACAACATGTCAAACTTTAAGTTAACAATTAGAGTTGGAAAGACATGGTACAACTACCAGCGAAAAACAAGAAGAAATTGGAGTGGGGCGCAAGCTGGTGCACACCATGCGCCCCTGTCTAACCACATCAGAAAGTCAGCGCAAGCTGACAAGGCAACAGCGCAAGGTGCGCTGGCGTGCTCTCAGCTTGCGCCCCTGACCGGTTTTGCTACTAACTTTGGGGGTTTTGCACAAAATCAAAGATATCGGTACCCCAAAACAATATACACTTAACCTTTAGCCTTTTTGAAGCCTCAAAGGACAAATTTTATCATCCCATTCGGTGTCTAACATTTATAATTATTTAGCCATATATGCGAGTCCATTTCAACCCGTTAAGAGGTTTTAGGCACCACGCCTAAAGGCTTCCCATTCGTCAACTCATTTAACCTATGTTAAGTCAAAAACATCATCCAATTTAAATTACCATGTCAAGTTTCAATATTTTCTTTGGTTACTACTACTAATTTCCAAAATTCCCTTATAGGTAATTATTTTACTTTAGTCACTTATAGGCAACACAACTTGGTCAAACTCATTGTTTTTGACCCATTGTTTTGTTTGAAAACCTCTAAGCCCCTATGGACTTATATTTCAATATTTTAGTCGGTTATAAGCGTCTAAGCACGCATTAGTCATAATTATTAATGACTTACCAAATTGACATCCACACTTCATGTGGATTGTTTTTACCTCGCATTTCTTGGCTCGAGATCCGTCTATTAATCTACGTACTTACCAGGTAGCGTTGACCCGTTGGTAGCGTTGACCCGTTACTCTTTCAAGATTCCCATTCTACATGAACATATAATTCAATATCATAAATGTGTGTTAAGTTTGGGAACCACTTACCTCAAGTCCTCCAAGTTCATGCATGTTTACTTGCCCCATCTTGACCCGTTAGCCTCCCATGCTTGAGTCCATTTTGCCTATCCTTTCATGTCATCATATTCATATCTCATTAACATACAAGATCATTCATCTTACAAATTAACTCAACACATGATGTGCATCATATTGTTTAAGCATAGTGTACATGCTACTAATGCATACTTCTTACCAAATCATACAATCGACTAACTTCCCACATGCATACTCTCTAAAACACAAACCTCATGTTAGCCTATTATCAATTGTATCTGTTATCACATTACCTTCATATTTGTCAAGTCTTGCATACAAATTCACACATCATACTAATCTAGACATTTCATCAAACACTTGGTGTGCATACAACATTCTAAGCTCAACATACAAGTATCTCATGCTTAGATCCCTAGTTGATATTATCAATCACCCTGTTTGTTTTCCTACATAAAGTACCATTCATTCAATAGACATCACACATAGCTAAACATTAAATTCCATCAATCTATTCATCAATTTTATGAAGGAATGATCATGGGTTAAACCCAAAGATCAACACCTACTTCCAACTACATGAGACTTCCTCAACTTACTAAATTCTCACATAATTATCATTCATTCAAGTTTGTTATCAATTTCCACATATAATCCTTACATAGGTTATTAGAATAATTAACAAAAACCTAATATTTCATCATCAATGAAATTCTATCACTTACCTCATATTTGTTACTACTAGTGGACTACGAATCTTCAAACATGCAACTACCTAGCTTTCAATTTGACCTTGATTTAGGCTAATATTGTAGAAATTCTTCCTGGTAGGGTTTGTTCTCATCCAACATCGATCATATCATATGCTCTTCCACCAAAACCAACTAAGTGGTGTTTTAATCAAGTATGTTACAAGTTCAGCCCCTATGGTTTAGTATCCATTCATTTTTGTATCAAACTTCCCCATATTTTAAGTCAATGTACATTTTAACTAAGTTAGGTAACTTAGTTATATTGTTTGATGCCATAAGAAAATAAACATACTAATTAATAGAGGAAATACGGGTTTTGGGGCGTTACATTAACGTGTTGTGGGGGTTACCGATTGAGGGTAATGTTGTGTCTGGGGTGGATGTCGCGATGTCAACTGCTGACATAATTGGATTGTGCCAAAACTTGTTAGGGTTTACTCCCGAAGAGGGTAAATTAAGAGGCCAATGTATTTTGAGTAGTGCTATTATTAGGGAAATAAGTCTCCCGTTTGTTGAAGCTGAAGCTACTGATGAACAGTGCATTATACGTACACGTTTAATAATTTTTTACCTTATTGGTTGCACATTGTTTCCTGATAATTCCAACCATATAATAAATTTATTTTATTTAAAATTTTTACAAGACCTATGTGTAACATGATCTTATAGTTGGGGGAGTGCGGTTCTAGCTTGCTTTTATAGGCACTTGTGTGATGCAACCCACCTGGATCCAAGAGGCATGACCGTGCTGGTCTTCATCCTTTAAATGTGGGCCTGGGAGAGGATTCAGTGTATGCACCAGAACCCAACAACCGCTTTGATTATAGTTGTCCGCTAGCGGCTCGGTATATCACTTCCCAAATAAATTTAATGTATTTGTATTTTTAAACTTCTTTTAATAAACACATTTTTTAAATTATTAATTTTGTAGGTGGCAACAGGGCGATCTGAAATATACAAATATCCCTACACATTGCCTGAGGACATATCATTCTCAGCTTTAATCTTTAACCGAGGGCATGGTAAGTTAATTAATCCCGAGTAAATATACAATTTTATGTTATAGAAATTTTATGTGTTGTGTAACTTAATTGTATACTTATTTGTTTATAGTTCAACTGACCCCCTACTCCATGCATTTATCTAGACTGTCGGGTATCTGTACAACTGGTATCGATAGTTAGAGGAGTTGTTGCCCTTTGATATGCTGGGAGATTGTTGAGCATCATTTCCCGCAATGGGTTATGAGGCAATTCAACATGGTGCAATATATCCCTCCCTGAATACAAATACCCATGGCGGAGCATGAATGATTGCATAGCTTGGGCCGCCAAGGTAACAATGGGGTGAACTGGATGGGTAGGCATCGATCGTTTGTGAATGCATGGAATACACTGTTTACACTAGCGAAACAATAACGACGCATTCCACAGATGCCTTGTATATGCAATGGTATTCGGGTCATACTGTTGCATTTATATCCAATCCGAGGGTAGCACATGTCCCAGTTGGTGGTTTTCAAGACGATGGTGCTAGAATACAGTTAATGGTAAACAATTTTTACGTGTGCAATTCATAGATTACATATATTAATTTATCGTTTCTAACTAATAATTTTGTTTTTAGATGGAAGTCATGGGTTCAATTTACCAGTCTTCCCAGTATCAAGCATTTAATGATCAGGACGCCGCCGCCAGGCAATTTCAGATGATACAGAATACCGCGTATCAAACAATGTTGATGTCAAATGAAGTCAGACATTTACAATATCCGACACATTTGACACCGAATGACGTCGACCTTTCCGCACCTCCACGAACTCAAAGGCTACGCCGGCGACACGCTGTCTATAACGTGTGGTTAAATTCGGATGAAGTTGATAGTCCGGGTGAGAATGCTTGGTTTGACAATTTTGTCATGGGTGAGAATGTTGAACATATTGGTACCTCTTCAACTTTTGAGCACAGTGCTGCGTCTGGTGTGGGTGGTGCTGGTAACAATGAAAATCCGGTGATGCATATATCCCTCAATTTTCAAACAGTGGTTTAGTGGGTGCAAAAGGTGGTGGTGAGAATCTGTTTCAAAACATTGGATTAGGGGGTGCATTTGGTGGTATTGAAATTTCTGTGTTTTCAAACATGGACATAATGGGTGCATCTGGTGGCAGTCAAAATCAGTTTAGTGAGATCGGTCCATCCAGAGGAAGTGCTGCATCCGGTCCACTTGATGAGTTGATTGCATCCGAAATTGAAATAGGGAATGATTGGGCATTTAGTTAGGTCTATACCACGTCGGGTACACAATTCTTGCCACCAGTTGTACCCGACAATGCCACGGATTTTAATTACTATGCCCCCCATAATTCTTTTGACCAACGACCTAGAATCCGCCCACAACTGTCACTCAGTTTAAACTTATTTCCTGATGTTGAGTCTGATCTTGAAGGAGCACCACCCACCAAAACTCAAACCCAACACCAACAACCCACAAGGGCATCACAACGTATTAGGAACTCATCAACTAGGCATAACATGTATGATTAGTTTACTTTTTTTACAATTCATGTATTGTTACATTAGTTTTTGAATGGAAGGAACCCACTTGTTTATATTATGTATTATGTATTATGTATTATTTACATGAAAACAACCAAGTTAACAAAGCTAATCCCAAATTGTGGTCCATGATAATAATAATAATAATAACAACATATTCAACGTCTACAAGAAATGTAACAATAACATCAATATTAATAATAGCTAAACGTGATGAGTAGTGGGCAGACAACGACATTTATATAGCTCGTCGTCCAGGTAGCATCGGTAATTTACACAAGTGTCATCGACCTTGTATTGTATTTGCAACGGCTTGTTTCTTACCAGATTCTCCATCATCATGCAAACCAGAACACGTGCATTCTGAACGTTCCCCTTCTTTTGGGGCACATCAATTTCAACTAAACCAAGAGAAATTTCATACTTTGTGTGGTGTTTTGAATGTGTCGAAGTAATGAATACGTTCAAGAAACCATCCGAAAAAGAAGGGTTACCATCTCCATGTAGTGTGAGACCGTATGATGCTTTTCATTTTTCCATCTCTTTTCAGTCCAATATTACGTGATTACAATGGTTTGCATATCAATACGGATAAGTAAATAGTCTCCCTCACCAATTGATATAGGGAGATAAATGTAGTCAACCTCCCGTAATGGAGGATATTGTGGGTCCATACGTCCTTCCTTGTCTAGGGCAATTTGAGAGTCTTGTACTTTCATTTCCTCATAGAAAGAAGGTGGTAGGACTGTCCAACGTACTTTACAAGCATGTTTTTTTACAAGGTTTGCTTGTCTTATACGCATAAGTTTTACGGTCCATGATTCAATGTGCTGTACAATCATAAGACATAAATAAAGTTATATATAGTGGTCCACAATTTAAAAGTACACAACTAATGCATAGTCGTTTACTGTATCCATTAGGGAACGATTAGACTGGAAACCTAGTAAGGCACCCCAGAAATTCCTGTCCAATTTTTTAGAAATAAACCGAATATAGCAAAATGGGGCATCACCGTTGCAATAAAACTCGACAGCATCCTTTGACCAGTTTTTTTAGTCCTCGTCTGTAATGCGAAATGTTACCTTCTGTTTGGAAGGAACCTTGGTTTCACTTTTGTATTTGTGGTTACTTCCATGGGGGTTTTGCACCACGATTTGTCATTGATTTTCATGGGCAATGTTTTTAGATGAACTAGGTTGGCTTGTTGTGGGTGGCCGCCATACACGTCTCCAAAATTGTTCTGTAAATCTTGCGGATTTAGGAGGTGGTTTTGAACAAAAAAATCTGTCCCTTTCTTCCGCCATTATACCACGTATTGTGTGTGTGTGACTTGGTGTTGGAATATGTGGTGAAGGTTTGTGAAGTGAGTTAAGGGATATTTATAGATAGATATGTGAACTGGGTTGATTTTTTTAATTTCAAATTATTATTTTATTAATATAGTAAAAGAATATCCATGTACTAAGAAATGGCCCAGGGGGCCATATTGGTACATCTGTATCCATCTGTCGGACCGGTCGGTGTGGACACTGGACTTTCCGACGCGTTGTCCTCATGTGATATTCTAAGGTCATTAGAAATCCGGGTCGTATAAAACTCCCATGACAAGATCCGGGTGGTGAAAAAATGCAAATTGGTCATTTTGGCTAACATTTTTTAAAGTGAAAAAAAAAATATCGCAAACTGACCCGGGTCCTAGAACCATTTTCATGTACTAAGAAATGGCCCAGGGGGCCATATTGGGACATCTGTATCTATCTGCCGGACCGGTCGGTGCGGTCACCAGACTTTCCAATGCGTTGTCCTTAGGTGATATTCTAAGGTCATTGGAAGTCTGGGTCCTATAAGACGTGCCAGGACAGGATCTGGGTGGTGAAAAAAACACGAAATGCTCATTTTGACCAACATTTTTTAAAGTGATAAAAGATATTGCAAACTGACCCGGGTCCTAGAACCATTTCCATGTACTAAGAAATGGCCCAGGGGGCCATATTGGGACATATGTATCCATCTGCCGGATCGGTCGGTGCGGTCACCAGAATTTCCAACGCGTTGTCCTCGGGTGATATTCTAAGGTAATTGGAATTCCGGGTCCTATAAACGTGCCAGGACGGGATCCGGGGTGGTGAAAAAATGCGAATTGATCATTTTCGCTAACATTTTTTAAAGTGAAAAAAACATATTGCAAACTGACCCGAGTCCTAGAACCATTTCCATGTACTAAGAAATGTCCCAGGGGGCCATATTGGGACATCTGTATCCATCTGCCGGACCGGTCGGTGCGGTCACCGGACTTTCCGACGCGTTGTCCTCAGGTGAGATTCTAAGGTCATTGGAAGTCCGGGTCTTATAAAATGTGCAAGGACAAGATCCAGGTGGTGAATAAAAATGCGAAAAGGTCAGTTTGGCCAACATTTTTTATAGTGAAAAAGTATTGCAAACTGACTGGGTCCTAGAACCATTTCCTTGTACTAAGAAATGGCCCAAGGGGCTATATTAGGATATTTGTATCCATCTGCCAGACCGGTCAGTGCGGGCACCGGACTTTCCGACGCGTTGTCCTCAGGTGATATTCTACGATCATTGGAAGTCCGGATCCTATAAAACGTAACAGGCAGATTGTGCCCGCAGCCGAACCGGAAATTCGGTGATAATGACGGTCAAACCAAAACTGTTAAGAAAAGATGAACAAACATCAACCAAATATCACCTCCCTGCCTCTCTATGGCGCTGGAATTTCAAGATCGGCTGATGAATTAGGAGCAGTATATAACAAACAAGATAATGATCAAAAGTCTCTCAAAGTTTTATTGAATGTAGAAAATGAAGTGATGATCAACACAAAAATTGCAAGGCTATAAATACTAAATGCATCAACGGTTACAACCGGAAAGATAGAACAAAATAACAACCTAGAGGCTTATTCAAAATAATACTAAAAACTAGGAAATGAGGTTGAGAGACCAACGGATCAATACTGACTTCTTCAACATGGTATCATGCATCCACGTGCATTAGTTTGGGTCATTTTCAATACCCCCTCTTGAACCAAACTCTTGCACTCCAACCAAGTGCCTGAAATACACCATCTTTTCTCTTAGTAAAGCCTTTGTTAAGAGATATGCACACTGCTCATGTGTACTACAAAATTCCAATTTGACATGCTCTTGAACAACCATATCTCTAATAAAATGATGTTTTAACTCAATATGCTTAGTCTTGTTGAGAACTGGATTCTTAGACAAATCAGTAGTTAACTTACTGTCACATTATATACTTGTGGCTTGTAACTGAGGCACATTAAGATCAGCTAACAACCTTCTGAGCCAAATTGCTTGACATGTAGCTCCTATTGCTGATATGTATTCAGATTCAATGCTGGATAAGGCCACAGTTGATTGTTTTTTAGATGTCCAGGACACTGCTCCATTAGCCAAAAGAAACACATTGGCAGAAATACCCTTCCTATCATGAACACTTCCTGCCCAAACACTATCTGAATACCCAATCAACTGATCAAAACTATCCTTTCTGTACCATATACCAAGCTCAATTGTACCAACAACATATCTTAAAACTTTTCTTGCAACTCCTGAATGAGTTCTTGAAGGAGCTTGCATGAACCTTGACAAAACTCCAACTGAGTAAGACAAATCAGGACGTGTGTGAGTCAGATAGATCAAGCCACCAACAAGACTTCTGTACTCAATCTCGTTAGTTCTTATTTCACCATCATCAAGAACATACTTTTCTTGTGGATTCATTGGAATTCTATCTGGTTTACAATCTTTCATACCAAATTTCTGTAGCAGGTTCAAGGCATATCTATGCTGATTGACAAAAATGCCCTCACAAGTTTGTTTCACTTCAAGTCCCAAAAAGTACTGAAGTAGCCCCATATCAGTCATCTCAAAAGTTGCTTTCATTCCATCTTTTAATTTCTTAATGAGCTTATCACTAGAACTAATACAAATGATATCATCAACATATAGACATACATAGATAATATTGCCTGAAGTTTGTTTGACATAGAGAGTAGGCTCATTAAGACTTCTTATAAATCCATTCACTGAAATAGGTATCTATCTTAGAATACCATGCACTAGGGGCTTGCTTTAAGCCATACAAAGCCTTCTTTAATCTTTAAACCTTGCCTTATGCACCCTTAACTTCATAACCTTCTGGCTGCTCAACATATATGTCCTCCAAGAGATCACCGTTTAAGAAAGCTGACTTGACATAAAGTTGATGCACAAGCCAGCCAAAATGAGCAGCCACAGCAAGCACCAATCTTATGGTTTCAAACCTTGCAATAGGTGCAAAGGTTTCTTCAAAATCTACCCCTTGTTTTGAGAGTATCCTGTAGCCACAAGTCTGGCCTTGTGCTTCAAAATCTTTCCATCAGGCCCTAACTTTGTCTTGAATAACCACTTGAGACCTACTAAATTCTTGCCTTTTGGTAGGGTCACAAGCTCCCATGTATCATTCATTTCTATTGCAGCTAACTCATCATCCATAGAATTCATCCATTATTTCTTCTTGGCAGCTTCATGATAATGAATAGGATCTGCAATGGTTAAAGCAAACTGCAACTTCATAAAGTCACAATGTGAGTCATTAACAACCTGAGTATTAGCATAAAGATCTTCCATTATTCTTGTTGGCAAGCAGGGGCGGATTTAGGTAGAGCCGAACGGGTTCAGCCGAACCCAATGGGTTTTCGATTTTTAGTAGAACTATATAGGAAAAATAAGCCATGAACCCATAAGAAATTTTGGCATGAACCCATTGCTATATCATGTGGGTGGCTCAATGGTTAAGTCTCCCACCCTCTAAAGACTAGGTCTCCGGTTCAATACATGCTGGATCCGTTTTTTTTCTTTTTTTTTTTAATAACATAATTACAAAATTAACCCAACCATTTTTAGGGTTCTTATCTTTTACAGCTGAATAAAATACCCTTTCTTTCCTTACCCATTCCATAACTCCCAAATAAAATACCCTACAAATCTAGTTATCTATAATTTCGCTTGCTTGCTCCGCTGCCGCCCGACATCTTAACGTCAGATTCTAAGGTTAATTTTATTTGCAAAATGCTATTTAAGAAATTTTGCTTTGTTCTATGTTATAGATTTTAATGCTCTGTTCGCTTATGCCATTTACAACAATATTTTATAGATTTTAATGCTCTGTTCGATAATCATTATCAATATTATATATATGCAGACAAACAGCATTGTTATAATATTAATTATTAGTGATTCATTTGTAATTATTTCTTTATGATATATGTCAAGCATTGTGAAATAGACTAGTGTTTTATGTTATTAATTATTGTGAATGTGAATTAGACTTTAGTGATGTTAATTTAAACTTTGTTGAACTTGAATCTGATATATAGGTATGAAGAGAATTGACCAATGTTTTAAAAACCGGTACGTACCGGCCGGTTATACCGGTTATACCATTTTTCAAAGGGTAGCCCGGTACGAAACACCCCGGTATAAAGGCGAAACGGTATCAAGTTCGTACCGCCGGTAAAATATGGTATACCGGTTTGAACCTTTATACCGGTACCGGCACAAGGTAAATTTTGGGTTTTGAACTATTGATTTTTTTGTGGTTCAAGAAAAGCGAGAAAGAGAACTTCATAATAATGATATAGATAACATGTTTGGTGAGGAAGAGCATGAACTGGCCCCTCAAACACATTGTTACTTGTTATATATGTTACTTATCTTTGGTAATTTAAGTATATTATGATTGTTATTTCTACTAAAACTTTTTTATGTAATAATGTAAGAGATGAAAATAGTTATGCTCTAGATTTTGAGGAAGGCGATGGTAGTGAATTTCATCTTTTAAGCAATTGTGAACTTGATGTATTCAATACTCCAATGGCTTATACATCGCCTACGCTTTCATTTAAAAGAACATTGTTAAAAAATTGAATACTTTTGGATATTTTTTTTTATATGAAATAACTTTTGGATTATCTTTTAATATGCAATCATTCACTTTTAGATTATATTTTGAGTTCATGTTGTAATTTATGGATTCGTAGAGTTAACAAGTCAATCCGGTTGAACCACCCGATACAATCCGGTTCAACCGGTTGAACCATTTTTAAGTCAAATCCGGTATGATTAAAAAACCGGTTTTTAAAACATTGGAATTGACACTTTTTTTCAAAGAGAATCAACGAGTAAAGCCTCGAAAATAGATTTGAATAATCTTCCATGGGATCCTTCTGAAAGAAAACCAATTTTAGAATATCACCCAAATCAAAGAGATGAAATTAGGCGAGCATATTTGCTTAGAGGTCCTTGTCAACCAACGGGGCATGATTTTCCAAGTACAAATTTTGGTGGCATATTAAGATCTTTTAAGCCAGAGTGGTACATGGGAAAACATAAAAATTGGTTAGAATATAGTGTCAAAACGGATAAAGTGTATTGCTTATATTGTTACTTGTTTAAGGAACGTGGGCAAAAAGATGCATTTGTGAGTGAAGGGGTACGATGTTGGCATAGGATCAATAGATTAACTACTCATGTTGGTGAATGCAATAGTTTTCATGACAAAGCACGTAAAAAGGGGGAAGACTTACTTAACCAAGATCAATCTATACATGTGGGCCTTGAGAAACAAACTGATAAACAAAAAAAAAGACTATAGAACCCGATTAAGTAGCTCGGTTATAGTTATTAAAGGATTATTGAATGGTGGGTTACCTCTTCGAGGCCATGATGAGTCTGAAGGATCATTATATAGAGGACATTTCATAGAGTTTTTGAAATTGTTTGGACAAATTAATGAAGAAATTGGTAAAGTCATATTAAGTAATGCTCCAGGGAATAGCCAAATGATAGCCCCATCAATACAAAAAGAAATTTGTAATTGTTTTGCAGAAGAAGTGTTAAAGAAGATATTTGAAGAACTAGGTGATGATGTGTTTTCTATATTAGTAGATGAATCAAGAGATATTTCCAAAAAAGAACAAATGGCTGTGGTTTTGAGATATGTTGATAAATTAGGAGTTGTGAAGGAGCGATTTATTGGTCTTGCTCATGTTATGGAAACAACCGCTTTATCTCTTAAGTATGCAATTGATGAATTATTTGCTCGCTACAGTTTGAGTTTGGGTAGAGTTAGAGGCCAAGGATATGATGGTGCAAGCAACATGTCTGGTGAGTTTAATGGTTTAAAAGCTTTGATTTTGAAAGAAAACTCTTCGGCATATTATGTTCATTGTTTTGCTCACCAACTTCAACTTGTTGTTGTGGCCCTTGCAAACAAACATATTGAAATTTGTAAATTTTTCAAAGAAGTAGCAAATTTAATAAATGTTGTTGGTGCATCTTGCAAAAGAATAGATTTGATAAGAGAAAGTCAAAGAGAGAGTTTGGAATTGAATTCAGAAATTAAAACCGGACGTGGAAAGAATCAAGAATTGTCACTTGCAAGAGCCGGAGATACACGTTGGAGTTCTCACGAAAAAACACTCATTCGTTTGATTGCTTTATATTCTAACATTATTGATGTGCTTGAATATATAGAAGCTGAAGCATCTGATGATTCACAAAAAAGTGAAGCTAACGGACTTCAACTATACATGAAAAGTTATAAATTTGTATTTTATTTACATTTGATGAAGCACATATTGGGAGTTACTAACCTATTGTGTGAAGCTCTTCAAAGAAAGGATCAAGATATTATGAATGCAGTTGGGCTTATTAGATCAACCAAAGAAGAATTACAAAGGTATCGACTTGAAGGTTTTGACTTGCTTTTGAAAGATGTTACATCCTTTTGTGAAAAATATGATATTGAGATGATTGACATGGAGGATGAGTTTGTTGACCCGAAATGTCGAAGAAGGAAGACCAACATCACCAATCGTCACCATTACATGGTTAATAATTTCAACACGGTTCTTGATATGCAAATTCAAGAGTTTGGAAATCGTTTTAATGAGGTAACCACTGACTTGCTTACGTATACGAGTTCTTTGGACCCGTGTTGTAATTTTAGTGCCTTTAATAAACTAAACTTGTTAAAGTTGGCCGAGATGTATCCGTGTGATTTTAGTTTGGATGAAAAAGACAAGCTTATATATGAACTCGGCCACTACATTTCAAATGTGAAACAAGATACGCGGTTTGACAAATTGAATGGGGTAAGTGATCTTGCAAAAAAGATGGTGGAAACAAGAAAACACTTTGATTATCCGTTGGTCTATCGTTTGATAAAGTTATCACTAGTTTTACCGGTTGCAACGGCAAGTGTTGAAAGGAGTTTTTCTTCAATGAAGCATGTGAAGACGGAATTGCGTAATAGGATGGGTGATGGATACATGAATGATTCTTGCATTTGTTACATCGAAAGGGAGTTCTTTCAAGAAGTTTCGGTCGAAGATGTAATGCAACGTTTTCAAAAAATGAAGACTCGTAGGGAACAACTATAGGTAATTTTTTTTTTAATTTGCAAAGACCGTCGTATTTATATTATGTTTTTTTAGTTTCTAATGAAGTAGTTTTTTATTAAGTCATATTTTTGTTATTATGTGATGAACCATATGTCGATACCCAACCCGAACCGTCGAACCGACCCGGAATTTTTTTATGTCCGATCCAATGAGATTGGACCATAAAAAACAGCGAACCCATTGGAAAAAAATCCTGGATCCGCCACTGTTGGCAAGAAGAACTTTGTTCACTTGATGAGGACTGCACACTAACAGCTGGAGTGTGTGGTTCTATATCAGCAACATTTGAGGTACTTGGGACATCAGCATCCACAACTTCAGGAACCTGATCCTCATCTTCAGCAGGGAATGGATCTACATATAATCTATCATAGGCTGCTGCATCATCTTTATAAGTTGTTTATCAGTCCCATTTAGCATCTTCTATGATTTTAACTTCATCATGAGCTCTTGTTTCAAACTTCTTTGTATCAGGATTGTAAAGTCTATGACATGTCCCCTGCATAGAATAACCAATAAAAACCATTTTGTTGGATCTATTGTCCAACTTCCTTCTGCCCTATGCATATGAGTGTCCATAACCAATACAGCCAAAAGTTCTTAGAAGAGAAACATATGGTTTTTCTTTATACCACATATCATAGGGTGTTTTGTCTCCCAGGTCAGTTGTAGGAGATCTGTTAAGCACATACACAGCAGTAGCAACACACTTAGCCCACAAAAAATTAGGAAGGTCTCTATCTTTTAGCATACTTCTTGTCATGCCCACAAAAATTAGGAAGCACATACACGTGTACACCCCTAATTACTCTATATGCTTAGATTTTGGCTATTTTTAGTTTAGTTCTAAACTTCTAATACGTAAACGTATCTGATATTACCCGTTACTGTCACAATCATTTATATAGTAAACATTTTTGAAGCAATTGTACAGAGTTGCTACTTTTCTCCGTTCTATTAATGAATAACCTCAAAAAGCTTTGTAATTTTGTAATTGCATTACATTTAAAAGTATATAACTTTATACAAAAGAGTTCAACGAGTATGAATAACTTGTAATGATAAATAGCTATATATTTAAAATCTACTTTCAAAAACAAGTCAAAACTCACGTCTTAATGGACGGTGCTAAGCCAGAAGGACGGCTTACACTCTAGCTTTGGCCCAAAATTTGGAGCCCATTTTATAAAGAAATAAATAAATAACTCTTTGTATTGATTGTTTTTTAATCTATATGGGCCGAGTAATGACAAAACTAGGCCTGTGACTCTTAATTTTTTATCTATCGATTTTTTTTAATCTGTTTGTTATTGATCGTTTGATGAACAAGTGTTCTCATGGAAGATTATAAATAAACAAATAAAATAGATAGATTGATAAAACAACATAGTTGTCACGACTAACACATTCTCCTTTAGGTAATGCCTTTTTCTATTGTTGTGCCACAACCAATGTATCGAACTTGGTTATGCTCTAGCATACCTTAAATGAGGTAAAACCTCATGAAACTTGAAAAACAAAAACAAAGAAAGAAGAAAGATATTTGAAACATAACTGCAACAATGTCGAACTGAATTTGTTGACATTATCATTTTTGAACTTTCATGCCAATAGAAAGACTCTTAGGAAGATGTATTTTTTTGAACCAATGGATAGATGGCATTACAGCAAAATTTGAGAAAAAAACATTGTGAAGCAGAGCAAAAGCAATAAGATAATAAGATTGTTTCTTAATTTATGATGGTAAAGTTTGTAATAATTAAACACTATATTAGGTCCCTTTATATAGGGAATTCTAAATCTGGCAGTATGCCAATTTTAAAATTACAAATCCAAAAGGAAATACTGGATTTAGTTCTTAATTAAACGCTTCTTGATTTTTTTTTAGTTGACGTTTTTATATAGCAATATGGTACTCATGATATAAAAAGACGTTAGATTTTATGGTGCAATGTTCTCACTAAAAATATCGTGTGAGAAAGTTACGACGGTTTAAAAATTTGGGGATATGCATGTGCCTTTGTCAAAGTTTCAAGCGTTTTAATCTATAAAATTAAAATAAATAGGCTGACTAAATTCAGGTCTACTGAGTCAAACAACATATTTTGGTTTGCTAAATGGCCTGGCTCGTCAAGACCTTTCCGTCCACTGGTTGACTGGTTGTAGGGCCCATTTTCGAATGCTAACTTAAGTTACGCCCATTTAAAATTTGAGATGTTCTATGGGACGTGCTTCGAAGTGCGGGGGTCTCAGCCAAGAAAGAAGGACCGGTCAATTTTCTATCTGATCCGCGGAAGGGGAGATCTACCTTGCGTCCTGCGGATGTTCTTGTGTTTGGATTGGTTGGAGGCAAACATGCTTGTGTTGACCTGACAGGGGTATCCCCCTTGGTAGGTTTGCGAGACAGCGGCTTTGTACCGGGGCAGATTGTTTTGAGGGAAGAAGCTAAGAAGGTCGCTAAGCACGAAGCAGCATGTTTAGAGAATCAACATGTGTTCCTGCCGTTCGCTTTTGACACATTTGGATCTCTGGCCCCTGAGGCAGTACGGTTTCTGAAACGAGTGCAGAAGGTGGTCCACAATGACTCGCAGAGCCCTAAGAACCAAGGGTTTGTGTTTAGGATGATAGGCTTTGCGATTCAAAAGGGGATAACAGCGCAGCTTGTTGTCCGCTTACCCACCATCTAAGTCATTTTTATGATATTCACAACTTGTACCTCAACATATTTAGTGATTTAATTTACTATCATCTGTCTTTGAGATAAATATTTTACTCCATACATATTTTAAAATACAAAAAATATATGTTGAACATTTCTTGATAGATATGATAGGAACCTGAATAATGTTTACTTATGGGCGGTGGCTTGTGGGCCACTTCTCTATCCTTACTTTTGATCTTGTTCATTACATTTATTTAGTATAGGAGATTTAATAGAGTTCTTGAATTTTAAATTCAAAGTATTTTTTTCGAGAATTTCATATTAATCGGATGTTAACTCAGTTATTTTTCTGGTATAGCATGCTTATGTAGCGGACAATTAATTTCTCATTTTGATGAAATGGCATGTTTATATTGCAAGAACTTTAAATTTTTGAAGTGACATGCTTAGATTACAAACAAAAACTATAACTTCTGATAATGTGGCATGTTTATTGACAAAAATGTAATATTATTGACATGGCATATCACGTTATTAAAAAAACAGTTGAGTTAACATTCTGTTAGTATGAGACTGTTAGAAGAAAAATGTTTGAAATTAGGACTGTGTGTAAATATTTTCTTACTTTAGTTTAATCCTGGTCAATAAATGAAAGTTAGCCTTCTCAACCTCTAAATTTATTTATTATATACATTCAAAAGGATTCGCATATTTATGCTGTAAAATACAATCATATAAATTGCAAAATTATTTAAAACAGAAAAAATAAAGACAAAAACTAGGTGTCAAGTATCATTTATTATAGGCGACATAGTCACAATAGTACTAATTTGACTTTTATTGTGTCACATCCTCTTAATTTAAAATGACTAGAAGAGACATACAGGCCCACATTGAAAAACAAACTAAACTGAATAATGTTGTATGAGAAATAAAAATATATTGTTTAGTAGATGGACAGATAGGTACCAATTATTTTCAAGTTGTAGTTTAACTTTAAAGCTATTGATTTTCTTTTTTTTTTTTGAACGGCAAATTTCTACTCCTTGTGAGACTTGAACCCATGACCTCCCCTTAGGTGTTCCTAGAAGCATTGCTTCTACCATTGGGCCACCAACCCCAATGGCAAGCTATTGATTTTCTATACCATGATTGCTTCTTTAACAAATTCTATATTTATAATATTAATTCAAAGACACATTAACAGTGAGTAGAGATATCTTGCGCCACCTTGGTAACTTGCACTACTTCAAAGAGGCAATGTTTCTTTCTACCATTATTTTACCATTTGTTTTGTCATTTTCTGCTTGAAATAAAGCATTATTTTGAATTATTTTATGATTACAATTTTTTTTCTGCTTAAAATGAAACATTATTGTACCATGATTTTTGGCTTTCGGCTTCCACACAAACATTATCTTATAAATTTTTTCCACTAATACGAAAATGTTTTGTTTTTAACCGGTTCACACCATACTGACTCTTTTTAATTCTACCGCTTCTTATTGATATTAGTATTGTAATTAGTTACAACGCGATAACGATAGTGTAAGAAACCAAGATATTGATCAAACTTCCTACACGTAATGAACTGACATAATACCGATCGAGTTACTGACACATCACGAGAGGAAAGGCGAAAAAGTCATCGCCCGCAGTGGAGCGCGGGCTTACCATGACCCTAGTTAAAAAGAAAAGAAAAGGAAGTTGATTTTATATCATCTTCAAACTCTGGAATTAATCATAAAAAGGCAATAATCATATTCCCAGTAGGGAAGTTATGAAGAAATTACATAAAAATTAAAGAAACAATTAAAAGAATTAAGTTCTTCACATGATGAAGATCAATTTAAGATCTCTTCATCATCTTCCTAAATCTGATATTGCTACATCAAAAAATATATAAATTAACAATTCTGAAAAGAATTTTAATGGCAAAACATTTTATGCCACCATCTGCTCTTGCTCTATGTACATTTGCTCAATCCATTGTGGCAGTTTCTCACCACCGGCGTCGTTGCCGCGGTTGTATCGGTGCATTTCTGGCGAACCATTCGCCCCGGTTCCAACATCTTTAACCAGGGTATTGACCCATGACACATCCGGTTCATGGTTCGCATTCATAGTTGCACCACCATATCCAAAAGATGCGGATTTCCTAAGTTTATTCGCATCTTCAAACCCCCACTCCAGTTTCCCGTCTGGGGATCCCCATTCGGTGAAACTGGAAGATTGTTGGGGGTTTGACCGGAGCCCCATAGGGGCTCCCACTCCTCGGTCAATGAAACTCTGGCTCCTTTGTTTAAGGGAGCCAGATCTTGAATTCATGACCGCCTGTGCAACTGCAGCCGATGAATCAAATCCGTAACTCATTGGTTTTCTCACGGGAGATGACGAGTAGTTTGGTGAAGGGTAGGATGCTCGAAGCGGGTTGAATTGATGGTGGGCGGTTGGAGATTGCAACTGGGCTTGTGTGTTTGATACTTTCGGGGATAAACCATGAAACTGAGACATTAAAGATTGATCTAGTGACCCGAAAACATCATCTAGATTCCTTGGCTTTAGTTCCCCAAATCTAGGGCTGTTATAAAGATTATTCGACAAATCATCGATCATTTGTCGTTGTTGCTGCTGTTGTTGTTGAGTTCTTATACTTTCCAATCCAAGCAACTCCATATCGATCTCCAAATCTCTAGCGTTGACCGAAGTCTTCAACCGACTTCCAGGAAGTTGCAGCGTAGGCGGTGTCAAATGATTCACCTTGTTCTGCCACATCGGAGACGTCGGTGGAGACATCTGAGGAGTTGACCCAAGAGCTAGCGGACTCATGGAACCCATTTCCATTGAAGTAACAGCAACAGGGGGCACAGACCCTGATTTTGGTGAAGGCAGACCCGAGCCGGTGGAAGCATACACCGGCCTGAGCTCCTCCACCCTGTGCGCGAAAAAACACACTTTTCGCGCACAGCCAGTCTCATCCTTACACAACCGAGTCCTATACTGCGCTGGGTGAAGCCACGACTCAAACACGCCGTGTGCGTATTCACACGAATCTCCTTTCAAACAACTTCCCTTTCGAAACTCCGGACACGGAACACAGCTATAATTAAACTTTCTAAGATCACGCCTACGTGCGTTCTCGCCCGGATGAACAAACGGACACTCCGTCCAATCATGAGTATACGCTCGTGAACACGGCTTCACCTTAAACGTATACATCCTAAACTCATCAGAACCGTACACCCCATTATTAATATCCGGCATCGATACATCAACCGGGTACTCTTTTCTGGCAGCAACAACATCTTTCTCATCAACTTCCTCATCACTTCCATCTTCAATCGAAAGCCCTTTCAACAACATCTCCAAACCTCGTCGTATAGACGATTTAACACCACGAGCAATCAAATCAATCGCTTTGTTCCCTTTATTATCAGTCATGTTAATATCAGCTTTTGCCTCTAATAACATCTTCACAACCGCAACAGAAAGAGGAGATCCACCAGCCACAGCACAGTGGAGTGCAGTAGCACCATCTGAATCAGAAATCCTGTTCAAATCATATTTCTTAGTGGTAATAATATACTTCAAAACATTGATACTTCCGTAAGTAGATGCAATCATAAGAGGCGTCCTTTCTTCCAACCCCATCTTTCTCTCATCACCAATCCTTCTTCCGTACCAAAAACTGACTTCATCTATACTCACACCTTCTTTTTCCACCAAATGAACAAAACCAGTAACATCATCAGCAGCTGCTAGCTCGAGTAAACTCGAGCACTTGACAAACAACCCGTGATACTTTTCTTGAAACTTTTGTTCATCCATAGTGGAGTTAAATTTGTCTTTTGTAACTTTACACATGAAACCCTGAAAAAAAAATCAAATCAAATACGTTATGTTAACAAAACTATAAAAGTACAAACATCAGGAAAATAAACCAGGGAGATGATAGTGAGAACAAGAATAAGAAGTAGCTTGAATAAGTGAAAAAGGTGTATGGTACCTTAAGATGGTGGTTTAATATGATCTGATCTGATGGATGAGGAGAGGTGAAGGGTTATTATTTATATTAACGTTGGGGAACACACACGCTATGGAAAGTAAGAAGAAGGTGCAGCTATTTTTCCTTGTTTCTTTGTTGCAAGTCAAAGTATTCAATAATGTGTAGAACGCTCTTTTAAAATGTAAATGAAATTTAAATGAAATGCAAATGAAATGTAAATTCGGATTCAATTCAAATGAAATTGTGATGTGGAGCCTGGAAATATCTGACTGGATTACAACGGGTTTGTCAAGTGGAGTGTGAGCTTGAACCGGCTGGAAATCATGTCGGAATCTCACGCGCTTGTTTTTTGCGTGAGGAATGTTTATGTGGCGCGTGGGGTATAGATTCAGCGTGTGGATGCACGCGAGACGCGTTCTTGTTAGTCGTTACGATTTACTCGTTCCTTTTATCCCACATGTTTTAATCATATTTTAAGTTGTAGTTTAAGTAGTGATAGTAGTATACTTTTGTAGACTCTCTATTTAAATTTCTTGAAGTAAGACTCTTTTTCATGTGTAGAGAGTGTTCATAGGTTAGTTTCAACGTCATTTGGAAACGTCCATTCAAAATGCAACAAAAATATGAGTAAATTATATGAATGAGTTTCTTTTTTTTTTGTTAAGTTTATTTTATTTTAAGTAAAGAAGAGCACCAAGAAGGTAATCTATTGACATTTTGGAAACGTCCATAAGCTGTAGTGATATAAGTTTATTTTGGAGCCCACCCAGTAATAAGAGGCAAAGCCTCTTTGGGGAATAACTCAGCTTTAAATTTTAGGCAAGGAGAAAAATAATGAGAAGAGAAATTAATTGTTAAAAAAAAAAGTTTATTTTGAATAATTATTGATCATATCAAATACACGTCTCGAATTCCTTGTTGAATATTGAGACTTTTTTTAACATAAAGCTAATTCATTGTTTTACCGGACAAATAGCAAGGAGCGCATAAGCTTTTTGAACGTACTTAACCTTTTTGTTAGTTATTATTAATCGTATGTTCAAGTCTGCATGGGTCACTTACAAGCAAATTTTAGCTTAGGATTTACATATTCAGGAGTTCCGATTCTAAATTTGGATTCAAAAATTGCATGGGTTTCTTGCAAGCAAATTTAGCTTTGGATTTACAAATTCATAAATTTTCGTTTGGAATTAGGATTCAAAAATTATGATTGCACCTACTTTAGGTCCTAGAAACAATAAGAGGGTGTTTGAGTTTGAGTTTCAAAACAACTTATTGACTTATTAGTTTTTTCAAAAAGCTAATAAGTCAATAAGCTGTTTGTGTAACCTAAAAGCAATTTCTGTTTTGACTTTTGGCTTTTAATGGTGGGAAAACCATTTTTGAGAAGTTAGAAATCCTGACTTTTGACTTTTGAAAAAAAATTACAAATCTACCACTCATCTCTGTTGTAAAATAAGGTCTCAGAGGCTGAATGCACCCCGAGTAATCGCTACAAGGTAGGTTGCCGAGGCCCGAGTACTCTAGGCCTAGGCCGAGTACTCCCCGGGTACTCTCCGACTCCGACTAAGCCGAGAACTCCCCGAGTACTCCCGACTCCTACTAGGGAGCGCCTAGCGACTTTTGCAACATTGCCACTCATACAACCAACATTCACAATAAGTTAAGCGAAACACTTAAAAAAACAATCTATTGACATTTTGACGTTTCTCATCCCAAAAGCTAATCCAAACACTTTTTTAAAATTCTTTTTCAAAAAGTCATAAGCCAATAAGCACTTATGACCAAAAGCACTTTTGCATTTCCAAACTCAATCCCAAACACCCTCTAAGTAGTTACACCCACCTCACTTAGCAAACACCTAAAATAATAATGAAAAATAAAAAATAAAATAAAACTCTTACCATTTAATCATCTATGAACTATGAAAATAATCATCTATGAACTATGAAGGCAATACTCCCAACTAATGCAATATCCTACACCATGTTCTTTAATAATGAATAACTTGATTTGGAATATATATTTTAGTTTAGGGTTAAATGATTTAAATACTCTTAATTTTTATCATTTTTGCAGGCACTACTCCCAACTAATGCAATATCCTACACCATTCCCAACTTTCAGCTTATTTCCTCTAACAATCCCAAACTAACCAAGCCGTAAGAAGGTAATCTAGTTAGTTTCTTTTGCTGACGTTGCATTTTTTTTAGTAACGTGGCATGCTTATGTGCAAAGGGGGACGGGCACAACAAAAAATGGTCACGGGTACCCCACTACCAGCACAATAACACCGCCGTCAGTGGTGCTGGTAGTGGATCTGTGGACCGTTTGCTGGTTGTATCTAACAGACCATGATCAGGGTTTTGTGTATAGGGGTTTTTTGTTTTTTATGGGTTGGGTGGTTCGGGGTAGTGCTGCCTCCAAAATTATGTTTCAGTGAAGTGAATCAGTGAAGTGATGTGGCAGTGCAGGATTTGTTGAAGTCAGTGAAGTGAAAAATTATTGCTGGTAGTGTTCCGCCCCCTATTAAAAATTATGTTTTTTTAGAAAAATCTGTGTTAATTATTTTTAATCTGATTCAAAAATAAATAAAAAATAAAAGATTTGTTTTTATAAAACCCACCACCGCCATCCTCTTTCTCTAAAACACCGCCATCACCTATTTTAACATCTTTCTTTCTCTTAAAACATCACCATCATCTATACCAACCGTCGCCATCACCACCTACCACCACAAGTACTTTCATCTCTAACCTCTCACCAGACCACCATAACCTCCATCCTTTGTCACCACTATTAAGCAAGACTGCCACCATCTACCTTATTCGAAACCCTAGCTAAAACCCACCATTTCACACCCTCAAATTCCACATGCGGGGTTTTACCACGAGGCGCGTGACACACCAAGATCCAAGTCAACGGTCACAATAAACGACAACTAAATGTAAAAGATACGTAAACCATTCATTAAGTTTTAAAAGTGTAAACAACTACAACGGAAGCATAAACATCTTTAGAACCCAAAATAGTAATTGACATGAGTCTGATAATGTTTAAAACATGCAAGTGAAACCTAGACGTCGTGCGACTCCGTGCACCTATCAACTGCTGCTACCTTAGCAACCTGAGAAAACATGCTAAAAATGTCAACATATAATGCTGGTGAGTTCACAGATTTAATTAAAACGTTTCCATAAGTTTTGAAAGATCAATTTCGTTACTACTATATTATGCGAGCGTTAGCTAGACGTTAAGTATGTTATTACTACGATTGGAAACCATTACTGACAGGTAGGGGTGTTCAAATTCGGATCATCCGAATTTTGGATATCCGAATTTTGGATATCCGAATTTCGGATAATCCAAAATTTCGGATAGTCAATATTGGGATCCGAATCCGAAATTCGGATTATCCGAAATTCGGATAATCCGAATTTCGGATTCGGATCATCCAACGGATAATCCGAAACTTAAAAATAAAAATAAAAAATAAAAATAAAAATAAAAAATAATAAAAAAATTAAAAAAAACGTTCTCTTTTATGTCTAAAATGTGAACCTGTTAAAAAAACAAAAATAGAAGTTAGATAAACGAAACTAGAACAAAAAAAATATAAAAAAAAACTTACCGTTTGGTAGACGGGGGCTATGGAGCTCGGAGACGAGGTGGACGGAGGCTGTTATAGAGAAGAGAAGAGGGAGCGACTGCTATGGATTAGAGGAGTATGGATTTAGGATTATGAGGATTAGGGATTTATGATTGTGTATTGTGTTATGTAGTCTATATAATATTATATATGTTTTTTTTTAATTTTCGGATTCGGATAATCCGAATTATCCGAAATTTTTCAAAATCAGGATCCGAATCCGAATCCGAAATTTCGGATAATCCGATTTTCGGATATCCGAAAATCGGATTATCCAAAATTTCGGATAATTCGGATTCGGATTATCGGATTCGGATTTTTTTGAACACCCCTACTGACAGGAACTAATATGAACTGCCCCAATGAACTGTCGTCTTCCAAGGCACAAAGGTCGAGACAATATGCACCCGTCCGACCTCCAGTCGACCCGAGTGGAGCAGGTCACACCCAATAGATCTATCCGCATTTCCTCCGTTATGCATCCTCGCATATTCATGGTTTCCACGGGACTTAGAATGAGTCGTATAGTAAACAAAGGTAACCATAGTATAACATGATCTTTATGAATCCAAAGTAAGTAGCATGTTTCTCCCCCGAAAGTAAAACCAGTAAAAGTGGGGTCGTAAACTCACCTTAGGTTGCGTTTTCTAAAAATAGAATAACCGACACGAACTGATAGTCCCAACTACCAGCAATCTATCATAATGTTTGTATAAGTGTTTTGATTAATAACCCATAGGTTAACTAGTCCCTGATTATCCAGATCAAGACCACGTATGTTTGAAAATATGTTTGAACGTTGACCCAACACACCAGACAGACCCGACATCCCGTTGGTGACCCGTTACACTAGTTGATCAAGTACATATAGTTTGCATATAAGAATTACACATAAAACACTTAGTTTGCATCAAATTTCTATTTTTGCAGTCGAAAGGTCGAAAAAAGTTTGTAAATTTGGTCCGTGCTTATCAGCTGGGTCGAATGGGCTTTCAGGGATTTGGTGTGATCCTTTTAATGGGTCGAATGGATTTTTGATTCGACCCAACTGCTGCAGAATCCATTAAATGGACAAAATCTCATCAAAACAATTCGAAAACATCACAAAAAGTCACAAATCATAGCAGTTGACTTTGTCTCCCTAACCACATGCAATCATACCCCTTTTACATACAAATCCATCTGTTTCACATCGCAATCACAATCTTTCCTAAAATAGAAAATTATGGAAATGTCACATCAATTGCATGAAAAGTTTACCTAAAATGGAAACTATCAATTTATCACTATGTACATATTATTAAGCACAGATTAACGTGTACAAGTGAATCCCCAATCATATCATCATCAATATCAATAAGAACAAACCCTAGGTCTAGCATAAAATCCCCAAAATGGGTGAAAATCCATCAAACATCAATTAAACCTCATAACATCCATAAATCATTATCCAAAACAGTCCTAAATTATCAATATAATGTCCATTCATCATTTCATATCATATAACACATAAACAAATCATTTAACACCATTAACATTGGGGATTTTGTAAGAAAACTCATCATTCATGAATAGATTTAGTTTAGAAAGGTTTTGGAAAGGTTTTTATCCATGAAAACTTATTTGAATCAGATCTAGACACTTAGGGTTTGATAAAAACATATGAAACTTGAATACAAGGGTTTAGATGGTGAACACACCTTGAACCTTCACATGTTTTGGTTATAGAACGTGTTTTAGCTTTAAGATCTGGAAAACAAGGGCAAAAACTCCTTTCTACAAGTTTGGTGTAACACCCCAAAATTTCTAAACCGTATTTTATGATAATATAAGCACACGGGGCTTTTAACTATCAAACAAGGACAAAAGTTGGGAAGGACTAATCTTGCCAAGACACCAAACTAGTGTTTGGTTAATAATAAAACAAAAACATGGAGATGAACTCCAAAAATCCCCAAATTCGTTCATCAACTCACACACTGTTAGGATCTGAGTTCTGGTTGTTTTGATTGTTTGATTAAGTATGGATAAATGAACGGAGTATAAATGGAAAGTGCAGCGGAATAAACTATAAATCAAAACATCGAGAATAATTGTTTTTAACCGAAAGCTTTCATTAATTGAAAGATTACAATTGTACAATTAAAACTCCCCCTCAGCCTGATCACTCAGAGAAAGTTTGTCTGAAAGAGAATGACGAGTGATGAATAGAACAGTACAAGTACTGTTCTATTTATAGACAGACTCAAAACTCTGATGATCGGTTGCTGACGTCACCTAGATAGTGACCTCTAACTGACTAACAAACTCTAACATCTGCTAAGCTATAACTACTGTTACATTGAAACTACTGATAATACAAAACTCTGTAAGCTAAACTCTGATGTCTTCTATCATCTGTTGAACCAAAGTGTTGTTGGTTCAACAGACCTTTGTTCTTCAGTTCTTTGATCAGCAGTTGTTCTTCATCAAACTTTTAACATTCAGACCTTGTTCATCAGACCTTTCATCAACAGCAGTTATCTCTAACAGTTGATTCAAGCAGCAGCAGTTAGGGATCAACAGACCTTTGGAGGAAGTTTTATTGTAACAACTGTTTTTATTCAAGGATCAACACTTAGTATATTTTGGCTTTTTAATCATCTGTTCTTCTCCAGGTCAGCAGACCCAACACACACACACACCAAACCCTCAAGAACTCAAGAATATGCCTGAATCAAGGTGGAATCAAAGGGCTTTTGAATGCATTAGCCCTAAAATGAATCATCCAAGCATAAAACACACAAAGGTAACCTTTTATTTGGCTAATTTTGATGGTATGTTCATGCTTGGCTATGATGAAAATCATGGGTTGTTTTAAAAACGTGAATTAAAGGCTTGTGAAGGTTACTCTAGTATGAGCAAACCATAATACTTGTGAAATTATGTGTGTAAAGCAAAATCCTTGTGAAAAGGTTATATCCTAGTAGTTCATGTTATAAAATAAATTGGGTTTTTGGTGGATTGGTAAGAACCACCTTTAAACCATGAAATACTAGTTATAAACTATTATTAAGATGATGATAGGAATGCTAGTATTGTTAATCTTGGTAAAGGATGGATCCATGAAGTCCCCAAGTCCTAAAATTAAAGTTAGGAAAATAACGCCTACCAAGTGTTTGATAAAATGCCTCAATGAAACTTGATTTCACTTGGGCATAAATAATTTGTTGAAAACTTGTATATTGGTGAAACACGACCAAAAAATGCGTGTAGACAAGTAAAGACTAGGTTCTAACAACCTAAGTGATCATTCACCTCATAGGTGCGAATACAAGAGACTTTGGATAGCCAAGGAGTCTCGGATTGAGGTAAAGAGGAAGCACGCATAAGGTAAGTCACTCGATGGCTTAAATCTCAAAATGTTCCTAGTATGTTTATATGCTTAGTTATACCTTTGTATATACATTTGGGATCTAGACATTTGGAGTGTCACTAAAGAAGCTTAAAGCGATTCATAATTCATGGAAGACAACCTTAGATGGTTGTCAATATCCCAAATTAGATAACGGGTCAATTTGGGTAAAACACTAGTTAGATAAGGGTCAATATTATGCCGATATCAATTTTGTTAATTGCTTGAGTATATTCGTAGACTCTATGTTATCAATCTTAAGCTAGTCTATAAGTGAAAAGGGACGTGAACTAAGGTAAGTCATATCTATGACTTGTTATAAATAAATACATGTATGCTTAATCGCGGATGATAACTTTAGTCGTATCAATAGTAAAAGATGTCTTTGGTGGTTTCCAAGGGCTAGAAAAGATTGAATGAAAAACCCGTGTCGCAAGTTATAGAGGCCGAGCGAACGAGACCAAGAGAAATGGCACATGTGGCCATGGACACGAGGCATCGCAAAACACGGCATAAATGACTTGGGCATGAAGTTCTCTAGTCAAGTTAGGACTTGACAAGTGGTAAAAACCATAACTAGAACTTGAAAACTATAATTTCCTTATGATTTAGATATGTGCAAAAACTACTCGGGGTAGCCTAAAGGTGAGTAGATAAATGGTGGTATACAAGCAAGAAATCGAAGAAGGAATGTAAAACTACCTATAACCATGTTAGTTGTTCGCATAGGAACCATTAAACGCCTTACGGGAAGCCCCGGGAGTAGTTTTTGAATGACTCAAAAAGGGCAGCCTGGTGCTGAACCATTTTATGTTTTGTCAGGATTTGGTGTAGGATACGCCAAAACTGGCGTATCCTACACCAACGTCAGAGTGCCTACGCCAATTTCTGCTGTCCTACGCCACCAGATGCCCAAAGCCTACGCCAATAGCGTAGGATACGCCAAAAATGGCGTAGGGTACGGCAAATCACCCAAAATTCATCTTTTTCATATTTTGCACTCGAATTCGATTATTCTAACATATTTATGGGTTGTTTAATCGTGTTAAACCCTTAGGTACCCTGCTACTTGAATCGGATGATGGTCAAGACGTATTAGAAGAACCGAACATGCTTAACTCGTCCGTTTCCGCAATGTTTTGATAAAACCTTTATGGTACTTGGTTATTTTGGGAAATGCTAGGACATTAACTATAATCTCGTATGTTTGTAATAGTCAATGTAGTTACTAAATGTTAATGTGTTAATGTAGTTTATGGAATGACTCAGTTTTACAAATCCAAACCAAGTAAAATAAGCGTTTAAACACCCGTATTATGGGTAGGGTCTTACATTTGGGGTTGAGAGAGAGAGCACTTGGAGGCGAGTTAGGGTTGTTGATGTGTGAAATGTGTAGTAAATAAATCGGTCAAGTTTTAAAATTGAAAAACCTACAAAACCACACACTAACGGCAAGTGTACCGGTCGCAGTGTAGCAGAGCAAGTAAGTCCGGAATATCGAACCGTGGATACAATATGGCGACTCTCGGTACTAAACCTCTGTCGACTCCTAGCCTAATAATTTGGATTTTTGAGAATTACTTTAAAACTAAATGCAAATAAAATAAAAGCAATTAAAACAAATAACACAGAGACGAAAACAGGAAACTAAAGACACTGGATCGAACTCAGATAATATGGAAGGCAACTACCTAGGTCTAGAATCCTACCCGCAGACTCACAACTGTCGGAATCGAATAATGGATTGGCTACCAGGTTTTCTAAAGATACGCCCGACCCAGGAAACCCCTAAAACATGCTAGATCACCTCCTGGTCTCACTAACACCTCTCAAAAAATCCTAAGGGACGTGTAAATCACTGGTTACTAGTTCGGATCACCTCCCGGTCTCACCTCACTAGGGAATGCTAAGGTACTCGAAAGACTCGCTCACCTCCCGGTCTCGCTAGTCACAACACACCCAAAAATGTGAAGGAGTAATCTAATTGGTTTGGAAATAATTCGGAATTGCAAGAATCTAAAGACACACTAGACAAGGATCACCTCCCGGTCTCACCTCTACCCGATACCTAAAGATCTAGACAACCTGACACCCTATCACCTCCCGGTCTCAAGGAATGGCAGAATACCTAAGTCCTCTAAACTCTCAAATCAAGTTCCTATGGAATTAGACGTCAAAAACCATAAACTAGTTACAAGCACAAAGCAGACAACCTAACATGCATCTATAACTGAAAGACATTCAACAAGACACATGTGGAACTATCAAAGATCATAAATTAGACTTAAATACGCATACGCATCATAACCAAACATAATTAAATCTTTACCAAAACATAAGCCAATTATATAATTAAACGAATCCGAAAGTCATAAAAATGCTAAGTATTCATCAACACGACCTAGGTAGCCTAAAAATTTAGCTACTCATTAACATGGAAAAAGCTAAAAACATAGGTTCAAAATAACACAAACTCATGGTCTCAATATTTATGAACACGGAGTAAATAAATATAAAAACTATAACGTTTAGTGATCAAACCCAAGCCTTTAATCTTGAACCAAGCCTTCCTCCTCTCCAACTTATTTAGAAGCTGCTGCTTCTTTTTTTTTCTTGTTATGCGGCTCTTCTTCGAAAATAATATCCTCTCTCCAAAACAATTCGGAGCCGTCTCTCTTTGCGGCGCTGTGTTCTTGATTTCTATATTTTGCCCCTTGGCGGCTGCCAAGATTCCCTCGAAAATAATGATTGCCTCAATTTATAATGTTTCCATCTCCGTGCAGCCCAAATTCCCCTTGAAATAATGTGCTATAGGGTTTTTTTCTTTTCAAAATATCTTAGGCCCTAAAGATATGATTATGATCCATCTTTAAGTTCTTTTTTCTTTCTCTTCTTATTTCACGAAAGATTGTCATATTATTATTACTAGCCGATTACCCTGGGAAGGTCTCGGGGTTGAAAAATTTAATATGATTTAATAAAAAATGATAAAAAAAAAAACTCAAATCACGAAAAGAGTAAATAACTTAAACATAATCAATATTAGTTAAAAAACATTTATTTAAAAAGTTAAAAAAATAAAAAGCATAAACCATATTAAACATAATAAAGTATTAAAAGGATAACCTTCAACATATAATCATCTTCACGTAAATTAAAATATGTTACAATTTGATTAATGAATAACCTGAACACTTTGTGTTTTTTCTGTATGAATATAACCCCACAAAAAATAGTCGTTTTTTTTTCGTTTTTATATAGCACTATGGTACTCGTTGGAAAGATAATAAAACGCTCGTTAATTTGGTGTATTTTTTTTATTTAAAAAATCTCGAATATAAAAGATATTTATGTTTAAAAATTATGGGAGGAAGATAAGAGAGAAAAATTTAAATTTGTTTTTAAATTCTTTTTTCCTAAAATAACTCAATTTAATTTTAGTAATTGAGAATTAAGAGATAGAGAGATAAATTTAGAAAAATACTCAAAAACACCAAAAACACTCAATTATTAAGCCACGTGGCACTATCAATGAGCATATATGCTTTCTTTTTTATATATATATAGATTATTATTATTATTATTATTATTATTATTATTATTATTATTATTATTATTATTATTATTATTATTATTCCATCTTTGCTCGAACCAGGTGCTCGCGTCTTGCTTTATTTTTCACTGTTTCAAGCTCTTTTCTTACGAACACCTACAAAATAAAATAAATAAATAAATACTAAAATTGACTCAAAACTAATAAAAATCTAATAAAACGCTAAAATAAATAAAATAGAAAAGTACAAGCCTAAAACATTAATAAAAAGACTCTAAAATGACTACAAAATACATAGGAAATTAGATGTGTTTTGCAACACATCAGTTGTGAAATGATGAAAATGTGGCAAAGGGTTGTATTTATACCAAGTATTGGTTCGACCTATCTTGAGGTCGAATTAAATTTTCATGAGGTCGAATCAAGTTCAAAATTCCGGTTAAACCTCCTTTAAGGTTGAACCAAACCCATACATTCATGATTGATCCTTTGATTCACAATTTTGTCATTTTAACACATGTTAATACATTCTAACACATGAATATGCATTTCCAACATATGTTAATCATATCTAATCATATAAACACGTATTCACAAGTTGTACTTCATTTATAGAATATTCAATACTTGATACTTAATCCAACTATGTAATTTTACCAACAACGGGACTCAAGACTCGTGTGTGCGTATGTTTCCCCCCAATGATTCTTCGAATCATTGAACCCTGGACAATACGTAAGTGTAAATCAACTCCCGATGATTCCTTGAATCATCGAACCGACTAAACTAACCTAGTTAAGTGCGTTAAGTAAATGTTTTCGCTAAGGTAGACTTATATGTTTGTAAAAGTATTAACATGAGTTTGCCTGGTGTCACACACCAGTCACCAGCCATTATCAGTACCAACCACATTACCGTCGCTCCATCCAAAACCCAATTCCATCGCTCCTTTCTAAACACAAATAAGTCTCCGCCACCACTACCTTCATAATAGATCTTTGTATGTGGAGGCCGAATCTGGTGAGAGAGGGAGGGGGAGTCACCTCTGGTGGTGAAGCGTAGAGAGATAGTTGAGAGAGTCACATGTGGTGGTGGTGGTGGTAGGATAGACTTATGGTCAAATAGTGGTGGTCGGATAGTTGTGGTGAGAAATAGAGAGAGAGATAGAGATAGAAGGTCTTGTGTGTTGGTCAGGATGGTGGTGGGGGCCAAATAGTGGTGGTGTGGTAAGATGGTGGTCTATTGGTGGTTGACAAAGAGAAAGAACGAGTTGAGAGGGAGAGAGTGTCAGAAGAGAAAGAGCATGTGTGTTAGAGAGAGAGAGAAGAGTTTTTAAATATATATAGTTATGTTCGTGTTTATTAAAAGAATGTTACCTTATTAATATTTTAACACATCAGCATGCCATGTTACTAAAAAAGGTTGGTACCGTCAACAAACAAAATAACTTGGTTAGGCCTCAGTTATTTTGGGAGTGTTAGAGGAAAATACACTGAAATTTGGGAGTGTGTGGGATATTTCATTAGTTGGTTGTTTGCCGGCGATTTGATCATGGCAGTATTTATATCCGTTAAACCTTTAGTTTATAATAATTGTTATATAAATAAACATTACTTTACTCTTACATTATATAAATAAACATTACATTATATAATAATTGTTATATAAATAAACATTATATAATAATTATAATAGTAAAAAAAATGTGTGTGGACATCTCAATGAGTAGCTTTTAACAAATTAACATATATACCCGATACCTAATGGGTAATTGCTTGAAGATACCTGATGGTCTTGAGCCGAATATAAGATAAGATTTTACAAGCGGGTTTATGTTTGCATTTATCAATACCCGATCCATTGTCATCTCTCTTTAAGAAGGATCATAGCTAAAGAATAATTAATAAATATAAACTATATAAAATGAATTTGAGGTAAAATAAATACTTAAGTTCATTACATTACATTACAATTACACAATTTACACTATACATTTAAAGTTAAGTGCCAATGATTTCCAGCCCAGCTGGTTTAAGGTATAGTGGGTTTTCTCTTAGGGGTTTCCATCCTGAGGGTAGGTCACAGGTTCGATCCATGCACACCACAATAAAATTCCGTGTGATGGTTTAAGCTTAGGCAAGGAGGACACCGGTGTGTGGGTAGGGATTCGAACTTGGGACCGCTAGGTTAGGGTTGTACAAGGATTTCCATTGAACTAAGCCTTTAAAAAAAATAAGTTGAGTGTAGGGGTGTTCAACGAATCAAATAACGAATTTTCGAATTATTGGAATCGAATTTCTTGATTTTTTAATATTTTTACCTGAATTCGTATTCGATTCGTATTCGTTTAAAATTCAATTTGTTCGATTCATATTCGATTCGAATAAGAAACCCGAATTCGAATTCGAATAAATTCGATTTAGTTCAATATACCATATAGAATAAATTGTTTTACTTTTAGTTTTAAAACGAATACAAATTCGTTATTTTTAACATATAAAGTACTAATCTACAAAATTGATTAACAACAATATGTCAAATACATGAATAGTAAAAATAGCAGAGAGTATAGTTTGTTAGAGTTTTGTGATGTACAAAGTAAATATATAAAATTTGGTTATGGTAAAAGTTGAACAGACTATGTGGTTTTAGAGTTTGACCACAATTTAGAAGTTCATTTTTTCAATGTGTATATAATAATGTGTATGTGTGTATATATATTTAAAAAAATATACATTTACAATTTTTATTCGAATTTCGAATCGAATTTAAAATCCTAAATTTGTATTCGATTCGTATTCGATTTACTAGACTCGAATTCGAATTGAATCGAATTCGAATTCTTAATAATCGAATCGAATTCTTGGTAATCGAATCGAACTAATTCGAATTTTTCAAATCGGAATCAAATTCTGAGCACCCCTAGTTGAGTGAATTGAATACCATGTGAATGTTAAAATACGCCGCCTAGGATTAGACAAATTCGTAATTTGGGTTGTTGACGACTCACATAATTAACATATAAAACAAGTATAAACAGTCTCATAATAGGGTAGAATTAGGCTTATATTAATGATATTTGGTGCTTAATTCGTTCCTATTTGTATTTCTCAGGAAATTGGAGCTCCAAGACGGAAACAGAGGATTTCCGGGCAAAACCGAGCAAAAACTGGAGATTTTGAAGATACGAGACTTAGAGCCTGTTCCCTATATGTTTGAAGATAATCTCGGGACTTAAACAGTGAGAAAACCAGTCCGGGAGTGACCCAGCACACCCACGCACACTTGCACGGAGGCCCTGCACGCTAGAAGACAACGCAGCAAGCTTGGAGAACAAGAAAACGTACTGAGGACACGTGCACACCCGTGCCACATCACTTGGCACGCCCATGCTCTTTAGAACGTGTTCCCCAAGGCTTAAACCAACAGAATCTGACATTTCCTGATGAGCACGCCCGTGCTCAGGCACTTGGCACGCCCGTGCACAGACAAAAGGTACAGACAACTCAGAACTGCAGCAACAGAACGTACGTGTAACAGAAAGCAAGCCCCTGCCAACCTTTGGCACGGCCGTGCACCCTCTGGAGGGCTATAAATAGCAAGCTAACCCCAACCATTTGTTGATCCTTTCTTGTGCTCTTTTGGGGCCGAACTCCAACCTTCTTCCAGAAATCTTGGGGTCTTATGGGAGGCCTTCTGGCCCTCCTAACATCCATCAATGGTTAGGCCTCGTCCTACCTTGATCAGCTTGGCCAAGGAGAGGATCGTAGAGTAGTTCATATGCAATAAAACATCGAGGGTCATGAGGTAGTTAGCTGCATAACACTTGAAGATGGAGAGCTTATCTATGAGCAGCCATGTTCTTGGGTTGATCATTCGATATGGTTGTATCTTTCTATTATTATGAACCCATTTCGATATGTAGACTTTTATTATTATTATTATTATTATTATTATTATTATTATTATTATTATTATTGTTGTTGTTGTTGTTAGTTTATTTTTAGTTATTTGTTGTGTTATCTTCTTCTAATCTTTATTTGTTTATCTTTGTGATAGGTTTCCAATGATGATTAACTTAATAAACTTAAAATCAACTCTAACTTAATAAACTAACTAGAGGTTTAATCAGCTTCTGGTAGTCCCAAGCTAGATCCAAGGTGAGGAAACCGGTAGTGAGACAGATCCTTCGGGCTTCTGATATCCGAACCAGATTCTAAACAATGGCTTCTGAAGTGGACCAGATCTGAGTGACACATTTCTGGTACATACAAGATGACTGAGTAATTTTCTTGGTAAAGGGAGGATTCCCTACGGGTGCACCAGTGATCTTCGGATTGCACATCTTTAGGATTATGTTCCACCTATATCAAGGATTTTACTCAGTAGTTGAATTTTCTTGACAAATGGAGGATTCCCTACGCGTGCACCAGTGATCTTTTGTATCATACGCCTTTAGGATTATGTTCCACCTTTGTTAAGGACTTCATTCAGCTCGGGAGGTTATGGGTTGGGTTGATTAAGTCATCAATCATCAAACCAACTTTATATTTATCAGGCCTGTAAATATTAAAGTGTCACCAAAGATAAATAAAATAAAGATTCTATATCTAGTTCTTGTTAGTACAACGCCGTTAACCAATGGGGATACGTGTCTTCTGAACCGACTGTAAGAGAGATCCTTTGGCCTTAGTATCGTTAACCTTCTTAGGGGATACGTTGTCGGTAAGGTTGGCTGTAAGTGAGATCCTTCGGTACGAAATGCGAGAGTTAAGGCGAGGTGTACGGTGTTCCAGGTCGGAAGTGAAGCCTCCATATTAAGAAGAAGATGAGTTCGAAGACCAGAGACTTGACCACGGTTTGAGGAGCCCGCTATACGCGAGGCCCTGGCGGAGACCCCAGGTGGACGCACGCTGGAGAGGTTTAGCATTCTACGCAGTAGTAGCCTCCGTTTCTCTATCAAAAAGTCAACACTTCAAGATCACTCTTCTTTTCCTCACAAATAATTAAACTTAACTATTAGTTGTAATAATAAACTTAACTACTTATTCGGAGGGTCCCGAGATGTGCATATTTGATCTCTCTACTATTTTTATCTTTTCAGTTTATTACAAAACCAAAACCCTTTTTCAAAAACTATTTTTATCAAAGAACCCCTCCGTTTTGTTTTTCTTTTCAAAACCCGATCAGTTGATGGATGAGAGGTTGATTAGGGGAAAGTGTGATCCTTGGGGATACGATACTCAATACTTACCCTAGAAACTATACTTTGCACGTCAGGTTCTCTGCCTATGTGTTGGTTTTAGTTTCTAAAGTAAATATTGTTTACTTTATAAATTTAAAACTTGGTAATAACCGGTTTAGTAAAAATCAGTCATTTATCCCAAACCAAAGTTTCTGAATTAAAATATCAAAGTTTTTGGCCGGAAAATGATATCTTTTTATTTTGCTAAAACCACGCACATCAGTTGTCCAATAGGGTATTTTGGTAGTGACCCTTTTACGCCATCAAAGGCCTTCTCTTGGATTCATTTTACACTACAGAGAGAACCAAAGTAGGGCAAGGGAAGGGAAGACTGCTGCCATTAACCCACATAGACACCGACGGCATCAACACGCCACCACCATCATAGTGGTGACGTCTCTCTCTCTTTTATTTTTATTATAGAATTATTTAATTAAATAATACTAATCTATACTACATTATAAATGAGGAGACATGTGCAAATATGTTCAAATTGTCCAAAGTTAAGATGATATACTAAGGGTTTCTTTATAATTTTCTAAATTTTACCACTTTTCTTCCCTAAATGCCCATGGGGTAACTTTATTTCATTATATTATCAAAAATTCACAATCAAGTTATCCTTCATTATTTTTGTATCTACATTGAATTATTACATCTTTCTATAGGGTAACTTTATTTCATTAAATTATCAAAATTTCACAATCAAGTTATCCTTCATTATTTTTGTATTTACCTTTGTGATACACCCTTATTTATACTCTCGGCCCACTTGAAAAATGCTTAGTTAATAATTATTGTATGTACATGTCTTATGATCAATTATATGTAAATTAATGAGAAGCACACAGAATTTGTAGGTTACTATACAGAAGTCCGGTTTAGTTCACATCTTCTTTCACTACAATAAACTTGTTTTTACACCTGATCCTATGATTTAAATATATTAGTATGAGTTGTTTGTTCTATCATTTTAAACATGACTCCAAATAATGACAAACAAAGCAAACAAAATGTTAGCGATGTTGATGCTTTTGATTCTCTCATCATCTATAAGGTCCTTCAATTTTTAGGTAGTTAAACAAAAAGCAATATAATTGTTTTATCCTTATGATAGTGTAGGGCTAAAACAGTGAAACTTACCTACATGCTTTGAGTTTTGAATGTTATATATTTTTTTAATTTGATTTATTGACATTGTTATATTTATAGGTTACATTTACAAGTAGTATTTTACGGTTTTACCCAAATGGGTTCAAAAGGGAATAACTTGCTCAATTTCCTCATAATATATACATATTTTTACCCAAATGTATATTTTTAATACTCCAAAAAGAATTATTATTTATAACTCCTTTAGCAATGCATTTAAAGTACACTTCGGTGATCTTCTTTTTGCATTAGCAATATTGCGAGTGAAGAAGGACATGCTATCTGCTCGAAAGGCAAAAAGAGACTCAGTTAAAATATATACAAAAATACTTGTGTCTGATGCATATCATGTTTCTACCGCATATTGTCAACTCCGCCGCAAAGCACAGGCTATCCACTAGTATTATAATAAAAGTTTGGGAATCAATTTTGGGTAATTGAGATAGAGCTGCACCAAAAGTGTCACCCACCCAAAGGCGTCCAATAATACTATTATTTTTTAATCAAAACCGATCCCAACCTTGAAAATATGATGTCTGCTTTTTATTAAAACCCTTTTTTCAATACTTTATGTTATTACTCCAAAGATGGTTCCAAACTTTCCACTATTAAAAAGAACATATGCGAAAGCAAAATGGAAGCTGTATCATATTTGTAAACCACGTTCGTAATTTCATATTCATAAATACAAAAACAATAATATGTTGGATAAAGTTTTATTGATTACAAGAAACCGAAACAATATATTACAATCATAGTGGGTTCACAATTCACAAAGTAAAGACATTGGTCGACGCACTAAGATATATATATATATATATATATATTGAGGTTCTTCACAGTTCCAAACAAGCTGTTATGGTGGTCTTTTCTGAAAACTTAGTTAGCTAACTCTTAAGTGAATACATGCATATTATACTTTAGTCCCCAAACAAAACCTTTGCGTTAATGTCGTTTAAAAGCTTAAACACCAAAAATCAGTTGAATCGGCATACAATGATATTAGTACACCACCATGAATAGCCATTTTCGATATATGAGCAACGTGTAGGAAAGAAAAGGCCGACGATTGACCCTACGTATGCTATGTTGCCCCACGGCTAATGATGGACAAAAACTTACAAAGTGTTTTTAAAATCACCCCTTCCAATCTTGTATAGCGGATCTAGAAGAAAAGTTGAGGGGTAGCGCGTGTTAAAAAAATTCTTGTTCAGGGTAGTAAATACATAAAACAAAAAATAAAAAAACTTACACTGATGTACTCCGTTAAAAAAGTTGTAGCGGGTGCTACCCTTCAACATAAGCTACATCCGCCATTAGTAGCATACATCAAACATTATACAAGTAACAACACGTGAACATATGATGGTGTATAAACAAACTATGCCCATTTAATCACTAACATATGCACATTATCATGTTTAATTTTACGCAAATTAATAAAAGCGCTACTCTTCCCTTTTTGCATATTCAACATCTTAATGCACCAATAACCTCCACATCAATGCTTATATCTCCCTTGTACTTTCTAAGAAAAATTCAAACTTCTCTTGAGATTCTTTTATCTCGTAATGAGATTATTAGATCCTATATAGTTCACTATTGATCTTGGTGCAACCATAAAGTGCTTTGTTAAGTTTATAGACCTTATCCTGGTGGATAGGATCTTCAAAGCCTGGTGGTTGACCAATGTATACCTTTTCCTTGACCACACCGTACAGAAAGGCGCTCTTTACATCCATCTGATACACCTTGAACTTCTTGTATGAAGCATACCCTAGAAACATACGAATTGCTTCTATACGCGCAACCGGTGCATAGACTTCATTGTAATCTATTCCTTCTGTTTGACTAAATCCCTGAATGACTAATCAAGCTTTGTTTCTGACAATAATGCCTCGATCATCCTTTTTGCACTTGAAAACTGACTTCGTGCCAATTTTCTTCCGTTCTGGTGGTAAATCTGTTAGCGTCCAGACTCCAAGTTTCTGAAACTGTAATAATTCCTCTTGCATTGCTTCAACCCACGAATCGTCTTGTAAAGCATCCTTGTATGTTCGCGGCTCCACCTGCGAAACATAACAAGCAAAAGACCAGTCATTTTGACAACCTGATTTCTGTATTTTAGCATACAGGGCTAGGGCTCCAATGTTATCATGTGAAGTTGCACGTCTGAGTTGTCCTCTTGTCATGACACTGCTGCCGGGATCACCAATAACTTGCTCAAGCAGATGAATCTGATGAATCCGAGATTCCGGATGATCAGGAACTTGAATTCCCGTTTGAGTAGTCAAATTCTCTGCCATATCCAGATCATTACCCGTATTTTACGAAGAAGTAACATCTGGATTTGGGTTCACTGGTGGTGTCTCCGTAGCATGATCTAAGATAGTTTCACTGAAAACTTCATCGTCGTTTTCTGATTCGGATGAATCAAGAGTAGTAGAAGCTTCTTGGAAAATCTCTTCTTCATTTGCAGGACCATTTGTATCATTAGAAGCTGCTGTAGGAGTTACGGTGATCGGACGCACCAACAGTGAAGTCACTGCGTTCTCACACTCGTAATATAAACGTAATACAGCCTCTTCAACCAAGCTATCTAGATTGAATGACTCAAAGAAATCTTTATAGTCAAACATCCAATCAGGGCCACTTCCTTGAACATTTTGAGTGTAGCGTTGAACTTCCACATTCGTCCATTCTTCAACTTGTCGAGTTCTTTTGTTAAATACGCGTTTAAGTGGTGTCGCGGACCCAACAAAATAGCCCTCTTCTGCTTTCGATCCAAACTTCTCTGTAGGATTTAACATTGTACAACGTGCCCCAAAAGGTTCTAGATACTCTAAGTTAGGCTTTCGTCTATTAAGCAGTTCGTAAGAAGTCTTTCCAAACTTCTTCACTGTTAATACACGATTCAGTGTGTAATAAGATGCGTAAATTGCTTCATTCCAAAACATCACTGGAAGATTCGAGTCTGCAAGCATTGTCCTAGCCATTTCTATTAGAGTCCTGTTTTTGCGTTCTACAACACCATTCTACTGAGGAGTGTATGGTGCACTATACTCGTGACGAATTCCTTTGTCTTCACAGAGTGCATCCATCTGAGAATTTTTGAACTCCGTCCCGTTGTCACTACGAATTCGTTTGATCTTTAAGCCGTAGATGTTTTCCAATTGGGTGAACAGAACCTTCAGATTATTAAATGTCTCATTTTTTGTGTTGCATGCACATCACCTACGAGAATCTTGAGTAGTCGTCTGTAACCACAAGATAGTAAAGCTCTCCATAATGACTCTTACGTTTGACAGGTCCGAAAAGATCCATATGCAAACGTTCAAGTGACAATTCTACAGAGTTTACTTTCTTTGGTTTGTGGGACTGTTTGTGATGTTTGCCTTTCTTACAACTCACACATTTGTCGTTCAAATGAAAATGCTTCACATTAACCCCTTCTACTAGCCCGTTCTTCACCAAATGATTCATCTTCCTTAGGTGAATGTGCCCCATCCTTCTGTGCCACATAATAGTTTTTTTTTCTGTAGCTTTGGATAGAAAACACGTGACTTGGCCCTGGGTTGTAGTTGCCTTGCTCATATCAAGAATGTACAGATTGTTCACTCTTGAAGCTTTTAACATGATCCATTCTTTTGGAATCACGAAACCGGGTTTAAGAATGTAGCAAGATTTATCATCAAAGTGAACAGAAAACAGTTTGTCACAAATTTGACTGACACTCAACAGATTATAATCAATTTGCTTCACATAAGATATCCTCTCGAAACTCACGATTCCATTACTAACACTTCCTTCCATCGTTATGTAACCTCATTTGTTTCCCGCAAACGCCACATATCCACCATTAATATTCTCGATATCAAATAGTAACGTCAAATCTCCAGTCATGTGCCCAGAAGCTCCACTGTCAACAATCCAAAGACTGCTAACATCACAAACAAAGTTAGTTTTTAACAGGGACCCAAGCCTGTTTGGTCTTGGGTCTTTGAATGTTAGACTTCAAAGAATCACTCTCACAAACACTTGGTTTTGAATAAACCTTTTTCTGATCATTCTAAACTTTCTCATTTTGAGTTTTGACATTGGCAGTTGACGTAGAAGCTCCTGGAGAACCCGTTGGTGTCCAAGATTGTTCAGAACGTTTAAGAATTCTAATCTATGATTTTTGAGTCTCAGTAGGTTTCTTTATGTCGTTCGTAAATGAAACTTTCTTGGTTACCTTATCTGATTTAACAGACACAGGTCCAACCGATGATTTCACAACCGGTTTTGGAAAAACCTTTTGTTTATCATTAGTCGTGTTCACCATTGGTTTCTCCAGTTTCTTCTCCATGGCAATTTGGTTTATGTTATCATAGACAATCAGTATGTTTTCCCTTTTGTTATAACTAATTTTGATTATAAAATTGTTGTCTTTATGGGAAAAACTGTTGTTGTCTTTGAGACCTAAATTGTTGCCTTTGAGGTACAAATTGTTGCCTCTAAGGAACAAATTGTCTTTGTGAACCATGTTGTCTACGACCATCAACCGAATTTCTAAAATTCTGCCTCTGCTCAACTTCGTGCCTCTTATGTCTCACATATAGGCAGTGAGCAAGTAAATGCCCGCTCTCCCCACATTTGAAACATGCACGGTATTCTTCAAAGACATTCTTTGAATTTGGTTTTGCGAATGAATTGACCGGGTATTGATCATCAACACACTTACATCTTAAACTCATTGGAGCTGGTTCCTTTGAGTAAGCCGGTTCAATAAATTCGTTAACCTTTTCTTTTGGCTTAATGAATTCAGTGACATGAACCTTTGGTTGTTGTTTAGAATTATCACCATACAGTTTCCGAATTAACTCGGGAGGAATATCATTTGTCCTTTCATGTTTAGGAAACCAAATGGTACTCTCCTGCCAGATCTTGTCAATTTTTGAATAGTTGGCAAACTGTATAGGATATTCTTCATCAGAGATTATCATATCGGATCCTTCCATCCGATAGAAAACCTTGACTGGTTTGTCAACTGATTCATTTTTCACATTTTTATTAACTGATTGATTCATTTTGTTCTCAGATTTCTGAAAATGAGGAACCTGAGAAGTTTCATTTGTTCTAATGTGATTTTCCAATGGAACCTCAACATCTTTCTTAGGTTTCTCATTTTCAGTATCAGAATCATCAGTTACTGCGACCACTCCCTCATCATTCAATCCAAGTATCGGTCTCACATCGGAATTAGGATCACCAACACTTGAGGTGTTGGATTCCTTGTCCGATGAGGAATTCGATTTTACTGAACTCTCCGGTGTTACTGAATTCAAGTTGTGATTTTCAAATAACACTGGAGAAGGAACAGATTTGTAATTTGCACTATTGGATTGTGATGGTTCTTCAATAATGTGGTCCACAACATAAGCCACATGTTTATAACTTTATAACTTTTTATTGACTTTTTCAGCAAAACACTTGATAGTAGCCATTTCCAATTTTGTTTCCTCAATCTCATTAATGTAATTGTTAATGGCAATTTGTTTTAAAGAAAGAGTTTTCTTTAATTCTGAAATGTCCTTTTTATACCCTTCAAGTGTTTTATTGAAATCATGTGCATCCTTACGATAAGATTGAATGTAGATTCTAGCACTCTCAAGTTGAACCTTGAGTTGCTTGTTCTCTTCAGTGAATCTATCACAAGTACCACAATATTTATCACTACGCATGTCAGTAGTAGAGTCAGAACTTACCGATTTGGGCGGATCTATCATGGCCATCAATGCAAAGTGAGCCTCCTTCCCAGCAAAGAACTTAGAATAATCGATCTTCGTGAAGGCATCATCCACTATGCACGATTTCTTGGTCATCAGGAAGTCTGCTTCGGCTAGCAATTGATCAATTTCATCATCTAAAGAATTAACACTCGCTTCCGAATCAGCTTCACTCTCTGAGTCAGAATAGACAGATTCTGGTTCATCAGAAATGTCAGCAACAGAGTCAATAATAGTCCCCGAAATCTTCTCAGCACTTGTGTCTTCAACCTTCTCTGCAACAGAAACTTGAACTTCATCAACAATCTCCTCGATCACAACTTCAGACACTTTCTCAGATTCCAAAAAATCTTCATCTATCACTGACTCCTCTAAAACCATCTCATTAGCAAGACATGCTACATTCCCATTTGTGATTTCCTCAACTCCCAATTGCATAACAGTCCAATCATAACCCTCATCCTTCTGACTCACTAAGGCCTGATTCTGGTTCTCATTTTGAGGTTGGCTGTTTGATGTAGAAATAGGAATAATGGTTTCGGTTGGGTTAGATGTAGTTTGAGTTTGAATTTGGTTGGTTGTAGATGTTTGTCTAGAAGAGGTATTTTGAGAGGTGTTTTGTCAGTTTTGGTAATTTTTTGTTGTGGATAGTTGTTGTTGTTTTGGCTTTGATAGGTAACCTGGTTTTGTGGTTGTCAGTTCTGATAGTTGGAATTAAATGGGTTTTTATTACCTTGCTGCATCGGTTGAGTACACTCTTTCTTGAAATGACCTCGAGTACCACATTTGAAACAAGTTACCTTAGCTTTGTTAAAGCCATAGGTAGTATTTTGTGAGGTAGCAAGATCAGTTCTGCCTGTTTTCTCGATAAACTCAGTAGCTCTTCTCATAACGTTTGCAAAAGCCCATTGAATATCAATCAGTTCCATCTCTTCTTTATCTATTTGGGCATAATCTTCATTAGTCAGATTGTTGTTGCCTATCTGACTTGCTACTAATCCATTGTATGAAGCGACCATTGCCGAGACTAAAGCAATGTGTTGTTGTGCCACTTCTACAGTTACATTATTCATGTTGGAAGTTTCCAACACAATCGGACTTTGGCTTGAAGATGCTTGTTTCATTGGAGGATATTTTTGTTGTTGAGATGTGTTCCTGGATGATGTCTAACAAGCAGCAGACATTTGTGGTTGAGTTGGTATGTAAGAGTTTGTTGTGTAGGAAGTTGGTGTGTAGGTTGGTCCTGGTGCAAGATAATTGATTGGGTTTCTTGGTGGTTCAACAACATTGGAAACACAAGCTATATGAGGTGCAACATTCCCACCCACTGATGAACTAGACATAGAGGAAGATGATGAAGCATGATACAGCTCCGGGTTTTGTGGAAACTGTGGTCGTATAGCTTTTCTCTTCTCCTCCATCTCTTTGTTCTCCAACTTTTGTATAAACTCATTAATGGTCCAATATGCATAAGCATCTTTTTCCTTCAAGACTTCAACATGTTGACTCCAATACGGAGGCAACGAGTCAGCAAATTTGTCCACCAATTCAGTCATTGGAATCTTTATTTCATAGTTTGACAATTCTGATAATAAATGACAGTATCTTGGAACAAGTTCTTTTAGAGTTTCATTCCCAACATAGTTGAAGTTCTCAAACTCTTTCTTCAACTCTTCCATTCTGAGTCTTCTGGTCTTCTCATTTCCATCATGCCTGTTCTTCAGAACATCTCAGAGTTGCTTTAATGTAGTACACGATCCGAATTGATGTAATAAGTCTGTAGTCAACGCCTGAGATAGTTGTGAAAAGGCTTTCTTCTCAACAGCAAACTTTTTCTTCTCGTCTTCTTTCAACTCTTCTAGTGGAATTTGGATATCTGTGTTTTCAAGGCATGGAGCAACGTATCCATTTACTATCATTTGCCAAGCTTCACTTCCTTCCAATCCCATACCCTCTAGATGAATCTTAAACTTCTTTTGCCACTGATAGTAATCTGACATGTCCAACAACTTAGGAGGACGATTCCCACTTCCCGATGATAAATCATTGATTAATGTGGTAATCGCATTTGTAGTCTGAGACTGCACCGCTGCTGCTGCAACTCCCCAAAAGTCATTTACTTGTTGTAATGGAGGTTGAGTAACAGGTGGTGGTGTTGAACTAGTCATGGCAATGTAGTTGATCGGTTGAGATGAATGTGTGTTCGTCTTCTGAGAAGCCACTGCCCACGGATTCATTGGAATGTGCTGTTTTTGTGTTATTGTAGGTCTAGGTGTCATAGAAAATCCCCAAATGTTGTCCATAACTCTCGAAATGTAAACACTTTAAAAAATTTCCAAAAACAGAAACAGGTTCGACCTTTGAACTCAAAACGTGGGTTCGAATGTAGAAATTTTCCTGGTTCGACCCCTGTAACAGACTCGAAGGAGAAAAGTAATACTCTAGACTTGATTCGACCCTGACAAAAACACTCCTTCAACCTCCTGTATGGTCGAAAGAAACAAACTTGGTCGAATGAAAACAAAACACACTTGAAAACTTTTGGTTCGACCTAAAATCCCTCTGGTTCGACCCAAAAACACTGATTCGACCTAAAAACTCACACGTTCGACCTAACTCTCTCTGGTTCGACCCGACCCATTTGAAAAACGGTTATTCTTCAAAAATCAGTTATTTTGATCCAAAATTTTCAAAAGTTTATGGATTTTGATGATCTTAATCAGGTTTTGCTTCGGATTTGATGGAGATCAACTTTAATGAATGAAAATTTTGATTTTATCCGTGAAATCTAGTCCAAATCAATCAATCTCAATTAATATTCAAAGTTCATGCAAAACAGAAAATTTTTAGGTGTTTTTGGATAAAAATCTGTTCGAAATCTATCAAATTGCAATTGTATGATCGAGATAAGCTCTGATACCACTTTGTAGAGGATCGATTTTATAGAGAACGACTAGATGATCATACAAATGGAACAATCTAGGTGCGGAAACCCTAGATCGTATGCAATATGATAAATATCAAATTAGAACACAAGCAAATCCTTTTCAATAAACATTTCATTCATAAACATGTTGATTAAACCTTTTAGATAGTGTTTACAATGAAATAAACCAGTTACAGAACTTTCCAAAACTCAGAGAGAACACACACACAATACTCTATTCAAAATGACCAACTATTAACATCAAAATAAAACTTAAACTATTTATACTACTGCACATTCGACCCCCCGTTCAGGTCGAATGAGCACCTTCGACCTTCACTCCAGCTCGAACCAATCATATAGAACATTAAAGCTTCCTTCGACCTCATAAATTCTTCCTTCGACCATCCAAAAGGCTCCTTCGACCCCACGATCAACATAAAACTACCAAAAACACTAAATAGACAATCTAAAAGCAATAAGTCACATTCCATGCACTTACAGTTTCGCCCCAAAGTTCCTAGGAACTGATTTGAGAAGCAAAGGCAGTGATCGATTTTTCCTTTATTAAAGTCCGATACTCTACGTTCGGCCACTCGTTTAAAAAGTTCCAACAAATGAAAATTCTATCAATACGGCTCAGTTGTCACCAACCACATAAGTAAATTTACGACCCTTAAGACTGTATTCATGAAGGTTCGAATCATCGATAAAACCGTTAAAATCCCTAGTCTTGGCATGGTTGAAAACCGAGTTCCTCCTCTCTTCTTCTCTACGAACGACATTAAAATCCCCGGCTACCATCCACATACCTTCTATATCTACCATCAACCTACCAATATCGGACCACAATGCTCTTTTATCTACACTACCTTGCGGAGCGTAAATATTTAGCATATTAAGTCTAAACCCACTACCCCTAATCGACCCTTCCACCAATAAGAAATATCTAGATTTTACCACCGAGTGCATCATAAACAACTTGTTATCCCAAAACAAAAGTAACCCCCCCGACCTTCTAACCGATTCATCCCACTCAAACCTAATGTCTCCTGACCCCCAGAAACCTTCAACTTCAATACCAATTAAACTCGAATGTTGAGCCTCCTGGAGCATGAGAAATCCCACCTCGTGATGAGCCCTCAACTCCCTAACCCATTTTAATTTTTCCGGAACTCCCAAACCATGAATATTTAATGACATTAGATTCATTTATTCATACCTTGAAAACCTTCTTCGTTAACCATCTAAAGTAAAGGATCTTCGAAATGATCAATATTAGATGCCCCTAAAGCTTTACCCAATAGAACAATTGATTCCACCTCCTTTATAACAACATCTCGACCCCCCACATTTCCCATTGTATCCTCATCACAATTACTCCATGACCCTCCTTGTACCCCTAAAGAAAGTCGCTCACCATCACTGTTAGCTCGAACACTTCTATTTAGATCAGGAGTACAAAAGTTTTCCTATGAACTAGAGCAAACTCCATCATCAACAGAATGGGCGGCAGTCAGTTTAAAAGTCCCAATAAAATGATCGATAACAAACGGATCCCCATCATTCCTGGATCTTTTTTTGGGTCTTTCATAGGACTAAGGAGTTGCAGACTTGGATCTATTAACCATGCCTTTTTTACTATACTTTTTCTTATCTTTCTTCCCCACCATAAAAAACGACTTCTCCCCATCAGTACCATTCCTTCCAAAAAAACGCATTAACATCAGAACCACTGGTACAATTCGTTTCCACATGCCTCAAACCTTCCTCCACATGAGGCTTTGTTTCCAAGACCCGGCCCTCCTCCACCGTTCGCTCAGTATCCAATCCACCCCCTTCCTTAGTATGGTGATGTGATTTAGAAGAATCTGCTACCCCATCAATTAATTGGTCGTAAGACATGTACATACAATAATTATGAGAACACCCGAGTGAATCATCGTCTAAATCTACCACACATTCAGGTATCCATTCCCCAGTCTCCTCCTCAATCCAAACGACAATTCACGATCCTCTCCACTGCATGAAAACCTTATCATTTATCCCAGAATCCCTATTACATAGACAACCGATCATAGCGTATGAAAAATTGACGTCATCCACGGTCAGATTCGCCGATTAAGCCACTTTACCATACCTTGAACCAATGACCTTAAACACTTGATCCATCGTTAAATGTAGTGGCACCACATGAAGTTTCAACCAAGCAATTCTTTCATACTAAATTGACTGCCCATTCCAATTCACTAAAGAAGAAAACCAATTCTGCCATACCGATTCCCTCTGTTAATGACTATCAAAAATCAACAAAACATGCATTCCTGATGTATTTAATCTTCATCATATGTTGACCTCCTATCTTCATCAACTTCTTTAATGAAGTCAATGTATTAAAATCCATGACTCTCCCCACAGCTGCGAATCATACCATTGCCCAAATGCTTAAAGATTGTCGTCCAACTTTAAAGTATAAGCCGCATCAGTCCGATCTTCATTGCTATAACTTCTTTAAAGGAACATACCCCTAAAGTCCCCTCCGTCGGCAAACCTCCTATATTATTCCTTACTTGAACACCAATACCATTCCTATCCTTCAACTTATCACCCACGACCTGTTCCTTCTTAGCCTCATTTCTTACGTACATTGTTTGTACATGTTCATATTGATCTTTTCGCCATCAACGAATCTGGCTCGAACAACAAACAACTTGAAACTCCCAATCTAGACATCCCTCATATTATCTTCTAATCCCCGAACATCTTAAACGTTTCTAAACATCAGAAATCCAAACCTCTTACCCAATCTATCCCGTTTCCTCACAATGTAAGATCTTTCATATTCCCCAAAACCCTGAAAAATCTCCTTTAAATAAGCAGATGAACATTTTCCTGGAAGATTCGACACGAAAAACTTCGTGATTGCCTGTTTCTTCTTGTTGTTATTGTCATGTTTCCCTTCCCTTCTATGCCTGACAGGCATGTCTTGCCATCCTTCATCATCGTACCTCCCTGCCTGCTCCTGCCGCCTCATAGGATTCCTCGTCTCTTTGTTTTGATAAGAAATTCTTTTTTTGATAAAATAATGTCTTATATATTATTGGTATATTTAGCTTTCATGACATGTACTTTTTATTCAAACCACAATTTGAAAAATTGTGACAAAAACAAAACAGTAACCGTTCTATATAATTTTTTAATTAGTACAAGTGAGGATATCTTCTGTTGAAGATACTAATTAAGGAGCTTTTAAGTGTTGATGAAAGAACACACTAGAAAAAACACATTTCTTGACACGTATTCATGAAAGGATGTTTATGAGACACAAAAGAAAGTCGTTAGAGGCATGGTCATAAAATTAATATGACATGCAGACGCGGGTCATCTTTTAATGACACACATTCATGACACTCGTTTTTGACACGCATTTATGACACAATCTTATGACTTTCATTTTGCGCGTCATGCTTTTTTTACCTAAAAAAATTCGCTGCAAAATTACTAATTAACCATGGATTCATATTTATATTTATAATAACAAAATCAATAAATTTCATAATAAAATGCATGTATTAAATATATTTATATATCTATACTACATTATAAAGGAGGAGGCGCGGGCAAATATGTCCAAATTGTCCAAAGCTAAGATGGTATACCAAGGGTTTCATTACAATTTCCCAAATTTTACCACTTTTCTTCCCGAAATGCCCACGGGGTAACTTTATTTCATTAAATTATCAAAAATTCACAATCAAGTTATCCTTCATTATTTTTATATCTACATTGAATTACTACATCTTCTTATGGGGTAACTTTATTTCATTAAATTATGAAAAATTCACAATCAAGTTATCCTTCCTTATTTTTGTATCTATCTTTATGATACACCCTTGTGTATACTCCCAACCCACTTGAAAAATGCTTATTTAATAATTATTGTATGTACATGTCTTACGACCAATTATATGTAAATTAATGAGAAGCACACGGAATTTGTAGGTTACTATACAGAAGTATGTGTAAATGAAAGATTTTATCTAAAACAAGATTAATTGATCATACAAGTCACAAAACCAGGTGCGGAAACCCTAGTTATGAACAAACTGATAAAACTCGGATCAAAACACAATTAACATCATTTTCAAAGCTTTTTCATAGATTAACATTCATAAAAACTTGTTACAATGAGCTTCCTAGTTAATCTAATCAATACACAGACTTTCACAAACTCACCTAGAACCTGACACAAACACACACTTCAACTAAAACTCTCTATAACTCAAAAACTCACAAAATCTATTTATAGACTCTGCACGTTCGCCCAGTAGTGATGGTCGAATGTGGAATTCTTCCACATTCGCCCACACTAAGGTACGAATGTGTTCTTCTGATCAGCTTCATTCTACCTTCGCCCATTATGACTTCACATTCGCCCAGTTTCTTCTACATTCGCCCAGAAATCCCACTTTCAACCCATCAGCACTTCTATCATATGTTAATATTGTAGATCCAATCACTAGTCGCACTTCGTGCATCTACAGTATGGTTGAGTTTACATCTTCTTTCACTACAATAAATTTGTTTTTACTCCTGACCCTATGATTTAAATATGTTAGTGTGAGTTGTTTGTTCTAGCACTTGAAACATGACTCCAATTGATGGCAAACAAAGCAAACAAAATGTTAGTGATGTTAATGCTTTTAATTGGCTCATCATCTATAAGGTCCCTCAATTTTTAGGTAGTTAAACAGAAATCAACATAATTTTTTTTATCCTTATGATGGTGTAGGGCTAAAATAGTGAAACCTACCTACATGCTTTGAGTTTTGAATGTTATATATTTTTTAATTTGATTTATTGACACTGTTTTAGAGGTTACATTCACAAGTAGTATTTTACAATTTTACCCTAATGGGTTCAAAAGAGAATAACTTGCTCAAGTTCCTCATAACATATACATATTTTTACCCAAATGTATATTTTTAATACTCCAAAAAGAAATATTATTCATGGCAATATTATGTGTTTGTTTACAATCATATAATCTAACTCCTTTAGCAATGAATTTGACCACTTTGGTGATCTTCTTTTTGAATTAGCAATATTGCGAGTGAAGTACATGTTAAGGCGAAAAGAGACTCGGTTAAAATACAAGAAAAATACTTGTGTCTGATGCATATCATATTCCTACCACGTATTGTTGACTCTGTCGCAACGCGCTGGTTACCCACTAGTTTATAATAACGAATCAATACTTTTAGCTTTCATGATATGTATTATTTAATTCAAACCACCACTTGTAAATTATGACACAAACGAAACAATTATCAATCTAAATAATTTTCTTAGGTTGTAAAAGCAAGGATATTTTCTGCATTTTTTGTTAGAGGGTTGAAGTGAAAATGTAGATAATTGTTGTAGAATTTTTCCCTCCATCTTCCTAATCGCCATTTTTTATTGGGAATATTTCACAAAATAGTAATGAGAAATTAGGTGTGTTCCAATTAGATCATTGACTAAAAATTTTGTTTTAATTGGGTCACTAAAGTTTACTTTGATGTGCTAATCTTGTATGTTTTACCTGAATAGCAGGTCATCAATCCTAAATGGCATTTATTTATTTAATTTAAAAAAACATGCTTACATGTAATCCTACATGGCATTTTAAAAAACATCCTTGTTAATCAAACTACCACGGTGGGTTCATCTACCCTATTTTCAATCCATGTGAAAAAAAAACCCCATCTCTGATCATCTTCCTCCTTGTGCGCACTTGCGTTGAACATCTCCGATCATCTGCCTCCTTTTGTCGACTATCCCCGCTGATCATCTCCCTCCTTTTGCTCACTATCTCCGTCGATCATCTCCCTCCTTTTGTTGACCATCTCCGACGATCATCTTCATCCTTGCGCCAATCATCTGCGTCGACCAGGAGAGAATAGTCCACTTGTTGGTTCGTTGAGGTTCAATCAAGAACGAAAGTGAGTTTTATTTGTTGTTTGAGATTTGTCTTTGATAGATAGGATTGAAAGAAACTGGGTCAATAGTTTTATGTGTTGGATCAGTCAAGAACTTGAATGTGTTTTTCATTTTTTGATGCGTAATTTTAAATTTTATTGACATTATATAACAAGATACAGGAGTTAAGCATTTAGAAATAATGATTTTGCAAATATGATCGAAGTTAGTTATAGGTGGATTGAACTGTTAAGGGTGTTCTATTATTTGTTGCATTCAGCAACATGTTTCGTTCTTTGTCAAAAGCGTAACCGAATTTACCGACCCAATGTGTCGTCGGATCATTAAAAAGAAAAAAGAAAAGGAAATGCCATGTAGGATAGGTTACATGCTATTAGGTAAAATATATATGATTGAAACATCAAACAAAACTTGAGTGACTTGATTGAAACAAAAAGAATTATGAGTGACCTTATTGGAACAATCCTAAAACTTGGTTACTATTTTACAAAATTATCCCGTTTTTATTTATGTGTATCTAGTGTGAATAGAAGTATGAGTATGTTAATATCTCTATCGTATCAAGTACAATGAACCACATTAGTAGTTTAAACTAAAATAAAAACTATATGTCAAGATTAAATTTTTTGCTTCCTCCTTTTCATAACCTGGAATATCCAAACTTCATGAAATTGATAAACGGATTTAATTGGTAATTAGTGGAGCGCAATGATTAGCACATTAGAGTTAAGAAACCTGCGACCATTGCTATGGTTAAGTGATAAATGTTTCCTTACATTGGTTCTTATATATCCCCACCCAATTTACCCATCTCCCATCAGTATTTATCTCTTGTTTTAATTGCGCTGATCGTCACCACCACTCAAAGCTATCGATGTGTATCAGTAAGGAAGTCTCATGTCACTGTCGATCTCAGTCATAAAGAACTATCACACGCCTGTCCTTTTGTTTCTTTTCTAGATCCACATAATTCCATTTCACCGGCCGCCTCCAAGGTAATGAAATGGAACCTCTGATACTACTACTTATTTAAGTACATCAAAGCTTAAATTTATATCGATTTGTGTGACACCCGGCAAACTCAGGTTAGTAACTTTTGTCAAACTAGTAAGTCTACCTTAGCGAGTCATGCATACACTACACTTGACTGGGTCAGTTGAGTCGTTATGATGGTTTGGGGAATCATCGGGAGTCGTTACGATGGTCCAAGGGATCATCGGGGTTCGGTCCATAACCATGTATACAAGGATTGGTGATTTGTAGAATCGCCGAATTTAATGCACACACGCAGGTCTCGAGTCCCGGGGATTGGTGAACGAATGTGAACGTGTTAGTTATCATGCATTATGTGTTTATAATCATTATATAACTTGCCGGTATGTGAATATGTTCTTATATGTGTTAAAATAGTGTTTAACACGCCAAAAACCCACATACACCTGCATAGGGCGATTAGCATTCCTAATCACCACCTGTAGGGGCGAGTAGGAAACTACTCGCCTGTTACAAGGGCGAGTAGGAAGCTACTCGCCTGTAATAGAGGTGATTAGCAATCCTAATTGCCACCTGCAGAGCCTACTCGCGTGTAATATCAGGAACGACTAGGAACACCTATAAATACCACCCTTGGCTTATAAAACATCATTTGTGAAACCCTAACTCGACCCAAACCTCTCTCACACCATAATCAACCTCTGGAACTCGTTTTTGCTCTAAAACCTATCATTTCCAAGCTTACACATCCTCTTTAGCAAAACCTAAGGTGTGTTATCCATCCTAAGCCTTTATCATGTTGTTATTTTGATCCCTAAAGGTCCAGACCTAGTTTTGTGAAGTTTGTGCCTTTGAAAACCTTTGAAATCAGTTTTTAAAACAAGTCTAATCCTTCATATTTGTTCTATATGATGTATTCATGCAAGAAACAGTTTTTGACGATTAAAACTTGAAGATTCTTATGTGTTTAATGTGTTACTGATATAGATGAGTTGATAGGATGATTTCCTATGATTTTGATGGGTTATTAAGGTGTGTTTGATGATAATATGCATTTTGACCCGTTTAGGTGATTTATGGGAATCTAGGATGATATAGATTAATTTGATGATTGCTTGATGATAGGGTTTATGCTAGAATGATGTAGTAACAATAGGATGATGGATTACAACCTTGTTATGTGGTGAAATCCGAATATTTTCCATTTAGGGTAAGTTATGCATGCTTGATGTGATGTTTTCATAATATTATTCCATTTTGGGAAATGTTTGCAATTACGGTGATAGACTGATGATAAATTGGGGGTTTTCATTTAGAATATGTTGTTTGATGACTTTGGATTGATGTTGGGTGTTTTTACATGTTTCGGGTCTGATTTGGAAGGGTCGAACGCGCGAAAAGTAGCTCCTGGGCTGCAGGAGGCGAGTAGGGTTCCTACTCGCCTGTTATAAGGGGCGAGTAGGAAGCTACTCACCTGTAACAGGGGTGATTATCAATCCTAATTTCCTGTTTGATTTCCTAATTGCCTGTTTGATTCCTAATCACGTGTTTTGATGCCTAATCGTGTGTTTTGCTGCTATAAGTGTATTTTAAGATCCTGAAACATGGTTTGACACCTAGGAACATAGTTAGAACCCCGTGGCATGCCTAGAAACCTGATAACATGTGTTCGGACTCGTATATGCAATATGTGAGTTGTATGCTAGACTTGGTGAACTATTGTGTGTTTTATGTGCATAGTTGCGTATGATTGCTTGACTTCTTGTATTTGGCTATCACGTGGGATGTCGGGTCACCAATGGGATGTCGGGTCTTGTCTTGTCTCGTGTGGCCATATTAACGTTCAAAATACGTTTTCAAACGTACATGGTCATGGTCTGGATATTCAAAGACTATTTGACCTGCGGGTTAATAGGCTGGGTACTTATATGCATTTAATGATAGTTTGCCAACACTAGGGACTGTCATTACATTTTCTATTGTTTATTAAGAAGAACGCAACCTAAGGTGAGTGTCATAGCCCCATTTTTACTGATTTTACTTTCGGGGGAGAAACATGCTATGTACTTTGGATTTCTTAAAACGTCATGTTATACTATGGTTATTGTTGTTTACTATATGAGCATTTCATCCGGAAGTCCCAGGGGAAACCATGAATATGTGGGTGTACATAACGGGGGAAATGTGGATAGATCTATTGGGCTTGACAAACCCCACCCGGTTCGGTTGGAGACCGGCCGTGTGCATATTGTCTCTAACTTTTGGGCTTACCGAGGATGACGGTAGCTCAACTTTCTGGGCATACATTGGGGATACATGTCAGTAATGGTTTCTAACCGTAGTAGTAACGATACTTAACGTCTAGCTAACGTTCTTATAACATAGTAGTAACGGGAATGATCTTTAAAATTTATGGAAACGTTTAATAAAAACCTGTGAACTCACCAGCATTATATGTTGACATTTTTAGCATGTTTTCTCAGATCGCTAAGGTAGCTGTTCACGGACTATTCGCAAGGGTCTTGCATGGCGTCTAGGTCTTCTAGTTGCACGTTTTAAATAAATATTTCAGACTACGTTTATTTTATTTTGGTTTGTAAACATGATTATGCTTCCGCTATCAGTTTTATGATATTAAAAGCTTAATGGTTTGACTTATGTATTTTACATTTAGTTGTCGTTTATTGAGACCGTTGACTTGGATCCTGGTGTTTTACGCGCCTCGCGGTAAAATCCCGCATGTGAAATTTGAGGGTTTGACAATTGGTAGACTTTGGGCGAATAATGTTTTGCATTTTAGGATGGAATTGATGCATTGTAACAGCTAAATGGAGAAGATGTGGTGTAGCCACCATTACTTTTGTAGATGATGTTTTTGTTTCAATGAAATTATTATTATTTCATATTGATAAAGTGATTATATACATAAGGTTATGGACGTTTTAATAGATTCATATATTTATTTTGGCTGTTATATAATCCTACACTTTAATAATGATTATAAGACTATGAAATAAAAATTAGATAATAATTTGGATTAAAGAGTTGGGGGTTATTGTACTATTGGAGTTTTAAAAGATTGATTTTTAGAGTTTGTGAATAGCGAGATGATGAAAAGATGGAGAATTGTGTCTAAATGAAGGTGTATGTGTCCTTGTTTCACCGGATTGCTATTTTGTTTTATTTACTTGCCAAAATGACCTAAACAACTTAAACTAAAATTATATTTGGGTAGTTCTACACTTCTACTAAGGGGATTGCAAGTGTTACTTACCGTGATTTGATAGTAAAAATGTAAAAAACAAAAATGGTTTTATTTTTATGTTTATTTATTAACTTAAGGCTTAAAGTTTATAATTACCTGAGATTTTATTAGAGTTGTGGGAAACCGAAATACTTTTGGTTTTCCTTTTCTTACTTTTGTAATATTTTAAATTTAGGTTTTTCTTATTACTTTTATTTTTACGTGTACATTTCATTTAAATTTCATTTAAAATTGGTGTCTCCTTCCGTAAAGCGCGATGAATCACTTTCTGTATTATAGATTACAAATTATATACTTAGCATTGATTATGTATTAAACGTGCGTTGTTAGAAATATTAGTAAATAAATGAGTCTTAAATAACTTTATAAATTATTAAAATAATGTAGTTTATGCTATAATTTACTCGGTCTGTTTAGATTTTTTTCCCTACAAACATGTTTGTTATGTAGTAAAATAATTATAATAACACGTCGATATATGATATAAAGGAAATAAAAATATCGCATTATTATGTCACTCGATTACGAATGCATGTGGTTATATGCACCAAATAAAAAGTGGGGTAGGACTCTCCATTATTGAAGTAAAGCTTGTAAAATAATGCAAAGTTTTGTCACGGGTAAACCCCTTTTTTGAGTTTTTTGTCAACACGTTTTGAACGTTTTCTTGGAGTATATGATTGATGATAGATTAATTAGAGGGTGTTTGGGATTGATTTTTCAAAACAAATTACGCATTTTGGAAAAAGTAGGGGTGAAGCTCTTTTAGATTATTGCGTTTTGGTAGCCTAAAAATCTATTTCAAAACTCAACCTCAAACACTAAAAACTGATTACTAAGCTTGCGTTTTCAAAACGCAGTAATTTCAAAACGCAATCCTAAACATCCCCTAAAAGTAGTAATAATCCCTAGGATAGAGGTAAGTTTTAGACTTACTGCATATGGTTATTGTTGTAATTTCTTTTTTAAAATTATTTTTTTGTTTGATATTTAACTGGACAAATGGACTACATTAAACCGGTAGATTGGAATAACACAAAAGAAAAACAAAAACGAAGGGAAACAGAAACCAGATTATCCCAAGCAAAATTGAATTGCTTGAAATTGAAATATTGACTGAACCATTGTGACGAAAATGTGAGAAAGTAAACCCTTGATTTCTTTCATTGATAATCATCCTATAAATAATACATTATGACTCCCTAAACTTTGGTAAGGGATAAATACAATAAATACAAATTAATCATATACTAAAATACATTATCTATTACACCCCTGCAGTCGAAGAGGGAGGAGACTGGATGCTGAGACTGGTCCGGAAATCTTCAAAGAGAACCCGCGGGAGTCCTTTGGTAAAGATGTCTGCTATTTGGTATCTGGATGGGACATAAAGGATACGAACATGGCCCTGTTGCACCTGTTCCCTAACGAAGTGAATGTCTGGTTCAATGTGTTTTGTACGTTGGTGCTGAACCGGATTACCTGATAAATAAATAGCACTGACATTGTCACAATACACCATAGTGGCATGAGAGATCGGGACAGATAACTCCAACCACAGGTTGCGTAACCAGCAGATCTCGGCCACCACATTAGCCACCCCCCGGTATTCTGCTTCGGAGCTAGAACGGGACACAGTTGGTTGACGTTTAGACGACCACGAAATCATATTATCGCCAAAATAAATACAATACCAACTAGTGGAGCGTCTAGTATCGGGACACCCAGCCCAATCAGCGTCCGTGTATGCTGTCAAAGTGGTGGTTGCTGAGGGGCCATGAATAAACCGAAAGGTGTCGCGCCCTGTATGTATCGAATGATCCGTTTTAAAGCACTCCAATGGTCGGTATGAGGAGCGTGCATGTGCATGCAAACTTGTTGCACTTAGGTGATGTCAGGTCGGGTAAATGTGCGGTATTGAAGTGCTCCGGCTAAGCTCCTGTATAAAGTGGGATCATGAAATAACTCACCAGAAGTGGCACCGAGTTTAGTGTCAACAGGAGTGGCGACGGGGTTACAAGATTGCATACCAGCACGGGCAATGATATTTGTCGCATACGACTGTTGAGACAGAAACATAGTGTTTTGCTAGCAAGAAACAGAGATGCCCAGAAAAGAACTTAGAGGACCGAGGTCTTTCATGGCAAATTCGCTGGAAAGGTTTGCTAGCAGACGCCTACGAAGACTGTTAGAAGATGTGACGAGGAGAATGTCGTCCACATAAAGAAGTAAGTAAGCAGTATCACCGTCCCGATTGAGAGTGAATAAAGAAGTATCACACCGACTGTTGAGAAACCCCAAGTGAAGCACATAATCAGTATATCGCTGGTACCATGCACGGGGAGCTTGTTTGAGCCCATATAAGGATTTGCGAAGCAGACAGACATGGTCAGGAAATCATCTGTCCCTAAATCCCATAGTTTGATGCATGTAAACAGTTTCATTAAGATTGTCGTGCAGGAATGCATTTGTAACGTCTAACTGGTGTACAGCCCAACCTTTAGATAAAGCAAGTGAGAGAACTGTGCGTATAGTGGCCGGTTTGACAACCGGACTAAATGTCTCTCCGCAATCAATGCCCACCTGTTGTGAACGCCCGTCACATACTAGTCTGGCTTTGTACCTTTCAAGCGTCCCGTCTGACCAGTATTTATGTTTGAACAACCGCATGGAACGGATAATATTCATAGATGGCTCAAGAGGAACTAACTCCCATGTACCATTTCTAATTAATGCGTTGTACTCGATAGTCATGGCCGAGTACCATTCCGGAGTGGTTAGGGCATCGGTGGGTGTTTTTGGTATGGGAAGGACGGTTAGTGTGGTGGAGGCATTGAGGTTAAATGGTTGTTTGGGCTTGAAAATACCACTCATGGACCGTGTATGGATGGTACGGTTTGATTGTGGAACAGTCGCATGAGTAGGGTTATGTGTGGGTTCGGGTGAGTTGTGCTGTGAGTTGGAGGATGTGTTCGGTGTTGGGTTGGGGACGGGATGATCATTGGGACGTGGGGTGGTACTATGGATCGGGTTTGGGCTAGCAGGAATGGGATTGGGCTGGACGTTGGGGGGATGGGTGGTTTGTGTGCCGATAGAGGCTGTTTGGCTCGTCGGAGGATTGGGCCGGGACTGTTGGAGGTGGGGACATAAGTGATGTGGAAAGGGGTCATTGAGAAATTGGTAAGATGGGGTGGGGCCGATTGCTTGAGCAAACGGGAAGGTGGTTTCGTCAAACGCGACGTGTCGGGAGATGAAAATTTGTTTAGAGGAGAGGTCAAGGCGCTGGTACCCTCGGTGAGTGGGAGGATATCCGAGAAATACACAAGGGTGTGTGCGGTGTTCAAGTTTATGAATGGTTGTGGATGGGGTAAGTGGGTAGCAAAGTGTTAGGATATGAGTTCTGGTTGTTTTGATTGTTTAACTAAGTATGAGATGAAATGAATGAAATATAAATGAAAGTGCAGCGGAATAAACTATAAATCAAAACATGGAGAATAATTGTTTTTAATCGAAAGCTTTCATTAATCGAAAGATTACAATTGTACAACTAAACTCCCCCTCAGCCTGATCACTCAGAGAATGTTTATCTGAAAGAGAATGACGAGTGATGAATAGAACAGTGCAAGTACTGTTCTATTTATAGACAGACTCAAACCTCTGATGATCAGTGCTGACGTCACCTAAGACAGTGACTTCTAACTGACTAACAACTTCTAACATCTGCTAAGCTATAACTACTGTTACATTAAAACAACTGATAATACAAAACTCTGTAAAGTAAAACTCTGATGTCTTCTATCATCTGTTGAACCAAAGTGCTGTTGGTTCAACAGTCCTTTGTTCTTCAGTTCTTTGATCAGCAGTTGTTCTCCATCAGACTTTTATTCTTCAGACCTTTGTTCATCAGACCTTTTATCAACAGCAGTTGTCTTTAACAGTTGATAGGAGCAGCAGCAGTTAGGAATCAACAGACTTTTGGGGGAAGCTTCTTTATAACAACTGTTTTATTTATGGATCAAAACTTAGTATATTTTGGCTTTACAATCATCTGTTCTTCTCTAGGTCAGCAGACCCGACAATCTTCCCCTAGAACAGATGATGCCAAAACTCTGCTTTATTATTGATCTTTATTTCTCATCAGACTTTCTCTTATTTGGCCTTTGAGTTGTAACTCAAAGTTCAAAGAGTAAAGGTCTTCAGCATCTCTTTCCAGTGTCAAATTCAGAAGTGTTTGGAGGTCTTCAGCACATAGGCCAGGTGCATCATCCATGCTTAACTTCTGAATACTACCATCTGATCTGAGCAATGTCAATTCATGGGTGTCTTTGTTTGACTTCCATTTTAGAATTTTAGAATCAGAGGAGTGACTGGGATGCATCCTTATTCTTGATGAGTTGGGTGATGGAGGCCTGCCAATGAGTTCCCTGAGTCTGTCTGACACGGGATCAGTGAAAGATCTGATTTGGTTTATAAGACCCTCTTTTACAAATGTGTCAGTGAACTGTTTTTGTTCCTCTTCTGTCATCTCCTTCTGCTTCTTGAACTGTCTTCTAGCAGCAATGGAAAGATCAGAGGTTTCCAGCAAACTGTCAAGTGTAAAGGCCTGTAGGGGTCTTTTTGGTGCATCATCATAGATAGGTTTTCTTGGAAGGTTAGGGTTAGTCTTTCTCTTTCTTTCTTCTTCCAACTTCTTGTAAGTTTCTATCAGTCGGATTTCAGACCATCTAGCAATAGATCTCATCTCTCCATACTTGGCAGCTACAAGCTCTTGTCTCATTCTTTTGAATTTTAAAGCTCTAGCTTTATCTCTCCCTTTACTGAAGTCAGGGGCAGAGGCCTTTGTATGAGGATTCTTGGCCATGCTCTCAATTCTTATCAGTTCTTCTCTAAGAGCATGTGTGGTCCAGCCTGTGAATTGATTTTTGTTTGCTTTGTAAGGCTTGGTGGCCAAGATCTGTTCTAGTAAGGAATCCCTAACCTCCATCTCCATATCTTTGCTGAGAGGCATGGCAGACATGGAATTGCTCAGGGTCTTAGCAAAGTCTTCAATCCTTCTTAATTTGCTAAGTTCTGCTGAATGGATGCCCTGAGCAGTCCTGTCATCCTTCCCTTTACACTTCTCTTTGATGATGGCATCAGCCTGTTCACTCTTGTATTTTAGATAAGTATCAATGTTGAGAGGAACAGGGAAGCCTTTAAGAGAAGGGAAGGATCTATCTGATGGCTGATCAGTATTATAGAAGGATTGAAGTTCCCCCTTGAGTAAATCAAGCTCAAGAGGATACTTCTCAGCCAATGGTGTGATGGTAGGTGGTGGTCTGTGGGATCTAAATTGGGATGTGTGAGGTGAGTAGGATGAAAGTGGAATGGCTGGGACTGGTGTGGATTGTGTGATTGGGGTGTTAGGTGGTGTGGTGTGAATGTTTTCATCTTGTACAACAAAGGTGGATTTCCTTTTTCTGCTATACAAGATTTTTGGTGAGGGTGAGGATGTGGCAGTGGTTGGGTTAACATCTGTTGGTCCTTTTGTAGAACCAGCAGTTGTTTGGGTTTTTGGTTGTGTTGTGGTAGGTTTAGTTGTTGTTTGTGTAGTGGCTGGTTTTGTGAGTGGTTTAGTGGTTGATGGTGTGGTGGTTGGTTTGGTTGTTGGTTTGGTTGGAACAGATGTTTTGGTAGTAGTGGTTTTGGTTTCAGTGGTTTGGGTAGCAGAGGTTGTGGTGGCAGTGGCTTTAGGAGCAGTGGTTGTGGTAACAGGTGTTTCAGCAGCAGAGGTTTCAGAAGATAGCTTGGATGGTGGTTTCCTTGTATGTTTTGATGATATTTTCTTTCTTTTTGAGGTATTCACATCTTCCACTTCTTGCTGTTGTTCCTTTTTGAGCTGCACCAACATCTCTGCTTTAGCTTCCAATGTGTCAGCCCTTTTCAGTTTGTCTTTAGCAGCTTTATCAGCCTTTTCATTGGCAGAGGTATCAACATCCTTTGCCTTGCTGGTTTTAGCTGGTTCAGCAACAGGGGTTTGAACACTTGGTTGTGGTTGTTGTGGTGCTGATTTTGTAGGCTTTGGTTTGTCAGCAGCTGGCTTACCCTTTTGAGAGGGTGGTGCACCAAATGGATTTAGCTTTGGCAGCCTATCTCTGCCACTCTTCTTCTTTTTGGCATCATCAGCAGTGAATTCATCATCATCTTCATCTCTGAGAATGGTGGTAGGGGCAGAGCCAGTAGTCTTCAGTAGATGGTCCTTGATCACCTTGATGTCAGCCTTTGTATCATTGAATCTGGCATCCACCATGTTTCTGATCAATGTCATGTATGTCTCTTGTGTCTGATCTGCTAATTTTTTGTGAGCTATGATGATGGGGGAAACAGATTTCCATAGCTCATTAGCAATATCAGAGGTGGATGGTTGACTCTTTGTAAAGTTGCCCAATGTTTCCAATATTGACTTGACATCAGTTTTGATGTCAGCAACAGAGGATTCAAGTGAATGAACTTTAGCTGTCAATTCTTGTAGTTTTGAATCATCACCTAAGTTAATAGGATCATCTGAATCCCTACCAGTGGTAGTTTTAACTGGTTCAGACCTAGGAGGTGAGTCCATGGAATGAGAACCAGATGCCCCTTTGTCTTGGTTCTGGGGACTTCCAACTGATTTTGGGGACACAATGGTGGCCTCATCAGTTGTTGCCTTCAAGGAAGTCTTATCTATGGAACCACTGTCCTGTTGTGAGACAATGGTCTCTACAGCAGTCGTGGCTGCTTCTCTTGAAACCTCACCAGGAGTTACATTGAACTCTGGGAGTGTAGCCTCCTTTACTGTTTGTGGGATAGCAGATTGACTTTTCTCAGACCCAGTCACTTGTGGAGGTATACTCTCTGTGACAGGTGAAGGAGAGGAACTGGGGTTCTCCTGAGTTTTGTCAATTGTCTCAAACAGAGGTTGCATGGTTTGTGGAACATGTGGTGGTGATGTGGGTGGAGTAAGAAGCTGATTTGCCCTGGGAGATGGACTTGTAAACATATGGTCAAATGACTCATATGCCTCAGTATGAGGTTCCCTTTGGCTTACAACAAGATCCTTTTGTGAGGATTTTTGAGGAGTTTGCTTGGGTTGAGATATCTCCAACTATTGTGAGGAAGTAACAACAGTGGTTTCATGTTGCTTTGGTGATGCAACAGGGTTAGCTTCTGGTATCTCATCTTCCAGAAGTCCTTTTTTGGGTTGAGAGGTGGTTTTGGAGGATGGACGTTTTCTTTTGGTGGCTGGTGTGGGTTTCACAGCACTGGATGAAGTGCCATGATCACCAGGAGCAGTGGGCTCACCAACAGAGGTTTCAACAACAGTTGTTGTTTTTGTCCTCTTTGGTTGTGTTTTAGAAACTTTTGTCACTTTTGACACTTTTTCTTGGGTTGAAGAACCCAGCATTCTTGTGAAAGTTTCATCAGTTAAACTTTTCATTTTAAAGGGCTCTCCCTTTTGAAAATCATTTTCTGGTAAAATCTTTTGTAGAATTACACTCAAGGGGTAGAGTAGAAAAGCATTATTTGAGCCAGATTTTATGGCTTCACATTTGAAACCAAGTCCAAAAACAATCCTTGGGACAAATTGAAGTTAGAATCTGACAACATAGCATATCCCAAGTATTAAATCCTCAATGGGATTTCATTGAAAGATGTGGTCTTGGCCGAGGCTCAGAGAAGAAGGGTATGGAAGAAAAATTTCATGACTGGAGGAAAAAACTTTTTGTATAAGGTTGATCCAGTCATTTGTGCATCATACCATCTTTCCTGGAACTCTGTGTGAAGCTCTGTTTTAGGAAAGGATTCCATACCTGACAAGTCATTCAGTGAGAAAGTAGTGGAGATGATTTCAGGGGTTATGGCAATACTAGTGGCTCCAATTTTTGAAATTATGGAAGTGGGCTTTTTGTCTTGATACAAGACTTCAGCACTTGCCCAAAATTCTTGGAGAGTTTCAAGGTAAATGGGAGCATCAGCAATGAAGATGTTTTTGTATTTGGAGTTGGTTATTATGTCGATTGTGGAGTGGAATGGGACATTGTCTTCGGTTTTAACCAAATATGGAAGGAAATTGTGGGTGGCTTTTGTTTGAAGATCCATTGTAATGGATTTCGAGTATGAAAGTACTGAACTTGGATGAAGGGTTTTGAGGAAGACGAAGGCGGTTTTAGTATTTTGAATACGATGAGACAGTAAAACTGCTGTTGGGGGAAAAACAGGGTTTTATAGCCTCTGGTGAAACCGCTGATGTGGCAAAACTCTGCTTTTTAGAGCAGACGTGGCAAACATCTGATGGTTTAAACATCTGGTGGCATACAGCTGTTTTGTTAAACATCTGTTGCCAACCTCTGTTGTTAAACCAAAAGACTGATGGAAAACAGTTGTTTTATCTGATCAGATGTTTGAAACAGATTTTTCAACCAACAGTGGTTGTTTTATCTGAACAGATGTTTGAAAGAGATTTTTCAACTAACAGTGATTTGAATGAAACAGTGGTTGTTTTATCTGATCAGTGGTTTAAAACAGATTTTTCAACCAAAGTGTCATTTTAAGCAAAATTTGATTTTCTGAAAACATTTTAATGTTTTTATTGAAAACATTTTTGTTGTTTAATCCATGTTTAACATACCAATTCGAGAGATCAGATTTGTGAAGGTAGATGTGTCTAAAGCTTTTGTAAACACATCTGCCAACTGATCCTCTGTTGGAACATGGTGCAGAGTAATCAAACCTTTTTCATAGCTATCTCTGACAAAATGATGTCTGATATCTATGTGCTTTGTGGTGGAATGAGAGACTGGATTCTTGATGATATTTTCAGCAGCTTGGCTATCCAACATGAGTGGAGTCCTTAGTGCAGTTATCCCAAAATCCAGTAGTTGATTTTGAAGCCACATGAGTTGGGCTGTACAGCTTGCAGCAGCAATGTACTCAGCCTCAGCTGTGGAAGTTGAAACAGCTGCTTGCTTTTTGCTTTGCCAGGAGACTAAGGCATTCCCTAGAAACTGGCACCCTCCAGATGTGGACTTCCTTGTGGTATGACAGCCAGCAAAATCACTATCTGAATAACCTGAAAGCTCAATGTTTCCATTAGCAGGATACCAAGTGTGGGAGCACCTTTTAGGTATCTGAATATGCTTTTCACAGCAATAAGGTTTGACTTTCTAGGTGAGGCCTGGGATCTTGCACATACACAGGTTGCAAACATAATGTCTGGCCTGGATGCTGTTAAGTACAATAAAGACCCAATCATGCATCTGTAGTGTGTTTGATCAACCAGTTCATCTTTGTCATCAATAGTGAGTGGCTTGACTGTGCTCATGGGTGTACTACATGGCTTACAATCATTCATCTCAAATTTTGTTAATAAGTTTTTCACATATTTGTTTTGATGAATGAATGTGCCATTTTGCAGTTGCTTCACTTGGAGGCCAAGGAAGCATTGAAGTTCACCCATAGCACTCATTTCAAACTCTGCTGTCATGAGTTCCCTAAACTCCTCACACATTTTATTACATGTGGATCTAAAAATAATGTCATCCACATATATTTGAACAATCATTAAATCTTTTCCTTTCCATTTTAAAAACAAGGTTTTATCAATTTTACCTCTTGTGAAACCAATGGATAAGAGAAAAGTGGAGAGAGTTTCATACCAGGCTCTTGGTGCTTGTTTCAGTCCATACAATGCTTTGTTAAGCTTGTAGACATGATCAGGATGGAATGTGTCTTCAAAACCAGGTGGTTGACATACATAGACCTCCTCCTGAATTTTGCCATAAAGGAAGGCATACTTGATGTCCATCTGATACACCTTGATGTTGTGGTTGACAGCAAAGGCTAGAAATAGTCTGATAGCTTCTAACCTAGCTATAGGGGCAAAGGTTTCATCATAGTCAATTCCTTCTTCTTGTCTGAAGCCTTGAACCACTAACCTGGCCTTTTTCTTGACAACTATACCCCTTTCATCAGTTTTGTTTTTGAAGACCCACTTTGTGCCAATTGAACAGACATCCTTAGGCAGTGGTACAAGTTCCCATACTTGTTGTCTTTTGAACTGAAGGAGTTCTTCTTGCATGGCTTCCACCTAACTGTTGTCTTTTAGTGCCTCTTGGTACTTGACAGGTTGTGTAAGAGATAGAAAGCCTACAAAAAGACAGATATTTGAAGATTGGCTCCTTGTGAGCACACCTTCTCTGATGTTGCCAATGATTTGATCTGGTGGATGAGCTCTTAGGTAGATTAGATCTCCCTGATATGGTATGATGGCATTTTGTGGTGAAGGACAGAGGTTTGGAGACTCTGTTGACATAATATCTGTTGGCACTTTTGTAGAGTCAACAGATGTTTGAAATGGAGGTGGAGGAATGGGTCCAAGTGGTGTAAAGGTGGACCGTCTTTTGTCAACAGTTGTTTGATTATGGTCAACAGATGTTTGAGCAGTGGATTGGATGGGTGAATCAGTGGTTTGTGGACAGGACTGGCCAACAGTGGCTGACTCAGCTGTGGCAGAGTTTTGACAGTTGTTTTGAACTACTGCTTCCTCTGATGCAGGATAGACTTTGTAGTGATCTGGAATCACAATATCTATTATGTAGTCTTGTTGTGGAGATTGTGGAATACTTGCAGGGTTAGTTTTGACAGTAATATCTTTAAATTTGAATTTATCCAAATCAAACAACTCAGCAGGGTTTGCTGGGATTTTTAAAGATGAAAGTTCATTGAACTTCACATTCAGAGTTTCTTCTATTGTCTTGGTCCTTGTGTTAAACACTTTATAGGCCTTGGCAGTAGAAGAATACCCCAGAAAATATCCACAATCTACTTTGGCTGCAAATTTTGAAATGGAATCTTTGAGATTCAAAATGAAACATGGGCAGCCAAAGACTTTGAAAAATGATATCAGTGGTTTGATTTTAAACAGAATTTCATAAGCAGTCTTTTGATGTCTAGGGTTGATTAAAACTCTGTTTTGAACATAGCAAGCAGTGTTTACAGCTTCTGCCCAAAAGGACAAAGGCAAACCAGAATCTGCTAACATTGTTCTTGCAGCCTCAATGAGAGTCCTGTTCTTCCTTTCAACCACCCCATTCTGCTCTGGTGTTCTTGGGATACTGTACTACCTTACAATCCCTTTTGACACACAGAAATCATCCAACTCCTTATTCTTAAACTTTGTTCCATTGTCACTTCTAAAGACTTTTACTGGCAAGTCATATTCTTTTTCAACTTTGGTGACAAAGTCCTTCAAAATACCTGCAGTCTCATCCTTAGAGTGTAAAAAGTAAGTCCATGTAAACCTAGAAAAATCATCAACTATGACAAGACAGAATCTCTTTCTTTTTAGACTCATGATTTTAACTGGGCCAAACAAGTCCATGTGCAACATTTGTAAGCACTGACTAGTTTTGGACTCATCAATTGATTTATAAGAGCTTTTATGTTGTTTACCTTTTAAACAGGAAACACAATGCTCATCACATTTAAATTCTTTTGATGGTAAACCTCTGACAAGGTTTTGTTTAGAGAGTGAGTTGATAGTTTGAAGGTTGGTGTGACCAAGTCTCCTATGCCACAATTCTGTCTCTTTGGTAGAGGCAGCAGAGAACAGACAGACATTTGCCATAGGGTTATCCTTCAACATATCAACTACATACACATTGCCACTTCTATGAGCAACAAGTTGTGCTTTGCTCTCAGCAATGATGGTGTTAATCTTTTCAACAGCCTCTGGGCCAACAATCTTACATGTTTGCTTAGTGAAAAATGACCCAAATCCTTTGTCACTCATTTGAGACACACTAAGTAGATTAAATTTTAGATTGTCTATCAGATTAACATTTTCAAACTTAAGCCTCCCTGCTTTGACAGTACCAGAACCCAACACTTTACCTTTAGAATCGTTACCAAAGGATATATCACCCCCTCCATGTGCAAGAAAGTCCAGAAGAAGGGCTCTACATCCAGTCATGTGCCTGGAGCCTCCACTATCTACATACCATAAACTATCTAAGCAAGCAGAAGCTCCCTGCACATCAGTAAAGATTTTAGTGTTGGTGAGTGTCCAAAGCCAAATTGGCTTTGGATGGGTCCTTAGATGTCTCAGCCTTAAGTTGAGGAGAATGATCAGTGGTTTGAACTAGCTTTTGAACTAGGTTCAACAGCTGCAATTCACCATTTGCCAGTGCTTGTATGTCAACACTTGGTCCAACAGATGTTTGATCATTTCCTATTAGATGCTGAAAACCATGAGGATGCCTGTTCACTTTTGGTTTTGAAGGCCTTTTGGGCTCTTCATAAACATGTGGCAGGCGATGACAAGTGGGTTGTCCATATCCTCTTGGTAATCTGTTAGCTAGTGGAACATCTGTTACCTGAACATCTCTGGGAGCAGAGTTTTTGTTCAGACTTTTGGTAACAGCTGTTTGGACTGGTTCAAAAGTCTGTTTGGGTTTTCCTTTTGGAGTACTCACCACTTGACTCTCAAGAGTTTTAGCCTTGTACTCTTTTATCTTTTCATCAAAATTTTTGAGATACAGGCACTCTTTTGTTTTGTGATTCTTTTTCTTACAAATTGAGCATTCATTTGTTTTAGAATCATTTAAACTTGTTGTTTTGTTGATGTCATATGCTTTTAGAAGAAAACAGTTTTTGGTGACATGGTTCTTCTTTTCACAAAAATCACAAAACAAGTTGTTTTTGGCCTTCCCCTTTTCTTTCTTCTTTTCAACAGATGTTTGATCATCTGTTGGAAGATCTTTCAGAGGGATAACTTTGGCATGTGGTGCCATTTTACCATCAGGGGTTTTGAAGGTCATTGGTTTGAAATTTTCAAGGACTTCACACTCATCTGACCATGTTGGTTTGAATTGATATTTTCAATTTCATCAAATGAGGGTGTACCTTCCAACTTTTCAAGAATGATTTTCTTGCCATTGGGTTCAGTAACCTTGATTTCTTGACCTTTTGAGTTGGTAGGGATGACTTCAACCAACTGTAGTTCCTTTTTGTCAGTGGTTTGTGAACTTTGGGCAGTGGTTTGAAAGCCAAACCCAAATTTCACATGACTTTTAGATTGTTGGTTGACAATCATCTCAAAACCTTTTGATGATTCCACCCATTTCTGACATTCAACTTGGGTGGACTCAAGCTCCTTTTTACAACTATGATATTTTGTTATCATAGTCTGAAGCTGGTCTTTGGTAATGCTTGCTTCATGTTTTAAACTGCTGATTTCAGATTCTTTTTCAGTTATTTTTGATTTTAACTCTTTAGTAAGTTTTTCAAACTGAATTTCATAATCGAAAATTTTCTTTCTAAAGTTTTCATTCACCTCTTTTATATTGGCAAATGCCACAATACATTTGTCTGAGCATAAGTCATTTAAGATTTGAGGAGATACCTTAGCAGCAGCCATCAAGGCACAGTTACACTGGCAGTCACAATCATCACTACCCCAGGGGTCTGAGAGATTCACAACCTCTACTTCAGATTCTTCAGCTGAAACAACTTCACCAACAACACCATCAGTCACATTTTCAGACAAAGACACCACATTCTCATAATCAGTCTCTTCCACAATCGTCTCTAGTGCCATAAAACAAAAATCATTTTCAGAGTTGGCAACTAAAGCAATGTTGTCATCTGTTATCTCATCTGGTAGACTACTCCAATCAACAAAGCCCTGAGTAAAGAAACTCTGTTGACTGGTCTCTGCAGGAGCAGAGGATGGAGCAGCAGTCATTGGCACTGGTGCCTGATGTGAGGCCGAAAGGTCCACATCTTTGTAATCTAATTTGTTTGTTTTGTGTGTTTTTAGTTATAAATTGTCCGGGAATTAGCTATGATAAGGAGAATGAGGAAGAAGACGGAAAATATGCTAAAACGATGAAATTACGAGTCTTAAGCGAAGAAATACGAGTTGGAACGGAAGACGGTGCGCGAAACCGAAGAAAACGTCAAGGAAATAATATTTCTGATTTATTAGCCTTGGCGCGGACCGCCTGGGAATTCTTAATTCAATAGCGGTCCGCGCGAGAGCTTATTATCAGAATTTATTATTTAATCTGTAGCGGACCGCCTGAGAATTACTATTCCTGGCGCGGTCCGCGACAGAGAGTAGTGCGATTGTGAGCTGTTTCCTTTCCAGCTTGTCCTGCACTTGACGAATTCAATTATAACCAACTCGCAAACCAGAAAACGGGGAGCCAAACCTTCGGGTTTTGATCAAAATCACTCAAAATCATCTCCAAGTTCTTCAAAATCATTCCAAGGATCGTTCTAGGTGCTATGGAGTCAAGAAACAACTCGTTTTCAATGTTCGGAGCCACTATGCGTGGCTAAATCTCCTCACGGTAGCTTCTTCCTCGGGTGATTATTTGTATGTTTTGTATCTTGTCTGTTGTTCATGTTATTGAAACTAGTATGCCCCTACTTTGTGTGGATGAATAAACCATGTTTGCATAAATCAAATAATCCTATAATTACGGTCTTTCGTTGTCGACACCGTAAGGAGGTTGGTGAGTGTTTGCATAGGGATAACTAGGTTGACCTGCGATGTTCAAGCATTCCCTAGTTGTTATTTTATCCTAATATCCCAAAGGCTTCGTGACAGGAAGTGTTTACAATAACAGTCGAGACTTGTCAGCAAAACATATAAACAGGATCCCGGGTGGAAGCTACTCTTTTAAATCTTATTGTTACAAATCTGAGTTTTTGTTACTTGTCACTTAAATCTGAATCTTGTTACCGTTACTGTTACCGTTGCCGTTACCGTGTTCGTTACTGTTACTGTTACCATTCGTTATTGTTACCTTGTTACTTGTTACTTAAACTCTCAATCAACCAAAACCGCACTTTACATTTAATTGTTAAAAAAATCTAAAAACTATAAAAATTGTGACATAAAATCTAATACATTTGCCTTCAAGCCGACCACCCATTCTTCGTAGGATCGACATCCTTGCTTCCCTAACTACATTAGTTTGTTGGTTTAGAAGTACTAAATATAAATTCTTTTGATAGAGGCGAGACGACAAACCTCACGTCAAAATGGCGCCGTTGCCGGGAAATAGGTGCGCTTAATTTGATTTAGAAAAATTGTGTTAGATTTGCCTTAGTTTTTAGATTTTTGTTTTTTTTGTAGTTTTAGTATTTTTGTTGTTAGATTTATTTAGATCTTAAAAAATTTTGGAAAAATATAAAAAAAAGATTTTTGGTTTTTATAGATTTAGTGTTAAATTTGTGTTTAGATCGATAATTGTTAGCTTGATATTTGATTTGTGTTACTAGATTAATTTTGTTATAAAAATTTGAAAAATACAAAAACAATTTATTTTTTTTAAACCGTAAAAAAAAAGAAAAAAAGAAAAAATCGGATTTCTAAAAATTTTAACAATTTTTCTGTTTTTAAATTAATTTTTATTTTTTCTGAATTTTTATTGTGCAGAGTTACGCCTAGTTGTTGTGTTGTGTGTGCAGAAATGATATCACATGTGTACTCGCATGGAATCCCGAAGAGATATAACTATGATCATGTGCAGAGCGTAAATGGCCACTCTCGGCCCATGCTATTTGAAGACACGCCACAATGGAGATTTGAGAACTCTTACTATGAGGAGTTTGATGAAAATACCATATTGGGATTCTGGCTCTAATGAATTTTATGATGATTATTATGAACAGGGCGATTATGGTTATTGGGACGAACAGGTTATGGAACCTTATGATGATTTCCAAGAAAATAATGTTAACTATATTCATTGTGATAATGCAGGAAATCAAGAAATGCTAGCTCTGCTGAAGGAGATCCAAAAAGATATGCAATATGTATCACAACAGATGGATATCAGGGAAAAAGCTACGCAAGAGTTGACTGTAAGGATGAAACAATTGACTGAAGATTGGGCTGAAGTACAACAGCTTAGAGAACAATGGAGAAAATTACAAGAGAACTCCGTGTGCGATAAAGAAGAAATAGAAGCCATTGAAGAATTCAGTCAAGAGGACCAGGTAAGTGCCTTGCGTAGTGGTAAAACTTATAAGTCACCTGATACAGCACCTAACCTTGTTGATGGTACAGTCGAGGATGTTGATGAGAATGAGGTTAGTGAGGATGAACCGGAACCTATACCAGTGAAACAGATAAAGGTCACTTTTAATGATAAACAAGACACTGTTTTATCTGAGGAAAAGGAACCACCTCAGGTTCCATTTCCTAATGCTTTGTTGAAAACAGAAAATAAAGGTGTAGTTAATAAAAGAGGTCCACAACAGGAAGAAATGTGGGAAGTTTTTAAACAAGTCAAAATCAACTTACCTTTAATTGATGCTATTAAACAGGTTCCGGCTTATGCCAAATATTTGAAGGAAATGTGCACTCAAAAACGGCACCACAAAATTCCTAAACAACTCACCTTGCCTGAACAAGTGAGTGCCGTTGTACTTGGAAATCTTCCACCTAAACTCCAAGATCCAGGAACACCTTTCATACCTATTCAAATAGGTGATTTTAAAACCTCAAAGGCGTTATTGGATCTTGGAGCGAGTGTGAGCATTCTCCCAGGGAGCTTATATGATAACTATGATTTTGGACCATTACGTTCAGCCAATACTACTGTGGTTTTGCCTGACTTGACCCGTAAGCTTCCTAGGGGGATTATTCAGGATGTTATTGTTAAAGTGGAAGAATTCTACTATCCAGTGGATTTCCTAGTACTTGATTACATGTCGTCTGGAAAAATTCAGCAACCCAATGTGATTTTGGGTCGACCATTCCTAGTTACAGCACGTGTTTTTATTGATTGTGAAACAGGTTTGGTTGATATTAAATATGGCAGTAGAAAGACTCAACTCCAAGTATTTCCAAAATTTTCTAATTCTTTGACTAATGATGAATGTTTCACTGCAGACATTGTTGATAGATGTCAACCTCATGATGAGGATGAAGCCACAGAACTTTGTATTATGTGTGACAGGTCTGAACAGGAACATGAGCAGGAGCTAGAGACAGAAGTCAGGAGTTTGGAAGTAATGGCGGTACATGATAGCCGACCGCCTTGGAGTCTTCACACCGAGAATCTGCCTGATGAAATTTCTTCAGGATTGCAACCATCATTGAGCACACCACCAAAGGTTGAACTGAAGGAATTACCACAACATCTCAAGTATGCTTACTTGGGAGAAGCACAGACTTTACCAGTTATTATCTCAGCCCGACTTGAAGAAGGACAGGAAGAAGCACTACTGAAGGTGCTAAAGGAGCATAGAGCCGCCATTGGGTGGACAATTGCGGATCTTAAAGGTATTAGTCCTTCTATTGTCATGCATAAAATAATAACTGATGCAGGTGCTAAACCCTCACGCGACACACAAAGGCGATTGAATCCGAACATGCGTGAAGTAGTGAAGAAGGAAGTGCTGAAGTGGTTGGATGCAGGGATCATATATCCCATTTCAGACAGTGCATGGGTTAGCCCAACCCAAACAGTACCAAAGAAAGCTGGAATACAGATAGTGAAAGGTGAAGACGGCGAGCAGATTGCTAGCCGGCCTGTTACAAGCTGGCGAGTATGTATTGATTATAGGAAATTGAATGCTGCCACTTCAAAGGATCATTTTCCTTTACCTTTAATTGATCAAATCATTGGGAAGCTTTCAGGTCAGGAGTATTATTGTTTTCTTGATGGCTACTCAGGTTACAATCAAATAGCTATCCATCCTGATGACCAAGAAAAGACCACATTCACATGCCCATATGGTACTTTCGCATTTAGGCGAATGCCATTTGGGCTGTGCAATGCCCCAGCCACCTTTCAGAGGTGCATGATGAGTATCTTTTCAGATATGGTTGGGGACGCCTTAGAAATCTTTATGGACGATTTTTCTGTTTTTGGGTCGTCATTTGAATCGGGCTTACATGAATTAAAAAAGGTTTTGAAAAGGTGTGAAGAAACTAACTTGGTCCTAAGTTGGGAAAAGAGCCATTTCATGGTTCAAGAGGGTATTGTTTTGGGGCATGTAGTGTCGAGAAAAGGAATTGAGGTAGATAGAGCAAAAACGAGTGTCATTTCTACATTACCTCCTCCCAGTAACGTGAAAGGTGTCCGGTCATTTTTAGGACACGCAGGTTTTTACCGTAGGTTTATTAAGGGTTTTAGTGTCATTACCAAACCTTTATGTAACTTACTTTTGAAAGATGTTCCATTTGAATTTAATGATGAATGATTAAAAGCATTTAATTTGCTGAAGGAACAATTAGTACAAGCTCCTATCTTGCAATCACCTGACTAGTCTATTCCATTTGAAATTATGTGTGATGCAAGCGATTTTGCTATAGGAGCTGTACTTGGACAAAAAGTAGATAAGAAATCTGTTGTTATCTACTATGCAAGCAAAACTCTCTCTGGTGCTCAATTGAATTATACCACTACGGAGAAAGAGTTGCTTGCTGTTGTTTACGCGTTAGAAAAATTTAGATCCTATATATGTGGCAGTAAAGTAATAGTTTATTCTGATCACGGTGGTGTCAGGTACTTAATGGAGAAAAAGGATGCTAAAGCGCGACTTATTCGGTGGATTCTCCTGCTACAAGAATTCGACTTGGAAATCAGGGACAAAAAGGGGTGTGAAAATGTAGTGGCCGATCACTTATCACGGCTCATGTTGGATGACACAGACATCACACCAGAGATCAATGAGAAATTCCCTGACGAATATCTTATGGTTGTTGACACAGCACCCTGGTATGCTAACATTGCTAATTTTTTGGCTACAGGTGCACTGCCACCAAATTGGAACAGAAGAAAACAAGTCGAATTTGAGATTAGAGCAAGATCTTATATTTGGGATGAACCGGACTTATTTAAAATAGGTGCAGATCAAGTCATCCGTAGATGTGTGCCTGATGATGAAATACCATGTGTATTAGCAATGGTTCATGAATCTGCATGTGGAGGACATTTTAGCGGGCAGAAGACAGGTCATAAAGCACTATCTTGTGGATTGGTCTGGCCCACATTATTCAAAGATGCTGCAGAATTCGCTAAAAATTACCTAAGGTGTCAACAAATGGGGAGTATCTCAAAAAGGGAAGAAATGCCTATGCAACCCATTCTAGTAGTTGATATATTTGATGTGTGGGGAATTGACTTTATGGGTCAATTTCCTAATTCTAACGGGTACTTATATATTTTAGTGGCAGTGGATTACGTATCTAAATGGATTGAAGCCATTGCCACTAAAACTAATGATAACAACGTGGTTTGCAAATTTGTGAAATCAAACATTTTTACACGATTTGGTATCCCTCGAGTGATAATAAGCGACGGGGGATCACATTTCAAAAATTTTCATTTTAGCAAATTACTTAAGACTTATGGTGTAGACCATCGAATTGCCACTCCGTATCATCCACAAACGAGTGGTCAAGTCGAAGTTTCCAATAGACAAATTAAGGAAATTTTACAAAAGACCGTTCGGCCTGACCGTAAGGATTGGTCCATTAAGTTGGATGACGCTTTATGGGCATATCGAACGGCCTACAAAACCCCTATTGAAACTACACCATATAGATTAGTTTATGGAAAAGGTTGTCATCTACCCGTAGAATTAACACATCGCTCACTTTGGGCGGTTAAGCAAGTCAATATGGACTATGACCGTGCAGGGAAAACAAGACTCTTAACTCTGGGAGAACTAGAAGAAATCAGGAATGAAGCTTATGATTGTGCGGCCGCATACAAGGATAAGATGAAAAAAGTCCATGATGCTAAGTTGCGTCCAAAAACTTTCGAAGTTGGACAATGGGTATGGCTGTATAATTCCAGGTTGAAGTTATTCCTAGGAAAGTTGAAGAGTAAATGGACGGGTCCGTTCAAAATCACAAAAATCGGTCATAATGGAAACATTGAGATTGAAGACTTTGACGACCACTTGAGGCAAATGGTGAACGGGCATAGGTTGAAGCCGTATCTAGACGCTAAAAACATCAACGGACCAACCAAGCATGTCGAAGTGTTATCTTTGAGCGACCCGCTCGGTGATAATACTTGAAGTTGAAGAACGAGGTAAACATGTAAATAGGTGTGTTTTATTTTAAATTTTATCTTTCAATTTTGAGTGCTGTTGTGTGAATTTGACGAAGTTTTTGATTATTTGAAGGCGTGAACTAAACGCAAGTTGATATATTTGAACACTCCTTGGTTAGAAAGTTAATTTACAGGTTTTAAGAGGCGTTTGGAACTGAATTGAGCGGAAAAAGGGGCGCGGACAGATTCTGCAGTTAGCTGCTGCACAGCAGCTATTTTTGGAACCTGCCGCGGACCGCATCAGAATTCTTATTTCTGTCGCGGTCCGCGCGAGAAGAAGAAATCTTGGATTTTAGCCTTCCATCGCGGACCGCCTGATAATTATTAATCATGGCGCGGTCCGCGACACCTCTTAAAAATTCGAATGTTTATTCTGTTTCCCAGGTTTGAACTTTCACGAAAATTGGGACTCCCGCTTGTACTCAATCTCCATTCAAGCGGTGACGATCATGAGAGACGCAATTAAGGCGTATCATATCAACTCTTCAAATTTTCTTAACTTTTGAACAATTTTTCTTGGTGTGTTTAACATTTTTGGTGTGTTTGTCTTACATTATGTTTCATTATTTTGAGAGAATTATTATCTGTTTTGCTTGCGAACGGAATGCTATACAAGCGGAATGGAAATTTTGGAAGACAACTTCATACATTGTTACATCAAAAGGAGAGTTGTTCTAGTTCTCTTATTTATTTGTTTTTCCCATTTTTTCCATTGAGGACAATGTCAATCTTAAGTGTGGGGGTGGGAAACATAGTTTTGAGTTTTGAGTGTGTTTAAAAATTTTTGAAAAAAAAATAGTCCTTGTTAAGCGTTAAAAACAAACATTAAATTTTAATTTGGTCAAATTTAGATCGTCCGAAATGTAAATTATTAATCAATGCTTTAAATTGTGTTAGTAATATGAACCGTTTTCAACAAGTATTTTTAAGAAAATATATAGATTCATTTGATCAATTTTAACAATTTAGTGAAGACAATTATACGTACATATCGGCAACCCATATCCTACTTTGGTAAGATCTTGAGCCTTTTACACTTTACATACACATAATTCCATATATATTTTCATTTGTTGAGTGTAAAGCCACTTGTTACTTGTTATAAAATTTGTCTAGTTTAAACATGCTTAATAGTATTTATGCACTTATTTATGTTAACGCAAAAACTTAGGAAAACTTTTTTCATTTTACACCAATTTTTGTTAAACCCGTTTACACACCATATCTCCACTAGTTACACCATTTTGAGCCTTTTCCCTTTCATTTGTTAACCCACATAGTTACCCAATTTTCCTAAACCCATTTTGTTCGAAATTATGAAATCCAAGTTGTGTTCATTTATTTATATTGTGCTTATTATTATTGCAAAGAAAAAAGAAAGAAAAGAATTATATATAAAAAAAATGATTCAATTTATGTTATTAGTTCGTATCATAAGTCGACATTCATTCGACAATGTTATAGTTTTAAGTTGTTTGAAATAAGGATTCAAAACTCAATTCACCCATTTACCCATTTTATCTTTTCAACCCTTTTTAACCACTTTTATCCTACCTTTACCCCAAAGCCCAAAACCATAAGTCCTTTTCATATTTTTGTGCATTCTTACATACTAGTATGATAACTTTACAAATTTACATTAACAAGTTTCAGGTCTGCTTTGGAGTGATTAATATTAGCATATCTTTTGCTAATCCAGATATAAAACCGAGAGGAGTGAATCTTGTGAGGGGTGTGTACGTATAAATGAGTTCAAAAGATTATTAAACTTGATCAAGCGAATTTAGTTTTAAAAGAAATATCTATTTGACTTGTTGAATTAACACATCTAATGTTTTCACCACTGAGGTATGATTTTGAATTTTAAGTAGGATATCTTTACGTGACCATTTTGATATCTGTTTTGTTTTGAAGTGTTTTTCAGGGACTGAAAAAGATAAGTGTGGGGGTGTGATGTGAGGCCGAAAGGTCCACATCTTTGTAATCTAATTTGTTTGTTTTGTGTGTTTTTAGTTATAAATTGTCCTGGAATTAGCTATGATAAGGAGAATGAGGAAGAAGACGGAAAATATGCTAAAACGATGAAATTACGAGTCTTAAGCGAAGAAATACGAGTTGGAACAGAAGACGGTGCGCGAAACCGAAGAAAACGTCAAGGAAATAATATTTCTGATTTATTAGCCTTGGCGCGGACCGCCTGGGAATTCTTAATTCAATAGCGGTCCGCGCGAGAGCTTATTATCAGAATTTATTATTTAATCTGTAGCGGACCGCCTGAGAATTACTATTCCTGGCGCGGTCCGCGACAGAGAGTAGTGCGATTGTGAGCTGTTTCCTTTCCAGCTTGTCCTGCACTTGACGAATTCAATTATAACCAACTCGCAAACCAGAAAACGGGGAGCCAAACCTTCGGGTTTTGATCAAAATCACTCAAAATCATCTCCAAGTTCTTCAAAATCATTCCAAGGATCGTTCTAGGTGCTATGGAGTCAAGAAACAACTCGTTTTCAATGTTCGGAGCCACTATGCGTGGCTAAATCTCCTCACGGTAGCTTCTTCCCCGGGTGATTATTTGTATGTTTTGTATCTTGTCTGTTGTTCATGTTATTGAAACTAGTATGCCCCTACTTTGTGTGGATGAATAAACCATGTTTGCATAAATCAAATAATCCTATAATTACGGTCTTTCGTTGTCGACACCGTAAGGAGGTTGGTGAGTGTTTGCATAGGGATAACTAGGTTGACCTGCGATGTTCAAGCATTCCCTAGTTGTTATTTTTTCCTAATATCTCAAAGGCTTCGTGATAGGAAGTGTTTACAATAACAGTCGAGACTTGTCAGCAAAACATATAAACAGGATCCCGGGTGGAAGCTACTCTTTTAAATCTTATTGTTACAAATCTGAGTTTTTGTTACTTGTCACTTAAATCTGAATCTTGTTACCTTGTTACCGTTACTGTTACCGTTGCCGTTACCGTGTTCGTTACTGTTACTGCTACCATACGTTATTGTTACCTTGTTACTTGTTACTTAAACTCTCAATCAACCAAAACCGCACTTTACATTTAATTGTTAAAAAAATCTAAAAACTATAAAAATTGTGACATAAAATCTAATACATTCGCCTTCAATCCGACCACCCATTCTTCGTAGGATCGACATCCTTGCTTCCCTAACTACATTAGTTTGTAGGTTTAGAAGTACTAAATATAAATTCTTTTGATAGAGGCGAGACGACAAACCTCACGTCAGTGCCTGAGCAACAGGTGTTTGGACATAGTGATACTGAGGAACAGTGGTTTGGACATAATGCACAGGAACAGTGGTTTGGGTTTGTGCAAAATGAGCAGTGTTTTGCACATTAGGTACATTAGGGATGGTTTGATAAGTGTTGGTCTGTGGTCTTTGGTTTGGATAGGTAATCATAGGAGCTCCATTTTGACTCCTACATTCCCTAGCAAAGTGACCCATTCTATGACACTTGTAACACTTTATCTTTGATTTATCCAACCCCACCTTTGACCCACCATGTAAACCTGGGTACCTCCTGCCAGTTTTCTTATAGAAGTTATTGGTTCTAATACTGAGCAGGGCAACCTGATGTAAGATGTCCATTTCTTCTAAGTCCAAAGGGTCAATGTATTGAAGGTCATTATACACAAAAGATGAATTATCAGAAGCCTGGATATCACCACTAGCTGTGAAAGCATAGTTGTTTGGTGATGAGTAAGAATCATTGTTAAAACCAGTGGTTATGTCAATGTAATGATCTTAACTCTGATCCTTACTACTAACAGAACCCTCATCCTGACCCAACAGTGCAGTATTCCCAAATACATAGTCATCTGACACTTTGCCAGAGTCCTGGAGCTTCTTTTTCTGGTTAAGCTCCCTTTCATAAGTCAGGAGCTTACCATGAAGCTGGGTCAAGGTCAGGTCTTTGAATCCGATAGAGTTTCTCATGACTATAGCAATAGTGTCCCATTTGTCCTGAAGTGATCTAAGGAACCTATGATTCAGTGTTGAATTAGGATAAGTTAGACCAACCAGTTTAAGTTCACTAATGAGACAGTTAAACCTTTCAAACTGTTGTGTTAACGACTCCCTTTTATGTGACTAAACGTTTCATATTGTTGGTTAAGTATTTCACGGTTGTTTTCAATCACATCTTCAGTTCCCCCGAACTGCTCTTTAAGAGCATCCCACAGTTATTTAGCACTATTGCAGTGCAAGAGACCGGCATAGATATCATTCGGCAGTGCCATGGCTACTATGCTGAAAGCCTTGGCATCTAGCTCGATTTTTTGAAAATCTTGCTCTGAGTAGTTCTCAACACTCTTTGGTACTTGGATCTTTGGATCCTCGGCACTCGGTACCATTGGAACATGTGGTCTGAATGTTACCGATTTCCAGCACCCTGTGTTCTGTTGTGCTAACACATGAGCCACCCGACGCTGCCAGATGTTGTATTCTGACCTGACAAGCATCGGAGGCTTGTTACTTGTGCCAGTGTTGTGTGGATCTTGATTGAGTGAAGTCATTCTCTTGATTTTTCAAAAACAAAGTATGTTTACTAACTGTTGAAACGAAAATAAACTATTACTTTCTTTTAAATCCGACAAACTGTTGAAACGAAAATAAACTATCAATAATTATGAGCTGATCTGTGTATTAAATTGATTGATTAGATCGAATTTAATTGACCAAGCTCTGATACAAATTGTTAGGATCTGAGTTCTGGTTGTTTTGATTGTTTAACTAAGTATGAGATGAAATGAATGAAATATAAATGAAAGTGCAGCGGAATAAACTATAAATCAAAACATGGAGAATAATTGTTTTTAATCGAAAGCTTTCATTAATCGAAAGATTACAATTGTACAACTAAACTCCCCCTCAGCCTGATCACTCAGAGAATGTTTGTCTGAAAGAGAATGACGAGTGATGAATAGAACAGTGCAAGTACTGTTCTATTTATAGACAGACTCAAACCTCTGATGATCAGTGCTGATGTCACCTAAGACAGTGACCTCTAACTGACTAACAACTTCTAACATCTGCTAAGCTATAACTACTGTTGCATTAAAACAACTGATAATACAAAACTCTGTAAAGTAAAACTCTGATGTCTTCTATCATCTGTTGAACCAAAGTGTTGTTGGTTCAACAGTCCTTTGTTCTTCAGTTCTTTGATCAGCAGTTGTTCTCCATCAGACTTTTATTCTTCAGACCTTTGTTCATCAGACCTTTTATCAACAGCAGTTGTCTTTAACAGTTGATAGGAGCAGCAGCAGTTAGGAATCAACAGACTTTTGGGGGAAGCTTCTTTATAACAACTGTTTTATTTATGGATCAAAACTTAGTATATTTTGGCTTTACAATCATCTGTTCTTCTCCAGGTCAGCAGACCCAACACAAAGGCATCCGAAGACGCGGAGATGATCATAGGTGGGTGTGGACATATATAATAGTTCCGTGGGGTTTAGTTTTTGGTGGTTTTTGTGGGTAAGATGTTGAGTAGGTATGTGGCGGTTTCAAGGGCAAAGTGCCAAAGGTATGTGGGTAGGGAAGCATGGGCCATCAAGGTGCGAAGCATGTTATTTATTGTTCTAATTTTTCCCTCGGCCTTGCCATTTTGGGATGAGGTGTAGGGACATGAGAGGCGGTATAGAATACCGTTGGTGGTGAAAAAGTTTTGAAAAGATGTGTTGACGTATTCACGTCCGTTATCACATTGAAAGGTTTTGATGGTTTTGTTGAATTGTGTTTTTATGGTTGTGGCGAATTGGGTAAAGGCTTGAAAGACTTGTGATTTTTGTGTAAGAGGGTAGGTCCATAAAAAATTGGTATAGTCATCTAGGAACAACACATAATATTTATGGCCTGAGGAACTAATAATGGGTGATGTCCACACGTCATTATGTATAATATCAAAAGGTTGCAAAGTAAAATTAGGAGAATAAACGAATAGCAAACGAATACTTTTACCAAAAATACAAGACTGGCATACATCAAGGGTGCACGTCCTGGGTGGCCAAGACGGTGATGCCAAACTTGTGAAGAAATAGCAGCAAAGGCGGAGGGTTGGTTTGTGGAAGATCCGAGCACCAAGGGATAGAGATCACTGCTGCTGTTGCATCGCAGGATAGATGCCTTGGTCTTGTAATCCTTCACAAGAAAGCCAAATGGGTCAAATTCAACTAAAACAGAATTGTCCGTGGTAAAGCGACGGACAGAAATTAAATTTTTAACAAGGCGGGGTGAGTATAAGACATTTTTAAGGATAAATGGTGCGAATGGTTTGGGTAGGTATTTAGTGCCTTGGCCAAGTACCGGAATGGTATCGCCATTTCCTACAATAATATTACGAGAAACGCAAGAATTAGGAAAAGTGTGAAAGTCACCTGACACGTGAGACATGGTTGAAGATGCTCCGGTGTCCATGTACTGTGTGGTATCCGGTTGTTGTAGGCTCATAGTGTATAGGGCTTCCTCAATATCCGTCGGGTAGTAAGCGGTGTGGGTTTGCTGAGGTTTCGGGCCAAGTAAACCAGGCTGGGAAGATGGGTTGTAAGTGGGCCGGTTGGTTGTAGGATAGGGACAAGGAGGGGGAGTCCACTGTTGAGTTTAAGCCGGGTAAAATTTGTGCTGTGGAGCGGCCCACTGTGGTGTGGACCAATTCGGAGCCCAAGGAAAATATGGAGACGCGAGCCATGGGTACTTTTGTGGGAAACGTCCACGGCCAAAGCCTGAACAGCCGCCACGGTTCCGACGGTTGGACCGTCCACGGCCACAGCCGCAGGAGTTGTGATCAAAAGTGTAGGGCCGATCATTGGTTTGGTAGGTGGTGCGGTTGTTTTCAGTGGGTGGTGGTCGGGCAGTGGTGACGGTGAGGGCGGAGGAGGTGGTTTTAGATGCATGTAAGGCTCGCTCGGCTTTGTCTGTTTCGGCTTGAATCAATTTAGAGCGAGCATTGTAAAAGGAGGGTATGGGGTTTTGGTTCTGGAGAATGGTGGATATTCCTTCATATTGTTCTGGCAAGCCCGCGAGTAACTGTAAAACTAACCGGTCATTATCCACCGGGGCATCCACGTTGGCGAGTTGGTCGGCTACGACTTTCATTGCTTGACAGTATGCTGACATGGAAGAAAAAGCATCAAACCGGGTGTTAGAAAATTTTTGCATGAGATATATGGCACGTGCACTTTTTATTATCATGGAATAAGTATTCAATGGCTACCCAGGTCTCATGAGCATTGGAGGTGTTATTGATGATGGTGTGGAGAAGATCATTGGAGATCGTACTGTAGAGCCACTATAAAACAATGGCATCAATATGATCCCAATCATCTTGGGAATTGGAGGATTCGGGTGTGGCAGGGTCAGTGGGTGGAGGATGGGGTTTGAGGTGGTCATCAACCATGAAAGCTTTGTAGTGAATCTTGAAAAGTGTAGCCCATGAGGAGTATTCGGATGATTCTATTTCAAGGGTAATGGGTACAAAGTTCTTAATATTGGAGACTGTGGTGGAGGATGTAGTTTAGACTCTACGGTGATGGCAGGGATGATGGTGGACGATGATTGAGGGTTAGTAGACATGGTCAAAGAAAGGGAAGGATGTGAGTGATAGGGCGGCAGAAGGTGGTCCGGTTGAAGGTAGGGTAAGATTAGTGAAAGAGGTTAGAGGAGATTAAGGAGAAGGAAGGCCTGGTCAATGATACCATGTGAGAAAGTAAACCCTTGATTTCTTTCATTGATAATCATCCTATAAATAATACATTATGACTCCCTAAACTTTGGTAAGGGATAAATACAATAAATACAAATCAATCATATACTAAAATACATTATCTATTAGAAAACAACATTTAACGTAAATGAACGGGTAGTTCCTTATTTATACTAGGTTAGAATATTCAATTTGATTTATTAAAAAAATGTTAAAATCATTTTATATCTTTATTACTAAAGGGATGTTTAGGATTGCGTTTTGAGATGGATTTTTAAATTATTGCGTTTTGAAAACGCAAATAATCAGTTTTTAGTGTTTGGGGTTGAGTTTTGAAATAGCTTTTTAGGCTACCAAAACGCAATAATCTAAAAGCAGCTTCACCCCTGCTTTTCCAAAACACATAATTTGTTTTGAAAATCAATCCCAAACACCCTCTTAGAGAGACATCTGACAGCAAAACAAATCACAACCTTATAAATTGTTGAAAATTTAATAACTAAAAATTTAGGGTTTTATAATATGTTACATAAGGTTTTTGTAGGTTATAGGCTTGTAGCTGATTAATTCAGATTGATGGTCCAATTGATTGATGTTTGTAGCTGTTCCAAGTATATGTTGGTGGGCTCAGGAAATGAAAGAAGTCAGGCCCAGCAGGTTGATTGAAGCCCAGTGTGAGAGACAAGCCCAACCATGTTATAAGGGTGTTCGATAGAAGGTTCCAGAGCTTAGTATAAAAGGCTTTGGTTCTGTCTCTTCACACATAATTGTTTAGATATTTTCTCTCACAAAGTCAGTTTTCTCTCAGTTTTAGATCTTCTTTTCATTAAGAAATTAGGGTTTTCCATGAATCATCTAGTGTCAAGTTGAGTTGAATCTTAGTGTGTTTCTTGTTGTTGAGATTATTGTGTGATAATCTCTATGTTGATTGTGAGAGAGTTCGATAGTTTTTTGTTCTTAGATCTGTTTGTATTCTTCTGTAAATCTTGTCAAAGTTTTTGGTATAAAATCATTTGAGTTTGTTCTTGGTTAAACCATGTTTGTTAACATGGTATCAGAGCTCTATGCTCTGGGGGTGCTATTTTGCTGTTGTTTCGTCGAGATTATTGTTCGATTTTGGTTTTCAAAGTTGTAGATCTGGTCAAATCTGTTGCTGATTTGATAGATCCGGTATATTTGCCTTTGGATTTGCATATTTTCTGCCTCACAACGTGTAACCCTAAATGAAGGTTACAACTGTGAGTTTATCAGGCAAACCCTAACTTGGGAACCCCCTTCGGTGAGATCTTTTGAGTCTTTGGTTTATTTTTCAAAGGTTGCGTCTAGGTTTTTTTTGTGTCGAGCTAGTCGGACCGGTGGGTGACTTTTGTGTTGTTTGTTGATTGAGTATGTTTAGGTCTAGGAGGCTTCTACGTGAGGACCTGCGTTGGCACCCTTGAGTCACGAACCATCGATCTGGACACCCACGTGGCTTCGCCAGTCAGTGTTGTGTAGTTGTGGTTATAAGTTTTCTTGTTCTTGATTCTGTTCTTGTTTTGTCTGTGTTGTTCTTGATTGGATTTGTGGCTATCTGTGTTGCATGTGAAGACGAACTTGCGTAATCATATGGTTGATGAATATATGAACGATTCTTGCATTTATAATATCAAAAAGAGTTTCTTAAGAATTTTTCTTTCGAATGTATTGATTGTATGGAAAAGATGAAAGTACTTCGAGAATGGATACGTAATGTACTTTTTTTTCACTTTCAAATGATATCATATTTCATTATCTATTTAGTAACGACAATGTATATTTATTATGTAGATACTAATGTCACTGTATCTTTTTATATGGCCTGATTTTATTTGACTTGTACCGAAAATTCAAATGTCAAGTCAAAGGAAAATCGATCACCTAAAAGTGACCCGGTGGAAAAAAACTCTTTGGTTGCCCCTGGCTATACAAATTGGATGTTACTTGTATAGCGTAATACCGTAACAGTAATTATAAACGATCTACTACAACAAAAAAGAAAATTTTTAATATAAATTCATTTCATTGTCATGTTGTATCAACTCGGTCCTAAAAAATAAAACACTTAGTAATTTTTACGAACCTGTAACTCCACTTTTAACTTTTAGAAACATTCGTTAACTACAAAGATGTGTGGTTGAGTAAGATAACCGGTATTACTCGCAATGAGAAAACACTGTAGGTTAAAACATTATTCAAGCAAACATGCCATAAGTAAGAAAGTCATCTTAAAGTTATTTATACCATTTTGTGTCATATTTTCTATTTTTCATCTGAATATATACTTGCATCTTTGTAACGTTTTTTTTTCTTTCTTTTTTAATCTATACAAACATGTCACATGTTTTTATTCTCTATTTTCCGTCTTTAAAATTGTCTATCATCATTATATCATGGAAACTATTTTGGGTTAGTCCTTACTCCTTACGACGTCTACTAGCAGGGGTGGAACCACAGAAGAGTCATGAGGGTCCTTTGACCCTCTGGCGTGGAAAATTTCTTCTAGCATGGATTTGTAACTTCTTCGCATTCCTTTACCTTTGACCTCCCAAATCATGTGGGTGGAGACGGAAAATATTTGAGATGAAAAGAGACGGTGAAACTAAGATTGTTGGATTTTTCATGTCGTCAACGATGTCTTTGCTAAGGAATGGAAAGAATGAAGAATACGATCTATGTCAAGCGATGTACATCACAAAGACCATCCAGAGAGAAATTCACTGCATGTGAGAGCATAAAAGAACAAATAAATAGTCCATTCTCGTTATTGATCATTGTGCTTGGTTACTGGCAAGCAAGTACTTCATGTGTGTGGCGTATGCCTCTTGGTTACGTGCCTTGAATCTTGATTTCCATGCTGCGTTTCCGCGTTAGGATAATGAGTGTTTGGGTTTTTAAGAGAAAGTAACACTTGATTTAGTTATAGTGATGGTAGGGTAAATAGATAATTGTTGTATCAATTTAATTTAAGTTTATTCCGCATTTGAGCTGATTTTAAATTTGATTTGCTTAATTTGCAGTGGAAGTTTGTACTTATCAATTATCATGTTTAATTAAAATGGACTTCTGATTTTAAGTTTTAGGTATCATTGTTTAATTGATAATGGGGTAAATATCTAAAGTGAAGAAAGTTGGTTTTAAATTTATGTGGTCAATTAATTTTCACTAATATATATTAAAAGTGTGGGTCACTTGAACTCGGTCCCGGTAGGCTTGGTCCGCCCCTCACATTACTTCGCACCAAGTCATTATCATAATGTTTATTGTAGCGCAATTTTAATAATTGTTAACATCTGTTTCTTTTATCTTTTTAGGCTTACACATTGGATACATGTTGGCTATGATTAAATTATTATTATTTACTTAAATTTTTATATTATATATTAAATTGTTATGTTTGGTAGTATTCTAGCAAATACTTTATGCCTAAATCCAAAACATAATATATACATGTTAATTTTTAATCATGTTCACATTTTAAAAAAAAATACTGTAGCCTTTGTACATGAACCTTTGCCTATACACACATCTATACATTTGACAAAAACTGAAATAAACCAATGAAAAGATTTGTGTTCATAAATCATAACTGGTTTTTAATTTTGAGTTGGTCTCTCTCTCTCTCTACATCTTTTTAATTTTGAGTTGGTCTCTCTCTCTCTACATTGTAGTTTAGATTTTGTTAGGACTTTAAACAGAGAAGATGAAGAGTTACTTACTACTCTGCACTTCAAGTAGAAGAAGATGAAGAAGAATAAAGGACGTTTATTAATAGAGGTTAGTAGGTTACTCATTACTGGTGGAAATGGGAGCTGGCCATGCCCGTAATGTTTGAAGCCTAATTCTTTTGGCCACAGGTACAGAAAGGTTATAAATGGTCAGAAAATATATTCCCAAACAATTAAAAACAACTTTTCATGCAAGCAAGTAAAATTCAGTTGTTGGATAGTGAGATTGATAACTTCTCCATGGAAATTGCTAAAATAGTTAAACAAAAGCTGAAATTGAACAGTTATTTGGAATGTTCCTGATCATTACAGTTATGCCTTTTTTTTATCAGAAAATATATTCCCAAACAATTAAAAATAACTTTTCATGCAAGCAAGTAAAATTCAGAGATGGAGAATTCCTATGGAAGTTGCTAAAATAGTTAAACAAAAGCTGAAATTGAACAGTTATTTGGAATGTTCCTGATCATTATAGTTATGTCTTTTTTTATTAGAAAATATATTCCCAAACAATTAAAAACAACTTTTCATGAAAGCAAGTAAAATTTAGGAGAAATGTGTGGATTATCGGAAGATTAACGAGGTTAAACTTGGAGTTTGGTGAAATGAACTTGAAGACTAGATTCAGTGCAATCGGAATCTGAATATTATATTACAATAATATTACGTTGAGCAAAAAGTAGTGTTTGAAGCCTAGTTCTTTTGGCCACAGGTACAGAAAGGTTATTTGGAATGTTCCTGATCATTACAGTTAAGAATTGTTTGAGAATATATTTTTTGATCAAAGGATCCATAATGTTGTTTATGCAAGCAATAGCACAAGTCATTCTTTAATGTTGTTTACAATTAAAAAGAACTAGGTTGCAAAGGAACTTCAGGTCAGCCAGAAGTTTTGTCAAGAGGACATACTTAAAATCAATGGGAAGGTAAACAAAATCGTGTAAAATCAATGATAACTTCTCTTCAGTAGAAAGGTGTGGATTATCGGAAGATTGATTTTAAGAATTGTTTGAGAATATATTTTTTGATCTATGGATCCATAATGTTGTTTATGCAAGTAATAGCACAAGTCCTTCTTTAATGTTGTTTACAATTAAAAGAAACTAGGTTGCAAAAGAACTTCAGGTCAGCCAGACGTTTTGTCAAAAGAACATACTTGAAATCGATGGGAAGGTAAACAAAATCGTGTAAAATCAATGGGAGGTTAAACAAAATCGTCGATCCGACTGTTGATTTCTTTCCACAACCGGTATAACGAACTCTGTATGGGTTGCTTGTTAGCGTCGATCCGACTGTTGATTTCTTTCCACAACCGGTACAACGAACTCTGTATGGGTTGCTTGTTAGTGGCGATCCGGCTGTTGATTTCTTTCTGCAACCAGTACAACGAACTCTGTATGGGTTGCATGTTAGCGCCGATCCGATTGTTAAAACTATCAAGAATCTGAAATTAGTAAAACAACTGTTCATCAATCTCCTAGATCAACACAAATATTTCCATCTTTCCGGCTATTTTATTCACAATTATTTTCTGTCAAGTTGATATAAGTTGGTGGTTATTATTTTGTTTTTTAAATTTTTTTACAATAAATTATATTAAAAAAAATAAAAAAACTAACTCAAAACACCAAAAAAACAACGAAAAATAAAATTTTGATTCGAAGCGCCTCGCTTTGGCCAAATCGAGGCGCTTCGGGTCACAAATCAGCTTTTTCTGAACTCGTACCGAGGTAGTTAAAAAAGTAACCAAAGCGCCTTGCTTTTGCCAAAGCGATGCGCTTTTAGGGGGTGAAAATAGAAAGGGGGTTTTAATATAACCACCATTAGAAATAACCACTTTTGCATCGAGAGTCGTGATTTCTTTTATAATTTAAAGAAGGAATATTGGATTTAAATACCCTCAACTTTCACAGTTTGGCCGACAATACTCTTAACTACGGAAATTGTTATCAGCACTCCCAACTTTTAAGGTATTTTCACTAGCACTCCCAAACTAATCCAGTTAGTTTGTTCAGTTAGTTTGCTGACGTGACCATTATTGCTGACATGGATGACACATAAGATGACATATCATCTTCCACAGCATGGCACGTCAGCAATAATGGTCACGTCAGCAAACTAACTGAACAAACTAACCGGGTTAGTTTGGGAGTAACAGTGGAAAATACCTTAAAAGTTGGGAGTGTTAATAACAATTTTCGTAGTTAGGAGTATTGTCGGCCAAACTATGAAAGTTAAGGGTATTTAAATCCAATATTCCTTTAAAGAACATCAATGAATCTCAAATCGTTTCATTTGATTCTTGCACCACCATTGCCGCATCCATCATCATCGGACCACCTTCCACCATCGTTTTGGGTTTTTCGAACCAATGAACATGTTTCATCTAGTCAAACCACTCTAGGTTAGATGCCCATTCTTTAGTGGTCTCAAGAAATTATAAAGTTAGATTATATAAGGATGTGTTTGGTTCACATAAATTGAATGGAATTCAACAAAATTAGAATTTAAAATCCAACTCTTAAGGCATTTGCTTCACAGAATTTGTTGAATCGGAATTTCAATTTCAATCTTGAAATGTTGGTTATGAATTCATTTAAGTTCATTTAATTAAAGTAATTCAAATCGGAACATGTGAATGAATTCAATTAAATTCGTTGAAATCTTCGACCGGTTGACGTCGTTGCATCAACTACCCCGCCAAGTCAATCACGTCCGACATCCCAATCACCATCTTTACATGACCTGCCCTTAACTCGCACCTTCTCAATCCGAACCGGAGCACAACAACCCGCAGTGTCTTGGCCCGACCCGTCACAACGTCAACCCATTTCTTTGCACCCGGATCGGGCTAGCATTCGACGCAATTGTTTCGACCCGACCTGAACCTTCTCGCTAACGAATGACATTGTTTGACTAGAAAAGCTCACCAAAGAGTCGCATCGTTTTGACATGAACAGTCCCACTGAAAATCCGCGATGTTTTGAACAAAATCGGCCCGACGGCAACTTGCAACAATTTGACTAGAACGTACTCGTTGACAACCTGCAACGATCCAGCCCGTTCGGGATCACCGACGGCCTGTAATATTTTGACAAGAACGGGACCGTCGATGACCCATGTTGGGTTAAAATGAGACCACAGTTACCAGGTTTGAGCATGTTTTGTTGTGTACTTGTTTCTTACTTCTGAGTACTTATTTCAAGAGTTGAGTACTTAGCTCATAAGTTGCATACTTGACATTTCAAGGTGTGCACTTACTACAGGAACATCTGCGCACTTGTCTAAAAGTGTGTGCACTTGTGTCTGTGTGAGCACTTAAATTTACACAAGGCTTTACAGCTTTCTCTCTCCTAGTACCACAACTAGGGTTTCTGCATACTTATCAAGAACTTCTAGTTAGGGTGCGCACTTGCTGAAAGAGGTGCAGTTTCTGAGCACTTGGCTAGGGTTTCTGCGGACTAAAATCTTAAACGAGAGTTTAAGTGTCTGTGTACTTATACTAGTACGCAGGCTGATCAGTCAAAGACTGAGCACTTGTGCTGCTCTGACTTGGCTGACCTGCGAACTTAAGCCTGAAGTGTGTGCTACAGGGACTGCGCACTTACTGGAGATCAAAAACTTATCATCTGTTGTTTGTTACTGTTTCAGGTGTCTAAGGAACTGCGAACTTGCTGCTGCGTACTTGACTGCTGCGAACTTGTGAACTGTTTTTTATTTCAAGGACTTTGGACTGTAACTTGCTGAACTAATTAATCAAAACTCTAAAATCAATCTATTAAATCATGTCTGGTAACAACTCATTCCAAGTTAACCCCATAACCCAAGCTGAACTTGAAACCGGCACTATAACACGTATTCCCAAGTTGATGGGTGTTGAAGACTATGGTACATGGAAAAACAGAATGAAAGCTTTCTATTTCGTTAACGATCACACCCAATGGAACTCAGTCCAGCTCGGACCTCACATTCCCACAAGGACCACTGATGCAGGAGAAGTGTTCAACACTGATCCCACTACATACACTGATCTCGACAAACAACTGATGCAGCGAGATCACAAAGCCTATGGTGCTCTCACCATGGCTCTGTCAAACGATGTATACAATATGTTTGAAGAGTACGGATCAGCGCATGATCTGTGGTTTGCTTTGAGTGAGTATTATGAAGGAAATGCAGAGATGAGGCAAAACAAACAGGATATGATTCAAAAGGAATACGACATGTTTGGAAGTATCCGTGGTGAGAGTCTGTCGTCACACATTGACAGGTTCATGAATCTGTTGACTAAGATGAAGAAAGCTGGTATTCCTGTAAACAACCGCAATTCCATCAAGAAACTACTCGATTCTCTCCCAAAGGAGTGGAGTGTCCAATGTATGCTGATCAAAAAGGACTACTTGGATGCTCAGTCTACTTTGGCTGATCTTATAAACACTCTGAAATCGTTTGAAATGGATATCACAAAGAGAGAAATGAATCAGACTGTCCCGAAGGTGACTCCCAGCAGAGCTATGAAGAATCTGGCTTTAATGGCCCCAATTGGTGATATGAGTTCAAGTTCATTGCATTCTTATGTGGATTCTACGGGGATTGGTAGTTCAAGTTCTGGCAAAGCTCCAATGTACTCTGAAAAGGCGGCAAAGACACTAACTCCACAGGCTGCCAAGCTGGCTGCTGAACATGTGGAACTCTTCAACACCTTTATGAGCAGTTTTGAAGCTTTGAAGACAGGAGAGATTAAGAATGAGTTGATGTCCCCAGAGGATATGTACCAGGTTGACCCAGATGACATGGAAGAAATGGATCTCAAGTGGCAAATGGCAATGATCACTCTACGAGTTAAGCGTTTTCAAGACAGAACCGGTAGAAGAGTGGGAATGGGAAAGGCTGGGTTTGACATGTCAAAGATCAGGTGTTACAACTGCAAAGTCCTCGGGCATTTCAAGTATGAATGCCCCACATTGAACCAAGCTGAAATCAAGCCTGCGAAGAGGTTGGTGGCCATAACCGATGGAAATGAAGGAAACGATAAGGAACCACAGAAGGCTTTGGTTGTTGAAGATTTCGACTGGGGAGAAGAGGCAGCTGCTGCAGAAGTTGAAGTTAACAAAGCCCTGATGGCCACAATTTGCACCAAAGCTTCTAACGGTGTGAATTCTGTTGAAGGGTCATCTGCTGAGGTTCTGAGGGGAGAAATGCAGAAGAATGCCGGACTGAAGAGTGTGTTAATTGATGAGAAGGTGAATGATCAGAAAAGGGAGGAGGCACTGATAGCTGAGAAGACTTCATCAGAGAAAGTCGCTGAAGAGGTGAAAAGTTTCTTCCAAGAAAGCTGAGGAGAGAGACATGGTAAATATTCCTCTAGAAATTAAATCTAAACTGTGCTCACCTAGGTGTGCTACAGCTGTCGCATACTGTTTATCACACAACAGACGAGTTTTAAGAGAAATGGATGATATTCGTAAAATCAATTCTGAAATGAAAGAAAATGAGTAGGCATATCAGCGAAAGTTAAATGCAACTCTAGCTGAAATGCAAACTTTAAAAGAATTTGTGCTTAAGAAAGATTTTCTGATAAATGATTTAACCTCAAAACTAGAGAAATCTAGAAATGAGACAACTCGTCTTCAAATTGTTGTGGATAAATGGAACGTGAGCAAACAGGCTCATGCTGATATAATCGATTGTGGAAGACAATCATTCGTAAAGGATGGAATTGGGTATAAGGATAAGAATGGAATCGAAAGATCTCTATTCTTGCCCTTGAGCCGAAGTGAATACATACCCATTCCATCACCTCATCCAAAAAATGACCTTTTTGAAAATAAATGTGATGAGTCTGAGTCAAATGCTAACATAAGTAAAAGCGATGCAGATGTGACCCAACAGGCTCAGGTGGAGGATGATGAAAGTTGTGGTGGCCAGACAGTGGGTTTAGGACATCCGGGTGCCAATTACTCAACAGTGAATTGGTTCATCTGGAACAATGAAAAGTCAAAAAACAATTCTATTTTGGATGACTGTAAAACTTTAACTAAATCGGATGACTGTAATAGTTTGCCTAGGATGGATGATTGTAATAGTTTAACTAGGATGGATGACTGTATTTCTAAACTTGATTTAAAAGGGGCTGTGGCTCCCGATGATAGGAAGCCTCCTATCAAACGATCTAATGTTTGTGTTGAAAATGTTATGCCTGTGTGTGTTGATCTTAATGCTGCATTCTCTGATGAAAATCATGTGCTCAAACCATCTGTGTTTGTGCCAGAACTTAACCGTAACAGGTTTGGGAAATTTCTCACTGAGGAAATCCCAGAATTTATCCCCTCATCCACAGATGTATCAGGTTTTGAAGAATCACAAAGTGAAACAGGTACCTCAAGCTCAGAAGAATCACTGAGTGATACAGAGAGCAGCTCCAGATTAAATAATCTGGACACCAATGAAGAATCAAGTAGCAACAGGGAAGAATCAAGCTCAAGCGAAAGCTCCAGATCAAACAAGATCAAGAAAAGAACATCACAACCATCATCATCCAGATCTTCTCCTAAGATCAAGCCTAAGCATTCAAAATGCTTCAGATGTGGAAAAGAGGGTCACGTGGTCAAAAACTGTCATATAAAACCTAAACCACAAAAAGATGTCAAAACACAAAACTCTTTTTCGGATCAAATAAAAAATCTTCAAGAAACCGTAAAACGTTTTGTTAAAAATACACAAATCTGGAAGAACAAGAGTCAATTTTGGGAGAAAATCATGACAGATCAAAGATTAAACAGACTTGGATTCCCAAAGTCACTTAATTATCAGGCAGAGTCATCACTGTACATAGATTTTCTTTAGTTTATCTTTGTTTCTCCTTTGTTTTTGACTGTGCAGAATAAATTACAAAAATGGCTGATAGCTCTTATGAGATATCTATGGCATGTCGACAGCGGCGCTTCAAGACACATGACGGGACTGAAAGAACTCCTCAAGAACTATCGGTTCATTGATGGAGAGTTTGTAGCGTTCGCTGGGAATGAAAAGGGTGGAAAGATCGTTGGCATAGGAGATGTAGTCTCTGATGCACTGACACTTGAGGACGTCAACTATGTTCCAGAGCTGTGCTACAATCTGTTGAGTGTATCACAAGTCTGTGACAAAGGAATCTCAGTGTTGTTCAACGACATGGAATGCATCTTCCTGAAGCCAGGATTTAAACCACCCACTGACATGATCATGCTGAAAGCCCCCAGACAAAATAATACTTATGTGATAAACATGAGGGATGCCAAGTCTGAACAACCAATGACTTGTCTACTGTCAAAGGCATCCGAGTCAGAGTCACTGTTATGGCACAGGCGATTAGGTCATGTTAACTTTAAAAATATAAACAAACTTTCAAAACTAAATCTAGTCAGAGGTCTTCCTTCTAAGGAATTTCCTTTTTCTGAAAAATGTTTAGCATGTGCTAAAGGTAAACAACATAAGAAATCGCATAAGTCCAAAACAGTGAACTCAATTGACTCTCCACTTCAATTATTACATATGGATCTCTTTGGTCCTATCAGTGTAAAAAGCTTGGGTAAAAAGTCTTACTGTTTGGTGATTACAGATGACTTCTCTCGCTTCACATGGGTATACTTCTTGGAATTCAAGAGTGAGGCTGCTGAGACCTTGATGCTGTTCGTTCCTTTGATCGAGAATATAATCAAATTAAAAGTAAAATCAATCCGAAGTGATCATGGAACAGAATTCAAGAACCAAAGTTTTGTGACGTTCTGCAGCGAGAAAGGAATTCATCTCCAATACAGTGCTACAAGGACTCCTCAGCAAAATGGAGTGGCTGAAAGGAAGAATCGTACACTTATTGAAGCTTCCAGAACCATGCTCATTGACTCTAAGTTACCGATCATCTTCTGGGCAGAAGCTGTAAATACCGCCTGTTATGTTCTTAACAGGGTCTTGATTGTCAAGCCTCGTGGGAAAACAGCTTATGAATTGCTTTTCAAAAGAAAACCTCTCATTGATTATTTCAGGCCGTTTGGATGTTCCTGCACTCTTCTGAACAACTTTGAGAATATCACAAAGTTTGATGCTGTTGGAGACGAATGTTTCTTTGTTGGATACTCGTCTAGTCAAAAGGCTTATCAAGTATACAACAAACGTACCAAGATGGTTCTGGAATCCTTTTATGTTGACTGGCAATAATCCAACTCTACTAATGTTGGAACCGGTCCTGACTGGTTCTTTGATGTGGATGTTGTGTTCAATCACTTTGTCATTCCTAAACAGCAAGCTCATGCAGATCAAGCTCCTGAAAATCAAGCTACAAGTTCATCTCCCTTTGGAAATATTCTCTACTCTTCTGATGACAAAGTTGCACCATTTACCACCCGCTTTTCTCCTCTTGTTGCTGATCCAATTGTTCCTCAACTCAATAATGGTGATACTACTGCTGAAACCTCTAACATTCCTGAAAGCACGTCAAATGCTGAAGGAACACAATCAAATCAGCAGTCTGTAAATGAACCATCAAGCTCTTCTACACCTGGAGATCATCTTCCGAACCTTCCTCTACAAGTGCAAGAAGAAGAAAATATGGGATTCAAGTCTTCTAAGAATCATCCAATTGAAAATGTCATTGGACCAATCAGTGAGGGTGTTCTTACAAGAAATCAGACAGACAAGCTCAACACCGCTCTCTCAGCATTCTTATCTCAAACAGTACCTTTCAGCATTGAAGATGCAGTTAGAGATGCAAGCTGGGTAGAGGCCATGCAGGAAGAACTATTTCAATTCAGAAAGCTCAAAGTGTGGGAGCTCGTGGATCTGCCTGAAGGAAAATATCCTATTGGGACAAGATGGGTTTTTCGCAACAAAATGGATGAACGTGGCGTGGTAATCAAGAACAAAGCTCGTCTGGTTGTTCAAGGATTCCGTCAGCAGGAGGGGATTGATTATGAGGAAGTCTTCGCTCCAGTCGCTCGACTTGAAGCCATTCGCATCTTCTTGGCATATGCTTCATATCGAAATTTTAAAGTTTTTCAGATGGACGTGAAGAGCGATTTCATATATGGGAAGATCAAAGAAGAAGTCTATGTGTGCCAACCTCCTGGATTCGAAGACCCTCATCATCCAAACAGATACTACAAGTTGGACAAGGCTCTCTACGGTCTCCATCAAGCTCCTAGAGCTTGGTATGAGACCTTGTCTTCATATCTGTTACAAAATGGATACACGAGAGGGAAGATCGACATGACCCTGTTCACCAAAGAAGTCAACAAACATTCTATCCTTGTTCAGATATATGTTGATGATATTATCTTTGGTTCAACTGACGAAAATTTGTGCAGGGAATTTGAAAGCATTATGAAGTCTCAATTTGAAATGAGCATGATGGGAGAACTATCATTTTTCTTAGGTCTCGAAGTCCAACAGAAAGAAGACGGTATTCTCATCCATCAAGCAAAATACACAAGAGACATTCTGGCAAAGTACAACCTGTCGGATTGCAAATCGTCCAACACTCCTTTTGCAGCACAAACAACACTTGTACCAGATCTTGAAGGCCCTTCTGTGAACCCGCACACTTACCGTTCTATGATTGGATCCTTGATGTATCTCACAGCCAGCAGACCGGACATCATGTGGGCAGTTGGATGCTGTGCTCGCTTTCAGTCAAATCCAAAGCAATCTCATGAAACTGCAGTAAAAAGAATCTTCCGCTACCTCAAAGGAACACCAAAACTTGGTTTATGGTATCCTAAGAGTGATAATTTTGACTTAATTGCATACTCTGATAGTGATCATGCAGGTTGCAGGATTGACCGAAAGTCCGTCTCTGGTGGCTGTCAATTTCTGGGAAACAGGCTCGTGTCATGGCAGAGCAAGAAGCAGACCACTGTGTCTATATCCACCGCTCAAGCTGAGTACACAGCCGCATCCAGTTGTTGCTGTCAAGTGTTGTGGATTCAAAATCAGCTGTTGGATTACGGTTTGAATATCATGAGAACCCCAATCTACATTGATAATGATGCTTGTCGTGACATCGTGAAGAATCCAATTGATCATTCGAAAACTAAACATATTGAAATTCGGATTCATTCAATTCGCGATGCGCACGACAAAGGGTACATACAGGTGTTGCCTATAGATACTGCTGATCAAAAGGCAGATATCTTTACAAAAGCTTTCGACAAAACCCGTTTTCGTCAGTTGGTAACATGGTTAGAAATGATCAACTTTGAATGATTAAAAAAAAACAAAAAAAAAATCTTATGTTTAAAATAAAATAAAGATTTTTGGGGGAGAAATAAACCGGTAGATCCCTAAAATTGCAAGTTTTAAAAACTTTTTCAAAACAATCAAGAAATGATAGGAACTAATCATATTTGTCAGCATGTGAATAGGACCCAGAGGACGTTGTGGCTTCAAGCAACGACATGTCGGTAGATTCAGCTTGGAATCGAGTAAACTGCTATAGATGACAAACTAAAAAGATCTACACGAGATACTGGATTCCCACTGTGTTTTAGGTTTGCACAAGCTGAGTCCGGTCATACACAGGTTGAGAGATCAAAAGACACAGAAAATTTTTTGCATAAGCAACCAAAAGACACCTAAGAGTGCAAGCTACCAAAGCGGGGCTATTAAATCAAAATGAGCAACAAAAGACACGCAATGTTAGTGACGTGCAAACATATAGATAGCTCAAAAAGCAATCAGATGATCATCTTCTCTGCTTATGGGAACATAGACCTGAAGCTCTCATCATCTGATTGACATAATGATCATCTTCTCTGCTTATGGAAACATAGACCTGAAGCTCTCATCGTTATATCTCAATAAACCTTGAGGATTGGTAGGTTTACACCTGGCACAAGTGGGGTCCATTAACATGTCGTCAATATTACCAAAACATGATAAAGCTCATCACATAAAGTATGTTGAAAGACGAGAGGCATGGATTTAAGTGGACAATTATACCGACAGTTTTTCTTAAGCTGCAGTTATCCAACGGAAAGTTGAAATGTGGTCTGGCAGGTATGACTAGTATGATCTTGATGCAAAAGGTGAGAAACGGTTGATCTCTAAACCCAGATTCTTGGTTAAAAGCTTATTTTCTTGCTGATTGGGCCTGCGTACTTAAATGGGCTTTTGGGCCTTGCGCACTTAAGTTAAGTGCGCGGCCCAAACTTCTTTCACCTATAAATACTGCAGTAAAAAATCAGATTTAACTTTTTATCCAAAATTCACAAACCCTAATTTTCACCCTCAGCCACCGTGTTCTTCCAACCACCACCAAACCACCGCCGTACCACCATCATTGATCCATCTCTTCTACCCGTTTCTGTTTATTTGTGTTGATTTGTAAGGTAAATCGTTGATTCTAACAAGATCTTCGTGTGTTAACAGGTTTTGAATCCAGATCTAAACATAACCGTTGAAGATTTGGGGATTCACATGAACTGTGAACTTAAAACTTGAATGACTGCGAACTTGTATCATATGAATGCGTACTTGCATCATATGATTCAAGCATCCGAAACCCTAAGTCATTGCGTACCATGGTTGTGGACTTCAAATCTTAAACGAAAGTTTGAGTGTCTGCGTACTAGACTAGTACGCAGACTTAGTGATTCACCCCAAGCCGTTACCATGCCCGAGTCAAATCAATGCGCACTTAAGTTTCCCGTGTCCCAACGTGACCAGCTGACTGCGTACCAGCAACAAGTACTCAGTCAAGGCTGAGCACTTAGGTGCACACCTGACTCGGGCTGCGCACTTAAGGATTGTGTGGACTTAATGATGGACCAAAATTATGACAATTGACTTGACTGTTCATGATATTTGACCAGACTACGTACCCTGACTCATTCATCCGTAAACCATAACTGAACTCAAATGACCATTAAAATGAAAGACGAGACATACAGTATACACTAATAAATCTAATCCATAAAATGAATCACACACATGAAACCAACTTAAAATTAAACTTAGTCTACGTACGTCGTCCGTCAAAGTAAATGAAGATGTCTGTCATTAGTCAATTCAAAATCCAAAGTTCTAACTTACTTTTCGTGCATGTGTCCCACACAGATGGCTCTTGACTGGGATCCAAGAGGAATGCACAACCAACCGATGAATCTTGAGACTGATGATACAAAGTTTCGAGACGTTGTCGCTTGGATCAGAAGAAGCAGAATTGGATATGCTGTAGAGCAGAACGTTCAAGTATACAGCTCGCACATTGAAGATTTCTGGCGATCTGCTAAAGTAGAGGTCGTGGCACGCGTCAAGAGGATTAAAGCTACAGTGAGGAACAAGGCAGTGGTCATTACAGAAGATACAGTACGAAGTGTTCTGAGATTTCAAGATCGGCAAGCAACTGTTAGATCTCTACCAAAAGCTGAAATTCATCAAGAGTTCAGGAATTTTGGATACAAAGGAGATTTTGACATAAGGGGTGATATCAAGAAGAGCCAGCTAACCAGAGATTGGAAGCTTATTTGTCACGTATTTCTTATGTCTCTGTGTCACAGGAAAGGTGGCTACAATGCACTCAGTCCTGACTGGCAACTGCTATGATTAAAGTCTGCAAGAATGAACCATTCAATCTGTCTGGATTGGTGTTTGACTGTATGGTGAAGAATGCTGAAGCTGGAAAGAAAAAGTGGACGATGTATCCCAGATTCGTTCAGATGATGATCAACTCACAACATGAGGATCTGCCCCTAGGTGATAAATACAATTTCGCCAAAGGTGCACGATTCTTCACTGAGTGCAACACAGCTGACTGGGAACCCCTGCTTGAAAGTATGTATGCTGCTCAACGTTATCCTGTTATAATGAAGCTATACAATGAGATCAAGAGAAGAAAACAAGCTGCTACTAGAGCTCAACAACCAACTACAACCGGACCCGAATCCTCTAAACCTGCTCCTTCTGAACCCGCTACTACAGTACCTCAGTCAACTGCAGAAGAAGTTGCCAGAGAAAGAACTATTGGAAAGAGGGTAGCATCTGAACCTGTTCCTCAAAGGCCAACTAAAAGAAACAGGCCTACTGGTTTATTGCAGCAAGGGAGAGAATCACTGACTCCTGAGGAACTTGAGATAGCCGAAGCTGCCAGACAAAACGCTGAACTAGCAAAGGCAGAAAGAAAGAGAAGGAGAGAACAGTTGCCTGAGTCTGAAAGGCCACGGGTTATGACGGAAGAGGATCTGGAGAATGAAGAGATATTGGAATCCATGTTTGGTGTGGAGGGTCAGCCTGGGCCTTCCACTGACAGGCCAGGGCCCTCCACTGCCAGGCCTGGGCCTTCCACTGAAAGACCTCCTATTCCCAAACCTCCAGTGAAGAAACAGTCTGTACCATCCTCATCTGTTCCTGGTGCACAGCGTCGAAAACCCGTGCATCAAGAATTATATGAGACACTGTCTAAGGAAGTGGGAAAGAATGCAGCAAGGGAAATTTGCACGTTAAAGAACCAGATCTACAACAATCAGGAATTGAGGAAGAAGCTGAAGAAGTTAAAGCACAAAAATAGAAGTCTTGAAAAGGTAGTTAAGGATCAGCGTTATCTGATCAAATTTCAGACAGAGGTGCAAATGAAGATGTTTGATATGCTTCAAGATTTAAAGAATCAGGGTACAGACGCTCCAAGAATGACTTTTGATGAAGCGTTCGATTTTGAGAAGTTCATGGAAGAAGAGAAAGAGAAGGAAAGAAAGGCTGAAGAAAGTGATGTTGACGAGATTAGTGAGGATGAGATGCCGGAAACGTTTGTAGAGATGGGTGCGGGAGAAAACATAGTCTATGAGATGGATGATGGGTACAGATTGGACCCTGAGAGATCAAGTTGGTTTCCAAGAAGACCAATCACCATTCCTGCTTTACACCAGAACATCCACCACACTCGTGAATCTCACCAAGAAAGAATCATTTGCTGGGGTTATGATGGGTTTAAAAGATTGTTCTTTGTGAAACGAAGAGGAGGTGTAATTCAGTACTTCAAGGGAAGACCGAATCTGAAGACTCTTCCAAGATGGGATATTAGGGAGATGTGCAGAACACCTTTCCTAAACCACTCTCAGGATACCACAGCTGACTCGGTTTCTGTCTTTATAGAAGACGAGTGTGCGTCTGACTTCAAGAACTGGAAACCACAGAAGCCGAGAAGAAGAATGTCCAAGAAAAGAATAGATCCAGCCACCGGACGGGGAATGATAACCTACGTGATAGACCCTCCCCAGGTCGTCACTAGGGTTCCCATCCGTCCAGAGCTTCCTGTGATTCTGACAGAGTTCAAGAAGTGGTTTTATGACAGCCGAACTGGTGAAGCTGTGATCAAACTAAAAGACAATTCAGAGGCGTTGAGAATTGTTGACCCCGTAGACGTGTTTGCCCTCAATCCCTCTGATTTGACTACTCTTTTTGGGAACCAGATCAATGTGGGTGCTGGTAACGTGCTGTTTGAAGAGGCTATTCTGTTCAGAAGGGCTGTGGAACGAGCTTTGAAAAGAAAGCAAGAATTGATTGATTTAGTGGCTAGGATTAATGCAGCTGATAAAGCTAGAGATGACATAGAAAAAGCTGCTGCTGCTGCAAAGATATCAGAAGCTGAAGTCATTCCTGAGGTACAAACACAAGCTTCTACAGCAACAGCTGATCCTGAGATCGAGCCTACTCAAGCCCCACCAGTCTCTCCAAGTTCAGCCCCAGAAACTCAGCCAGATCTAGCAACTGTTGATCTCGCTGAGTTATTCATCCAGGAACCACATGCTGAAGAATTACATGCTGAAGAACCACGCATTGAAGAACCAACTGTTGAAGAAAGCATAGTTCAAGCACTCCCGGCACACCAAGCAAGAGAAGAGGGGGAGTCAAGTGATGTGGAGATAGACTGAGTTTGTAGAGCCGGTAGCTGTGGTCTAGGGGGAGTATTGTTGGGTTAAAATGAGACCACAGTTACCAGGTTTGAGCATGTTTTGTTGTGTGTTATAGTTGGAGGGTTTGTTATGTAATTATAGTATAGTTGGAGTAGCAAAACCCTAGACTGCGTACTAAAGAGACGGGCTCTGCGCACTTAAGCTAAGTGCGCAGGCCCATCATGGTTGCCTATATATAGAACATCTTGTCTGCAGCTAGGGTTAGGGTTTTTGTTATTATCTTTTGAGAGCACAAGTTAAGGTGCGAACTTATTGTAATATCCATGGTTGTTCACTGCTGAATCTTTAATGGAATTATCTTTTTATGTTTCTTGTGTGTCGGTTCTTACAATATTCATCTAGTTCTTTGCTTGTCTTGATTAATCAACTAAAACACCTAACAAATAGGTGTTTCTAGTTGATAACAATCTTGTGCACACTTAAGATCTAGTATTTTAGGACTACAACCCACATCGATTCGAGCAAAACGGGCTTGCCGGCAACCCGTACTGATTCGAAGTGAACATGAGCCCTGAAATCCTGCATCTATTCGACCCTATCGGGCCCGCCGATGACTCACACCGATTCGACCATATCGAGCCCTCTGACGACCCGCAACATTTCGACCCAAATCGCTTGCCAACATCCTGCCACGATTCGAATCGAACTAAACTCTCAACGACCTCTAAGATTTCGACTCTATCAAGCTCACTGACGATCCGCAACGTTTCGACCAGAAGCGGCCAACTATCGACTTGCAGCTTTTCGAATTGAACCGACTTGCAACGTCTCAATCATAACAGGACAACCAATGACCCACACTGATTCGACTCGAATCAGCCCCAGATGACCCGTGCTGTTTTAACCTTGCGGCCCACTGATGATCTGTAATGTTTGAGCCCAATTGTGCCCGCTGAAGACTTGTAACGTTTCGACGTAAATCGACTCGATAATGACCCAAATCGTTTCAAACTAAACCGACTTGCCAACGACCTGCAACGTTTGGACTTGATCCACCAGTCATTGACCTGCAGCATTTCATCCAAACTTGCATGTCGACGACCAGCATCGTTCTGACCCAAACCGACCCGCCGACGACCTGCACCTTTTTGACCCATCGACTCGCAATGTTTCGAGACACTAAAGGTTGGTGGCGGCCATGTCGAATTGGAATGATGCGGGCCAGGTCCACACCGCAATCACGGTCTGAGCAGATTCGACATTTAGAACCTGTTCGGGTTGTAGCCGGTTCCACCAGCCAAGTTGGTTTGGTTTGGTGCGACAGTGCGGGTCGGTTCGGTTGGCCAAGTCGGTTCGGACGAGCATTGTTGTTCGGGGGCGACAAGTTAGGTCAACGATGTGGTCTAATTTCAATTCGAGCCGACAAGTTCGGTTGGCGGTTGGGTCAAGTCAATTCCGCATGGCGAGGTCTGTTCAAGCCCACAGGTCGTGGCAGGGCAGTGGCGGTCAATGCGTGCAGCCGGGTCTGGGCGAAGACAGGAGGTGGCTGTCAAACACATCAGCATTAGTGATGGTGGTGGTGGTAGCGGTAGTACAACAACGACTACGAAAGTTTTCAAATTATCATTATCATTCTAGAACTATAACTTTTAGATTTTGACATAAAAAAACATAAATCTAAATATAATTAGACGTAAAACTTAACACAAACTTGTGTTAACTGATGGATTATTAAGATTTGTGTAAGTTGTTGCACATAAATCATTGTATTTCATCAAAGACGAAGCTTTTAGTGATGAAATTTTTATCGCCAAATTCCAATAGGTTCACCTTCCAAGTTCCAACGTCTGGTCGTCCAGATATGTAATCCTGGCCCAATAAGACCCATGTACAAGTCGGGGCCGTACATATACTGTGATAGGCCACCGTGATAATTGATACATTGGGCTCGTAGGACGTCAAGCAAATAGCAACGGCGCTAGTCTATACTACGTTATAAAGGAGGAGGTATAGACAAATATGTTCAAATTGTTCAAAGTTAAGATGGTATATTAAGGGTCCTGTACAAATTTCTAATTTTTTGTCATTTTCTTCCTTTTATGCCCTCATGTACAACCTTTAATACTAATTGTATATATCTCTTATGCACTCTTTGTATCCACATGAATATGTAACCTCTTCATGAACACTCAATTGAATGTTGTAATACTTGAACCCCAACAATGCTCTTCACCTTCATTGTGTTTTTTTTTCTAATGAAAGTGGTTAAAAATATAATATATGAATATTTGGTAAAATGGTGGCCCTTTGTCCTAATGCATATCACTAAAAGAAGAATATATCAAGTATTCATGGTCTGACTTGAATACTTTTTTATTATTTTGTTGTTGGAATATCCTAACAATTTCTTGTATATATTCTTTTAGTTCAAGTTGTAACAAAGGTGCTTATTACATTACTTATGTTTGGAAGCAATGAAGCATTGATCTATATATTATATAACATCCCTAATTTGTTTCATGTGTTGGTTGGTTTCACTTAAATTTACAAATTTAAATTAGTAGATTTTGTGTGAATACCAGTTTAAATTACTAGATTTGTGTGATTGCCACCCATCACCACCACCTACCCATTGCCACCGACACGACCATGACCTCACCACTTACACGTCGTTGTTGCAACTAGCCACTATAAAAAGAAATAAGAAAATAGCGCGAGAACACTATTTTGGAACATCTTTGTCATTCCTAAGATTGACCACTTTGTAAAAATTGTACATCTACATGTATCATGACCAATTTACAAATACTATTATGATCCATTTATGGTAAGCCGGTAGTCTTTATGGTTTGAGACTTTGAGATAACGGTACGGACTTGGGAATTTCAATGTTCGGTCAACATTTTATAACCTGGATCGAGGTTGTGTAAAGTGTAAACGCCCGTTTATTTTTTATACATATTCTTTTTGGAATGTGGTTATGTTTAGAATTCACCCACAAACCCCACACACGTGCCACAAACCCCAACAACTAGAATGCGACAAAACAGATGCACCCGCTACAACGCGCAGGCATTCACACTAGTCTTAACAGAAGAAAAGGATACACATACATACGTATGTAAATAAATAAATAGTAAATTGTCAAAATGGTCTATGAGGATTAGCCCGAAATGCCATTTTAGACAGAAAAGTTTTTTTATCACTGAAACCCCGTGGTTTTATTTTGAAACCATTTTTAAAAGGAGTTAAAAAAACTCAGTTAACTTCGGAGCAAAATAGTCATTTCAGGTTAAAAGTTTTAAAACCCCTCTTTTAACCCTTCTCTCTCATCAAACGTCTGATTAACCTTCTTCCTCACTTCATAAAAAACCATAATCCCCAAATCGAAGAACAATAAGCAATGTTTTACTGCAATTATGGCAACACAACAAAAGCTAAATCATCGCTACTTAAACTTCCCATCATTATAATCAAACAAATCCACTGGATACCCATTAAACAACACAACAAAGGCTAAACCATCTCCATTTCCCGAACTCTGACCTGAACCAGATCCGAACTCGGACCCGAATGGATAGAAAACTCAAAATAAGTGGAAAGAGACACCAATTTCTTCGGGTTTCCTGAATAAAACTTGATGGGGTTTTTATAAATAACTAGACCAGCACTAGAAGCTAATGGAGCAGTGAGTTGTTGTGACACCCGTCGAAATCACAGGTCATATCCGTACACTTAGCTACATGCTTACAATGTTCATGGCATTACACGTCACCATTTGCATCACAGTTGGGCTATACAGGGTTCCAACGGGTCAATTTCAAGGCATATAGTCCAATAATAGAACCATTAGTTAGTTCAAGGCCTTAGTTAGTCCTATAATTCATGATAGATTTTAGGAAATCCATGCAATTAAACAAGAATTCTGTAACACCCCGGACCAAGGGCCCAAAATTTTTCGCGACTTACTATTATTATATAATTAATAAATACCCAAAGATAATAAAATAATTACATGTAAATATATACGAAGCCGAGCTGGCAAGTTGGATAATTATTTTGACGAGAGGGAATAATTTTATACCCATTATGTGATCAAACCGACACCCGTTAACGAACCCGCACCCGAACATGAGGGGTGAGTCACCAAGAGGAGGACACTTGTCCTCCTCCCCTTAATGACACACCAACCCCATTTCTTTGGCTTATTATAAACGCAACACACACCCACATATTTAATGGGTTTATTAAACTTTTAACACACACACACACACATACGGTTTATTAGAGAGAGAGAGAGAGAGCATGAGGAGGAGGGATTACCTCCGGCTGCCGCCGCTGACGGCGGAGCCCCGGCGGCCGGTCACCAAACAACAACCCACCTTCACCATATAGTTCATAATTATTATTGAAAGGTTTAGAGAGAGAAAGGAGATCTGTTAGAGAGAGAGAGAGAGAGAGACCAGAGAGTAGAGAGAGAGAATCGGAAGAGAGAGAAAGACAAATGGAGAAGGAGGGAGGAGACGACGGCGACGGTGGATAGGGGTTCGAGCAGTTAGTAAGTTCTTTAACCCTTCTTATTCTAGTATAGTGAATCTGAGATTTTATTAATTTTAGAGGGTCTTGGTTGTGGTAGCTGCTCGGTGGGCTGTGGTGGTTACCATGGAGATACAGGAAGACGAAGGAGGTTGGGTGGCAGTGATGGCGGTGTCCGGTGATGGTCAAGAGTTCGGGACAGGTGGCGACGATGGATACAGGGTCGCAAATGGTGGTAATTAGAGGTAGTGTTGAATAAAGATTGAATGGATGTAGTGTTCATGGGTGTTGGTACCATAGAGGTGACTGTTGAAGAATAGGAAGAAGATGAAAGGCAAGAACCGAGTCAACCCAGTTGACTCGGTCAACAGTGGTCAACGACCAGTTGACTCGGCCAACAGCAGGAAGCATTAAGGTATAAAGCGACGACTAGACGATATAATTATTTATGTTAAGTATTGTAATACACGTGTGGGACTCGATTAATGTATTGGACTAACCCGACATACAATTATACACATATATGTTTTTAGGTGAGAATTGAGACAAGAATTAATGACGATTGATAGAGGCATTGCACACATAAATATTAGATAAACATCGAACACTAGATGAACTATTGCGGATATAAGACTTGGAACCATGGGACTTATTATTAGGATATGGACGGCAATATGTGATTTGGTCATAGAAAGTGAATGGTAAGAGTATTAATTAGTAACATGTGGAAACTCGGATAACTATGCACGTAAAGGGATCATTCGGACAAGTAATATGATGACTCTTGAGACATTAAGTGATAAATACGAATGACACTTGGAACTTAAGGGACTATATAAATCGCCACACTATAAACCTCGGTTATTTAGTACAAATAGGACATAAAATGGTAAACCCAACGAATAGAAGTCGGATAAGAAATCTAAATGTGCCCACACGTGTAACCACGGTATTGGTTACACGCGCTAATGTTTGTATATTTGAATAGGAACTTGACTCGGACTGAGACGTGATGTGAAACGCAACCAAAGGTGAGTTCGTGTACTTCCCCTTTTTCCTGTTTTACTATTTTTGGGGTGAATACATGCTTGTATGTCTAAACTGTTTTGTGTGTAACCTAGTATGATGTGACAAGGACTCCCGAAACCAGATTCACACTCATTAACCCAAGGGATTGGGCCACTTAATGTATGGGTAGTACTACTTGGGGAATCCCCCACGCACAGTGGATCCGGAAGCCCGGAAAACCCTCCACTGAGGTCTGCGGACCGTTGCGGCATATATTATGCCGTGGGAATCCATAATGGGAGTAGATGGATTCCGTGTTAGGATTGAGGTGTGACTTGTACATCACCATGTTTTGAAATGTGTAAACATGTTTTTGAACTGTTAAACTGTTTTGGAATTACTTAACTACTACACGGACTCACCAGCATAATTGCTGACCCAATCTCTTTTAAGCATGTGTTCAGGTACTGCAATTGGAGAATCATGAAGATAGGGTATATGCTTGCTTGGGTGGATTAGAGATACGAAGAATAGAGATTGGATCAATTAAGAGATTACATTGCTTCGACGACCGCCGCGATTCGTCTTTGCACGATTATTAGTGTATTTATTTAAGTTGTGTATTTCATTTTTGAATTAGAAATTGTATTAAACAATAAAAATTAGTTATCGTTGCTTCCGTTGTGCAAGTCTGTTACCAAACTGTCGTAACGTCCAGCCCCCTCCTGGTCGGGTTGTTACAAATTCCAACTTGTTGCCCCGACAAGAATAAAAACAAACAATGTTCATCTACATGAACTATCCATATGCATTGTCCAACAAAGACAATTAAACTCAAATTAACTTGTGTACAAGGGTATTAATTCTAATACAAATACATATGTCCATCCATAGACAAGTTAATGTTTAGCAAAACCAAATTTATATATATGTGTATGTATATTCACGAGCACACATACACACACATCACCAAGATTTCCATGCTTTACACTTCAATTCCCCATGAAAACACCAAAATAGAATGAGGGACATACATTAGCTTATTCTTACACAAGTTGACTTCCTAAAACCATCTAAAACACTATGTAGGAGTCAATTTACACACATGAGAATGCATTGGGAATGAACAACTCTCCTTACCCACACATACATACATACATACATACATACATACATACATACATACACACATACGTCATACACACACATCACACGCATATATATACACACACGCGCGACACATATACACTCACCATTCTTATCCATAACACACCACACATCTATGATTTATACTAACATGGCAACAACACAATTCACATGGACCTCAAGACTAAGTTGACTTGCCACAAAAACACATTTTGTCTCATTGTTTTTCGGCCCCCAGGAGTCAACAAAGAGGTGTGCACACAATCTCCAAAAACACTAGTCAACCACTTGCATTAGAATGGCAAAAACATAAAACATTTGATCATTCCCACATTGTCAAGCTTCCCAAAACACCTTGATCCTTCCCCATAATTTTCGGCTTCTACACCACCCTACAACCCAAGCCAAAAACCCAAGTCAACACCTTACCCTTACAAGGACTCTAGAAGAATGCACACCAAGAAAACAAAGATTTGACCTTCCCCAATTGTGAACCAATGAGACCATGGTTTCCCTCCCACCATTCGGGTATATATAGGACCCAAGAGAGACATGAGAATCACACCACAAATCCTCACAACTCACTAACACTTGAACACTCCTCTCTTTTCCTTTGTTTCCCATCGGCCGAAGCCCAAAGACCCACAAGGGGTTTGTTTCGATCAAGCCTCACCACCATTTAGGAGTCCCAAGTTCTCATCTAACATCTAGGAGCTTTGTTTGAAGGAAGTTAGCTTATTTTCTTTTATATTTTCGGACGTATACGCGTGAGGTATCACATCCGAACCATTTTCCTTTCTTTATACACTTCGGTTACATGTGGTGGTCACCCGAGAACACACACACACTCGCATACCCTTACAAATGATTTTGTCAAGTAAAACTAACATATACACTCAAGTTTTATGTTAAAAAGTTCGATGTTTATGTTTATGTATACACACATACGTACATTGGTGCATACACCTTAGAACATGTGCAAATGGACATTTACGAGCATACACACATACATATGAATGTATGCGTGCGTGTATGAGGCCAAGACCTGGCCCAAAAGTAGTCTATTTCACTTTATTTTACAACATACAATATGGTTAGATTTATAAACATGTGTTAGGAACTATAAAAACATGTGTTAATAAGCTTTAACACGAGTTTTCTTGAAAACATATGGTATGCGAGTATATACCAAGGCAAAACACCTAAACAAGCTGTTTTCATACAAGATTATCCAAAAATGTGTCCATATGCCACCCTAGGTTTACATAAATGTGACATACATAACACTTGGTAACATTTAGTAAGACAAAGTACTTGTTTTCCCAAAAACAGACTAAACATAGTCACCTAAACAACAAACAAACATTTTCTGACACATACAGTGTGTGACACACGTGGATAGTGGTACAGAAGCCCCTAGTCCATAGGTGTTACCGTCGGGTGAACAGTTGCATGATAGTTAGAACAAAACATAGACTTAAGGTTGCCTTTAAATGAACGTAGGGCATCCCAGACCAGACACACCGTATCAGGATCAGTTCAGTGCTAGTATCCAGACACCAAGTGAGTATTCACGGCCCCTTTTTACAGTTTTTACATTTTTCCGGGGGAAAAACATGCGTACAGTTTTCATTTACAATGCATGACTATTATGTGAACATGAGACATCAAGGTTCAGGATCCATTAAGCCCTCGTGTCATACATCATACCATAACCATTAGCTATGGACTTAGCCATGAAACACCGGGATAGATCTATTAGGTTGACACCCTCACTCTTGGTCAGTCGCTCTGACCGGATGACAGATATCAAAAGAGTGCTTGTATTTCACATTATTCATTGTCTTTAGTGTACAATGGGCGAGACACAACATGCCAAGGTTTGGTTATGGGCTAATGTCAGATCACATATTGATTATTGCCCTAGCTAGGCAATGATTTAGTCGGTTTTGGATTACACGTCCATCACATAGAAAACCCGTGAACTCACCTACTTTGTGTTGACCCATATATTTTACATGCATGTTTTTCAGGAAATTAGCATGGATAATGGAACTTGTAGGGGTCGCGTGCGAGCATTTGTGGGATACCTTCTTTTGGACCGTTGTGTCGTCATAATAATTTTAGACATTTATATACAATGGTTTTAGTTTTAAACAATTAACGAATGTTGAACGGATTTGGTTGTTTAATGAAAGTTCCCGCTTTATTTTAATTAATGCTCGTGTGACCTTTGTGCTTGGAAATCTTTTGAAGTCGCACCTCGTGTTTCCGCCTTGGCGGGGTGTGACAGTTGTAAGGATAAACCATGAGTTGCAACGTTTGCATCACCGTAAAGTGCAAGAACAGTGTCAAAGGTTGAATGTTGACTAAAATCGTTGAAGGAAAAGGATGAAGTGGTGAGTGCTGTTATAGATTCGAAGCGAAAGGACGAAGAAACATAAGGTTATTATTAAATAATTTGAGACCATTTTGTTAATATTGTTGGTGAAGTTAAACAGGTGATTTATGAACACATAGGGTTATGAGAATTTGGGATGAAGAAGGTGTGGGGAATGGTGTAGAGAGAGAAGATATTGAGAGTGTGAGTGAGTGATTGGGTTGGGTTGTGGTAGTGCAGAGGGGATGAAGTACCGGTTTAGTTGATTCATTGGAGACAATTGGTTTTTCACCGGAAGTAGTCGACGGGGTGAGGTGGTGACGGTGGAGGAATACGACGGAGATAGGTGGTGGTGATGGAAGTGGACGATTGAATTGGTTACGTGATTATGTTGATAGAGTATTGGGATCGTTTGGAAGTTCCGGTAGGTTTTTCACCGGAAGTAGTCGACGGAGTGACGTGGTGACAGTGGAGGAATACGATTGCGGTGGTGGTGGTTATAGTAGGGTTGGAGAAGACATTAGAGAAGATAGAGAAGGGGTTAAAAGAGGGGTTTAAAACTTTTAACAAAAAATGAATATTTTGCCCCTGAAGTTAACTGAGTTTTTTAACTCCGTTTAAAAAAATGATTCAAAATGGCACCAAAATAAAACCATTGGGTTTCTAGTGATAAAAAAACTTTTATGTCTAAAGTGACATTATGGGCCAAACCTCGTGGGCCATTTTGACAGCTTACTCATAAATGAATGAATATCTGGTACCCTTTTTAGCAGCTAAGTTTTTGTTACACACGTGATTTGAACCCCTCACCACGTGAAAAGCTACTATGGAGTCAGATCTTCTGCCAATCCTCTCTCATCAAAGTCGGGTAATAAAAAGAAGGAACTCTATAATGAAATGAAAGAAGGCGAATGAGACAAAGTCTTATCCAACACCTTAATACCACTAGGCCATTGACCTTTTTTAGGATACCTACACACATACACCAAGCATGTCCTCTAATTTTCAGGGCTAGTCTATAGACTTCGAATAACCGGTACAAGTAGTAAATATGTGCTCGAAGTCTAACTGAGTTACTTCGGCATGACTCAAATTTTAAAACAAGTTAAAAGTTGAGCCCGAACTAGGCTCGTTTATATAAAGAGCCAATTCAGCTCTTTTATAAATGAGAAAGTATATGGTATAAAGCTTCTTAACATAAGAAGCAATAAGAAGCCACCAGTGAATGCCAAGCGTCATATTAACCAAACCTCAGTTAACCTAACCAAACTATAATTAATATTAAATCAGTTTAACCCAAGGGCATTAGAGACTTTTTTCACATGTAATCAGTTACGTGATTTACGTTCGTTATTTTTGTAACCGATATTTTCAAATCATAATTTGAATTCTAAACACACAGACGATCACACACACACACATTACGTTTCAATCCAATTACGATTCAATCTCCATTTTGATTATTACGATTACAGTTTAATCGATCAATTCATCATGTTCGGTAAGTGTATTTGTACTTAATTAATCTATTTTTTAGTAGTTTTGTTTAATTTTTGTTTTTGTTTTTATCAGATTTAAACTTCTCTGTTGAAGAGCAGATTGTTGATGTTGAGAATTCGAATCCAGTGCCTGATTATAATGCTTTTCATGGTAGGATTATCATCCTCTGTTTTTTAGTTGAAAACAGAGCTCTGTGTTTCGATAGATTTCTTAACATGATGTTTTTATCTGTGTTCAGACTTGATCGAAAACACTAATCAGGATGTTGATATTCATAGTTTGAACCTCATCAACGAATTCAGAGTTCAAGGTATTTTGTTAGTTTTAAACTGCAATATATACGAATGCGTCTGATTTAATATTGAGTGCGTCTGTTGTAAACTGTATTTGATTTATTCTCTGATACTGATAATATATGAATGCGTCTGATTTTTATACATGAATGCGTCTGGATTCCAAACTTTTTTTTTACTAAGTGCGTTTGTTTTTCTATATGAGTGCGTTTGTTTTTGCTTTTTGTAGGTGTTGCAACTGATGTTTCTGTTGATGACCTAGCTAGTAACACATATATACCTGATGTACCTGATTCTCTCAAACATTTAAAGGACATGGAGTTTCCTAGTATTGAGCATGCACAAGAGTTTTATGCAAAATATGCAAAGGCTAGTGGTTTTGCTATTCGAAAGGGCACTTCAGAAGTGCGAAAAGGTATTCTAAGACTTAGGTACTTTGTATGCTATAAGGAGGGTTTTAAGCCAGTCAAAGTAGGTGAAGAGAGTTCTAGCAAAGATGCTAAGTCAAGGAAAAGGCCTTCGATCAGGACTGGATGTCCTGCACATGTCAGGCTAAACTCTGATGATGGAAAAAAATTCAAGGTTTATGGCTTTAAGGAAGGTCATAATCATCCATTTGTCCATGAAAGTAACATTCATTTTCTAGCAGCAAATAGGAAGCTGACACATACTCAAGAAGAGATGATATGTGAGTTGTCTTCATTGAACATGGGTCCTGTTAAAGCTTTTAACATTATGAAGACCAAGTATGGAGGTTTTGAACATGTAGGTGCAACTACAACTGATTGTAAGAACTTTAAAGGTGGCTTAAACAGCTTCATTGGTGAGTTTGATGCAGATATGATTGTGTCTAGGCTTAGGGACAAGAAGAAGTTCCTGCCAGATTTTTCATTTGAGTATTCTGTTGATCAAAAGAATGCATTAACCGGATTATTTTGGGCGGATGCTTTATGTAAGAGGAATTACATGGAATTTGGAGATGTGATTTCGTTTGATGCAACATTTAACACTAACAAGTATGTTTTAAATTCTATTTTTTAAGCTTGTTATCCAAATATTACATGTTTTTATTTTTTTTAAAATTTTGTTTTATTGGTTATTGTAGGTACAAGATGGTTTTTGTACCATTCACTGGAATTGATAATCACTGTCGGAACGTCACACTTGGTGCAGGTTTGTTATCATCAGAGACAACTGAATCTTATACATGGTTGTTACAATCGTTTTCCAAATGTTTTGGAAATCATCCCAAATTGGTTGTAACTGATCAAGATCCTGCTATGAAAAATGCAATCCAGTTGGTTTTTCAAAACAGCAGACATAGGCTGTGTATGTGGCATATCATGAAGAAGGTTTCTGATAAGGTTTGTACCAACTTCGTTTGTTTTAAATTATGAGTGCGTCTGTTTTATGACAGAGTGCGTCTGAATAGTGTTTTTATTGATGCATTTGCACTGAGTGCGTCCAAATTTATCAATGAGTGCGTTTGTTTAAATGAATTTATTTTCTAATGTGACTGCGTTTAAATACTAACTGGCTGCGTCTGTTCTATGTTTTTTGTAGGTTGGTAGTGCATTGTGCAGTGATGATGAGTTCAAAAAGAGGATTTGTGAAATTGTCTAGACAGATTCCATCAGTCCGGAGAATTTTGATTTCGAGTGGGGTGTACTTATTTTTTATTACAAATTAAATGAGAACACTTGGTTGTCTGACATGTTTGACCTGAGATCGATGTGGATCCCTGCTTTTTACCGGAATGAACCTATGTCTGGGCTAATGAGGACAACATCAAGATCTGAAAGTGAGAATCATTTTTTTTGCCAGGTGGCAAATTCTCAGTTGACTCTTGTTGAGTTTTTCAACCATTGTGAGACGTCCCTTGAAGCTCAGAGATTTAATCATAGGAAGAATGACCATGACTCAAGACATACAATTCCTGATATGTGGACTCAAAACCCTATTGAACAAGAGGCTGCTAAAATATTTACCCGGACTATCTTCTTTGATATCCAAGAAGAAATATATGCCAGTTACGAAGGATTAATAAGTGTTCATATGCAAAGGGCTGATGAAGAAGGGTTTTTAAAGATTTATGTTGATGATCCACAAGCACAGGGACAAGGCTTTATTGAGGTATTTTTTGTTTTTTATTGACATTTTTAATGAATGCGTCTGTTATGTTAATGAGTGCGTCCACACTGCACATTATTGTTTTTTTGATGTTTTTAACAAATGAATGCGTTTGTTATATTAATGGGTGCGTCCAAACTGCACATTAATGTTTTTTATCCTTTTTTTACAGGTTTTGTTCAGAAAGGAACTTGTTGATGGTGATGAGGATGTGACTACATTATGTACATGTAGGAGGTTTGAGCAGTACGGGCTTTTGTGTAGGCATATTTTTTTCATATTAAGGTTGATGAAAGTGTATAGATTCCCGAAAAGATACATTTTGAAGAGGTGGACAAAAGATGTTGTTCCAAATGAAATCAAGTATTCATTTGAAACAGGTGAGTTTGGTGATGACAAGACGAAAGAGGCAAGGCGTATTGCACGGGAGATCGTTTTGGGTGGTGAGTATCTTGCAAACTCTCTAATTTCAGATTTAGCTGAGTTAACCATGGTTAATGATAAAATCAAAGAGATGGTTAAGAAGGTTGATGAGGGCAGGTTTAAGAGACCTAATCATCAGAGTAAGCATGATAGGTATGCATCTCTTCTTGGTTATGAGAAACCATCAAATGCTGAACCCACTATTAGGCTTCCGAATGGTATAAAGAACAAAGGACGTGGCAAGCAGAAGCGAATAAAGTCCAGCAAGGAAGTAAAGGTTAGTCGATCCGGCAAAAGAAAGAGGAATTGTGCTATATTCGGAAAAAGTGGCCATGATCGATGAAAACATGCCAAAGAGGGTGCTTCAACGCAGACGACGCAGACGCAAGGCGAACAAGATGATCAAATTGCCGAAGATGATGTTGTTGATAATGAAGAGATAGAATTGGAAGTTTCTGATGATGATGAGGAGTTGTGTTAGATAGTTGCAGTGGACATTGTAAACTTTTAAACATGAGTGCGTCTGAATATTTTACTAATGCGTCTGTTTATGGTTTTTATGTTAGTTACCTTTTGTTCTTTATACAAATGCGTCTGTTTTTTTTAATAATGCGTCTGTTTAAAAAATAACTAAAAACTTCATAATATATATTTAAAAAGGGACCTACCACTATTACACCACCACCACCACTACCACCACCATCACCACTACCATCACCACCATCACTACCACCATCACTACCACCACTACCACCACTATCACCACATAAAAAAAAAGATATACAAAAAACCACAGAAAAACACCATCACATAACCACCACCATCACTTGCCACCCAAGATTGCATCCCTTGCCTTCTGTTTTGTTGACATGTTTTTGAGGATGCAGGTCTGGGTGTTGCTAAGTGACTGGGAGATGAGGTTGTCAAAAGATGCTTGAGTGTGTAGTTGCTCAATAGCTGCATCTGTGAATGGTGTCTTCTCCTCCTCCTTCATCAGCTTCTCTATGAGGTCTAGGTTCTTCTTGTATTCTCTCTGGACCTCATTTTGTGCAGTTAGAACCACAGAAGATGAGTTGAGGTCATCTTTAACCTCTGAGATACAGTCCACCATGATGACTGTTTTCACTTGAAGGTTGTTTATTGCTTCTATTTGATTTTCAGCCATTTTTGTGTTTTTGTGTTTTTTTGTTGTATCAGTATGATTTAGATTCTTATATCATAGTTTATTTATAGACTAAAAAATAGAAAAGTAATTAGGTGGTAGTTGAGTATTGAAGTTCAAGTTTTATCTAAATTCATTACCAATCAAATCATAGTTAATACACAGATTTTATACAACTAATAAGATATGCAACTTGTAGATGTAATCATTACATGTACATTTATATAAAATTGAAATAAACCTATGAGTGCGTTTGATTTTTATACGAGTGCGTTTGATTGTTATATGAGTGCGTCTGTTTTTTACAGTGAGTGCGTCTGATAATGATATGAGTGCGTCTGTTTATGCATTACATTTTTACCCAGTGATTTAATGTGTTGGTTTAGACGCACCCTTTTAAAACATAAGTGCGTCTGTTTCAAAGATTAAAGTGTTCTTAATCTGAATGTTTTTTAAATGCATTTTCTCTGTAATTGTAATTATATTTATTAAAATTCTATGTTTTTTGTTAATATTACATGCGTTCATTGTGTTTTTTTAATAGGATTAATGTGATTTTTAAACCATCGAATTCAATGCTCTGTTTTTCATTTTTTCTACAAATCAGTAACTGATTTATGATTCAAATCAAAGTTTTTGATTGTTTGATGATTCGAAACATTTAATCGATTGCAATTATTTGCTTAATTGTTGAAATAATTTTGATTTGATCTTACGTTTTTCTGCAAATTAAAACGCGTTTTACCTAAATTACCCCTGGTTAGGTTAACTGAAGTGTGATTAAGGCTGCTAATTACGATCTTGCCACCGCCTAAATCCAATGGCTCAGATGGCTTCTTACGCTTCGTATTTTTGGACGCTTTATACGTTATCTCTTCCCTTTATAAATTATAAACCGAGATACTCAAGTTTGCAATTTATAGAAAGAAATTATCTCCTAGGTTGTTTGGGTGACCGGTGATGTGAGACATGGATATATAGGGAGCAAAGGGGAAACTTTCTCGTTTAGGCAAAGTGAGAGAAGTGAATAATCTGAGGCTATTTTACTTCGATTGTAACCCACATAACTTACCATTTCGTTCATCTGCATCATATCCACCTCACTTCTAAGGCCCCGTTTGGTTCAGGAAATTCGGGAGGAATTGGAATCGAAATTGGAAAGTTTTCAGTCAAAATTTGCGTTTGGTGGAAATGGAATTGGAAAATGAAAATATTTCACCAAATTCCAACAAGCTAAGGAATCTAACAATCCTTGCTATATGTGATGGAATTGTTTGGAATATTCAAAGATTACCAAAATCCCTTAACCTCACCCACTTATTCATCCAAAACTCACAGCACACCGGTAAGGCTGCACGGTTTGGTTTAACTAGCTGGGGTTAGTTAAAGCGTCATGTCACTGCCACGTATACAATGAGGCTTTAACTAGCACGGTATGGTTTAAAGTATCCTCAATCATTTTCAATTTATTTTTATTCCTTTATTTAAAAATAATAAATTAAAATAACAATACGAAAGCCAATGAAGCCACAGCGGAGTGGTGGAGGTGTGAGGGTTTTCCCCCCAAGGTCTCGGGTTCGAGTCTTGGGGTTTCCCGCACTGGGATTTTCCAAATGCCCTCTGGATCTGGAGTGGGCCAGTTGAGCCCTTGTCTATGGCCACTGGGGGGCGCTTAGTAGGTGTTTGGCCGGTCAAAAAAAAAACAATATGAAAACTAATAATTTAACAATAACAAATTAGTTAAATTTTCCAACTGCTATATTCCCGTGGATCACCGCAATAGCCGTAGTAATTATCACCTCGTCAAGCAAGCCCGGATCAAATGAAGAGTCAAAGTGTGAGGCTATTTTTATACGGTCCATAAGCGTTTGCAAAAGAGAGCCTTTTGAGCCTCTCGGCTCCCAGATACTTGAAGAAAGATATCTTAAGGTATGTACCATTTTCATGAACTTTTCCCATTATTCTACCGCGGCTCCTGTCAATTGGTTTATAGCCTTTCACGGTTAAGATGCTCTCTATCATAATGTACCACGTCGTGTAGATAGTCGATGTTAAGTTTGCGCATTGCACCTTTGCGTTCCTCTATTCTCGGTCTGGTACAATTGCTGCACCGGCTGGACTTTCTGATATCTTGTCTTGAATTTTCGAACGTTCCCTTCACATCAGACAACTTACCCCCACGCTTCTACTTATATTCGTATTATACGGATCCTTAATCTCTCATAGATTAGTTTCTCACTTTGATTGCTTCATGCGGATTACCCAATTCACTACTTTGTCTGGATCCTGTTCAATGTGAAGAGTTAAGAGAGTCTGAACACTAGATAACGATGATGATGTTAGAACCCTGAATCGGAAAGCCGAGATTTCTTCTAAGAGCACTCAAGGATGATAAGAGGGCGAAGGATGCAGTTAAGCTCAGAAAAGCTGAAACAGATATGGAAGGCACAATTTGGAGGATAATGATACAAATTTATCTCAAATCTTATAAAGTTATTAATATAGTTTTGTAAAATTATTTTGAGAACTTAAAATTTTCCATAAAACTAAAAAACCAGATATTCAAAAGAAATAAACATGAACACATACTAAAGGCTCCAAACATATCAAGCATAACAAAGGGATGGTATGACTAATAATCTGCTCAAGAGCTAAACTTACAATCCTGCAAAAGAAACCATCACCCTAAAAGAACAAAGTCAAAGTCAAAGTCACTTTAATAACCTATAAAATATGTTGTAGAAAAGACAAAGACATCCTACTAGCAAATATTGAGATAGATGATATCCAACCCACATGTTTCGATGGATTCGATGGTTACTGTTCACGCCTTAGGGGCGTCCTTTCTTTGTGCTGCAAGAAGGGCATTTGTACTGCTTGATACTTTCGGCTTTTGCAGGTGTTATTTTAACACACTTCCCGTGATACCACCTTTCACAGATGTCACAGCCAATCCAGAATTCATCACCGCTGTAATTCCCACCACAGGTCCCGCAAAGAGTCTCCCCGTGCTCGTCTTCCTCTTCTGCATAACTCTCATCATAAGCCCTTGGTGTGCTTTTGGCTTGTCCGTCACTCGTCCTCTGTAAACAAAACATGCTTAACCGGTCAACAAAGGTCGTTGTGACCAACCCAACCCACCGGGCTTTATCACCGCCAATGAGATAGATGATTTGAAGGATAGTTTAGTACCTTTGTGCTAGATCGGGATTTGTTGCCATTGTCCACAGGCTTGTCCTTGACATGCTTCCGCTCAGTTACGACTTCAAACACAGTTGGTAGCTCATTTATCATGCTGAATAGACGCTTCCTGTGCAAAAGAATGTCATTACCGGTGTGAAAAAGTGTTATAAATAGATTCGTACTCCCAAATGCAACTTACAACGTAACATATTTAGCAATTAAAACTATACCACTAATACCAAAATTTTAAAAAACCTTTCTAGATCATCCCATTAGAAAAATAAAACATAAGTAGTTGTAGAACACATTAGTAATACCGAATTAAACAAGAAAAAAGTGTGTCCGTGCCCCAGAATAGACAATTTCTTTCATCCCAATAGTTAGCTTTACAACATGTTATACCTAATTTTCCTAACTTAGGCTTCCATGGCAAAGATTTATGATACTTGCCATCACTGATAGAGAACGGATTGCTTTTAATTTGTCTGAAAGTTGCTCTAATCACCAATCAGTTCACTTGCTACTAGTTACCAAACTTACACTACTAATGCAAGCATATATTATAATATGTTCACTTAGAATTTATGAAAATTAAGCTGTTGCTAAAGTGAATAACAGATTAACAGTAGTAGAGATATAGAATACTACTAATGCAAATAAAATGTTTTTCTTTGAAAAATAAAAAATAATAATATTAAACAAAGCTCTGCTCCAATGACAGCCTTGTCCAACATCATTACAGGTTATTCTTTTACTTAACAGAAGATAAATGGGAATATAATCATGAGCAAAAAGAAAGAAATTCATACAAAAAACAGAACACCTTTATTATTTCTGATTGTGTAAAACTCACTGAAAAGTTAAAACTACACCATTTCTTGACAGAAAAAGTAAACAAATGAGAGAAAAATTTGATAAACATATATAAAGAAATGAGGGAATGCAAACGAGCACCGGAGTAGAAAGTTGAAATATATACTCAGATGTAATTAAAAGTTGAAATGACAAAAAAACCACCTTTCATTCCTATTCAAACGAGCACCGAAGTAGAAAGCAACTGCCAACAACCAAGAATCAGTATGCACAGCCACCAACGACAACCAATCTCTCCGGTGCATCCCATCTCTTGCAAAGTTAATCCCCAACGCTGGTTCCGGAAGTTCTGGAGGAACTTCCTCCGCTGGAAGTGTTACTTCCCATGTTTCATTCGGATGCCCATACAAACACAAATTCTCTTTCTCTACATATTCATAAATTCATCATATTAACCACATTTAGTCATCAAAACTTAGACCTACCTACCGTCTAACGCATATTTTAAACACTAAGCATAAGTACTAAATAACCATGAGCTATAGCTTTTATTCGAAAACGTTCATTTTTCAAATTCCAAAAATAAAAACATTACTCAATATTGTTTACTAATTTTAAAAGTTACCATACAACCCGCAATAGCTCATTGTTTTAACTCAAACATCAAGTTAAAACACAGTTCTCCAACTCTTCAATAACCAAATGCACAATGTAATTATACAATAAAGTGCGCGCAGCGCATATGTGCGCGTATATATATCGTTTGTAATCTAACACAATGTTGTTAGTCACAAAATTCAACTGCTGTTTCCCACAATGCAAAACATTTTATCCTTCTGAACACAAAAATTAAAATTCAATTAGAAATTAACCACAAACAAAACCTCCATTTGTTACAAATCCTATATAAATAGTTACTTAATTAACAAAATTATATCAATCTGGAACCTAAAGTTACTTAAAAAACATTCATATAACAGTAATAATATCACTCAAATTCAACCCAACAGTAATATTCCAAAACCTAATTATTAATAACATATATAAACACAAATATAAACCTGGATCACAAGTCGCGTAAAATTCATCAACATCTGCAACAAAACAAAAACAAAATATTAAAAAAAAAACAAAAACCAACAAAACACATAAAAAGCAACAGAACATAATTATATATACCATAAGTAAGGGCACGAACGATTCCAGAACGACGAGCGCTATAATCCTTGAAGATCTCTTCAACAGTACGAGGGCTAGAAGAAATCGCAGCCATTTCCATAAATTAAAAATAAAAAAAACGTTCAGATCTAAAAAAAATATAAAACCGATCGAGTTGTAGAAAGTTAGGAATAAATCAGAGAGGAATCGAGGGTTGATTTTGGTCCTTCATGGATTAATTTGAGGGTGTGTTTTTTTATTTGTTTGTTTTCAGTATGAAGGGATCACACACAGTTTGTCAATGGCATTTGAATCAGATATAGAGAGAGAAAGAGAGAGAGAGATGGAGAGGTTAAAAGGGGGAAGGAGAAGGAATTTTTTGACCTTTTTTTGGATGAGATTAAATTATAGCCGTCGGATCATGATTTTCTCTTTTTTTCATACTTTTGTGTGTATTAAATCTAGGAGAGAGAAAGAGAGAGAGAGGTATTTGTGTTTTTGGTTTGTGGATTGTTTTGCTTTTAGGTCCTTGGGGTTTTGGTTTTTGGTATGATTGGTCCTTGTGGTTATGGGTTGGTGGTGATTGTGTCCCTGGAAGATGATGATGTTGATGATAAGGACGCTATGAGTGAATTGCATAAATGGTCCTTGGACTAGGTGATAGCATAAATGGTAGTGTGTTATATGTTTTTGGAATGTGTTTTTGTCACTTTTGTGAAATGTGAAATTTAGATGAGAAAGGGTGGTAGCTTTGATGGCTAAAAACATGTTTTTATTCTATATAAGAGTTGTATGCCTTTTCAGTGTACTTTAATGTTTGTTTTGAATATAGTTTTCTATTTGTGGTATGTATACCTAATTTTATCATGTCTTTTGTAAAATTACTTGAATAGTCTTCGTTTTCTTAATGAGCTCAACTACTCTTTGTCTATACAAACCCTAACATAAAATCGAATATCATATAAGAATTTGAATTATGATATTTTTTATTAGTAACTCGCCATGGTTTGGTTTGTATAGTCATCCATGGCTAGAAAAAAGAAATGTAAATTTTGTGGCAAGGCACAATGTTCTTGAAGAAGATGGGTGAGTCCAGAAATTTTAGGAATTGTATTATTTGTAGCATGATATTCAGGGGTTGTTTGGTAAGCTTCTTAATGAGGCTTTAAACTATTCAGCACTGAATAATTCAGCATCCAACATGTTTGTTTTAGCTTCTGAATGGAATGGTTGAGGCTGAACCATTAAGATTTGGGATGTTGCTGAACCATTAAGCACTAAACTAGGTTGAATCTTAACGAGGCTCTCCTACCAATGTGGGACAAGAAAACTAACCATTAAGAGGTCCAACTTAATGATTCAGCGCTTAACCATTCAGACCTCTTAATCATTCAGACCTCTTAATGATTCAGCACTTAATCAACCAAACAGCCCCTTAGATCTGTAGTTGGAGCGAGATACCACAAGTTGATTCTCAACGCTCCATGATATGTGATGAGATGTGATAGTTTTAGAGAGAGAAACAAGAGAGAGAGGGTTTAGACCAAACAAAGCTTATCAATAGTATCATATCTTTCTTTCCTCTGACGTTGGGTTAGGGCTACAACTACAACAAGTAATAATCAGTTCAGTCTTCAATCCATCCTTCCATTTTTCTAAAACTCACAAAACTTCCTCTGTCCATTGTTCACCACCGAATCTCCATCATAAACCACCTTATCACCATTTCTTTCAACCAACCGGTTTCCTAATTCTTTTGAGCAGGGGCGATTTCATTTTTTAGTAATTAGGGTTTCTACAACAACAATCAAGATTCAATACTGTGATCAACAATGTCTTGAATTGGGCAGCGATCAACTTGATTTTCTCAACAGCAGCAACAATTCAACCATGGAAATAACAATAGGAAAGATTATGTCAATATGGCAAGAAGGTACTGTTACAGAGTATAGTGATTGATTTTGAGATTATTCTCTTCTTTTTTGTGTTTCTTTCTCCTTCTCCTATCTTTCACTCTTTAGTTTCTTGATTATCAAATTGATCCATATCAATATGAGATTGCCACCAAGAGAAACAAAGTAGCCATAGGTGGGATGTATGGTTTCAATACAATGAGTCTAATTCAAAGCTGAATAGCGAAGAATCAAAGTCACATGGGCCGTTTAAAGATAAGACCATATAAAATGATGCTCTTAACAGATAGAATGATCCGTTTAATGGACTAAAAGTGAGTTGTTGTTGTTGGATCATTTAGGAACTAGCCACTTAATGAGGAAAGCCATGGTCATCAAGTCTTGATGGTTAATTCAATGAAAACTGTCTTTATGAGTTGTTCGTTTAAGAAGAAAGTCTCACAGTTGGTAATGGTGCCTTTAATGGATTATTATTAGTGAAACAACAATATATAACATAGAAGCTTTGATAACGGGACGAAACATGTGTAAGTAATCCAAGCCTGGAATTTGTGTGAAACTTTGAGCTACCAAATAGGCTTTAAGCCATTTAATCGTCATTTGATTTACATACGGTTTGAAACACCCATTTGGATCTTATTAGATAATTGGGGACGATGAATAAGAACCCAAATATCATTGGCCTATAATGTTGTTGTTTCCTCATTCATGCTAATAACCACTATGGATCTTTAGCGTCAGATTTAAAGCCTGATTTTTATGACTCAAATAAAGCAAGAGGAAGAAAATAAGTGTCATATCGAGGTAGATTAGCAAGGTCATCATGCTGAAAAATATTATCTTTTACCTTGGTAATCATGTGATTAATTAAGGACGTAGGAGGTTCAGTTGACTTATGATTGAAAGTGGGTTACTATTTAGAAGCCTTTTGTGTATGAGCTTGTTTATGTGTAGAAGCCTCCTATGTAAGAACCGGTTGTAAGGGAACTGATTGTGCATAAGTTGTTGTCTATAAACAGTTGTAGTCAGAGATAGTTTGCCTAATGAGCATGGGCTTATCTAGGAAAAACGAGACATGTGTAAGTCCATGGAACCAGCCTTGAAGATGTATGTAGGGCTAATTTGGGATATTCATTGAATTTGGATGGAAACAAGGATGTATGGTCAAACAAATCAATGAAGTAACGCAACCTTTTTGGGGTAAACATACGAGTGAAAATTCGAGTATCATGTTATGCAACAAGATACAAGCATACATACAGTAACACAATCTTTTTGGGGTGAACATATGTGTCGGGTTTGCAATGATGTGCCATTTTTGTTGTAGAACCCCAAATAACCGTTCAATGTCCTTTCTTGTCGCCTCTTGAAACTTGGCAAATTTCTTTCTTTTTTCGTCAAATGGGTGGTGAATAGTTTTAACGATCGTAGCGTAAGGTGGGTACATCCCATCAGCAAGATAATACCCGCGCCTATATTCCACCCCCAATACTGTAAACCTAGTATCCAGACCGGTTCCTTTTATGACATCGTCAAAAACCTCAGATTGGTTAATGACATTAATGTCGTTGTCCGAACCAGGAATGCCAAAGAAAGCATGCCAAACCCATAGAACTTGTGAACACACAGCCTCCAAGATTATTGATGGATGTCCTTGACCCCCTCATGTGAACACTCCGCGCCATGCATTTGGGCAGTTTTTCCAAGGCCAATGCATGCAATCAATCAATCTTTTCAAGCATCCTGGAAAACCATGTCTTTGGTGGTGGAACTGATATAATTGTTGGACCTCACTGGAGTTTGGTTTTTGCAAATATTTCTTGCTGTAATTAATGCATCACCACACACTTGTTAAACTTGTACAGACATTCTCGTGCAGTTCTTTCCGACATCTTTAAATACTCGTCCCCCGCATCCGCCGTAGTCCTGTACGCTAGTTGCCGAAGTGCCGCTGTGCATTTTTGTAGGGTGTTGAACCCCCTTTTCTTTCTAGCATCGTATCGTAAGGTAAAAAATGGGTGAAAATTCGCCACATCATCAGCTATACGTAAGAACAATCTTCTACTCATTCGGAACCTACGCCTAAATAGGGCCGCCGAGTATAAGGGTTCGTCGGCAAAATAATCGGCTATCAATCTATCATGGGCACCTACACATATTTTAACAAATATAAACACAATAAAAATCTACAATATTAAAAAATTAAAATATAATAAACAACTACAATCTAAAAAAATTAATATAATATACATAAATAATCTAAAAAAATATATACAACGTACTTTCTCGGTCTCTGTTTATAGCCTCTTGCTTAGTTCGAGGTACCGAGTCGACTTCATCTCCTTTCTCCTCGGCAATGATCTGCACCGCTTGCGCCACGACGTTTATAACAAAATTTACGGCTTCGTTTGTAGATGATGAACCCGAAGAAGACGAAGACGACGAAGAAGATGATAATGACATGGTTGTTTGTTTGGATTTTTTATAGATAATGGGTTGTTTAAATATATTGAGAGTGTTTGAGAGAGTGTTTAAAAAATTGTGAAAGAAAATGGAAAGGTTTAGATGTTCAAATATAAAAAACCTTTTTTTTTTTTTAATATTGGACCGTTTGTCAACGGTCATAAATGCCCCAACGTTCGAATCTTGGCCCGGCACCAAAGTCACGAGCATGCCGCCCTTGCCGTTGCCGGCATAGGGGGGCGGTGTTTGCCGGGGCGGCATCACCTTGCCCACCCTATGCTGGTGCCCACACCGAATGGCCTAATACAAATGATACATGATTGGGGTATTTATACTCAAGGTCTTGACGGTTAAGAAACCGTTTTAAAACAATCGACACAACTAATATACAACCGACATAATAATACAGACACATCGTGCTGTTTTGCCGCCAAACATCCTTTTGACTTTTGATCATCAATTCAGTTTCTTGAACTCTAACATGACTTACAAGTTGTTACGACAATAAACAAAAATAAAAATAACAACCTTAAACAGTATCAAACAACATAAGTAGCTTTACAGATGGGTATTTGTCACCCTCTTGACTGTACAAAGGAACAGGTCGTATGCCTTTGTTGATCTCTCTAACTGGTAAGCATGTTTGGCCTGCAAAATCATCCGCTTCTGATATATCATTTTCATGAACTTCTACTCGAAGCAGAGCCAGTTCTGGAACCGTTAACGCGAACTCGAATTCTTCGTCCCAAGCTGGATTCCAGCTGTCCTCCACTGATTTGGATTTCTTCATTATTGAATCAGCAGGCACCCCAGCAATTCCAATCTGCATCAAATCCAAATCTTTTATTCACGGAGTGTATGTGGTCCGGTCCGATTTTGGGTAAATAGTCATTAGCAGTTTTAACTGGTGTTTTATTTTTCTTTTTAGAATCATTAGTTTCTAATAAAATTTAAAAACTATTCCTGCTTAAAACAAATTTATGAATCAATAGATGACTTACCCTCACATAGAAATCTGGTGGAGAATATGCATCAAAATGTGTATGTTTAAAATCATAAAACCATCCTTCACCCATATAAATAGTTACCTGAGTAAACAAAAACAGCGCGAATCAGTTCAAGATAATTACAAACCAAATCATAAACATTTAAGTTAAGTCACCTGCCTTCAATTTCATTTTAACCGGTAGTTCGACTCTGGGGTCAAAGACCTCATGACCACCTGTCAACAAAAAATCAGGCTTTTTAATATATCCACAGCCTCCATTTCCCCTAAACATTCCTTGCATTAACCACAATGATCGTCCATACCCCTGTCACATCACATGAAGCATGAACAAACAAGGAAGTAAAGATTTTGCAAATTTCAAGATTAGTGTGTAACCTGCATATTGAATGCAACCATCTGAGCTCCATGCATCCACCCGACTAGCGGGTTGTAATTAGATGAGTCGAACCGTATTCCTTTAGGATACACCCTCAAAATATTTTTCTGGGTGAATCTAGAGCATGCCAACTGTTAGCATATAATGATGATATACACCAAATACTGATTGACAAAAATTAGTCAACAGTGGTGCCAATCGCGTCAGGTTGAATTATTCAACCCGAACGCAACCCATATATTTATTATTGCCAAAAATACCATCCCTAACCTGGACACACTTAATATCAAGTAACCGGAACGTTAAATCCTTTTATCTAAATGTGCCAAACGATTTGATGGTTAGAGGTTAGTAATCAAGTTGTAAACATGTTAATCAGGTTGCAATAAATCTGTTAATCAAGTTGTGCGAAACAAAACCCCTTTAAGTGAACACGTCAGCCCAAACAAGACCTAATTATATTCTTGTCGTTTCAAAAATTGCACCGCTAGCCAATACCTTACAATCTGAGGCCCATGAGTTTTTGCTGCCTTCTCAAGCTCGTTTTCACTTAAGCTAAGACGCCTTACTTTATCAGGGTCCACTTTCAGCCAATCATCCAAACCACCCTTTCCCTTTCCAGCATGTATGGCAATCAAACTCTTGTATTCAGGTGCCACATCACCAGTTTGTAGATCATCATCGCCATCGTCATCTGAAACATCTTCATCTGAATCATCCTGCAAAGACAGAGTTTGTACAGGTTGAAACGGGTCAAAATGGGTAATGTTAATAGAATCTCAAACTTTTAGTAAGTAATCTTGGCTTTCCTGTAGTCATATATAAATTAGATCTTTCATTTACAATTTAAATTAATGAATTAGGAGGTTTTATGCATCAAAAATACACTTTAAGGTAACTTTAAGCCTGTTTCTTTTAATGCTAATTATTTAAGTTATATCAATAAGAGATTGAAAACGATATACACGATTTGACCTGCTCATAAGTAAATGGGTTGGAATTTCCGCCCCTACTAGTACACCTATGTTCATGTACCTTATCATCAAGAGCGTTTGGAATTTCACCGCCCCAAGCTGATGTTGATGAATCCTTCTCGTGTGATTCATTTCCCTCGTCTTTGGTTTTCTCTGCTTTAAGGTATTCTTTGGGTGGTTTAGTAGATATGATGAACCGCTTTTTAAGAGACTCAGGTGAAGGGAATTCCTCTAAACATTCTTTGTCAGGAGTAAACAGCATGTTTCCAAATATTTGATGAACCATCTATGATTTTAGTCACATAAAGATTAAGAATGAAATTAACACCAGACGACAATCGAAATTACAAAATTACCTCTGCCACTTTAGCTTGAAGTTCTGTTGTCAGGTGGTCTTCTAAAGTAATCACAACAGGATAATCAGATGCAGTGAAAGCATGATTCTTGATCGACATAAAACACTTAGAAAGTTCAACTGGTGTGGTCAATGTCCTATAATGCACAAAAAAAAAAAAAATCAGACAAATTACATATAAAGCACTAATACAGAAGATAATATAAGTAAAACAAGTTTTTTTACATTCCATGAAGGACAAGCACGTCGTCTTCTGTTGAATTGGGCCATATATCTAACTCAATGACTCTTACACCTTTCTCCAGTGCTTGAATGATGGGAACATCACTACAGTCACTACTAAGTTGATTCCCGGTTAAATACGAGTTGTGACCAGTGAATATAAAATAATGAGACAATGGAGCAGTCATATCTTGGTGAATCTGAAGAACAGAAGATTATTTCAATAGTTTTATTACATATTTTACTGCATTGTATGCGGATGATGTGTTTACAAATGTCTGGAGTTTAGCATCTACAAGCAAGGAGTTAGGAAAACTGGATGATCAGGTAACAAAAGCCAATTAATAACCACAATAAAATTCATAACTCCTCACGATCCGGATTACTGAATTAAGAAGAATCAGTAACCAGCAAATGCAAATGTGTTTGTGTATGTACATGTATATCAGTATATGTATGAATTGTGCCACAAAACTATATTCAAACTCAATTAAATAAGAAGCTTGAAATAAGGTAGATTCCATAAATGTGAAGTAATACTTAGCAAATAAGGAGCTGTAGCTTTATCTTGTTGCCATCATTTGCGGTGCTTAGTTAAATCATGTTATGAACTAAAATCAAATTAATCAGCAATATAAGAGTTGGAAGTAACTCAAGTAACAATTCGCTTGTACAAGTAAGCATTTCCATAAAAGAAACTAAGGGGGCGGGGCGCTCCACTGACATATTTTCAACTCCACTGATTTACACCAATCCTGTACCACACACAAAAACTTATTCACGGTCCGTTAACTAATACTCCTGAAACCGACCAGCAAAACCACTACCCGTGTCACCCGGGGCAGTGTTACTATGTTGGTAGAGGGTACCAGCACCGTTTGCTGGTAGTGCCCTGTCCCCCTTAAATCTTCAAACGACAGTCACCGTTCAAAGTCAGCTTTTTTAAACAATAAATGTTAAGTCTTTTACACCAATAATCCTAAACTATTCAAACTCAATAAATAGAAATAAAATATGAATAACACTAATCCTAACAAAAATTAGCAAAAACAATAATAGAAATAAAAGTACAATAAACCAACAAATGTTACTCCTTTATACCGATAATCCTAAACTATTCAAACTCAATAAACCAAAATTAAACCTCAATCAAACTAATCCTAACAACAATCAACAAAATCAATCAAGAAAAAAAAACGTACTATAATCTTAATTAACTATATTCAAAGTCAAATTTTATAAACCGTAAATGTTACTTCTTTACACCAATAATCATAAACTACTCAAAATTAATTAACAAAAATAAAAGCTCAATCACACTAATCCTAACAATAATACTATAATCATAATTAACTACATTCAAACTCAATTTCTTTTTTTTTAAACCGTAAACGTTACTCCTTTACACCAATAATTTTAAACAATCGAAAACAACAATTACCGAATGCGGAGACAAAACCGGAACAGAAGAGCCAAGAAGATATCTAAAAAACCCATCAACATTGAACTCTTTACGATGAAACATAACAGACGAATTATTAGCAATAATGGCTTCAGCCTCGTCAACCGTAGCCTTATCTTCATTCTGCACCTCAACAAGGAACCGCTGGAGGCGGTCAGCGGTCATATGACCATTAACCGAATACTTATCAAACAACAATCTAATTCCTTCAGGAGGCACGGGTGCAGGGACCCTGAACCGGCGTCTGAAACAGAAGCAAACTGTGTAGGATTGCTTAGAAGACGACATGAATGTGTGAATGATGAAAGAATGTACGTAGGAATAATAATAATAATGTTGGGATCTGGATAATAATATATATATATATTTGATTTATTATTACGTGAATGGATGGTAAGGTAAGGTATGTGTGTTGTGTTTAGATGAAATGGATGTTGGTCGACGGTTGAGATCGTTGGGATGTGTGTTGTTTTTTTAACCGACTTTGTGGGGTCCACTTATGTTTTGAGCGGGCTTTGCAACTGCTAACGTGTTTAACCATCTCTATCGCGTATTTAAAGGTGGTATGGTGACTCTGATGGAGGTGTGTAGTAGGTGATAATAATGATATTGACATTCCAACAATATTTTTTTAGGGAAGGGATGGTTTTTTTACTGGTACACTGGTGTGATGGTTGTAGGACCAGGATGTCGTGTTAAATATAATAGAAGAGTACAAGTAAGTAAATGACTCGCATCGTCTCGTGACTAAGAGGTTGTTTGACAACTGCCAAACTAGTAAGTGCTGAGTTATTAAGAGGTTTGATTGAGTAAGAGACTTTTGACCTGACTAATTGGTGATGAGTCGAGGAGGTAGAGTGTGAGTAACTAGCTTAGGGTTATAAACTCAGTTGAATTGAAAGATGGGTAAAATTTCTTTTCGGTATCATTTTAAATTTTAATCGGTAAGAGACTTACAGACTTATTCTGATGTGTCATGTTAGTGAACAAAACACATTTAATATTGACTGATTCAGATACGACCTTCTTATTGGAATCATTAAGAAGCTGACAAACAGTTCCAACTGATTGATTGATTAATTTATGAAATCATTATATCAATATGATACTTCATTTAGAAAAATGTCAATTTAGTTAGTTATTTTTTCACCATTTTGGTCATCTAATAATCTCATTATTTGGTTGATGTCTATTCTTGAAACAATTTATAATCAATAGAGAGTTGACATCTAAAAACCGACAAAACTTTTTATTAGAGAGGGAATTTAAAAAGAATATCCAAAAAACGTACATTTCAAGATATGGTATAGTAGTAAGCCGTGAAATGGAGGGAATCGAGTAGATAGATTTTAGCCAAATAAGTTGACAAAGAAAATAATTGAGCACTTGGATCACACCAAGTTTGTATCTTTTTACTTTGATTATGTTGTGAGAGTGGAAAAAGTTACTAGAACTAATAAATAAATAAATAAATTGATTATCTTATAACTTCATCGACATTAGAGAATCCAATTTTAAACAAATACATAATTTTAAATAAATGTATTGTAGTATTGACCATACATGATAATACAGAAACAATGAGTGATTCAAAAGATAAATAGAATATGTCAATAGAGTTTTTACGGGATGAAAACCTTGTAAACAATGGTGACCCTACATACATCCTAAGGGGGGCGGACGTGCCCCTTAAAAGAAACAAATAGTGTAATATGTAGGCTAAAATCCCAATCGTACCCCTTAAAAATTAAGTTAAGCCTTCTAATCGCACACCATGAAAACATTTTATGGGTCAGTCACTGCTTGTAAACCACTTCAATGGTCAAGTCAACCATAAGGCTTTAACTTAAGGCTTGTGTAATACCACTTGAAGACAAATGACCATTCACTTCTATAGGCATTACACATGTAAAAGAAAATGTACATTTACAGGTATTCAAAAAAGTGTGATGAGTGTGTATTTTACCTAAATGGAGTCTTAAAGGCGTGAGCGCATGAAGTCTAATTAGAACATGTAGCACGCGATTAGATATTGTATCTATAGTGCTTGATTTTTAACTGCTATAGAGAAGTTGCACCATGACAACATGCTATAGAGAAGTTGCACCATGACAACATGACAAACTTGATGATGTTGGAACAACAAATTAAACCGATGATAATCAATTTAACTCTATCCATCCTGGCCGGACTACTATTTTGATCTCTTTAGTTGAGGGCCCATGTGTCACTCTCTTAACTTGTTTTTTGAAGGAGTAAGTTGTAAATGACTTGTAACCAACTCTAAGATTTCTTGAGAGTTCTCTCCCATAAGATATGTTCCTTTAAAATGTTTGCCCGTTTTACATGGTGTAAAGTATTGTTCTATTTGCTCATGCTTGAGCATATTGTCCCCTGACAACATTAACAAGGAAAAGGCCATTTCCAGAAAAATCCTTCTGAAGAGAGATAACACATGAGGGTCTTGTCTCATCCCTTAGGGTGGGAGGAGTGGTCACCAAAACCTCCTTCGGATGGTATAACGTGCCAGAACAGATAAGGGTCACAACAGATTGTTTTGAAAAATGATAATTTTGATTTGAGTCTAAAATATGTTAAAAAGATAATCATAAAAAATGGTACGAATCAAAACGGACGGTAATAAAAAAAGGGTTGGTTTAGTTCAGGTCATTCGGGACATTCACATAAAACTCAAGACAGTTTGCCTAAAACTTCCAATACAATGACCGGCTTCATCTTTTGTTCCAAATCAAAATTAACATTCAGATGTTAAACAAGTTAGTTATCAAGTTATCAACTTCATAAGTTTTCTTAATATTAAACTTAAAGAATAACAAAATGCAAAAATTGAAGAACTTTCTTCAAAAGGTTGGTCCAAAATTTTCAAGTCTTTCTTTTACAATCAGCCCATCTGGTCCCATAGTAATTAACCCAAAATAACCTATAACTTTATTTAAAGCCCAAATCAACTTAATTTAAAACATTTGGGCCAAGATGCCATGGCTAACTGGCTATTAGAATATCCTGGATGAGAGATGTACATTTGGGTTTCTTTTTTTCAAAACCGGTTCGGGTTGTAAACCGAATCGGTTTTTGGTCAAAATCAGTTTGAGTCGAAACTAGTTCGGATCATATACCGGTTATGGAGGAAAATATTCAAACCCTATGCAAATCGGTTTGGGACCATGTTTTTCAAATCGGTTCCCGTCCAAACTAGTTTCAGTAACAAGTGCATGACTTGGTATACAAACTGGCGGTTTGAGTCAGGTTAAAATTGATTTGAATGAAATTGGTTTTAGATGGGGTACGACGTACGAGGTCAGATTAGGAACCGGTTTGGAAATCCAAACCTTATTGTTTTTTCGTACTATCTCTATCCTAGATGAAGCTAAGGGAGCAAACATCATTAGAGGTGGGGTGCCGTTAGGTCGGGGGACAGGTCTTCAATGGAACTGCGGGCGTAAGCAAGAAGGCGCCGCTAAAGGCGCCCCCACCTTTAATGCCCCCGTAACACCCCTGGTGCTTTGAAGGGTGAAAAAAACAAAGCACGCCTACCTTGCCTCAACGTGGCAACACTTGGTTTTTATTTTTTTCACTAAATCCTTAACGGAGCCCTCAATAACACATAGTGTTTTCCGGTTCAAATAAATCTTTTAGAAAAAATACTATTTAATCTGAATATTGTTCTTGGTTTTTCGTAATCAGAACCTCTTATATCATCACACATCCAAATCTTAATCTCTACAACCTGTTACACGAACCAATAAAACCAATTGAGTTCAGAAACTCAAAGTTTAGTTGGATTCCATATGATCTGTCATTGATCTTCAAAGGGAATTCATTCCAAGTTGCATTTTGTTTGTTATAATTCATAAATCAAGTGCATAATTTAGGTATTGGGTTGTCGGTTCAAGCCATTTCAAAACTTGCGAAATGTCTGTATTCGCACTTTTATATAAACCTTTATAGCATACCATCTTCATAACTTAGAGTCACGAAACTAACCTGACCTTTGACTCGAGCGATTTAATCGTTTTATGCATTTGAATACACTGGCACAAAACTCACATAACATAATTTCAACATGTTTCACCCGTTTGCTTTTCCAGTTAAATCTTCTTAGCGACTCAATTTGACACATCATCACAAAATACAAGAAAGACAAATGAACTCACCAATATTTACAATTTACATAAGATGGCGTCAAGTGAAGCAGTTGAAACTAGATTCAGAAAAGAGGAAAGCATCTTTATATTTCAAGGTTTCTCGCCTTTGATTGTTGTAGGTGCCGCAAATGCACTCAACTTCATGGCCATGAAACTGGTACTCAAGATACTTGGGCTAAGCGTCAAGTTGGTGATTTTTCTTACATCTCCTCCTCCCGGAGCCCAAGTATCATATACGCCCCCAAAATAAAAACAGCTTCCCTGATCATCACTATCCAACCTGGGGAAAGAACAGTATGTTTGATTGCGTTCCATGGTAAACAAAAAAGCGTCTTTTTGAAAGGCGGAAGAAAACAAAAGATTATTAATGACATAGATTACAGAATTTTGAGAGGACAAAAGGGTCGCTTCAAAATGGCAAAAATTAAAAATATCTTTAGTTGGGTCCTTGGCTTTAAAAAGTGTGAGGCGTTTAGCCCCAAAAGCCAATGCGCAAGGTGCAAGGCAAGAGCTTCATGTACGCGAGGTGTTGCTCTATGTATAACTAAGTTTTAAGTGCAACCAGAATCTGCGTCTCTCATCTCTTTTACATATAAGCCTTTTTATCTGATACGTGATACAACCAAGTCACATCACCATCATGCATCACGCATGCCTACATTCTCCATCTCCATCTCCATCTGCATCTCTTCTACTTTTACTCCACTATTCCATGTTTACTTTTTATCGATTTCCATTTGCTTGTTATTTACGTACTGTTTTCTATGAATGAGAAAACAAGAAAAGTTTGTCAAAAGGTCTCGTTCTTGTTTTCTTTAGGAGTGTTCCTTACCAGAAAAGAAGGGAGTTAAGCGAAATAAATTCAAGATTGGGAACATCTGCTAGAGCTCACAATTGATATTTGCCTACTACAAAAAGCTACTGCCTTGGAGACTGGTTCATCTCAAATCAAACCGTAACATAAACCCCTCGTAAGGACCATAGACTAATGTTGACCCAAATGTCCGTGAGGCGTGCCTAAGACGTTTCTCAGATCGTCTCGCGCCTCATGTGCACTTTTAAAAATCAAGGCTGGGTCCACACAACTGCTATGGTAGGCACTACAGAAGCTTGGCTATATATTTCATAGGTAAATTATTTGATAACAGGATTGTTGGTGGCAGTCTTTATTGTAGTTAGCCCCAGTTCTTGCTTTGTCTATGATCTAAGATGGTGACCCTAGGAAAGATCTTTTCAAACATGTGCCTTACTTTATCACCTTTATGTTAGATATGAAATAAAGAGAGTACGAATTATAACGACTCACTAACCTGCCTTCTTCTTTGCCTCAAAATCATTATCCATGAACGGCCCACCACGTAGCAAGGAAGAAGTAAGCCCACTAGTTGAAGAACAGAAACCTGGAACTGCAATTTATGTGGAGAACATATTGAATCAAGTCAACACCATAAGCCCAGGCAGAATCAAAAAATAAATATAAAAATTATGTTTCTTATAAAAATAAAATAATTGACCCGGAATAGTCTAAAACATCAAAAACACATATTAAAAATAAAAAAATTGACCCAAAAAGTCTAAAACATAAAAAAAACACATAAAATCACTCTAAACCCCTTAGGCGCACATTTTCTTAATGTCTCGGCCCTTAGAAGCGTATGTACAAACTGCACCCCATGAGGCGCGCCTCAGACTCGTTTTCATAGCACATCACCTCGAGGCGCACGCCTCAAACATTTTTTTAAACCATGTAGTCAAGAATTTCATTTTGTATACTATAAATCAACCCAAAAATATAAACATACATTAAAGAACTTTGATGATTCTGGCAGCATCCCCAGGTCTCTCGTGACCAGCAAAGCTTGGCGTATCAACAATATTATCATCAACTGCACATTAATACAAACATAAATAAGTTTATATAGATATTCATAATACTTGTGACATCCCACTTCTATTTCACTTACAATGAGAGCCATAAACCGTAGGTAAGCAATGCTGTTATTACTTGCTACACCATAGTCATCATAATCCGGTTCAAGAAACTGGTTCTCAGCAGAAGCAAAAGCCAGAAAGTGAGCATCCCGGAGATCGATTTGTGGGCCCCAAGCATGCCTAAAGAAGACAACGAGATCAATAGTGAAAAAAAAAAGTAAACCTTGTGCAGAAGGGAATAAAGATCAGAGATCTTTGTCAATTTATGCAGTTTCAGAAGGATTTAGCAACTTCACCTGATATCAATAGTCATGACATCTGGATTGGTTCTTGCCGGCGGAAGAGCATAATCCGGCGAATAAACCTATTAAACAAGTCAAAAATACATACCATTTAAACATAAAAAATATAAAAAAACAATGGTGCCGAAAAAGGCCAAACCTGATTGCAAATTTCACAGGTTATATCCCCTTTCTTATTGCACCATTTCTGAATACATTTCCTATGAGCAAACTGCAAATCACAAAAATACAAAACTACACTCAAATATGGCATAGCATACTAAATTATGATCAGCATTTAATAAGCAATTGAAATTTGGCCAAGAAAAAGAGGAAGTGAGGAACTACTCAATTCCAACATATAAGCAATGACCTCATTAATAAGCTATACATACTGTACAAGTACAGGTTCATCATGTACAACCAAACTCACTTAATAACTTATTGCTTTAACAAGATCAAAATATTTGAACCAAACCTGGACCCACTCATGGATCTTCCAACAAAATCCGGCCCCGGGTAAACCATAGGCAAAAATACACCTACACCCGCGATCACAGACAACACTGGTGATCCGGCCCGTCTCACCAATTGGAGAAAACCCACCGCCCGAAGGCAAACTGTGGTAAAATCCCTGACATTTTGTCACAAACGAGACTCGAACCGGCGACCCAAGTTACCTGGTACATCCATAGGCAAAAAAAAAACACTACGCGCTTATGACCCGGCCCGTCAACCAGTCACTAATTTTAGAGTAAACCCACAGCCCGAAGGTCCACTACGGAAAAACTCAAACTCACAAATAACATTTTATCACAAACAACATTCCAACAAACGACCTTCACAAAACAAAGTCAACGGAACCAAAAACATAAAACTTTTTTAAAAAACTGGAAAAAAAAAATTACCTTGAGAGTGCCATTACAGGCACAAGGGGATTCCAATTGATGTTCATCATCTTCTTCTTGGCATATCCTACACTCTCTAATAACAGTCTTGGAACAACCTTCTCCACCAACGTTGGTCAGTAAATCACCTTTATTTTCATTGTTTTTGGAGTTGGGTTGGAGCATTTGGACGACTTGAGAGATCATGCGGTCTTGTTGGGTTGAGTGGAAACAGGAAGATGCTGTCATTTGTTTGTTTGATTTAAGAGAGATGAGTTAAGTGTTGGTAAAGCAGGGAGTGACACACGGTTTATGTGTTGTGGAAGTAGAGAGAAGAGGGGAAGTGTGGAGTATGAAAAGGAGAGAGAAAGTAGTAGTGGGAAGAGAGAGAGAGAGAGAAAAGTGGGAGTGTTTTAAAAAGGTGGAGGTGTGCACTAGGTGAATTACTAAAAGAGACATGCTTTTGTTGTCTTGTAATAATTATTTATTATATCTATTTACGTTAAAAAAAATATTACAGTATTAGGTTATGCTAAATGTCACGTATATTTCCGTTTTATTAGTTTTCTTTAGTATGTAACGAGCAACGAGTGTCCACTATATCAAGTTTACACTACTGCCATATGGTATGGGTTATGATTTATGAACTTGAGGTGGAAAAGTGAAGGAGCGTGAAGAAGAGAAGCCTGGTGCATGGTGACGCCTAGGGGCGGTGGTTGTTGTTGACACAACCTAAAACTGACATGAAAATAATATGTTTGGGTCGACTAACACGATCCGTTTAAAAAACAGGCCGGGTTCAGGTTGGCACATATAAAAACGGGTTGACCCGTTAACCCGGTTAAATATTTATAAAAAATGTTTTGTTTTTTCGGGTTTCATTTTACAAGATTAGTTATAATAGTGTTAATTTTTGCACACCGTTGTATATACTTCTCACACTCGTACTCATCATTACACGCATTATCAGTAACTAGAGGTGTTCAACGAATCGAATAACAAATTTTCGAATTATTCGAATCAAATTTCTCGAATTTTTAATATTTTTACCTGAATTCGTATTCGCTTAAAATTCAATTTATTCGATTCGTATTCGATTCAAATAAGAAACTCGAATTCGAATAAATTCGATTTAGTTCAAAATTACCACAAATAATAAATTGTTTTACTTTTAGTTTTAAAACTAATACAAACTCATTATTTTAACATATAAAATACAAATCTGCAAAATTGATAACCAACAATATGTCAACAACAGGAAAAGGAAAAATTGTAGAGAGTATAGTTTGTTAGAGTTTTATGATGTATAAAGTAAATATGTAAAATATGGTTATGGTAAAAGTTGTAGAGACTATGGATTATTAGATCTTGACCAAAATTTAGAAGTTCATTTTTTCAATGTGTATATTTGTCTATATAATAATGTGTATGGGTGTATATACATTTAAAAAAATATACATGTACAGTTTTTATTCGAATTTCGAATCGAATCGCATTTAAAATCATAAATTCGTATTCGATTCGTATTTGATTTACTAGACTCGAATTCGAATTCGAATTCGAATTCTTAATAATCGAATCGAATTCTTGGTAATCGAATCGAACTAAGTCGAATTTCGATTTTTTCGAATCCGAATCGAATTCTGAACACCCCTATCAATAAACCACTTACAACCCAATAACCAACTTATAATTCGTCAAAATGTATGACTCGTTTAAAAATATAGGTTAAATGGGTCATGTTTGGGTTGACCCGAATTTATGTGTGTGCGGGTTAGGGTTGGAATCTTTGACACAAATAATAATATTGGTATGGTTCGGGTTGCAGATTTCAACCCACTAACCCGCAACCCGTAAACCCGCCAACCCATAAACCCGACACGAATGACACCTCTAGTGGCTTTTCTTGGCATATATGCAAATTTTACATCAATAGAGCCCCTCCTATTTCTCCGGCGTCATTGAAGCTTCGCAAGCTCAATAACGACAGCTCACGAGGGTCGGGTGGGAACATAAAACTTTTTACCGTTTCAAACGCTAACTTTAAAAAAATTGAACCTATTTTTTTAACACTATTTAAGTCATTCATCTCTCATTTTTTTAACACACAACTCTTACTTCTTCTTCTCTTTCAACTCTCCGCTACAAAAATGCTTCCATGCGTCTCCATTTGGACCAAAGATGAGGAGTTCACTTTGACCATTGCGTTTCTACACGTTAGGAAGTCAGACATTGTTACAACACATGGATTAGGTATTGAATTTTGGGATTTGGTTAAGGATAAATTTGACGAGGAAATGGGTTACGCAACCATGTGTACAAGCGATGAAATATCGTCTAAGTGGGATAGTATATTAGTAGTGCTTGAAAGATTTCACCGAATCGACAATAGACAAATAGATAATTTGGGAAATGATGACAATGTTGTTCAAGAATCTTGTGTCGAATACACACAAGTTAATGAAAGTTCGTTTACTAAGTAAGAAGTTTGAGAACTTATATTCGATGTCAATACTGGTTAAATTGAAATATTTAGTATTTTTATTTTAATGTTATGTATTTTTATTTTTAGTGTTATGTATTTTTTTTTCAATGTTATGTATTTTTATTTTCAAATTTTTATTTGTTTTATATATTTATGTTAAATTTAAATACAAAATAAAAAAATAAAAAAATGATTGAGGGGACTTTGATTTATTTTTTGGGTGTAAGGGAGAAGGAAACCTCCTTTTGACATGAGAGTAAAGTGACATTGATGTGGCATAATAAAGCTTTAGAGACTTCATTCCACACCGTGTAGCATAAACATGAAAGTAAGGGGTTGGCGGGCCCTATGGACCGAACCAATCAGATTTATTTATATTTTTTTAAAACGGCCAACACAACATTTTATGTCTGACTCCCAACGGGAGTTTTTTCTACAAATCTTACTTCCATTGGGAGCCAGATCCCGCATGTGGTTCCCGAACCAGGGAAAACCCAATCCCTCACCCGCCCTAAGGCACGACAGTGAGAAATTTGTAAAACCCGAATAGGATAAAAAATCAAACCTGAGACCTCTCAGTCCCAAGCCTTATCCATCATTTCCCATGTCACTCCAAATTTTTTTTATTTAAATAATATTTTAATGAAAGATGAAAAAAAGAGTGATATGACATTAACCTTGTAATATCATTCACATTTGGTACACCAAATGTATGTGAGTGTGTCCACCAAATTATATGGGATGAGTGTAAGACTGTAAGTGGTTGTGAGTGGAGAAAAGAGAAAATATTTGGTGGAATCACTGTTTCACCCTATATATGAAAAGTTACTGTTCATCCCTATATATATTTTAATATTTTTGTAAGTATGTGTGAGTGAGTAGAGAAAAATTAAAATGATAAAAGTATGAAAAAGTATTATTATTATAATTAAGAGAGAGAAAATTTAGGGGTGGAGTAGTGATTTTTAGTGTAATTTGATGGATAAGGGGATGCGAATGCTCTAATGTAAGTGTAAAAACGAATTAAACAATTATCGATGGCTTAAGAGTATAAGGAGTGGAGGGGGGGGGGGGGAGGGGCGTGATGCGCCATGTGACACTTGTGGGACCTAGGTGGGGGGGGGGGGGAGGGGGGAATCATGGGGAATGAAAGGGGGGGAAGAGAATAATATTATGTTGTGTTAAAGTTAAAAAAAACTGACCAATCAAAAATCACACCTCAAAAGCTAGTCCCGCCCCCTGCCCGGCCAATTTCTCCCGCCCATGGGCCCCCCTCCACGCCCAATAAGGATGGTGTTGAGGGCTTGAAGAGGACTTCCCGCCCTACTCTTGATAGCCTAAGAGAAAATAGCCTATGCCAAAGTGAGTTCCTACTCCACATTCTCAATCCCTTTTAGTTGCATTTTTTGTTGTACTTATCTTAAATTTTCAAATCACCAATATTTTTTATTTTAATAAGTATTAAGAAAAAAAAAAATGGGAAAATGACCGATATAGCCCGTTGACCGGCCTATTTGCACAAATAACCCTTGCACCCCCCTTAGGAGAGACGGGACACGGCTCCCAATGAGCCTGAACCGGCTCCCAAGGGGGCTTACCGTTTCAGCCAACGGACGACCGCCACGTGGCGTTGTTGATCCCGAGGCTGTCCCTGCCGTCTAAAGCCGTCTTGGGAACCGTCTGAACCGGCTCAAGTGTTTCGGGAACCGGCTTTCGGGTCTTTCGGGAACCGGCTTTTTCAGCCGGGTCACATTTTACAATGGTGACTCGCCGTCTCCCGAGACGTCGTCTCCGGTGAGTCCCGATGGTTCGACCGACGCTTCGGTGTCCAGGTCACCACCTATAAATACCGTCTCCCGTCTCCCGTCAGAACATCCAAACCACCACCACCGTCTAACAGTAGCAGCATCCAAACCACCACCGTCTAACAGTAACAGCACCACCACACAACCACACCGTCTACCACCACCGTCTCACAGAAATGGCACCACAAAGATGGACCGAAGAACAAGAGATTGCACTTGTATCGGCTTGGCGCCACGTTGAAGAGAGCACCCACCAAACGAACAAATGGTTTCGTATCCAGCACGAGTATAACCGGCTGGTTGGTGGGTCTGACCGGACAACGGACTCACTTAGCCGGAAATTGAATGATTTGACAACGAAATGTCAAATCTTCAACTCGTACCACAACGCGACACGTCAGGATGTACCCCGTGGCTTTCCCGAAGACACGTCAATCCGACACTCCCTAAGACAATATAAAAACGGGCAGGGCAAAGAATTTAAACATTTGTCCGCCTGGCAAATGATGAGGGATTATCTTAATTAGTTTGTAATCGAATTTTATTTAATGTTTATTAATGTTTATTTATGTTTTTTTAGTGTTTATTTATGTTTATTTATGTTTATTAATGTTTTTTTTAGTGTTTTTTTATATAAAAGTAAATATTTCGTTAATATTACAATAACAATATTATTACAAAAACAATAAACAAACTATACTATTACAACAAACTTCCCAAACCATACTATTACAACAAACTTCCTAAATTTACTTGCTAAGAACTAAGAACTTTGTTTGAATGGTGTATGTGCGCCACATAGACAAAGAACTCTTCTTGCAAATAAAATAGACTACCACATTGTCAATGCAAATTACACGGGTTAACCCACGCGCAGATGCAACAACAATCCAAGTAGTCGTACGCAGATGAAACAACAATCCAAGTAATCGGCCATTATTTTCGTAAGCCGGTAGGCTTCGGTTGGCAAACCAAAAAACATTTTGGAAGATGAAAGGTTTGGACGGTGCAAGTTTTCTTAAATGAAATCCGGTATTTATATACAATTTTCAGACGGTTCAGCCGGTTCAGACGGTTCCCAAGACGGCTTCAGACGGCAGGGACAGCCTCGGGATCAACAACGCCACGTGGCGGTCGTCCGTTGGCTGAAACGGTAAGCCCCCTTGGGAGCCGGTTCAGGCTCATTGGGAGCCGTGTCCCGTCTCTCCTAAGGGGGGTGCAAGGGTTATTTGTGCAAATGGGCCGGTCAACGGGCTATATCGGTCATTTTCCCAAAAAAAAATCTATTGAATTAACTTTTCAGAAAATCTATCTTTTCAGTTTTCAGAATAGTACAATGCAATTTAGAAGGGTGAGGTAGATTGATTTACCGAGGCCCAAAATATTCACGTATTTTTACTTGACACGTATTTGCTTTCCTACAAACTTGATATGGATTTGATTTTTGTAACTTAAAAAACAGGGAACTCGATTCTCTAAGGATACTTATGAGCATATCACGAACCAAGAAGGTGGTCATTGATAGCTAGCTGACCCATGGATGATAGGGATGGAGATGAGTCTTACAACATTAAATAATCCATCATGTCCCCGCCATTAGATGGAATGGCAAAAAACATCGAATATAAGAACAAGGCTTCATTTGGAGATCGTAAGTTCAAATCCGAGCCAACATGGGTTTTTGTCCAACCATGCATTACGCCAGAGAGTCTTGGTTTTTGTAGTGGCGCAAGTTTGTCAATTGACTGTTGGCGGTATGGTTTCCCGTGGGGACACGGAGAAGACTTGTAACTCTTTAAGCCGGTGTTATGCCCCTCTGTGAAGAAACCCGGTGGGTTTCAATCCGAGACCGGTCTCACAGCCGTGCCTGCGGCTGCCCAGTCCCAACCGTGCTAAGAGAGTGGTATCTTCACTGTCACTGTTAAAAAAATCATCTTGTAGATTTTCTTGGGATGATGTACGTTTTATGGTGATTTGAGTTATCACGAGGATACATTTTACAAATTACTAAAAATCATAAAAAACAAATTTTATATATGAAACATTCACAAGGAAGAGATGTGTATGCCTTAGTTCAAATTTTTAAATGTAAGGATATATTCCACACAATTCTCTTAAAGGGACATGATATTATAAGAAACGATTCTGGTACAAAAAGATGTAAAAAGGCTTATAGGTGCATACTATTTAAAACACAAAGACACATATATTGTAGGTTTTTTATTTTATTTTCACAAAAGTTAGGACATAGTGTGCATTACACTTATAAACGTTATGCATCATTATCATTTCTTTATAATCTTTGAGAAGTTTTGGTTTTTGGAAAAATAAGCTTTCAACTCAAGCTAGTTTTGAAGTATTGTTAAATATACACTCAATGTAATTACAGTTACTTTGTTCTTGTTTGTAATATTTATTACGCTAAAATATCTAACTTTTTTCATACTTTCAGAAGATATTAATAAAGAAAAACATTATTTTTTTATGAAACAATAATAAAAGAAGATATATTTATGTGATGTGAGGCAAGGACTATTGGCCACATTAACTAAGTAGGTTTGTTTTAAATTCAATTTCTATGGACAAACGCATACAATAAATGGCCACCTTTAATCGTTCAATTTTTGTCACAATTATTTGTAAGTTTACTTATTAATGTATATCTATCTATCTTTCTTACCTTATTAAGGAGGAGAGATGGCTACATTAGTAATTTCCTATGTTTTTTAAGATGCCATATGAAAAGTTTAATGCTTCACACCCAAAATGTCATGAAATTTTTCCCAATAATACCCTTTTATGCAAAATCCTCTTGTACATCCACTCTCCTACTTATTATTTATTACATGGAGCAACTTTGGTGAATTCATGTGTGTATGTCACGTATGAAACACAACGTAAAGTTTTGATTTACGAGCTATTTGGCAAACTTGTTTGTATCATTTAATAGTATATATTGTTAAGTGGTAGGCGTGACCAAAGTGTTACGTGTGAGGTAGTGTAGTCTTGAGAATAAATGTATTATGGAACTAACCTTACGAGTTGTTGAATGGATTATTACTAGAATCAACCTAAAATCAATGTATTTCAATAATCCGTGCGAATGTTATTATACTTTAGTTGAGATAAGAATAATTATCTTATGTTGTTACAAGTATTCGTCATTTAATATATCATTTAAATAAAAAGTTTTCGATGAATTTTACGTCTTAATGAATTGATACAATTTGATGTAGTTTTTAAACCCGCCGCAACGCGCGGGTTACTAACTAGTACTACATTATAAAGAGCCAAAAATTGCTATGATGGTAAAATCATCTCATTTTTAAGATGGCATATCAAAAGTTTTGTGCTTAAAACTCAAATGTCATGAAAAAATTTCTTAGAGCATTCTCAATTGGGGAACTAAATGCATGTGAGTGTGTCCACCAAATTATATGGGGTGGGTATGAGTGGTTGTTAGTGGAGGAGAAAGAAAATATTTGGTGGAACCACTGTTCACCCATATATTTGAAAAGCTACTGTTCACCCCTAAAAATATTTTAATATTTTTGGAAGTGGTTGTGGATGAGGAGAGAGAAAATATAATGATAAAAGTATGAAAAAGTATTATTATTTTAAAAAGGAGAGAGAAAATTTTAGGATGAAATAGTGATTTTTAGTATAATTTGATGGAGGAAATTTGATGAAAGAGATGAGAATGCTCTTATACTGCCATTCTTTGCATAACCCTTTTGTACATACAGTACTTGCTCCTACAAATCAATCGACAAGAATTAAATTTTTTCAATTCAATTTCAATATCTTCAATGCTGGTTCAAAAATTTAATTGGATTTTGGTTTCAAATCCCTGGTGTTTATAATCTGAAGGTGTATATTAACCATAGGGTTTCGTCTCTTTTGTTCTTCTCACAACCCTATCTGCAGGGGGAGATTGTTTGCTCTGAATCACCAGGTTTCAAGTTGTTCTTCCCTCTTACATTCAGTTATTGCATCTATGGCAGATGACAACCACAAGCTTAAACCCCTAAATTTTACCATTTTCCTTCCGTTTATTCCCTTACCCTGCCTTTGATTTGTTCAGAATAGATGGCTTGTGAAGGATTGAAACCATCGTCTTCAATACCAATTAATAATCCCCTTCAATTTGTCATCCCCCGTTCAATGTAATCATTCCCTTCGTTTATCCAATAATTTTGTGTACATATGTAATCGTCCAGTTTCATTTTTATGCAGGAACTTTGAGGATTCCATAGCAGTTGGTACGGTTTCACAAGATTTAATGATTTGGTATTTTTTTTTCATGATGGTAGGTCGACGAATGTTCCAAAACATAACGTATTTGTATCTGGGTAAAGAAATCATCCCTTATCTTATGTTATTTTTGTAGGGTTTTGCTATGTGAATCAATTTTTGAGTTCTTGTTCTTCAATTAAAGATTTATTCAATATGGGTTTAAGTTATTTGTTTACATGTTTGATTTGCCAAATTCTTGTTTTACATCTTTCTTACTTCTTATATCATTTTCAGGTACCTTTGAATGAACCCCACCCCTCATTCTCCCATTTCTTCAATTCACATCTTTAATTTGTCAACCTGATGAATTCAATTTGCATCATCAATCGACTTCGTTTATAGGGTTTTTTTTTTGGTAACAGCCAACACAAGTGGATTCCATGGATGTTGGTTCAGTTTATCAGGTAAATTTAGCCTTATACGGATGTAGATATTGGATTTGATTAGATGATTTATTTATTTATTTGTGTTTTCCTAATTGGGTTGTTGAGCTTTGCTTACTTGTTTGATTCGATTATAGAATATGGAATTTGTATGTACATTTTGATTTGAATTATTATTCTTTGAGAATGGATTTACAAAATTGATAATGCATTTTTATTTTTCTTGATGAACACTAGTTGCTTGATAAAAGTCCTCAATGAGTACAATATACTTAAAGTTCATATTAGTAGTTGATCTTAAGGTTGTTAATTGGTTAATCTTTTGTTTGGTGTTTGATGGTACTAAAATGACCATTTAGTGAGAGATGGTTGTTGTTAACCATAAATCCAAACAAAGAGTTGTCTCATCTAAGTAAGTGATAAAAATTTAATTAACTATTTCTTTGGTTCTTCTCTAGTTATGATTTATTAAATGTATAAGTTTTCTTAACATGGGTTTAGTTTTCTGGGAAGTTTTATTGGCAATGTGATGCATGGGCTTTAGTCCCAAGAATTAGCCTTAACTTTGGAACCACTGATTCGAGGATGGGTATGATCACTCCTGCTCTTTCATTTATTTGATGCCATTTTATTAAACATTATATTCAATTTTTGTAACTTGTTTTTGAAACTATATAGCAGTTTGATTATATTATGTTGTGCAGGCTTTCATGTATCTACAGTTTACATGTTATAATTTGTTTGATGGGTGCGAGACAGGTGCAACGTGCATGTCAAAACTTCTGCTGTTCATCACCAAGATTAGATCTCTATCTTATTTAGATTTAGTGTACATATGAAAAGCAAAGGGGCATGTTCATTTCAGTATTTACTAGAACCAATTTGCAAACATTTGCAAAATTTGATCTTCGATGAGGCTCTAGGTAGATTGCGAGTTAATTCGGTTTACCATTGTCCTTTGTTCTATTTGCGGCTTGTTTTTAAAATCCTGTTTTACAATGAGGATTTCCTAGCTATTATTTGATAGCTTATTAGTGGATTCCAGGGTTTCGTCATGACTCGACCCATGATGTACAAAAAAATAGTACCCACCATAACTGCTTATGAATATGCATGATTACAAGTCATACAAACACACAACAGTGCTCAAGTTTGGCTTGGTTTTAGGTTGCATATAAAGCTTGAGGTCCTGAGACAATTTTGGGACTTTTTTTTTTTTAACCTAGACCGAGTATGGTATCGCTTCTATTCCTACTCACGACTCCCCCTAAAGTTTGCCACTAAATGCCAGACACCAAAAGGCCTATATACCAGTCAAACTATCAATGTCATATGTTATCTCTATAAGTTTATTAGTATTTTTAATTATATTTCTACTACAACTAATGCTACACAATTTCAGCTTATTGGTTAAACTGAAGATAATAGCAACTTCACACAATAGTAAACTATTTCCATGGTTATTGCTATATCTGTTGACTAAATGCAAACACATTATGTGACAAATGTTACCTCCACATGGTCTTTGTTTCGGTTTGGAATTGATTATTGTTAGGTTAGTATAAATTGTCCAGCTACTCTTCACTATTATAAATGCAATGTTTAAAGGCGAAAAGGGGCAATACAAAATAGGAAATTAGAATACAACACATTTGTTGAGAAGAAAATATTGCAGGATTATAAACATTTATCTAGAAGATAAGAGGGACAAGAGACCAGTGAAAACAACACATTTTTTAGATGGAATATATTTCTTATAGTTCAAACTTAGATAGGGGGGGAGAGAGAGAGAGAACGCTTACTGATATGAAATCAAAAGCTTTTGTATCCTTTTTCTTTGAGTTGTTCGTCATTGAACTAGGCATATGGATTGCAATGCTTGTATTAATTATATATGGAAAATCTGAATTAGACACCCCAATATGAGTTCCAGAAGCATTGTTTGCACTGGGATTCGCGACGACAACAGCATGTCGTAGAAGGAGATAACAAGATTGACCGTTAACGAATCTGTCTTGAAGAGCGAGATCCTTATTGCATAGATAAGGTGCCTATGTTGACGCGGGTACTTCCAGAATGCTATCAGAAAAGCAAAGAAGGGGCTGTTGTTGATACTTGTTTGATTCGAAACTGGTGAGTAGTGGTTTTCTTTTTCTTTTTTTCCCCTGGTTAACAACCAAGCAAAACTCTCTATATTGATTCACTACTCCTACTCCTACAGGGTTATAAGGTTTATCCACTTCCTTATGTGCCGCCATTGACATTTGGTCTGGCCATTGCTGATATAAATTGTTGTTGAGCTAAAAGGTTGCTCATGGCACTGTAATTCATTTGTTGAGAAGAAAATATTGCAGGATTAAAAATTAATCAAGAAGATAAAGCATTATATGTCATAAGATTCATAGGGAAAATGGGATTAAATACCATCCCATTCCCAAGTTCTTGAGATTTCAGTATGTCATTTAAAACATCATTCGACTGATGACTTGAACTCATTTTAGAACTTGAAAATATCATTTTATTGTAAATAATTATCATCTGACACTTGTGTGATATACGAACTTTATTGGACCTAACCAACTTGGGTAACGACTAAGAGTAATGACACGAAAAACTTGATGAGATGAACTTTAGGGAACCCTTAGATGGTTGTGTGAAATGAATAATGTTAGTTGTAGTATATTGCAAATTTAGACTCAAAATATATTTTTGCTATGCTTCTTATTGCTAATTTATTACACCGTACGTATGTAGTTGGTTGTATGGAAGCATGTTAAAGGTGGAGATTTGAGGCCTTAAATAAACAAGTTTTTAAGAGGTATGAACACCTGGCCATCTTTGAAATAGGAGAAATCATTTGGTGTTACTTTATTATCAGAGTATTTAATTGTTTGAAATGACATTTCTTACTAATATCATTGCCTCAACTTTTAAGTTAAACCATTTTTAGGATTGCCAGAACCAAACAATTACATAAATGTTGAGGGAAATGGTGGCTTGGATTTGTAGCTTTGTTACTTCGAATATGGACATCAGTAGCTTTTTGTGCTCAAATATTGAAATATTTAAGTATTCTTTGTTGTTCCAGCAAGTTCAGTAACATATGATGAAGAATTCTGTTATAAACATTTCTTCCTATATTTCTTGTAAAAATTAAGTAAATTTTATGCTCATTACTAATAATGATTTCTTTCTAAATATTTATAATTCCTTATTATTCTAATATATAAGGATTTTGCCATTCACAAACCGAGTATTATTTGATGCTCCACCTGATGTCCAACAGCTTTGATGCTTGGCAAATTATGAAGCTTTGCGATTTTCAACCTTTTATTAACAACGGGAGACTATGTTGTACTCGTCTATCTTTGGCTACATAAATAATCTTTTTTTTTTAACGGCTTAAATATACCAAATTCATCATTGGGTGGCAAACTACACTAAACGTTGAATATATATGACAAGCATATTTGGTGCCAAACTAGTGTAAACTCAAATCTTCACATAAACATTATTTCAGTATTAAAACTTTTTTTTTTAATATGTATGACAAGTATATTAGGTGGCAAACTAATGTAAACTAAACGTTGAATATAATTTATTTACAAGTGTTAAAAAAAAACCCTTTAAATAAGTCTAATAATAAACATATTTGTAAGGTTAAAGGGTTCACTTATACCAGACTAGGTATATATATTTTAAGCAATTAAGCTTGTTAGGCCATGTTTGGCTAAACTTCTCCTTATCACCTTATTTCCTTTTTCACTTTCTTATCTCCTTAATCCCATAAGTCTCAAATCCTTACTTATAACTTATCTCCTTTTCAACCCACAAAAACTCCTTTTCAACCCATTACCCAAACATTATTTTCTCCTTATCTCCTTCTTAATTAAGGAGATAAGTTATAAGGAGGTAAAATAAGGAATCCCAACATGGCCTAAACTGAACGCTTGGACTCAACAAATCACAAATTGCTCAATTAGTTTCATTTGCATGAAAAGCCAAAGAAGACAAGGGGCAATTTGGTAATTGTCTGGGTCGTAGGTGGGTGCTAGTGGATAATTGCTCTTCTTTTTAATCTTCTTTTCTATCTTAAGTTTCAAGGAATAGGGTGTAGACCATAATTCCATATGACTATCATGGGGAATAGTAATGAGCTGTTCTTAGCATTATCATTATCGTTAGACCATGTGTAGTGGGGGGATTTATATATAAAGCCCCCCTTTCTGATTGGTCCACGTGGCAGCTGAGTCAGCATGGGGAGAGAAACTGAAAAAGGGGTGTAGTGGTGGGGCTTTATATATAAAGCCCCTATTAATATTTTATTATATCTTTTTAATTAAAAAAATAATAAAAGAGAGAGATAGGGTGATGTGGCTTGAGATGATTGGTGGGGGCACAAAGGATTGGGCGTTATTTCCATAGAGCCCCAAGCTAATTTTTGTTCATGAAGCCCCCCTGTAATGGTGTACAGGGGGCGCTATATTTTCTTTTTCCCCACATAGCGCTCCATTACGGAGGCTCTTATAAATTAAAAAAATCCATTAAAGAAATCTTTTGGGTTTGTGTTTGTCATCACTTTGTAGATACAAAGATCAACGGAGGAAATACAAAGAACATCATACCTAACATATTAAAATTTGTGCTTTTTGTACTTCCAATAACATACTGGAAAATATTTTAATCCTAGGTTCAAACTTATGCTTTAATTGCATTAATAACTAGTCGAATAAATTTAGTTAGGGTGGGATGGCACTCTGAAGTTGTTTTTTTCTTTCACTGTTTTAAGGTAGCACTTAACTAATTCATTTCATTAAAATATTTATTTTTTAGTTTTTTAAATTACCGTTTTAAAAAAATTGACCGATTGATTTAAAAGAATTGTTTGTAAAACTAAAAAAAAACCGTTTCATTAAAATTAAAAAAAATTACAAGAAACATCAATTAAAATAAACATACAAACACCTAAATTTACTCGTCGCCTTCATCCTCCTGGTCACCTTCAACCCAATAACGCTCTCAATCGTATTTCGCCGCTATTTCTTCTTTACGTTTCAAAACCAAGCCCAAAGATTTACCTTTGAGGTGGCCGTGCAGTTTTGAATACATATTCAAGTCGTGGTCATACTGCCTTTGTCTCAACAATTCGCGTTGTTCCTCTAAAAACGCTAAAGTTTTTTCGTCTTGTTGAGATTGTAGGGTGACCAACTGGTTCAATTTGTCTTCTTTCATCGCTCGGTATGACCCAAATTCGTCAACCCATGATGATTTGCTTGAAGACTCGGCGTCGGCTTTCTTATTTTTTTTTTCGTTTGGGCCTCGTTGGGTTGGTATCTTCATTGAGATCCGGCATGTGGCTAGTGGGGGTAGAGTCGTCCGGTGTGAAAAATGCAGTCGCCTGATAGTTGCCGCCTTCCGAAGACTTCCGTCTCTTGTCGGAATGACTATCAGACGGTTCTTTACCCATCAATGTTTGCTTTTTCACTTGTCATGATCTTTTACAATATCCCATGTCGCTTGATGATTAAAACCAAAAGGATGAGTTTTTCTGTAATCTTTCAGCACCGTTTGCATGACGTTAAAAGATCACTACATCCCATCCCTCGTAGGCGCTCCTATATTCAAGCAAGTAAAATATATTTTAGAAAAATTTATATAATTAAATAAAACCGTAACTTAAATATATCACAATCGTTACCGCTTGTTGATGAAGGCTATTGAACGCATTCATTTGTGGGTTCATGGCGGTCCATTTAGAAGTAATTTGATCAACTATTCGGGTGGATCCTCCCAACAGTTCTGCGTAATGTTTTTGGACCGCCCTCCAAAAACTCACTTTGCTTCTTTGGTTACTCTTCTCGCTATTCTCCGATACATAGCACCAAGCTTTTGCCAAAGCAACCTCTTGTGATGTATTCCTGTTAAAAACTCTAGATCTAAACTAAAAGAATATCAACAAACATACAAATATAAACAATCACACAAACACATGAGAATAGCGACAAAAAAGGTGACAAAATCTTATTTATCCAACCCTAAAGCTTTACCCCCCCCCCCCCCCCCCCAATACACAATGATTCAACCAATCGAAGAATCCAGAAAAGAATATACAAAGTCTGATTATGGCAACTGATTGTTTAGATCAGTTGACACAACCTATAACAACAAACAATACAGACTTATAGTGATTAAACCCTAATCACTGATTAAACCCAAGTTTATCAAACACTTGAGTTTGTTATAACAAACTCAGTTCATCAGCTCACAAATACAGCCCACCAGCTAGGCCTAATGCATTAGGCCCAAACCTGAAATGAATATTAAAACAAGAGCCCAAACAACAATATCTTACTAAGCCCAATACAAAAGGTTTGAATCACATATTATTTTAAACAATTCCACTTCACAGCTTTTGTTCGCTTCCCAAATTCCCCCCGCCTCTCGCATCAACTTCTACAACTTGATCCTCTACACCATCCTCTGCTTCATCGCCTAATTCTTCATCTCTATGTTCCTGCAACTGTGTCTCTGACACAGTTTCCTCCTCGTCATCGTCATCATCATCTAGGTGGAGCTCGAAGTCCTCTAGTTGGGATGTTGTTAATTGAGACAACGTAAAAAATCGTGGATACAAAACGGGTTGGCTTTGGGGTTGTTGGTAAAACGGTTGTGGTTGTGGTTGAGGTTGACTTTGTGGGAATCGTGGGTAGAACGGTTGTGGTTGGGGTTGGCTTTGTGAAAAAATTGATCACGGGCCTATAGGCTTCAACCGTACCCGAGCTCGAACCCAAACCCGAACCTCTACCTTGACTACTAGAACCCCCGACTTTAGATTTCGAGGTTCCCCTTCTACTCTTCGAAACACTCTTTGATTTCCTTGGATCCATTTGTTTTGTTTGTGTTTTAAAGTAGTTTAGTTAATCTAGTTGTTTGTTTGTGTTTCTTTATTTAAACCGTGCACAATTTTATACCATTTGAAAATAACGGTCAAAAAATGTTACCGTTTCATATTAAATAAATTCAAACGGTAAAAAAAGTAATAAAATAAATACTAAATTCGACCGTTGCAATTATTATCGTTCGTTACCAGCCCGTTAGATACAACCAGCAAATGGTTCACGGGACCACTACCAGTATGGGTGACGGCGGTGTTACTGTGCTAGTAGTGGGATACCCGTGACCAATTCAGATGGCGCTCCTCCCCCTTAGTTTAGATTGTGTAACACCATCCCCACTTCTTGAACAATCGGACAACCACATATGATGAAATATATATTTAAGAAAAAGTTACATTTTTAGTTTTCAAGTTTATTGATAACCGCACCTGTTATCCTTTACATTTAACAAAAGCATCCGCAAATGGTGTGTTTACTCAAGGTTTGGAATTCCAAACTTTGTCTTCGGACGGGTGAATAATTGGAGTAGTTGGTTTGGAATTCCATCTCAAGTGTTTGGTCTAGAATATTACCAATTCAATGGTGGGGCTCCACACCCATACAATATTTATTTATTTGTTTTTTTTTTTTTTTTGTAAAATTGAGGTGTGAAGCAAAGGCTGAATGATTTATTTTTGTTAGAAAAGTGAGTTTGGAATAGTAGTATGAAATGATATGACATGCTATTGTGGTCGCGTTTGAATTTTCAAACCACTAAGACTACTAGGTATGGGGGCGGTATAGGGGAGGCAATCAAATGCCGGGTCTCGCTACACCACCTCCCTGGGGCGGCAACGACATGGGGGCATCTGGTTGCCGTTCTTGCCGGTCCAATTTTTGAGAGGGAATCCAGATTTAGAACGTTGGGCAACGGACTTTTTCCAAAATTCGACCGTTATTAAAAAAAAAGGTTTTTTTTCAAACTCTATAAAACCAAACAATCGAAACCCTTTTTCACCACAATTTTTATACCACTTTTATAAACACTCTTTCAAACACTCTCACTATATTTAAACCAACAATTATTTATAAAAAATCCAAACCCTCAAACAACCATATCCTTATCATCTTCTTCGTCGTCTTCGTCTTCTTCGGGTTCATCATCTACAAACGAAGCCGTAAATTTTGTTATAAACATCGTGGCACAAGCAGCGCAGATCATTGCCGAGGAGCAAGGAGATGAAGTCGATTCGGTAACTCGAACTAGGAAAGCGGCTATAAATAGAGACCGAGAGGGTAAGTTTTATATTTTTTTATATTATTTACGTGTATTATATATATATATATATATATATATATATTTTTAACATTGTAGATTTTTATTGTGTTTATATTTTTGTAAATATGTGTAGGTGCCAATGATAGATTGGTGGCCGATTATTTTGCCGACGAACCCTTATACTCGGCGGAAGCATTTAGGCGTCGGTTCCGAATGAGTAGAATATTGTTCTTACATATAGCCGATGATATGGCTAACTTCGAGCCATTTTTTACCTTACGATACGATGCTAGAGGCAAAAGGGGGTTCACCACCCTACAAAAATGCACGACGGCACTTCGGCAACTAGCGTATGGGACTACGGTGAATTCCTGGGACGAGTATTTAAGAATGTCGGAAAGAACTGCACGAGAATGTCTGTACAAGTTTAGCAAGTGTGTGGTGAAGCTTTACAGCAAGAAATATTTGCGAAAACCAAACTGCACGAGAATGTCTTGTTGCATAACATGATACTCGAAGACGAAGGCGCCGCCATCTGTGTGTATGACGAGAATGCCCCGCCGGAGAATACGGTGCCTGTCAACCCACATCAACAAGATTTAAACGAGTTCTCGTTACAGAACGAGTTCACACATCGCAATCTTCAAGCGGACTTGGTTGAATATATTTGGAACAACGGGCAAGAGTAGATTATTTGTATTTTTTTTATGTTGAGTAGGTTACTTTAATTTTAGTTATGTTTTTTTTAAATTATTTGTAATGGTTTTAATGTAATATTTACTTTTTAATATTAATATTAGAATATTAAGTTTTTTATTGTAACATTAATATGGTAATATTATTTAATTAAAAAAAAGAAAAAACATTAAATGATGATGAGTCTCTCCACACCCCTAGTAGGCTAGTACCATCATCTCATGGATGCTCCTACCCCACGCTGACGTGGCAGCTGAGGTGAAGAACTATCATGGATGATGGGCCTCCTCCACACCTAGTAGTCTAATTGTGGATGCTCTGGTTAAACTAAATATCATTTTTTAAATGTTCGCCACATATTTCATCCTTTTTTTATGTATGAGTGTTAAATTCATTTGTTTAGTATAGTCATATGCAATAAACATAATGGTAGACTTTAACTTTTATTAACCCCATACACCCAATAATCAACCATATGAAGATATGGGGCTGTTTATGAGCCGGGCAGATTCGATTGGAGTTTTGCTCGTGTTTGGCTTGTTTATAAACCGAACTGAGCGGAGCAACTCATTTACAATCGAGCCAAAAACCGAGCGAGCATTTTTCGAGCGCGAATATTTCCGTGCGAGCGTCGAGCGAGAATCGAGTAGAGAGTAATTTGGCCAACCAAAAAATTCGGATGTTTCGTTCGGTGTTTTCATTGTCGGGTGACAACTAAGGTCGAACTGTCCGATGATAACACTAATATTGAAATCCGAGTGTCCGAGGATGAGGCTGGTGAGGCGAGGAGCATACTGCAGAGAACAGTTGTTGCATTGTGATGTAGGGTGATATCAAGCGACGATTAGTGATGGACGACTAATAACATAAAGAAGTCAAGACTGTCACCTCATTACTTATGGTTTTATTATTAAACTTAGTGTTAAATTTTTTATTGTGTTAAGTGGGCTAGTTATATTTTGTTTGTATTTATTTGAGCCAAATCTAATAAAATGTTATGTATAAAGCTATAAATATATCTGTAACGTGTGTCTATATTTATAATTAATATATAATAAATAAATAAAAATTTATTCGAACCGAACCGAGCCAAGCGGACCTTTGCTCATGCTTGGCTCGTTTACAAACCGAACCGAGTCGGTCGGCTCATTTACAACCGAGCGAAAGATCGAGTGAGCGAGTGTTTTTCAAGCATTTTCCGAACGAGCCACGAGCGACAAACGATTTGAACAACCCTATGAAGAAAACATGATCTAAACCCTCAAGAAGCGGAGGAAGATGACAACTCTACATATTATTCAAAGAAACAAATAATCAATGCTATAACTTACAAGAATAATCACCCACCACCCGTGTGACCTAGTGTGAATTAAGAGCGTAGGAGACGAAATTGGGTGATATTTGATGATCCGTTCACTACAAAAGCCTCGAAATTGTGTACCACTTAAGATGAATCGTGGTTTAACATTTCGAAGATTTGGTCAAGCCATGAAGAGGGTATGGGGACATGGGGTGTGGTGTGATGATATGATAGAGCCAAATTCGAGATTGGCGATCCAATACATGAACAAAAAAATAAACAAACTGGAACGTAGTATGCAAATACGTATTGTTCTTCAATCCTGTGCTCATTAAATATCAATGCAAATATACAATTTTAAGGAGGACAAAATGCATGGGATTCTAATAATCGGAGTGGGAAACTAATAGTGTCAAAACAACCAAATATCTCACACGCTATACCCAAAACCAAAGTATTTTACACTTAGAGGATGTTTGGCTCTCCTTTTTGTTTTAACTTTTCATTTGTGTATAATAAGAGCATTCACAATACGTTCTCCATCTCCATCCACTTACAATCACTCACAACCACATATTACACTAAAAATCATCTCATTTCTCTCTCTGTTTTAATTAAATAATATTTTTTATACTTTTATCATTACCTTTTATCTCTCTTTTACTCACAACTACTCTCAAAAAGTATTAAAAAATTATAGAGGGTGAACAGTTCCGTATCAAATACAGAGATGAACAGTAACTTTTATCCCTCCTCTACTCACAAACATTTACCACTATAGATCAAAATATGGAGATTTCACTCACAAAAATATGCATGTCCTATTGTGAATGCTCTAGGTCGTTTTGAAAAAGTAAGGAATGTGTTACTTTTTGAACCTACTTATAACTTTTGAGAAAAATTTACCTATATGCCCTCATTATATCCTTATACCTACCCTCCTTATATTCTTTTTGGTCATTTTACTTGAAAATCTAATCCAAAAACTTTTTTAAAAACTCCATTTTAAAAAGCTAATACAAACACTTTTCTGAAAACTCCTTTTTAAAAAGTAATAAATTAATAAGTCATTTTCACCAAAAGTCTTTTTTACCACAAATAAGTTTATCCAAACAGGCTAAGTATCTAGAAAAAACCCAAAATTTTGAAGAAACCCCCACAAACCCATCTAGTGGACCACAATGCACCACATCACCATTCAAAGTAAATTATTTTTTATTAACCTAAGGGTATTTTAGTCATTTTCCCCTCTTCTCTTTTTTCAAACCCTCAAGTGTCAGTATATATGTCTTCTCCTCTCTCCCATTTTTTTTTTCAAATTTGATTTCCCTCTCTTACCTGCTATCTCTCAAAGCCAGATCTCCAAACAAGGATGCACCACCAAGAGAACCCATCTACTGACAAAAACCCATCTACCGAAAGAAACCGTCAACCAAAAACCTGCAACTCTGTTCAGATCCAACTTCTGTTTGGAACCCACATACCAACCAACACAGTCGGAGTAACAAAGGATGTGGTAAAAACGACGGCGGCGGTGGACAGGAGAGAGAAAAAAGGTGGGAAAAGCGAAAACGCCGGTGACAGTCGGTGAAACTACGACGGCGGCGGTGGTGAAAAATCAGGCGAAGTTTTGTTTTATGTTTTGATGTTTATTTTGTTAGTGGATTTTGAATTGTTGGATGTTTTGATATATTATTATATATTGTATAGAATCAATTGCTCACCTTTTTATGGTGTGATGATGCAGGGGATGTGTTTTATACGAGTGGTATGCATGTGTTGGAAAGAAGGGGACATGCTACCATGGAGTAAATTGCTTGGATAGGATCTGCTGCTGTTGATGCTATTAAAAAAAGGAAACTGATGGTAATGATGAATTGTTCTCCCACCCCTACCTTTTGTTCATGGTACCGTCACAAGAGAAAGCAGCAAAGGTATGTCTAGTTTCATTGTTTTGTGCTAACTGACGATGAATAATATTGATTATTATATTTGTGAATTAAATTGAATTTTCAAAAAAAATAATAATGAGTTTCTAGTTAATTGTATTTTTATTTTTTAGTTTAGTTTGTAAATCATAATAATAATAATAATAATATTGGTTTGAGATGGTGGGTGTTTGGGAAAATGGTTTTTGGTAAATGGTGATCACCAAGTTTTGATTTTTAATATGATTTTGAAAGGGGTTAGAAAACATTTAATGGTTAGAGTTTGAATTTGAGCTAATTAGTGTTTGGTATGTTTGCATCTGTTTCGTATGTAACAACATAACTAATCATGTTTACACGTAGGTTTACATATTAATTAACCTTTTTTATATGTTATGATTATTAGTATGTTTTTTTAATCAAAATTGGTGAATTTTAGTGTCTCTTAACGTATGCAACAATATGTCTGATTTGTTTTTTTACTAGTATGTGCATGTTTGTATGAGTAGTATAATGTGTGGAATGTATGTTTGCATCTGTTTCCTATATTTGCGTCTGTTTCGTATGTAACAACAGAACTAAGTTGGTATAAATTAGTTACCGATTTTTTAGTTTGATTTTTTGACTTTTCATGAGGTACACATGTTTTACTTTCAATAGCAGTTGCATATGTTAATCAATAAAAAAGTCACTTATCAGAAATGTAATATTGCATATTATAGAGGAAGAATTGGGAAAAAACTCTTGAATGGAATGTCATTGATCATGGGATGAAATCTATTTTACCAACAACTCTGCTCACATTATATATGTTTGAAGTTATATTAATTTTCGACAAAATATTAATTTGTTAAGACTTGGATCACGTTTACACGTAGGTAGCATACGTCAAAAACTGGTGAATTTTAATGTCTATTAACATACGTAACAATATGTAGGTAGCATATGTTAACACGTAGGTTTACATATTAATTAACCTTTTTACATATTAATTAACCTTTTTTTATATATTAATTAAAAAAAAGTCACTAATCATGGGATGAAATCTATGTTGCGTTTTGTTTCATATGTAACAACATAACTAAGTTGGTATAAATTAGTTTCTGATTTTTTTTACCAGATACAACGGTTTGATTTTTTGAGTTTCATGAGTTACACACAGGTTTACATATTAATTAACCTTTTGGTATATATGGGATCAAATCTATGTTTGCGTTTGTTTCGTATGTAACAGCAGAACTAAGTTGCGTATCAGTTTCGTATGTTTGATAACCTTGATAACTAAATGGATAAAACAATGTTTGTTTGTATGAGTTTCGTATGTTTTTTTGTAATCCAGATGGTTAACATACGTTAAGACGGGGGGGGGGGGGGGTCATGTAAATTGATGATTTTGTTTTCTTTTTGCAGGTGAATATATTTTTCTGCATTAAAGATGAAGATGATCATCAAGAATGAAGTGTAGACAATTTTTTTTATGATAGTTTTTTTTAGCATTTGTTGATTTGTAATGACCGTTTTGTTTGTTTTTAGCACTTTGTAAGAAACAATTCTTGTGTACATTTGAATGTTTTTTGATCTATAAAGTTTTTAATTGATTATATACAATCTGTGCATTCTTAACGTACGTAACACTGCATATGTTACATATGTAACATGACGTGCTGACAGATTTAGGACCATGGTCACAAAAGTATGAGAGAGATGATGTGACATGTGTCAGGTCAACTTGTCATAGATGCCTTTTCAGAAAAATGGCATTTGACCCTTTTGCCCTTTTTTTGTCATCTAGTCTATTAAAGGTAATAAATTTAAATCAATAATCATGAATAAAATGTGGACCATTGATCTAGTTTGGTCAATGGTTCTAAGAGAGTTTAGTGGGTTTCTTCAATTTAGGTGGGTTTTTATTTAATCCATCCCCTATCCAAACATGCCCTTAGATCAGTAGATTGTTTATAAATATATACAAGAACAAGAAAGAATTCCGAATCACCAACGTTATGATCTGATGCTAAGAAATGCAAACACAAGAAATCAGACATGAATCATTGCTAGCTTAACTCTTATTATGACGTGAAAAAAATAAAATACCAACAGTTAGAAAATAGGAGAACTATATAAGCCATATGTTTGATTTTGAATTGGAAATCATACGTACATTTCAACAAAAGAAATCTATAACCGTTTGAATGGGCCCTAGACCAGGTCTTAAATCAAATACACCTTTAGGTGGTTTTATGAATCTCGTGGGGTCGGTTTGACCTTCTCCAATCACGTACATGGCTGTTCACGAGCCGAGTCGAACCAAGCGGATCTTTACTTGTGCTTGTGCTTGGCTCATTTACAAACCGAACCGAGCCAATTGGCCCGTTTACAATCGATCCGGAAACCGAGCGAGCATTGTTCGAGCGCACATTTTTTCGAGCGAGTAACGAGCGGCGAATGGTTTCGGACAACCATAAATTTGGGATGTTTCCTTTAATATTCTCGCTGCCTAGTGATGACTGAGGTTCGATCGTTCGAGAACGAGGCTGTAGTTGAGGCCAGTGAGGTGATAAGCATACTACAGATAACAATTGTCGCGTTGTGGTGTAGGTTGATAGCGGGAGATGATTGATGGTGGACATGAAGTCAAACATGTTTTTTTTTCACGACTTAGGGTTTTACAAGTAAACTTAGTGTTAAGTTATCATTGGGTTGACTATGTCAATAACTATTTATAAAATTATAAATATAATTGTAATTAATGTGTATATATATAATTATATATATATTTAATAAATTAATAAAAATTATATCAAGCCGAACCGATCCGAGCGGATCTTTGCTCGTGCTTGGCTCGTTTACAAACCGATCTGAGCCGATCGGCTCATTTACAACCGAGCGGAAAATCAAGCGAGCAATTTTCGAGCAAATTCCGAGCGAGCGGCGAGCGCCAAGCGTTTTGAACAGCCCTAATCACGTATCAGAATCATGGTGGATACGAACTCCTTTAAATGGCTCGCGTTATGGCTGATCAGATGTGAGCTGAAAAAGCAGGAGTTCTAGGGTCTTACAATAGTGCCCATGCTAAAACAAATATTTTTTTTCGTTTTTGATGGCACCCAGTAGGATTTTTTTTGTTCAAATGGAGTGTGTCAGAAAAAGGATTTTTGCAATTTGGTGTAACCGCAACTTGAGATTGCGATATATGCCTACATGGACAAGGTAGTCATTGTATCCTTTCCACCTCACCAATCAGATGTCCCACGTGAGCATAATCCGCTTGAGATTGCGGTTTCACCAACAGCACAAATTGAAAACTGACACCCCTCAAATGCACAAATGTTTTTTACTGTGCCACCAAAAAACGAAAAAAAAAATATATGTTAAAACGTATGATTGCAATTGAAACAAAATTATTCGTCTCTCTTCGCTTGCATTTCTGCATGGGTCGGGTGTTTGATGGGAATGGGGGCGATGTCGTGGCAGATTGAACTTGCGTGACATGGTTTGACCAGGAGTTAGCGGAATCAAGTACTTTGGAAGTTAGTTAACCTTCATATGCTCTACACTCGACTGGACTTAAGGGATGAATCCAATGTTCATCCATCACAAAACGCAAATGATGTTTAGTACATTTATTGAAAGATAAAAGACAAAATTTGCAATTCTTCATGTACCGAAAGCGTGAAAAAATAGATTTTTTTTGTCTGAAATTAACCATAAAGAAATGATTCATTAGTTAACATTGTGTGACATGTCAAATATACAAAGATCGCGTTTACTTGAAGTTGTGCTTAACCACGTGAGTTCTAAAAAATTGTTATATATCCTTTGGGAATGGCTCAAGGATTTGATTTACATTGTATACTACAAGTCGGGAGTTAAGGCCACTCCCTTATGAGTATATGTCATGATCATGAATCCAACGATCCATGATCATATTCCTGACAAATAGGCGGGTCCTCGAGCACCCCAAAAGTGCCACAAGAGGTTTTAAAAGATGGCTTGTAACATTTAAATATCTATAATTAGAGACAATCACACATATTTGTTATGCAATACTATAATAGTATAAGTTATTAACAAATTTAAGTGAGTCAGCCTCTAAACGTAATAATTGAATCAAATAATTTCTAGACTTAGTAATTGATCTAGTAGAGCTTAAATGAGCTGGAATTTGTTTACTACGTGAGATCCGTTTGCTAAAAACTCAATTTGAGTCGAACTTAAATGAGCTGGAGCTCTGAAAACTCAAATCTTGACAAACTTAAACGAGCTCGAGCTTTTATTTGGACTCATTTAATATACGAGCCCGAGCTTCACATATTAAGCATGAGCTGGCTCGCGAGCCTAAGCGAGTTTTTTATTTATATATTTTTTTATTTAACATATCAAATAGATATTTATATAATATTTATTATTACTATACACAAAATTATGATAGAAAAAATTAAATAATACATATTATTTTTTATATATTGTTAAATATATGTAAAAATAAATTAAAAAAATTGAATAATAATAAATGAGATTAGCCTCATCCTGAAAAACTAATCAGGAGACAAGCTTGAGCCTTAAAAATAAAATTTTAAACAAAGCAAGCTCAAGCCCAAGCCAAAGTTAAACGAGTTGAGCTCAGGCTCAGCTCATTTACACCCCTACTTTGATCCGCCTTTCTAGTTTGTACATAATTTATAACCTATTTTATGGTAATACTAATTCTAATTTATAACATTAGCAATATGTTAGCAACGGCGGATCTTAGTTGGGGTCAGGCCGGGCCGCGACCCCCAGTTTTTCGCTTCGTAGAGTATATATAAAATTTTATATGTATTGAGTCTGGCCCCTATTTTTTCGTTAAAACTTTCGACCCCTCTCCACCACTAATGACAAGAAACTTTAATTTTTAACAATATATGAGTGGAGTACTAAAGGCTTGAATCTATATGATCTAGTAGATGAATTTGCAATTAATTGAACCATCTAAATTATTTATACTTATTTACTTAATAATTAATAGATTTTATTGAATAAGTTTTGATTGAAAACTTAATTGATAAACTTTAAAGTCACTTATTATCTATATATTAAATTGCAATGTCGGTGGGTTTTTACGCCACCGACCCTCCAATTTTTTATCTTCGTTATTGTAACAGTACTGATTTCTGAGAAGATTAACATGGACCATTGTATGACACCCTAGGCAAATCCCACATCGGCCGTGGCCAGGAGAGATCCTTGGTTCATAAGTAATCCAAAGCCTCTTAAATCACCAACGCGTTTTGGGCTTAATGCTAGTGGATGAGAGGAGAACTCCACAGTTAAGCGTGCTCAGGTGGGAGTAGTATCAGGATGGGTGACCTCCTGGGAAGTCTCCACTGGGGCGACCAAAAACAAATCCGTGAGCTCTGGATGGGCAACCCATCGGGGCAAAGCGGACAATATTGGTGGTGAGAGAGGCCGGATGTTACAAATGGTATCAGAGCCACTCCTGTGTCGTTCGGGATGGTGGGGCAAACCTCATCGAGGACGATGAGTCCCTAAGGGGGGGTGATTGTAACAGTACTGATTTCTGAGAAGATTAACATGGACCATTGTATGACACCCTAGGCAAATCCCACATCGGCCGTGGCCAGGAGAGATCCTTGGTTCATAAGTAATCCAAAGCCTCTTAAATCACCAACGCGTTTTGGGCTTAATGCTAGTGGATGAGAGGAGAACTCCACAGTTAAGCGTGCTCAGGTGGGAGTAGTATCAGGATGGGTGACCTCCTGGGAAGTCTCCACTGGGGCGACCAAAAACAAATCCGTGAGCTCTGGATGGGCAACCCATCGGGGCAAAGCGGACAATATTGGTGGTGAGAGAGGCCGGATGTTACAGTTATATTCAGCCCCTCAACTTTGATATTTTTTGTTTGTAGCCCTTTATTTGAAAAACCTATTTTTTTACGTGATCTAACCCTTAACTTTGCTATTTGTCGTTTTTAGCCCCTTTACTTGAAAAAACTATTATTTTACGTGTGAATTTTTATATATGTATCGATATAAATACGAGTTTGTTTACGTTTCGACTTAAACTTTTTTTCCCAGACCTTACTTGGAAAAAAACTATTTTTTTCGTGCGAATATTTTATATACGTGTCGGTGGAAACACGAGTTGGTCTACGTTTTGACTTAAGCTCTTTTTCTTTTGTAAAATTAAAGAGTTTACACAATTCTGTACCTTACTTGAAAAAAAAACCTATTTTTTACGTGCGAATTTTTTATATGTATCGGTATAAATACGAGTTGGTCAACGTTTCAGCTTAAACGTTTTTTTCTTTTGAAAAAAATGAGTAATGTCAAATATAATACATTTTCGTACTTATTTGATGTGCCCAGTTGGTCCACGTTTCGAATTAGAAAACTGTTTTTTTATGTGTAAAAATTTTATATATGTATCGGCATAATACGAGTTGGTCTATGTTTGAAGTTATTTTTTTTTCTTTTGGAAAAATTCATGTTTACCCCTTTTGGTACCTTTACTTCGAAAAAAAAACTATTTTTTTACGTGCGAATTCTTATATATGTATCAGTATAAATACGATTTGGTCTACGTTTCTACTTAGTCTTTTTTTTTCTTTTGAAAAACGAGTAATGTCAAATGTAATTTTATATATGTATCGGCATAATACGAGTTGGTCTATGTTTGAAGTTATTTTTTTTTTCTTTTGGAAAAATTCATGTTTACCCCTTTTCGTACCTTTACTTCGAAACAAACTATTTTTTTTACGTGCAAATTCTTATATATGTATCAGTATAAATACGATTTGGTCTACGTTTCTACTTAATTTTCTTTTCTTTTGAAAAACGAGTAATGTCAAATGTAATACATTGTCGTACTTATAAAATGTGCGCTTCCAGTTGGTCCACGTTTCAATGTAGATTTTAGTTCCGAACCAAGTTAAAAGCATTGAATTTACACGTTTTATTAATTGTCTTTTACGCATTGTGTTTTTACGAATTGTGTGTAGCGTATTTTGTTTTACACTTCATGTGTTACTGCACGCTTCAACCTGTCGCGCGCCGCCGCAACGCGCGTCGACAAAATACTAGTTCATCTTAAAAATAAATCATCACGCATGTTATTTTTTATTAACAACATCCAATATTACTACTTACTGTTACTGAGTTGCTACTTGCTTCTATAAATTATTAACTCCCATACAGAATACACAACAAATTAACAATGTATAAGACAGCTTTGGGCCGACCTCATAACGCTTGTAAGTTGCAAACTTGTAAGCAACAATGCATAAGACACAGATTTGGGCCAGGCCTATCAAGCTTGCAAAGACCAAGTCTATGATGATTTATTTGCATAAAAGATAATGTCAAATTAGGAAAGTTTTGAGTTGAATGAGTTCTCGCTAGAGATGAACAAAAAACTGGGCCCTACCGGGGTTTTTGGGTATTACTGTCACTTGGCGAGATGGAACGTGTAACGACTATAAGTTGGCATTTTAGGTTGAGCTCCTCCTCCTCTCTCTTTGTATTTGTTTGTTAATTTTTCATACCTCTTTGTGTACGTACCAAACAAAAGTGATAGAAAACAAACACAAATGAACGTTCATGAACACAAAAAAACGTTCATGAACACAAACGAACACAAGCAAACATATATTAAATTTCAAATAAAACTGCGTCTTTCATTATAGACATTACATAAGTCCACCAAAAATATACTAACCAAATTATCTGAACATACTTGTCATGATCTTGATCATATAATTACTATAAAATAATGTCCAAAAAACCACAAAATTATCATATTAAACTTGAAGTCCTCATTTAATTCAGCAAAAATAAACTTGAAAGTTTTCATTTATTCCACCCAAAGTAATAGTTAATAATACTAATATATAATACACTAATATTTATTAAATAATCTACTACTGAAAATTTTGAATCATTTAAAATTAAAAATAAAAGTTAAAATCCCTAATAAAGTATCAAACATAAACGAACACGTTACCGAACGTTCACGAACATAAGTAAACAAACACAACCTCCTTTCATATTCATTTGTTTAACTAAAGAAACGAAATTTCTTATTCCTGTTCGTTCATTTAATTAATTAACGAATGAACTCAAATTTGGTTCCCACTTTTGATCCCCTATATCTTTTTTAATACTTTTTATTGATGCATGTAAGTGGAAAAAAGAGAAAAAAAAAGAATAAAGTGGTATTATTTTATTGAATATAGATAAATATGGGGAATGGGATGTGTGGGGGGGGGGGGGGGGGGGAGGTTGTTTAAAATGATATATAAATTTAGGAAATTGTGATTTTTAGTTGAATTATATGTGTGGAGATGAGGAACTACATGGGAATGCTCTTAAGGTCACTCAAACTTTTTTTTTTTGATGTTCAAGATCTTCTCATTAAAACAAAATACGAAAGTTACATCATAATAGCAGGTAGACGAGCAACAAGCTGCGCCGCCACCCCTTTTTGAATTGCAAACCCTAGTCTACTAAAGACAAAACCTTGTCCCCCTGGGGATGAAACATTGCTGTGGACGACCCGTTGGACCCTGGTCAAGAAACGAATAGCTTCTGGCGCCAGGGAGCCAAAGGTGTCGAAGGCCAGAGGGATAAAGACATGTTGGTTATCTGCACAAGCTTTAGCGTGTTTATCTACTTTCTTTGATTCCGCCTTTCTTGATGCTTGCCTAGCTACGAACCCTGTTTCCCTTAACCCAACCAGCGGAGATACCCCGGTGAGGTCCACACAGGCATGTTTCCCCCTCTCCCAACCAAAGACAAGCAGATCTGCGGGTCGCAGGGTGGATCTCCCTTCCGTGGGCTCTGTGAGGAAGTTTATAGGGGTCTCCTTTTTGGCAGAGATCCCAGCTCTTCTCAAGATATCCCACAAAACGTCCCTCACCCAGTCATGCCGATATTTGAACCCAGGGAGCTCCTTGCAATGAATTGCATGCTCCCCGTATTTATCCATGCAAGTTTTACGGCAGATGGGGCATGTTTCATCTTCCGGGTACATAGGGATCATCAATCGGTACTTGAGTATAGCCCTGTACTCTACTGCAGACATGCATTGACCCAAACCCTTAATCGGGATAACGGTCAAAAAATCCTGAGCATGAGGCCCCTTTAGGCATTCAATCACCGCCTTCTGGCGAGTGGACAACTCAAAAACTTCTCCCAGGCTCTGAGCAGTTTTGCTAAAAAGAGCATTCGCCAAAGTTTTCATATTTTTTTATTAAAGGAACTTTTTTACACTAATTATAAGTAAATACCTTAAATGAAATATGTATCAAACTTGATTGGTGGGTGGTGATGTTGGTGCCACATAACACTCACGTAATCAAATACCAATTTTATTTTCCTTTAGAAGCTAGGTTTCAATTCACTAGTAAATGTAATTTTACAGGATGGTAGGCAAACAGACAACAAACTGCGCCGCGCTTTCTAAATAGGGGTCAAGAAATTGTTATGCACAATTCTCTGCACTCTGTTTAAGAACCCAATGCTTTCTTGGGCTGAAAAGCCAAAAGTATCAGATCAAACATGGATATTAATAATAGAGTTAATAGCCAAAATCGTCCCTGAGGTTTGGTCACTTTTGCTACTTCAGTTCAAAACCCAAACCTTGTCAGGGACGAATTTGGCAAAAAAAAAAGTGAAACTGACCAAAATGTAAAAGGTTTGGATTTTGGACTGAAGTGGCAAAAGTGACCAAATCTCAAGGACGATTTTGGCTATTAACTCTTAATAATAAGCTTGTGTGTTGGATAGGAAACATGAGGAGTATCAGGTTCTGGTATGATGTGTGGCTCCCAATTAGGCCATATGTGATGCCTTTATGGGAATATATAAAGTAGCAACCCATAAAAAAAGCAATGGTAAGAGACTATTAGTCTATTACAAAATATTTAGAGGGCTTATCACGTGGGATTGGTGTTGGTACTCATACCATATTCTCCGAAACTGCGGGCTGAGTTTTTCGGTTTAATGAAATTACTTAGGGAATGTACGATAAACCTTAGGAAGACATTTGGGGTTGGAAGTGTGGTACAACAATAGATTTCGAAGTCAATGTTGTAAAGGAAAATCTTTGGGCACTGATAAACGGTAACACAAATGCAGGAGGAATGCATTGGTGTAAATGGGCAACACCAAATGGGTAACACAAATGCATGAGGAATGCTGTAACAGAACAATGGACCATGTTCTTGTGGATTGTCTATCGGTTAAAATGATACGGAGGGTGGTGGATATATGGTTGGAAGCGTCGAATTTTGGGAGATGCTTAACAGTAAACAAGGTCTTTGAAGTGGTTAAAGGGTTGCAGGCAAGGTTTTCAAAATCGGACCTGACGTCGAACCGGACCCGGGCGGTTCACCGGTCCGACCGATCCAACGAATCGGGCCAAAAGATGCATCGAACCCAAAAATAATAAAAAGAAAACCGATCCGACCCCTATATTTTCCGATCCGATCGGCCGGTTCCCTTTCATGGCGGTCCAAACATTCGAACCGGACCAGTCCAGGCCCCGGAACCCGGTCCGATCGGCCGGTCCGGTTTTCAAAACATTGGTTGCAGGTGTAATTTCGAAGGAAGAAAGTTGCCATAACGGTGGTGATGGTTGCTCTAAGGGTTATTTGGGGAGGTAGAACCCAAAAGGTGTTTCACAGTGTTTGTATTCCGGTTTCTATGGATGAAGCATCGAGCTAGGTGGAAAAGTTTGGCCCTTGATGGTTGGTTAAAATTTGATATAAACTTAAGGCGCTGTGTATTTAGTGGTTTTTGGTGTTGTTGATTAATAAAAGCTTGCGAGGTTGTTAAAAAAAGAGTTTTGAAGAGGAAATATTATTTTAGAAAAAAAAAACTATTAAGATTGAAGCGGTAAGTTTTTTAAATGGCTAATATTTTTATAAAAGAAATGTTGCTTATATCCTTAAACATGGGTCAAAATAATAGAACCTAATCATGTGTATTCAATCAATAACATAATAAACATTAGTAAAACTTACTTGTAGGAATGATTATCTTTGAAAATGAAGAGTAAGCCATGATTCCCATTATGGTACCCTGTGCTGATGGATCACATTAGAGAGAATAGTTTTGGTGTTCTTCAAGAGTTTTATATTTGATATGATCAATATTAATAACTTGAATGGTGATCATGAATGGTGGTTGGTTATGAAAACTTTATATATTCTCTACTAAAGGTACCTAAAGGGAAATCCTAATTGCCCCCTTAAACTAAGCAATATTTACAATTACTATCATCAAGTAATTGTTGGGGACTAGTATGTAATATTGGTAATGTTACTCAAATGATCCGTAAAGCCACATTAACGGGTTTTTTCCAACGTTCTCCCACTTGGCCAAGTGATCATTTTTTGTAGAGTTAATTAAATGATTGAGACCATTTCATTTATGTGAGTCCAACATTATCCCACTTGGGCGAATAACCATTTGTGATGAGTATTAAGTAAGTTTGGCGAAGTTAAACGCTTATCAAGTTTCAAAATTTAAATTGTAGCAGAAAAACACAGTCATTGAGTTATTATCAACTCAAGACCCCCATTAATCATACTACAATCCAAAAATCAAAACATATGTAAATTTAACACCAAAATGACTGAGATAAGCCTTTAAAATTAATTTGTATAATTCTTGTCTATACATCATTATGTGCACATATACGTATTTATAGACAAAACATTTAAATAAATGAATAAACTTAATAACTAATCAATCATAAGTCTGATATGTTATTCTGCAAGGCCTTCAGTAAAACCCGTCTTTATTATGAGCTCTTAAAAAAGACTTTGGATGGTAGACCTCTAGTTATCGGATCCACAAACATATCATGTATATACAATTTTTTGATACATATATTAGTTTCCTCTACTCATTCATATACGGATAATAATTTTGTATCAAGATATATTCCAGCTCCACTTGAATTGTTACTATTCGAGAAGCTACTGGAAGCTGAGTTACGACAATAAATCTTCAACAGTCTTTATATGGAGTTTATTATTTTGAGTCTTGTGATAAGCTTCTTCAACACCATCTCATGGCATATTAAACTAATGCCAACGTATTTTGCCATTATTATTGAGGTTGTTGTCTAATGTAGAATATAACTCCTCCAAGAAACAAGTATGTTTGCTAACATAAAGATACACCCAGAAGTTGACCGTTGACCATCTATTATCTTTGCATTTAGTAAAGTCGGAGTTAGAATAGTCAACCACTTTTATGTTATTACTTCTTCATCGATCAATTTGTAATCTTTAATCCTTTGAAGATGTTGGAACACTTAATTTGCCGCTTCCAATGATCTAAGCCATGAATAAATTCACATCGACCTAGTATTCCATCAATATAAGCAATATTTGGATGAGTACGTACATATTTGATCATACAACGTAAATGATAAGTATAGTATGATTGCTCCCACTCATCTTGAGATAAACATATTGATCTACTTGCTTCATAGTGAAACCTCATTTCTACATTAATTCATAAAATAGGTATGACAGACTTGATGCTTACTTTAACCTATATATGGATTTCTTTAACTTACAAACCAAGTGTTATTCATGTTGATTCATGAACACATCTTTATGTAAGTCACCATTAAGGAAACAGTTTTAACGTCCATATGATGAAACTCTAAATCGTAATGCGCTAGTAGGGTTATAGCGATCCCCAAGAATATTTTCGTGAGAAAAGTGAGAAAGCTTATTGAAAATAAGTCCCATCCCACATAGTATAGCATTTAATAACCAATCATACTTTATAGTGTTCAACATTTCCCTTTGGATCTAATTTTGTTTTTGAAAACCCATTGGGTAATTCAACCAGGTCCCAGACGTCATTTTGATTTACGTAACCAGGCTTATTAATTATAGCCCTATTCCATTCACAAGATTGATCAATATTAATTGCTTCATTATAAGAGGTAGGATCGTTAAACTTTCCTATAACCATACCTGCTTCATTAAGGTAGCTTATGTAATCATCATAACTAATAGGGTTTTTGGACCTTAATGTTTCCTATAACCATACCAACTTCATTAAGGTAGCTTACGTAATCATCATAATTAATAGGCCTTCTGGACCTTGATGACCAATCATTAAAATTAATAGGCCTTTTGGACCTTGATGACCTCCTGAGCTGATTATCGGGTTCACCAAATTCATTAGTTGTTTTAGATGTTGAATATTGGATACTTGAAGTGTCTTTAGTATTAGGTATATTAGGAAAATTATTATGATATAAATGAGGAAGTGGTGCAATGTCATTCGGTGGAATGTCATGTAAAAGTGGTGTAATCAAAGGTGAAACGTTTCCCCCCACCTCTTGGATTTCATGTAAGTCGTAAGCATCACTTTCACTGCTACCACAGACCTTTGAATTCTCTAGGAACTCATCATCCTTAGTTTCTACGATAAGTGTGATGTTGGAAGGACAATAAATTCTATATCTTTGTGAATGTTCAAGATATGCAATAAAGAAAAATTAAATAGTTCTCATGTCAAGCTTCATTTGATTAGAATTATAATGTTTTGACTTAGCAAGACATCCCCATACTGTCATATATTTTAGACTTGGTTTCTTTTCTATCCATAACTTAAAAGAGTTTTAAGGACATATTTGGAAGGAACCCTATTTAGTATATGAACGGATGTCATAAATGCCTTAGTCCATAAGAAATGAGGTAATCCTGAATTGGCTAACATACTTCTTATCATGTCAATAAGGGCCTATCTATTACTCAACAGACATCGTTTGTTAAGTAATATTTGTTGGGATCTAAGGTTGACTTGTTATGATATTTAATAAATGAAACAGTAAATGAAGGATAACCTGATATTGAAAGTGCAACGGAATATAAACTTTAAATCATAACAATTTGAAGAATTTCTTTTAACAAGTACTTTTATAAACCACAAAAGTCCGGTCGTTACAGGACGGGTCAGGTTGAAATGGTTTCAATCGTTACCGGGCCCGCTCGGGTTGAAACGGCCCGGGTCGCTACCGGGTCCGTTCGGGTCGAAACGGTCTGGGTTACTACGGGACGGGTCAAGTTGAAACGGTCTGGGTCGTTACCGGGCCCGTTCGGGTTGAAACGGTCCAGGTCGCCACAACACCCGGTCCGGTCGAAACAGTCCGGTTCACTACGGGACGAGTCAGGTTGAAACAGTCTGGGTCGTTACCAGGCCCGGTCGGGTAGAAACGGTCTGGGTCGCTACCAGGCCCGGCCGGTTCGAAATGGTCCGGGTCGCTAACGGGCGCGGTCGTTGACGGGCCAGATCAGGTCGAAACAGTCTGTATCGGAAACGGGCCCAGCCGGGTCGAAGCGATTCCGGTCACTAATCTGCCTGACCGTGTTGAAACGGTCCAGGTCGCTAACGGATACGGTCAGGTCGAAACGGTTCGGGTCGCTAACGGGTCCGTTCAGGTTGAAATAGTCCGGGTCGTTAACGGCCACGGTCCAGATCGATAACGGGTCAGTCGAGTCGAAACAGTCTGGGTTGTTAATCGGCCCGGTTCGAAATGAAATATTTCGGGTCCCTTAAGATTTTATTGTTAAATTTTTAATTTTTAATTTTTTATTGTTATTTTAATCTATTTTGATGTGAGCTTATCCTAATCCAAACCATCCAGGCCCAAACCCATCCTGACCCAACCTATCCTAACCTATTTTTTTAATTTACTCATCTTGACCCACACCTATCCAAACCCAAACCCATCCTAACCCAACACCCAAACCAACCCAACCTACCTCTTTTGCCACACCTGGTTAAAAGTATTTTAGAAGCACTATAGTAATATCTTTTGTGTATGCATATATTTAATGGTTATTTTCTTAAACCCTGTTATTGGTTTAGTGATTACCTTTTGAAGCTTCTTTGTTTTATTTGAAGTTTGAGGGAAGCAAATCCAAATTTCAGTGTTGTGAGCATTCTGGATCAGATGGAGCAAAAGCATATTTGTGTTTCCATATGTGACCGATTACCCACCCTATCAGCAAACCATCCTTGGTTAGTTGATCATAACCTTGAAGACGACGACGACATCAGAGACCATATTATCTACACCATTCATGACCCGCACATGTATCGAATTCCATCGTTTCTAGGAAAACGTATTCGGGGATGTTCCTATGGCTGGGTGATTCTCTCCAACCATCCACTTAATGACATGTGGTCTCTTTGGAACCCTGTCACATCTAAAGTCATACGCCTCCCCAGGTTGGTTTCAAGAAATGGAGATCCAGGTACAAATATTATGCAACAATGTTGTTTGTCGTCCCCTCCTGATGAACCAGGTGCAGTTTTCATCGTAACGGCTGAAAAGTACACCATTGTTTTTTGTCGGCTAGATTGTAAAAGAAGGAAGTTAAAATGGGTGCAAATGTCGTATGCTAAACAGATGAGGAGCGTGGCGGGTTGTGATGGTTACTTACGCGGCCTAACTTCTTGCAACAGTAAAGTATATGCCTTGGCTACTCTACATCAACTTCTTTATGTCCTACACATTGAAATTCTGGTAGTAAAGAAACTGTGATACGTCTATTGCCGTATATGGAGGTCCCGTGTTATTATACCAAGGATTGTCTCAATACCATTTGTTTTTTGATAGGGTGTTGTACAGAATTGTTCATGGAGAAATCAAGTCTCAACAAGACGAGGGCAGAGGAAATGAGATGGCGGAAGTTGATAGTACTAGCACAATGATTGGAACACATGAAGAGAATATGGAGTCCTGCCGCCTTGTTGACATTCCGTTTGATGTTTTGAAGACGATTATGGAGTTTTGTGTTGGCATCGAATACCTCAACTTGCGTGCTACATGCAAGCAATGTCACTTAGCAGCAGCACCTATGATCCAATGGAGTAAGGGAGGGAGATTGCAGTCATATTCATTAGCTTCTTCACCATGGCTGATGGTGTTAGACGAAGACCAAGGTGTTATGTCTTTTACTGATCCGATGATGTTTGGTGACAAGTACTTTATAAAGACACCTCGACAATTGATTGGTGATGTGAAAATATATTGTTCCATGTATGGTTGGGTGCTTATGCGCAAACATAAGAGACCCCTGACATTCTTTAACCCCTTCACAGGTGATATACATGAGCTTCCACTCGCCCTGGCCTTATTTTGACACCTATTGTTTCTCGGCACCACCTACTTCCTCTAATTGTGTGCTGGTTGGGTTTACAACAAGGGGCACTTGGCCTGTTTACATCCACTTTGTAAATCGAGAACGATCTTGGCATAGATTGCAATTTATATTTGTGATAAGGCATGCCTTTGCATCGAAGCCAAAACGACAGAAATGGCAAACAAGATTTACTTTCCGTGCCTGCATTCTGCCTACAGGAAGATAGTGTTCTATTCTCTTGAAACAAGAAGATATCACACATCCAATACTGAAGAAAGTTTTGGGGATTTCATGGGAACAGAACGTCATCTCAACCCTCATGTGTGGATTGAACCGAGTTGGTCGTCGTAGGTAGCTTAGTTCTTATGTTTTATTAGCACCATTGACCTGTCAAATGCGTCTTTTTAATTATTTAATGCGCACTGTTAACTTAAATCAATAAACTTGAAAGGTTTAAAATGTTTATTAATCTTCAGTGTGGTACAGATATAAGCTCATAGACAGAAATGTTTGATGCTTTCGGGTTAATGTATAATGCTGCTCTGCTGCTTATTGCATACAATTTGTTGCTTGATTGCCTTGAAACTGAATCATTTTAAGACATTAGAGCTTCAATCCAGAAATCTAATCGATCTTCTAACCTTAATAATTCCAGCTTCACTTGTAAACAGTGTGCAGTGGCGTATGGCCGGGTTGAAACGGTGCGCGCCGGCGTCGGGCCAGGTCGAAACAGTGCGCGGTGGAGTCTGGCTGTGTCAAGACGGTCTAGCGTAAAAACAGTGCGGGTCTGAGTCGGGCGGGTCAAAACTATGCGGGGTCGAAATGGTGCGCATCGGTGTCGGGTCCTGTCTAAATGGTGTGTGGTGGCCTCGATTCCTGTGAAAACGGCGTGGGGGTTGGGTCGAAACGGTGCAGTTTGGCATCTGATGAGATCGAAGCGGTACATGGCCATATCGGTGTGGGTCAAAACGGTGTGCGCCGGTGTTGGGCTAGGTTGAAATGGGGCGCACCTGCATCGACCCGTGTCGAGGCTGTCCGCCTCGGTGTCCGTAACTGAAAAGAACCAGACGAAACTATGAATTTGGCTGCTTATACTTAGACAGAGACTGGAAGAACCCCTGATCTTCTTTAACCCTTTCACAGGTGATATCCGTAAGATTCCATGGCGAATTACTATTTAGACACCTGTCCTATTGTTTCTCGGCACTGCCTAGCTACTTCCCCCGATTGTATAGTTGTTGGATTTACAAGTCGCGAATGGCATGTTTACATCCACTCTGTAGCTCGAGAACCATCTTGGCGTCTAAACTTCTGTGGTGATGGCAAACACTCCTTACATTATGCAACACACTATCGCCGAAATCTTTATGGTTTTTATAGTAATGGAGGACTTGGTTTCATAGATACAAAATTACACTTGGTGGGAAGGCCCCAGCGGATCTCCTAGACAAAACTTCCTAATGAAATGTGATCAACGGCTTTTGTTGAGGTATTCAAGTTGAATGATTCAACAGAGTGGGAGAAAACAGAGAGTTTAGGGAGGCACACGATTTATATCGGTGACAACACGTGTCTTTGCATCGAAGCCAAAACACCAGAAACGGCTAACAAGATTTACTTTGCGCCCATGCATTCTGCCAACAGGAAGATAATGTTCTATTCTCTGGAAACAAGAAGGTATCACACATGCAATGGGGAACAGAACGTGAGGGAAACCTCGAGGAATGTATAAAATGTCACCTTAATCCCTCAAGAACTCATGAGGCATGTACCATAACTGACGATGTTGAAACAAATGGAAATGCTGAATTCTCCTTGCATCTTACACTTGCTATTGAGATCGAGTATCCATTTGAGTAAGTGCTTATGTTTTTAACTTTTTTCTGAAACAGTCAAAATATTATCAAACTGAAAAGGATACATATAGTTAGTTAGTATGTCCCTATGAACTCAGAGTCTTCAATTGAATCGTAATGAACTGATCGTCTGCAGTGCTTGCTTGACTATGCATTAATCCATAAAGATGGACTACACATAAAATTAGATTTATAATAAAAATTTAAAACGTTACAGTGTTCAAAGGATATAGATAAGGGGGTAAACGAGTTGAGCCAAGCTCGGCTTGTTTCAACTCCATATATAAAGCTCAAGCTCGATTCGTGAGTAGTTTTTCAAGCCCAAGCTTGGGCTTGATTCGTTCATCATATATTAATTAGTTTAGAGTAAATTCCTTTTTGAGTCCCTGAGTTTTCTTGATTTTAACTACTTGAGTCCAACACAGGGCCGGCCCTAGGGGTGGGCGAGCCGCACCCCCAGCCGAGGCCCGTTTTTCCCTAGGGCCTAAATTTTAATTTTTTCCTCTTATATTTTTTTATATATAAATATAAAGAATAGTAAATACACCTAAGATATGATATGGTTCAATGGTTAATGTTGTTTGTCCCTAGTTTGTAGGCGTGGGTTCGAGTCCCTTTGCTGCATTTAATATCATCTTTTGTTTTTCCATGCTAGCTTTGGTTTTTTTCTTTTTTGTTAGTTTGTTATTCAATATCATCTCCCTTTGATGCATTTAATATCATCTTTTGTTTTCCCATGCTAGCTTTGGTTTTTTTTTTTTTTTGTTAGTTTGTTATTCAATATCATCTTCTTATTATTATCATCATATTGTAGTTTGTTATACACAATTAAATTCAAATACTAACAACTAACTATTGGTAAACTTTTTAAAAAAAATATTTATTATTTATTAGTACTTTATTTTATAACATTTTTTACAACTTTCTTTATAATTAAATTTTAACTCAAAATAATAACATCATGGTGATTTTAGAATTAATTAAGTTTGAAAAAAATGTATCCCTTAAAAGAGTAAGATATGTATATTAAATTGTCAATGTATCACGTGTTGTGCCCGTAAACCTCCAGGTTGTTTACCGTTTAATATAGAGATTATCAAAACTGATTGGGTATCCGCTCGCTGCAATGTGCGAGATTAATTTCATTAGGGTGTAAGGGCCTTTTTTTTCGGACTCGTACAAGGCATTTGAATCTTTAGGACCGGCTCTGGTCCAACATTTTCATTTTTAACATTCTGAGTGCTAGTGTTTTAATTTTGTAACTCTTTGAGTCCAATTTTGTAACGACGTTAATCAAGTCTGTTAAGTATAGGGGTATTTCAGTCATTTAACACATAGGTACAACTTTCTAATGCGTAATGTATAAGGAACAAGTCTTTAATGCATAAGTTTTAATAATATATAAATAAATACACACACAAACACCTTCACACACACCTTTCTCTCTCTCTCTCACACACACTCTCTCTCTCTCTCTCTCTCTCACACACACACACACACCCCTGCAAACCCAACACCACTCCACTCCGCCTGACCACCGCCGGCTGACCACCGCCGCCTGACCACCACCGCATCTCCACCACCGTACAACAAACACACACACATACGGAGATGAACAGAGGCAACCCCCTCGTAACCACCATCAATCTCCAGCCGGCAACCCCCCCTACACTTCCACCACCGCCTCACCCCCACCACCCACCACCCCAACATATCTGCACTAGAGATTTACAGATCCACAAAGAGAGAGGGAGAGAGAACAGACGAGCGATGGAGATGAACAGACAGCCGACCTTTCTTCTCCGGCGAATCATGCTCACGAAGACGACGGAGATGAACAAAGGGCTAACTGAAGGTGTATGGTGGTGGTGGATTTGATACTTTTAGCAGCGGCCGACGGTGGAGATGACCCAAATAGGTCTGGGTCTGGTCGTTGGGTTAGATCTGGTCGTTGGGTCTGGTTAGGTCGTTGGGTCTGGGTCTGGGTTAGGTCTGGTCGTTGGGTCTGGGTCAGGTCTGGTCGTTGGGTCTGGTCAGGTCGTTGTGTCTGGGTTAGGTCTGGGTCAGGTCTGGTCGTTGGGTCTGGGTCAGGTCTGGTTGTTGGGTCTGGTCAGGTCTGGTCATTTGGGTTCGGGTGATGTCGAGTGGTGGTTGTGTTGATGGTGGTTCAACCATCGGTGAAGATGTATGGTGGTGGTGGTGGTTGCTGAAGATGTATGGTGGTGGTGGATTTGGTACTTAGAGAGAGAGAGAGAGAGAGAGAGAGAGAGAGAGAGAAGAGAGAGAGAAGTGAGAGAGAGAGAGAGAGTTGAGATCTGTGTGTTTAATAATTATTTATTATTAATGGTAGGGGTATTTTGGTCATTTCATAAATATTAACAGAAAAAATCTAACAGAGTTAGAAAATTGGACTCAAACCATAACAAACTTAAAACACTAGCACTCAGAATGTTAAAAATGAAAATGTTGGACTCAAGTAGTTAAAATCAAGAAAACTCAGGGACTCAAAAAGGAATTTACTCATTAGTTTATATATCAATGGTTACTTTTTGCATCTATTTATAATTATTTTTTTATATATAACATACCATATGTTATTTGTATAATAATTTCATATATAAATAAATAATAACAAATATCTATAATATATACTTAATATTTTTTTTTTTTTATAAATTTTGAATAAATAATAGGCTTGTTCAGGTTCACGAGCCTGCTCAACTTGATAAGCGAAGCTCGGGCTCAGGCTCGTTTATTATACAAGTTTATTTTTAGGCTTGAGCTTGAGTTTGTTTAACCTTGGCTCGATTCGAGCTTTTAGTGATCCGAACTCGAATTGCTCACGAGTGGCTTGGCTCGTTTACGCCCCTACAAACACCTAATTTATATGACCACGTGTCTGATCTGTTTTGGGTTTATATTTTAATTTGGCTAAAACATGTCACTTTTTAAATAAGCGACTTATGTTAAACAGTGTTAAAAGGGAACTTGTGTGTCCAATGTCGAACAACATTTTTTATGGCTTAAAGGCACAGTGAAATATTAACCTTTTAAGCAACAAATATGAGAGTTTGACATGAAACATTGGGTCATCTGTTTTGTTAAATAGTAGCATAGGCAGTAGAATTGTTAATGTTATGTAAATACAAACTTGTTTCATTATGTATTTGTTTATATGTAAATTACGAATACTTGTATGTATGTATGTATGTAGAATAACAATTAGCAATAGGTATAAGTATGGTTAGTTAGAAAGAATGTTATGGTCTGAATGTGGGTCGAAATGGATCAAGAAAAGGGCTGCAACTTATCAACTAAATGGGTCAATCTGGATCAGAGTGAAGGCTGCATACATGGTCATTACATCTGGGTCAAAAGCCACAAGAAGCAGCAGCAAACAACAGTTGATAAACGAAAACATTGAAGGCCGCAAGTATACTGAAATGACTAATATGCCCCTACGGTTATTTTAGTTATTTTGGCCCCAAAACTGATTCCAACCGGTGGGAAAACACAACCAACACAACCGTTCAGGGACACACCGATACATTTCATATTTATAGGACAATGAAAATAGTTTTTTTCTAAATCAGTATAGGGTACCCTCAGTTTGTCATGGAATGGTATAATTAGGTTAAGTGAATTAATAACTAGAGGGACAAAAATATGATTTGTAGTTTTGTAATAATACCCATATTGTATAAAGTCATCAACCATCTCATCTATTATATAGTTGTTTTTTATGTCAATTATTTGTTTATGCAAAATTGCTATTAAAAAATTGATAAATTAGTTGAGTTGGCAAATAAATTTTATAAATAAAATACGTGAAACACGCAGCATAACGTGCATAAAAATACATAAATACCCACTGCAACGCGCGGGCATTTCTACTAGTCACTTGTGAAAAATGGGTGGAATCTTGAAAAGGTTATGAAATACTTATCGACCAAGAATCTAAAAGTAACATCAAGTTTGAAATTGGTTTTCTTAAAACCATCAATCAAAATTCACAAACTGCTGTTGAAAAGGAAAACATGTTGGTTGAAGTTGTCCCCACAAATCTGGAAGGTCAAGTCATTAAAACCACTTAACCAAATGGTAAGAAAATTTTTCTTGAAAAACCAGAAGGTTCCTCATCTATTACTGAAATTGAAAAATATCAGTTTAAACCTACATGGTCTGATGAATGTGATGTACTTGAAAACTTTGAACCAGTAAATTTTCAATGTGTTAAGGAACCTACAGTAAAGATCATTCCTTTAAAAAATCTCTCAGCATGTTTCAACATCTGCTGAAAAGAAGAAAGAAAAGGGGAAGATCAAGAATATGGACTTTGATTTATTCTTTGACTTTCGTGAAAAGAAGAATCATGTCACAAAAAACTGTTTTCTTCTAAAAGCATATGATGTCAACAAAATAATAAATATTTATGAGTCAAATTTAAAATGTGCTATTAATTGTGATAAAAATCATAAAACACAATAATGTCTATCTCAAAAATTTTAATTTCAAAATAAAAGAATATAAGACTAAAACCCAAGATGATAATGGGATCAGTACTTCAAAAGGAAAATCCAAACAAAACTTTCAACCTATTCAAACATCTGTTACAAAAGCATTTAATGAAATTTCTTCTCCTGGAGACATTCAAGTAACAAATGATCCTCTATCACACATGTATCCCAGAGGACATGGACAACTATCTTGTCATAGACTGCCACTTGTTTATGAAGTGCCAAAAAAGCATTCTAAACTTAAAAGTGAACATACATCTTCATGGATATTATCATCTAATAGGAAATGATCAAACATCATCAGTTATGGTACATGCCTCATGAGGGAAACCTCGAGGAATGTATAAAATGTCACCTTCCCTCAAGAACTCTTGGCATCCATCTATTATTTCATTTCCAATTTCACCCTCTCAACCCTTCTGAAACAGCAGCAATGCCTCTAAATGAAACTCCATGACAGGCAAAGCAAAGGTGTAACCGTCATTATATGCCTCTCCACATCTCAAAATATCATGTGCATTTGGAAGATAAGGAACATTATACCCATGGAAAAAATGTAGCTCGCCTTCAAAAGACATAACAAAACAAAATGAACAGGTTAGTTAATATGTTATACTATGATGACAATATTTAACACATCAGTACGTTACAATATGACAATCTATTACAACCGACTATTACCCACAATTGATCCGCCATTACCCTCTATTGATGATCTGTCATTCAGGGTCCAAACCTGGAAAAAAACAAAGATTGATAAATAGAGAAGAAGATTTGAGTGTTTATATATGTGATATTTTACCATCTAAATATACCTTATCTCCAGTCGCAACCTCCTACACAAACAAATCATGGAACTATATGATATTTTTGTGTATCTAATAGTATTTCAGTGGGTATAAGTAATCATCTTACATTTTCAAAATTAAAGTCTAGTTTCAAATATTTTTTTTGTGTCCGTCTTGAAGACATTAACTTTTTCTAACATAATGTTCCTTGATTTCTAAATGTTTCTTTTGAAAAACTGATAATAGTCCTGCTAGTACTTTAAACCAGTGATAAGAGTTATCTTCAGCAATGAACTTACTTCACAAATTACATTCAATCTCACAATGAAGACCTACAAGCCTACAACCTACACAATGACTTCGAAGCAACGTACGGTACCTAAGTCGTGCACGTACTATTGAGGTAATCCAAGTAACTTTGTATAGCAAATCTATTGAAGATGGCAACTTTGTTAACCCATTTTTGGTTTACATAGGTTCTTTGTATAGCCACATTTGTAGATTATGAAACAAAACCTGCAAAAAATTATGAAAATTCCTGTAGGAGCAAGTAAGACAAGGCTTACAGAAGGGTTAGATGAATGAGATCTGCTAGGACAATCTAATTGGGCTCTGATTGATGGGCGATCAATCTGATTGCAGGGCGATTAACCCCTGCAAAGAAAAACAAAATTAAATATCGCATTATACGGAAAACATTCGATTCAAATAAATATCATACACAGGAAACCAAAGGCAAAGATGACAGTAAAAAAACAATATATAAAATCGATCACTGGTTCATTAATCAATCTGTAAAATAATCAAAGTGTTAAGCAACATCTTTATCAAGAATCAATATATTGTAAGTGGTTTTGAATCTAAAATTCCAACCACTGATGTTTAGACAAGTAAATTATTTGAACTTTTTGTGTGAGAACCATAAACTCAAGCAAGAAGAGAAACTGGTTGGGATGGAAGTCGCCCAAAGTATGTTTTATAGAATGTATCCTCCAAAAATTCTGATTATTATTGTGATAAAACATAAAATTGTTTTCAATCATAATAAAGACATTAGTTACTTATAATTCTATTTAATAGAATAGAAAAAAAAGTGTTTTGGGCCACCCTAAACCCACTCATACCTGCTACCTAGTCTGCCCACCATGCCACTTTTAATATCTAGATTAACACAATTCAAAGAAGTGTAATAAAAAAAACCTAGATTCCATTAATAACACCAGGACTAATTGATCCAAATTGAAGAGGAAACGCCTTAGAAGCATCATCCGGACCAAGCCGAAAACAAAAACACTAACATACGACTTTTAAGACACATAAAGCAACATAAAGTTAATCCCAGATTAAAAAATTAATTTAAAATTCTGAAAAACAAACGAAATACCAGAATGACCCATAACCCTAGAACTGAGAGGAACCGCATTACTCCGTGGAGCCTTTGGCAGACCCGGGGTGCTTTTCGGAAACGACGTATCAGCCTGCTTTATAGTATCACCAGTAGATGATGCATCAGGTGTTACTACAATAATCAAACCAACAATATAATCTTTAACAAAAGCAAGAAAAACCAGAAATAAGATCATAATAAAAAAACAAAAGAACCAGTATATACTTCAAGTGAACAATACCTGCATTCCTTTTACTTGCATTTGAGGAACGACAGGGGCAGACTCTACCTGAAATTGCAATTACGTGTATCCAAAATCTCGTAGACGGTCAAAAAACTAAAACTAAAAAACCACTTGCAGCAAGAAAATTAAATCTGAAACACAACCAGGAACAAACCTTCAAATCAATTAGATACAATTTCATATTTCCCACCAAAGATTCACCCAATCGAAACCAAGGAAATAGAGAAGAAGATACCGTCAACGAAAGGCCGACGTATTACAGTTAAGCTGTTCTTTTCCACTACGAATCAACCCATTACCAATTGATGATGCAAAGGGCTTAACAAATTAAGCAAATAAAAAGAAGAAGCAAGAATAAACCCTAACTATTAAGAAAAAAAACCATACCTTCAAGACTTCTACCAATCGAAAGAAACCTAAAGCAATCAAAAACCCAAAAACAAAATTAAGCAAAAAGAAATAAAAGAAGAAGCAAGAACAAACCATAATGATTAAGAAATAAACCATACTTGTGAGACTCTTACCAATCGAAGGAAAGCTGAAGCAATCAAAAACCCAAAAGAGATAGTAATCACCTGTAATTGATGAGGGCACTTGATTTTCAGTGAAATTCTGTAACTCCCTGCCATCAAATTCAAACAATAAATTTTCATCAATGAATAAAAACCTTTGATTTGGATTAGTAGGTTTCACGAGGGCAGGGATGAGAATCAAGGGTACTAATGTAAATTTCTTTTGATAGTGTAAAGGAGAAGGATGGTGAAATGTCTACATTTCCCTCCTATATGTCTTAATTGTCACCAACCTTCCTATAATGCCCTTAAATATGTTGCTTAAATATGTTATACTTGTTGCTTTAAAAATTATACCCATGTCAAAATTTCAATATTGATACATCACTCCTCCTTTATAATGTATTATAGATTATAGATTATAGATTATAGATTTGGGTGTTCTCAAGATCCTCTTTACAACTTTGATATTTAATTATTAAAGTTTGGAGCTGGCCTGTGGTTATGCTTGCTTCATGATTAAGGCTACTTATTTCAGAATTCTTATCAGTTAGTTTTGATTTTAATTCTTTGGTGAGTTTTTCTAGCTGATTTTCATTTTCTAAAATTTCTTTCTAAGGTTTTCATTCACCTCTTAAATGTTTGCAAAAGCTATTACATAATTGTCTAAACATAAGTCCTTAAAGATTTGAGGAGATACCTTAGTAGCAGCCATCAATGCACAATCACACTTGCATTCCATGGGTTTGAGAGATTAATCTTTTCATTTTCAACAACCTTTTGATCTGGAACACCTGTCTCAACAATTTCATCATTCATATTTTCAGATTTAGACAACCCCTCCTCTGATTCAACCTGTTCATCTATGGTCTCAAGAGCCATGAAGCAGAGATTTTCTGGTTCTCTTTTGGCTATGAGAGCAAAGTTTTCATTAGTTGGTTCCTCAGGCAAGCTGCTCTAGTAAACAAATCCTTAAGTAAAGAAGCTTTGTTGACTGGTTTCCGCTGGAGCAGATGGTGGAATAGCAACTTGAGGGATTTGATACTGAGCAACAGGGTTTGGATATATTGAATCTGAGGTATGGTGGCTTGGACATACTTTCCTGGGTTGCTGGTTGAGGTTTGAGCAAAATGAGCAGTATTTTGCATATTTGGTCCAAGAGTATTTTATGAGTATTGATAAGTGTTAGTCTAAGGTCTCTGATTCGGATAGGTTATCATAGGAGAACTATTTTGGTTCCTACATTTCCTAGCAAAATGACTCATTCTATAACATTTAAAACATTTTATCTTAGATTTATCCAACCCTACTTTTGACCCTCCACTTAACCTAGGAAAATTTCTACTAGTTTTCTTGTAAAACTTGTTAGTTCTAACACTAAGTAGAGCTAGCTGATGTGGTATGTCCATTTCTTCAAAATCTATAGGGTCAAAATATTGAATATCATTATACTCAAAGGACATGTTGTCAGAGATCTGGATATCACTATTTGCTGCAAATGCAAAGTTAGATGAGCATGAATCAGAGTTAAAACCTAAACTTATGTCAATAAAATGATCATAACCCTGATCCTTACTATTACCAGATATATCATCTTGACCTAAAAGTGCAGTATTACCAAATACATAATCATCTGACACTAGGGCTGCAAACGAACTGAACTTTCAGCGAACAGTTCATGAACCGTTCGGCGGGAAGTTCGTTTGTGTTCGTTCGTTTAATAAATGAACGAACACGAACAAAAACTTTCGTTCGTTTAGTTAAACGAACGAACATGAACAATGGTCGCGTTCGTTCGTTTATGTTCGTGAACGTTCGGTAACGCGTTCGTTTGTGTTCGTTTATGTTCGTTTGTGTTCGTTTGTGTTCGTTTATGGTCGTTTGTTTAATAGGGGTTTTAATTTTTATAACCTTTTTATATTCTTTTATATATATAAATTTTACTCAAATAAAAAAGTAATTCGATGAAAGTTTATTTTGGGTAGCTTAACAAAGACTTTAAGTTTAATATGCGAACTTATTTTTTTGAGACGCTACTTTATTATGTTTAACAATATTATGTAAATGTTATTTTGGGTGGCTTAATGTATGTGAATTCGATCTTATTCGAAAGTTAAAATATGTTCGTTTGACCGCTTCTGTTCATGAACATTTTTATGTGTTCGTTTGTGTTCATTAATGTTTGTTTGTGTTCGTGTGCGTTCATGAACAAAATTAACAAACGAACACAAACGAACACGAACACGAGTGTTTTCTTAACAAACGAACACGGACAAAAAATCTCGTTCGGTAAGTGTTCGTGAACACCTATTTTCCTTAACAAACGAACACGAACAAGGCTCTGTTCGTGTTCGTTCGGTTCGTTTGCAGCCCTATCTGACACTTTTCCAGAGTCCTGAAGCTTCTTTTTCTGGTTAAGCTCTCTTTCATAAGTCAAGAGCTTACCATGAAGTTGGGTCAGTGACAAATCCTTAAAACCAATTGATTTTCTTATAACTATTGCAATAGTGTCCCATTTTTCTGGTAGAGATCTCAAAAATCTGTGATTCAAGGTTGAATTTGGATAGGTGAGCCCTACCAGTTTTAGTTCACTAATTAGACAGTTAAATCTTTCAAATTGTTGAGTTAATGATTCACCCTTAACATGACTAAATATTTCATATTGTTAATTAAGTATTTCACGATTGTTTTCAATTACTTCCTCAGTTCCACCGAGTTGTTCCTTCAAAGCATCCCACAACTCATTTGCACTTTTACAGTGTAACAGTCCAGCATTGATTTCATTTGTTAGAGCCATAGCCACAATACTGAAGGCTTTGACATCTAACTCAATTTTATGAAAATCTATGTCAGAGTAATTTCAAGCTTTTTAGGTTCTTCAACTTTAGGATTTTCGGTACTCGGCACCATCAGAACATGTGGTCGGAAGTGCCTTTACACTTGAAAAATCTAGAATTCTATACCTTCTTAAGTGATTATATGCATACACTTGGAAATAGTGAAATCTCAATATTACAAAGTAAAAGAAGGTCAAGTAGCTTCGAAAGAACCTTCATTCAGAGTACAAATATTAATGAGACTTCTTTAAAATTGAGAAGTTAGTGTGATTTGTTCCATTTTGTAATATGGGATACGTCATGATGATATATATATATATATATATATCACTTGTACATTAATGATGACTACAATATAGAGAAGGTTAAGGAAGAACAAAATTACTTTGGTGCTAGGCTAAAGAGTAGAAGTAAGATGAATTTGTAAGCATCCATTTGGACTTTGTTACATTTGTTTGGTATTATATTTCGATCTTTTTCCTATTTACATTTTTATGCATTTATTCTCTTTTCCTTTTCCATGTGATGTTTAACACAGAAAATATAGACTACTTGCATACTCAGACACTAGAAAACCGAGTGGTTGTTGATGCCAAAGGTAGATGCGGTGGACGAGATGTGAGGTATAGAAGGGTTAATGACGACATAAATGATGAAAATTAGTAGTTGATGAAACAAAGTTTCTTTGGGTATATAATTTTTTTTAATTATGCTTTTATCTTTTCGACTACGGGTTAAACTAAGAGAGAATAGAATTTTACATAATGACTGGCAGACGGGCAACAAGCTCTTTGTCGAGATATGAAACAAATCTTGAATTCTTTTAGGCTTTTAGTTAAAATTTGAAGACATTAACTCTGTAAGTAAACTTAACTTCAATTCAGGTATAATCTCAAAGAATCCCAAGTATCGAAGTTAACACTGTTGGATAGTATAGAAGTGAATGTGAGTTGGTTGTGTCCCACATTGGTGGGGAGATGGAAATTGGAAGACTTTATAAGGTGAAGCTTAAGTGGAAGATTTAAAATGTTAAGTTACTTTATACTCTAGCACCTACCCGCACGCGCAGGGGGGGGGGGGGTGCAGAAATGGGCTCTGGTTCGGGAAAAATTCTTGAACCAACGTGACGCCCGCATCTGCGGACACGAATGCAGCTCGAAAAACCCAGGTCCGCGCGACACGATTTTTGCTACCCATTTATTTTTGTGACTTAAAAGAATGCTTCCAGAAGAAGGAGTTACACACCTCCTAGTCTTCAGCTGCAGTTACGAAGACTCTTGGTCTTCGGCTTTAAGAGTGATTAATTCGTAATCATTGCCATCATTACTGGCTGGTTTGATTATATCATAGAGCTTCCTGTGTGCAGAAACATACACACAACACATATACATTTCAGTCTCACATAAAATCTGTGGCTGGAGAAATATCCGTTCAGAAGCAGTCGACTTCCGGTTAACTTTCAGGCAAGTGGGATAGTCCGCAGTGCACCGCGCCGCACTGTTGAACCGGTGTACCCTGGGAATAGACGACGAATCTGTTTAAGGGAATTGTGTCAAACAAAAGCCCGGTTCCTTTTTCTAATCTGTTCAGTTTTTCCTTTCTGTTTGTTTCTTTGCAGAATCGTTGCTGTCTTTATTTACTGTAAGAATTTCTAACAAACTTAAACAGATTTTGTTCTAACAGTTTCCGGTTTATTTTCAGAAAATGGAAAACTCGCTGCCCATGTCTACTGCTCCTTTCAACTCCACTGTCACCGGAGTTTCTGCAGTGTTCACCCATGCTATTGCTGTTACCACTGTTGCCGAATGCGGTAGCAAGCCATGCTGAAAAACCAGAGAAGTTCGCTGGTGTGAACTTCAAACGTTGGCAACAAAAGATGCTCTTTTATTTGACAACGTTGAACCTTGCGAGGTTTTTGACCGAATCCGTTCCTCATGTTGCTGAAGAGGAAATGGACACTCAAACTGTGAGTGCGATTCATGCTTGGAATCATTCGGACTTTTTGTGCCGAAACTATGTGCTTAATGGATTGGTGGATTCGCTTTACAATGTGTATTGCAAAGCCGCGACGGCCAAAGAATTATGGGAATCTTTGGAACGCAAGTATAAAACTGAAGATGCGGGCACAAAGAAATTTGTGGTGGCTAAGTTCTTGGATTTTTGTATGGTGGACTCAAAAACTGTCATGAGTCAAGTCCAAGAGTTACAAGTTATTCTTCATGATATACACGCGGAGGGAATGATGCTTAGCGAGACATTCCAAGTTGCGGCTATTATTGAAAAATTGCCACCAAGTTGGATTGATTTCAAGAATTATTTGAAGCATAAGCGAAAGGAAATGACAATTGAAGAATTAGTTGTGCGTCTTCGTATTGAAGAAGACAACAAAGTTGCTCAAAAGAGAACTGTCGGTCATGAAGTCGCTAAAGCTAATGTTGTTGAACATGGTCAATCATCAAAGGGTAACAAAAGCAAAACCGGGCTGGGTTTAAGAAAACCAACGGGAAGAGCTCCCACCTTGGACCTAAAGGTGGGATTGGGAAGAAGAAGTTCAATGGAACGTGCTATAGTTGTGACAAACAAGGGCATAAAGCAAGTGAATGCAAGCTTCCCAAGAAGGAAAATGCCCAACAAGCAAACATGATTGATAAGCTTGTTGCTATGATTTCTGATTTGTCAACGATGGTGACCGAAGCAAACCTGGTTGGTAATGATGCCAAGGATTGGTGGGTTGATACTGGGGCAACCCAGCATATGTGCTTTGACAAGAGCTTTTTCAACACCTTTAAGGAAGTTACTGGTGAAAAGCTCTTCATGGGGAATTCTGCTACCGCGGATATCAAAGGTGAAGGAAATGTGATTTTGAAGATGACGTCAGGAAAGGAACTTACTTTGTCAAATGTGTTGTATGTTCCTGAGATTCGTAAGAATCTTGTGTCTGGTTGGCAGTTGAACAAGTTTGGGTTCAAAATGGTGTTTGAGTCTGATAAGGCCGTGTTGACCAAAGGTGGTATGTATGTTGGTAAGGGCTATGCCCTAAATGGTATGTTTAAGTTGAATGTAACCGTGATGAATGGAATGAATAACGATAATTCTGCTTACTTGCTTGAGTCTTCTAATGTTTGGCATGGTAGACTAGATCATGTGAATTTTAATTCCATTCGACATTTAATTAAATTGAATAGCATACCAAAAATTGATATTGACTCAAACCATAAATGTGAGACTTGTGTCGAAGCAAAACAAACACGAACGTCATTCAAAAATGTGGAACGAATCACTAGTCCTCTTGATTTGATCCACACCGATCCTATGTGACTTGAAAGCGATTCCTACTAGAGGTGGGAACAAGTATTTCATTACCTTTATTGATGATAGCACACGATTTTGCTATGTGTACTTACTTAAGAGTAAGGACGAGGCTATTGACAAATTTGTTGTGTTCAAGGCCGAAGTTGAAAATCAACTTAACAAAAGGATTAAAAAAGTAAGAAGCGATCGAGGTGGTGAGTATGTTTCACCTTTTGCTGATTTTTGTGCAAAAAGTGGAATCATACATGAACTCACACCTCCTTACTCTCCACAATCAAATGGCATAGCCGAACGGAAAAACCGAACCTTGAAAGAAATGATGAATGCCATGTTGATAAGCTCTGGAGTGAGCGAGGACATGTGGGGGGAAGCATTGTTATCAGCAAATTTCATCCTAAATTTGATTCCCAGTAAGAAAAAGGATGTAACACCATATGAATTACTGACAAGAGTCAAACCATCATACAATCACTTGCGAGTGTGGGGGTGCTTAGCTAAGGTGGTTGTAACACCACCAAAGCGTCTTGATATAAGACCCAAAACTGTAGATTGTGTGTTCATTGGATACACTCGTCTGGGTGGACCACTTCGATTTCTTGTGCATGACTTGAAGAATCCTGGAGTGTCTAACGATACAATATTGGAGTCAAAGGATGCTTCTTGGTTTGAGCACATATTTCCATGCTTGGAAAGGCTTAACCTGGGTTCACCAAACCCATTTGATGAGAATGTTCTATATGATGAACCAGGCCCATCAAACCTGACTGGGAAAAGGTCTACAAGAGAAGAGGTAGCAAATGATGAACCTCAAACTGATGAAGGTGAAATCCGAAGGAGTAAAAGGCAAAGAACTGAAAAATCATTTGGCCCAGATTTTCTCACCTATATGATTGAGGAGGAACCGCAAACTTACCAACAAGCGGTAAATTCCTCGGATGGACCTCAGTGGAAGGAGGCCATAAAATGTGAAATAGAATCTATTTTACAAAACCACACATGGGAATTAGTGGATCTTCCTGCGGGATGTAAACCACTAGGATATCGATGGATCTTCAAGAAAAAGATGAAGCCAGATGGCACCATTGATATATACAAGGCATGATTGGTAATCAAAGGATATAAACAGCGAGAAGGCTTAGATTATTTTGACACATATTCGCCTGTTACGTGAATAACATCCATCAGGATGGTTCTTGCCATTGCAGCCATTAGAAATTTGGAAGTTCACCAAATGGATGTGAAAACGGCTTTTTTAAATGGAAATCTAGAGGAAGAGATTTACATGGAACAACCTGAGGGCTTCATAGCCAAGGGACAAGAAAATAAAGTATGCAAGCTTGTAAAATCTTTATATGGTTTGAAACAAGCTCCAAAACAATGGCATCAAAAGTTTGATCATGTCATGCTTGATTCTGGGTTTAAAATAAACGAATGTGACAAGTGTGTGTATGTGAAAGATACACCAGATGGATATGTCATCTTATGTCTGTATGTGGATGACATGCTCATTGCTAGTAGCAATGAGAAAATGATAAAATCTACAAAGGACGTCCTAAGAGCAAGGTTTGACATGAAAGATATGGGATTAGCGCATGTGATTTTGGGAGTACAAATCACGCGAACCCAGAATGGACTTGTGATAAGTCAGTCTCACTATGTGGACAAAATTCTTGAGAAATTCAATGCAAATGACTCTAATGTGGCTAGAACTCCCATTGACACGAGTCAACATCTAACTAAAAATCGAGATGAGCCTGTTAACCAATTAGAGTACTCAAGAATTATTGGCAGCCTGATGTATCTAATGAGTTGTACCAGACCAGACTTAGCATATGCTGTGAGCAGACTAAGTAGGTACACAAGCAACCCAAATTCAACTCATTGGGGTTGCGTAACACGGGTGCTTCGATACTTGAGATACACACGGGATTACGGGCTGCATTATAGTAGATATCCAGCAGTTATTGAAGGTTACTGTGATGCAAATTGGATATCTGACACGAGTGATTCCAGAGCAACAAGTGGGTATGTATTTACACTTGGTGGTGCAGCGATATCGTGGAAATCATCTAAGCAAACTGTTATTGCTAAATCCACGATGGAATCAGAATTCATTGCTTTAGATAAAGCAAGTGAAGAGGCAGAATGGCTACGTCAATTTGTTGAGGATATACCAAGGTGGCCGAAGTCGGCATCGGCCATATGTATACATTGTGATAGCCAATCGGCAATTGGCAGAGCTCATAGCACAATGTATAACGGTAAGAACATGCATATAAGACGTAGACATAAGACGGTACGACAACTAATCTCTACAGGAGTTATCACTGTTGACTATGTGAAGTCAAAGGATAACATTGCGGATCCGCTAACAAAAGGCTTAAGCAGAGAGTTAGTTCAGAAGTCGTCAATGGGAATGGGACTAAAGCCTATGAAAGGCTAAGTTTATGCGAAGGAAACCTAACTCAGCTGACTGGAGATCCTAAGATCTGAGTTCAATAGGACAACCTAATTGTATGAACTGGCGAAGGTCACCGTGGGGGAGAGTTGGCCCAAGTTTGAAAAAGGGAGCTTACTATAAATTAGCTTCCTAGTCCATTCCTAAAAGGTGACAAAGGTTGAGGTTAAGCTTATGGCTTTTAATGATTTGACTGAGGTAACCAGTCCCAGTAGATCACCTATGTGAGAAAGAAGTGGGGTCGCTTCGAAGGGTATTGTTGGGGCACAATACTTAATAGCTCTCGCAGAACCAGGCACGTGTCCATGACCATAACGGACACAACAATGAGGACTTGACGTTTTCAAGGAGAGTTTTGTGTGAAGCGTATTGTCGTCTACACAAACGGCAGACGAGTTCAAAGACATCACGTTCTACTCAGAGCCAGTAGGCTAAGTGCGTTTCAGAAGCGAAGGTTCAAAGGGTCACACCTACCTATCATATGCAAAACTCAACTGTTGAAATTTAATCGGAATGAGAATGTTTCTGAGAATAACTCCCATTCATGTGGGGGATTGTTGGATAGTATAGAAGTGAATGTGAGTTGGTTGTGTCCCACATTGGTGGGGAGATGGAAATTGGAAGACTTTATAAGGTGAAGCTTAAGTGGAAGATTTAAAATGTTAAGTTACTTTGTACTCTAGCACCTACCCGCGCGCGCAGGAGGGTGTGCAAAAATGGGCTCTGGTTCGGGAAAAATTCTTGAACCAACGCGACGCCCGCATCTGCGGACACGAATGCAGCTCGAAAAACCCAGGTCTGCGCGACACGGTTTTTGCTACCCATTTATTTTTGTGACTTAAAAGAATGCTTCCAGAAGAAGGAGTTACACACTTCCTAGTCTTCAGCTGCAGTTACGAAGACTCTTGGTCTTCGGCTTTAAGAGTGATTAATTCGTAATCATTGCCATCATTATTTGTGATTAATAGTGATTAATCACGTCAGTTTCATACTGGCTGGTTTGATTATATCATAGAGCTTCCTGTGTGCAGAAACATACAAACAACACAGATACATTTCAGTCTCACATAAAATCTGTGGCTGCAGAAATATCCGTTCAGAAGCAGTCGACTTCCGATTAACTTTCAGGCAAGTGGGATAGTCCGCAGTGCACCGCGCCGCACTGTTGAATTGGTGTACCCTGGGAACAGACGACGAATCTGTTTAAGGGAATTGTGTCAAACACAAGCCCGGTTCCTTTTTCTAATCTGTTCAGTTTTTCCTTTTTGTTTGTTTCTTTGCAGAATCGTTGCTGTCTTTATTTACTGTAAGAATTTCTAACAAACACTTAAAAGTCTTTGAATTTTATTTCATTTTCATGGATTTGAAACTTATAAAAAAGTAATAAAGGATATATATAAATAACCTTAATCCATAAAGCTACAATATATATGCATATCCATTCTTTTCCAAATGGTCTAGTGACCTTGATCTTACCCTATGAGTGACCATATAAATATTATCCTACGCTAACATCAACTTCAAGTTTTGTAAAGGACGATACTAGATATTAATATTATCTAGACTATACTTTATTCGTCACTAAAAGAGAACAATAAGCCATTTTGAATAAAAACAAAGAATATAATGGAGTGACGAATCTTAAACCATTTAGGCTGGCCAATATTGATATACCACTACTTCCTCCTTTTCCTAATTAAAAATATTCCCAAAATAAATGAAACAAAAAGTAAGAAACCTAGTTTTTTCATGTTATAAATTCATGAAAATCTTCATGATTGGGGACACAAATTCAAAGGACAATGGATGCCATTAGAACATCCACAATCGGGGGAGGTCCACGAACCTCCACCTCAGACATTCCTTCATGTCTACCTCATAGACCAACCCTTTCTCACTCCTCTCCTACAGACTTTTCCTCATTTCTCTCTCCTCCTTCTCTTACAAAACCCACAAGAGTCTCTTACGGACAGTCCGTGGCAATAGACGTTGGCATCTCTCTCCCACGCCCTCTCTCCACCAAGTCGACTGCCAATTCTCCATCTCCCTTCCACGTCCATAGGGATCGACAAACCCCTATTATGGATGTTGTTAGAGAAAAAGAAGAAACTGAAGATAGCAACATAAGTTTAAAGGATTTGTCTCAGAAACTACAAGAATTTGCTGATGCTAGGGATTGGGAAAAGTATCATACACCAAGAAATCTACTCCTTGCAATGGTATGACAATTTACATCACTTGCCTATATCCCTTCATCTTCCCTTCAACTTTACTGAACTTCTATAGCTTTCATCTTTAATGTAGACACCATCCTATAGATTTAAGTACCTAGCTAGTAGTAGTTGATAATCTAGCTACTGAATTGTGTATAGGTTTTAGAAGATTATGAAATTCGTCACTAACGAGAACACTACCATAAAACAAATTTTGTGACAGAGTTTCGCTATGGAAAAAATCTCTTGCTAATTTTGCGAAGGCAAAGAGCACTTGTAAAATAAGTAACGAATTTTTAGACTGATTAAATATGAAAGTTTGGTTTGTAAACTTGGCAAAATCCGTCGCAAATTAAAAAAAAAGAAGGCTTTGTAGATTAAGAAAATACATACTACTTTTAAAAAATCTGCATCAAAAATCCAAGTTCACTTATAGCACTAACAAACTCCATAAAATAAATATTGTCAGAACTTCACGGATTTTGTTTATAGGCTTAACTAACTACTTAGAAGTACAAGAACGTCTAAAATATTCCTAGAAGTAATTAGCCATCTAACACATACCACTTACCAGTCGAATCTAAATGCATATGAAAGTGATTAACACCCAAATATGTTAAGTTAATTTGTAGGTAAGAGTGTAAATATTACATATACAAAGGTTTAAGGTTGGTTTGTTTTGAATGAAATATATGCATACTCATGCAGGTGGGTGAGGTGGGGGAATTATCAGAGATATTTCAATGGAAGGGAGAAGTGGAAAGAGGGTTGGAAGATTGGGAAGAATCAGAGAAAGAGCATTTAGGGGAAGAATTGTCAGATGTATTGTTATACCTTATTAGATTGGCTGATATATGTGGCATTGATCTTGCTCAAGCCTCTCTAAACAAAATCCACAAGAATGCTATCAAATATCCTCTTCCACCCGTTGATCATTCCTAACTATGCATCACTGATGAACAATCATCAACCGCATACTTAATCAAATCAATGGATGATCGACTGGTTTTTTATTCATCAGTACGTACGCTTATGTTTCCTTTGGTTTTAGTGTTTTTTTTTCAAACCAAACTATGGTAAGGTTGATTTGGAATGCTCTTGATAATATTTTTAAATCATATGTGGTCATTGTCTGAATAAAGTATTTCGATGGTACTTACAAAAACTTAATCAGATAATTAAGAAAAAGTTAAGAATGAGTATGTATTTTTCTGTTAGAAATCAAAAGATCGTTTTAGGTCCCAACCATTGGTTGTACGCTACATTTACAGATTCAGAAAGGCTAGGATCACGAGGTGGTTTTAGATTCATTGAGTAAATCTCATTTATAAAAGCAATACTCTATATTTCAACGACTCTCTAACATGTAACATAAAGGTGTTTCTTCCAGAATAATTAAGAGCTCTAATCTTATAGTGAACATTGCGGTAAATTTGAGAGTATGTTTAGAGGATAAATCTAAACGTGTTTATAGTGAACATTGCTGTAAATTGCTGTAAGGTGTTTCTTCCAGAATAATTAACTATCTGGAAAAAAATCTAACAAGTGATTTAAGAAACAACTAGAAACAAGAAAAGTTATAAATCTAAGTGACAAAATTCACATCTTACTAGAGTTTGATACTTAACATGGACCTAAGTTCAATAAATATAAATAAATAATGCACCCAAGGGCTATGAAACTCAAGAAGCTAGCCTAAAGTTTAAACCTATTAGAGCAAAGCCACCGTCACAACACCATAGTGAAAAGTTCCCAAAGTGACAGTCCTACTAGCGACACTTTGTCCAGACAAGACCTCTGTTCATTTTGAGATTTTACAATTTTCCCATTTGACATGATAAAATATGAGCATAGATTTGTATAGGATAGGATAGGATTATTTAAGCATAGATTTGTATTTTCAGTTATATACTAAAAAAATTGTTAATTGATCAACGAAACAGGAAAAAAAGCTCAAATTTAAATAAAGCCCATTATCGTTTAGCTTGTCTTACAATCATTTCATAATGATTATGATTCACAATAATGATACAACTTGAATTTCCAATCATTCAAATAGGGAAAAAAATAAAATACAAATTTCTGAACTTTTTTTTGAAGCGCTAATTTCTTACATCCTCTTTTTTACATCTTTCACACCCTTTACACCTTTTTTTGCACACCATAGGAGTTTAACTCCCAACCTCATCCAAGAGAGGATTTCCTCTCTACCACTAGGCTATAACCTAAGTGGTACAAATTTCTGAACTTATAACGTGGGAAAAGTTCCTACTAATAACTAGGAATTCCCTCGTCACGCGTTGCAGCGACAACACTTGACTTTCTTTTGCATAGGTTATGAGTAGATAAAAAGTATTTAAATGGTTGTCATGTAATCTAAATTTCATTGAAAAGCATGGCATTTAGTGTTGCTGGTTTTGTGCCCCGCGCTGTCAACTACGCCATCATGTTGCGGTGTTCTAAGCGCCAGCAAACTGGTGTGGCACTCCATCTGCACATGGGAACTATGGTAACACAGTCTAAAAATGACAAAAAAAAAAAAAAATTCTCACATACTACATGTCTGACATACCTACAAAATCCAGAAAGTGGTAACTTGATTTTAATATACAGTACTTTCTAAAACAAATTTATAAACATAAGCAGGTCAACACATGAATATATGAGGCCGACCCACCCGCTAAACATATTCGTGGTGTGACTCGAACCGGTTTAAATTAAACAAAAAACCATAAACTTTGTGTTATGTTTGTATCGTGTTTTCGTCTTATTTATAAGAAATCTATTCTAACTTGAACATAGTATGTATTTAGTAACCTTTTCTCAAGGTAAAGTGTTTAAACTCTTTGAAACACTGAAAGAGCAGTTGAAAGGTAACATTCTACTTGGTTTTTCTTGTTAAAAAGTGATCTATAACATATCTACAAAATCCAGAAAGAATCTGGTAACCACGAATATGTAAGGTTGTCCCATGTCACACATTTAGATACACATATTTTTGATTGATCCATCCGGATTTAACAAAAGATTTATATAATTTATCAATTTCATTACATGAACCCTAAAACTGAATTGTACCAAACGATTAGTTTCACATCTCGATCTTCCACTTGGAAGCAACGTCACATAAAACCCAACAAGAAAAAAAAATAAGCTATACAAAAGCAGATTTGGTTTTAGGAAACATGTGTTCACCTGTTGTCCCTTGATTCGAATTCTTTTTCTTATTCTCTGAGAATGACTATCTGAACCAACCAAAGATGCCCATTGTAAATACCGCCTCAAAACAGCCTTAAATTAGATGCGATAAGCCTTGTATGCTTTTGGCAACTTAAACCCCAGACAAAACACCCTTAAATCAGACCTGGGAAACAACCAAAAACATAATATGACGGTCTAATTTGCTTTGATCATAATAAACCAAAAAAAAAAACAATGAAAAAACAGAACCGGATTGAATGCAAAGACAATCGATACGTTATGTCCGAGTCTTGAATCCATAGCTTTATTCTATGTCTGACAAATCTTTGTTAGCAAAAGGGTAATCCTAAAACCCAAAAAACAAATATCTTTGAGCTCTCTCTAAAGTCTATTAGCATCAATTTTGCTTAAAACCTATACAATCGACAACAAAGGAATCAAAATATGACTATAGCCCCCACATATAGACAGACACACAGGTATACAGAGAGAGATAAAGAGAGAGGAGAAACCTTGCGAAACGAACCGGAGGAAGCGTTTGTAGCGGTGGAAACCGCATTCTTTTGGGGAATCACATTAGCTGCTGCTGAGATCCACAAACTTTGTGAAGGCAAGAAAACCCTAGCCGCTGCTATGATCGATGATGATGAGCACATACAGCCACCTTAGAGACCACCCGGAAACCCATGCCTCTCTTTCTCACCCTTATACGTATTGTGATTTCCCATTCTTTCTAGGCTAGTAGAGAGGGGGAGAAAAAGAAGATGCGATGGAAAGTGTAGGATGAAACCAGAAGTGGAGGTGTGGTAGATGATGCGTGGAAGGATGAAGCAAGACTTGGAGGTGTGGTAGAGACGCGTGGAGATGGGATTGTATGGCTGCTCAACACGTGTGGAGTGACAATGTAAACACCAAGAAATTACAAAAACGCAAAACAACCTCAATTCGAACATGAGACTTTGTGGATAATAAGCAACAACCAAACCACAACACCAGCAGAGCATATTAGATATCATAACACACATATATTTATAAAGTAACTAAAACGGAAGGTTACCATTCATCTATTTCTAAATTATCATTATCACATACTATAATATCTCTCCCACACGCATATCACACATATGCTAAAAAAAATTAGATTCGCAATAAAAAAAAGTGAAAAAACACGAACAGAAAAATTGTAAGTTTAGTTAAATTAACGAATATGAACAAATGTTGTGTTCAATCATTTATGTTCATGAACATTCATTTATATTTGTTCCTTTTGTTCGTTTATTTATGTTCATTTAAATTTTATTAATTACATAAGTTGTTTAATTTATATAAATATTAACATAAATTTGGCTTTCTAGCTACTTGTATAAATATAACGAATTAGTAATTGATTTTTTTAGTAATACAAAATCGTTTAAAATCATTTATGTTTGTGAACGTCTAGTTTTGTGCGTTCATTAACTGTTGGTTTAGGTTTTAAACGAGCGAACATAAATGAAAACGAACATGACAGTTTTTTAAATGAACGAACACGAACAAAAAAATGTGTTTGATTATGTGTTTATGTTCGTGTTCGTGTTCGGATAAGGTTAAATAAACACGAACATGCCTTTATCCGTGTTCATTCAGTTCGTTTACAGGCTTAACAACATTGTTAATGAAAGACCTCATATTTGTAAAATTATATTAAACTGATTTTTTTATATGTTAAAATGTTGCAAATGAAAATAAAACTCATCTTTAGCATGTAATATACATATCTAAAGACCCAACGAAAGCAAATCTTCAAAACACCATTGTAAATAATCTAGCTTTTTTGAATATCCAATGTTGAGAACAATGAGTTCAACTAATCTCTATTACCTTATCTCTTATTAAGTACCAAGCATCTTTAAGAAGGTAATTACAATATAATTTTAAGATGGAAGTTGAATAGACTCTTCACAAATATCTATTTTTTTTTGTTATTTCCTTCCCTTTTTGCCTCTTGTGTACAACATATCATGTTTATTGTATATGTTTATTGTATATGTGTGTAATACACACTTAATATCATTTCCAACATGTAATCCCCATTTATAGAGAATTAGATACTACATTAACTCTGTGAAACCCCTCATTATTATAAACCACTTCATAGCCCTCCATTACTACCCACCAATTAATCAATAAGTTATGATTCGCACATGAATGGATAACTTGAAATATTATTTTCTTACCTATTCTATCTTATTAAGTACCAAAGGTTTACAAGATAGTAATTTTGACATGCATCCAACTATTAAAGCAACATGTACAATTGAATCAACCTAATTCATAAGGGTATAATAAGAATAATTGTCACAATTAAGATGCTTTTAAGGGCATGATAGTAATTTGATCATGGTTTTATAGTTAAAACACAAAAATTTCTTCCACACTTGCCATTATGTCACTAAAATTGTTCTCTTCGTTTTCTTCTCAAGGCCCTTCATCGTCTTTCAATAAAATGGTTTCTCAATTTAATGGCATTCACTACTCTTGAATGCCATTCTCCTTCAATTGCCCTGTCTATTTATTGTGCCTCATCTTCACAGACTCTCAATAAGAGTATAATGTTCTTTGATCAAATTACGATTGCTCTTTTTCCTTAAACACAAATTTTTCATTCACGTCTTCTAATTTTTCAAGGCACTAGAAGATAATTTGTTACTCGATGGCTTCCATTCCTCTTCTATGTGTCTGCTTTCTTCATGAGGCCTCATGTTTACTTAACAGGTAACCAAGTCTTTGTGATTTAGTGTTGATTATGTTCTAATATTTCTATCAGGTATTGATGTTTTATAGGGAACTATTTTAATTGTGTCTACAGTTTTTTTGTGCTTATTGTTGATCCTTTCCAACATGTAACCCCCATTTATAGAGAATTAGATGACAACATTAACTTTGTGAAACCCCTCATTATTATAAATCACTTCATAGGCCACCATTATTACCCACCAATTAATCAAAAAGTTATGATTTGCACATGAATGGATAACAAGAAATATTATTCTCTTATCTATACTATCTTATTAAGTACCAAATTTGTACAAGATAGTAGTTTTGGCAAGCACCCAACTATTAAAGCAACATGTACAATTGAATCAACCTAATTCATAAGGGTATAATAAGAATAATTGTCACAATTAAGATGCTTTTAAGGACATGATCGTAATTCGATCATGATTTTATAGTTAAAACATAAAAACTTCTTCCATACTTGCCATTATGTTACCAAAATTGTTCTCTTTGTTTTCTTCTTAAGGCCTTTCATGTCTTTCAATTAAATGGTTTCTCAATTCAATGGCATTCACTACTATTGATTGCCATTCTCCTTCAATTGCCCTATCTATTTATTGTGTCTCCTCTTCATAAACTCTCAACTAAGAGTATGATGTTCTTTGATCAAATTACGATTTCTCTTTTTCCCTAAACACTAATTTTTCATTCATGTCTTTTAATTTTTCAAGGCATTAGAAGATGAATTTGTTACTCGATGGCTTCCATCCCTCTTTTATGTGCCTGCTTTCTTCATTGTTTACTTAACAGGTAACCAAGTATTTGTGATTTAATGTTGATGTGGGTTCTAATATTTCTATCAGGTATTGATGTTTTACAAGGAATTATTTTAGTTGTGTCTACAGTTTTTTGTGCTTATTATTGTTTTTTTTTGCTATGCTTCTACAACTTGTTGTGTCTACTATTTTTATTCTTATTTTTGTATTTTGCTATGCTTCTACAATATTTTCTTATAGTTTGTTAACAGAAAAAAAAAATGGATTTTTTTGTTCAATTTTGTAAACAAAAGGTGTTATATGTAAATTTACAATGATGCGCATTCTTTGCACTACAAATTTTTTTTTTGACCTTTTTATTCTCGAATAAAATAAGTTATAGGAAACTTATTAAGAAAATTAGCCAGTGTGTATTCTTTGTTTAGTTTTTTCTAAGTTTCTAACCAGCAACTACATGGATCTCTTACAGATTAATGGTTTCCGATTTGTTCTTATGGGTCATATTATGAAAAGTACCATGGTAAGAGACCATACATTATTTCTTATACATTTGGTATGCATTGTTTTCAATTATTCACAATTTTAACTTTTGTAGGTTGGGATGGCTACATACCTGAAGGATTTTTTGCTAACAAACTGTGATGGACATGAGGTAAAGCATGCATCTAAAGTCCCAACTACTATCCGAGCATTTATTTTCAGTATCTTGCACTGCTAGCTTTAGTTAGCATCTTAAAATTTTGCACCATCAAACTCTCTTTTAGAGATTCAATATCGACACATCATTTTCAAATGGCTGATTGGTGTTAGAAAACTAACATTGTATTCGTTGCAACGTCTCTCGTACATGAAGCTTGCAGGTACCAAGGTCCCTGCACTTCCTGCAGCAAATTGTAATCGAAGTCGAAATTATTGAAGTGAACCGGGCTTGTGTTTGACACAATTCCCTTAAACAGATTCGTGGTCTGTTCCCATGGTACATCGGTTATTTAACAGTGGAGGTGCACTGCCGGACTATCCCACTTGCCTGTAAAATAATTGAACTTGATTGCTACTGCTATATCTGCGAGTTGTGTTATTTTCTAGTGTATGTGTGTATCCTTTGCACAAAGAACTCTTCATGTTCTTATAGACTTTGTAATAATGATCACCATAATGATCTTCATTAAACTCGCTTAATGGTGCTGATTAAATTTGGTTAATTGTTGTAATAGTATTAGATTAATGGCAGCATAATGACTTGAAACCGAAGGAAGTATTTGGAAACTTCTTCCAGTAAAAACAACATTTTAAAAACGAGTTGCAAAACCAGCGTCACGCGGACCCGGATTTTTGGAGCTGCATTCGTGTCCACAGGTCGTGCGGGCTTCGCGTTGGTTTAAGAATTTTTCTCGAACCAGAACCCGTTTTTGCACCTCGCATGCACGCGCGGGTAGGTGCCCAAGTATAATGTACCTTAATATTTATTCCTTCCAATATGGTTTCAACTTATAGACCCATCCAAGTTTTCTTCCCCAACCAATGTGGGACAAGACAAACTCACATTCACACATAAACACCAACAAACCCCCACATGAATGGGAGTTATTCTCAGAAACAACCTCATTTCGATTAAATTTTAACAGTTGAGTTTTGCATACGATAGGTAGGTGTGACCCTTTGAACCTTCGCTCATGAAACGCCCTTAGCCCACTGGCTCTGAGTAGACAACAACGTCTTTGAACTCGTCTGCCGTTTGTGTAGACGACAATACTGGTCACACAAGACTCTCCCTGACAACGTCAAGTCTTCATAGTTGTGTCTGTTATCGTGATGGACATGTGCCTGGTTCTGCAAGAGCTCTTAAGTATTGTGCCCCAACAATACCCTTCAAATCGACCCCCTTCTCTCTCACATAGGTGATTCACTAGGAATGGTTACCTCAGTCGAATCATTAAAAGCCATAGGCTTAGCCTCAAAACTTGTCACTTTTAGGAATGGACTAGGAAGCTTACCAAATTCCTATGGCAAACTCCCTTTTATCAACGCGCGGGGTTTCAAACTCTCCCCACAATGACTGATGACTCACAAAATTAACATATAAAACAGGCATAAACAGTCTCATAATAGGGTAGAATTAGGCTTATATTATTGATATTGGGTGCTTAATTTGTTCGTATTTGTATTTCTCAAGAAACTGGAGCTCCAGAACGGAAATAAAGGATTTCCGGGTGAAAACAAGCAAAAACTGGAGATTCCTGGAGATACGAGACTTGCAGCATGTTCCCTATATGTTTTGAAGACAATCCCGGGACTTAAACAGTGATAAAACCAGTCCGGGAGTAACCAGCACGCCCACGCACACTTGCACGAAGGCCCTGCACGCTAGAAGACAATGCAGCAAGCTTGGAGAACAAGAAAACGTACTGAGGACACGTGCACGCCCGTGCCACATCACTTGGCACGCCCATGTTCTTTGAAACGTGTTCCCCAAGGCTTAAACCAACAAAATATGAGATTTCCTGATGAGCACACCCGTGCTCATGCACTTGGCATGCCCATGCGCAGACAAAAAGTATAGACAACTCAGAACTGCAGCAACAGAACGTACGTGTAACAGCAAGCACGCCCCTGCCAACCTTTGGCACAGCCGTGCACCCTCTGGAGGCCTATAAATAGCAAGCTAACCCCCACCATTTGTTCATCCCTTCTTGCGCTCTCTTGGGGCCGAACTCCAAGCTTCTTCCAAAGATCTTGGGGTCTTGTGGGAGGCCTTCTGGTCCTCTTAACATCCCTCAATGGTTAGGCCTCATCACCTTGATCGATCTAGCCAAGAAGAGGATCGTAGAGTAGTTATGCAATAAATATCGAGGGTCGTGAGCATCAAGAGAGCTACATATCACTAGGTGATGGATAGCTTGTCTATGAGCAACCATGTTCTTGTGTTGATCATGTCTTATGGTTGTATCTTTCTATCATTCATGAACCCATTTCTATTTTTAGACTTTTATTATTATTACTAGTAGTTTATTTTAGTTATTTGTGTTGTCCTCTTCTTCTAATCCTTATTTGTTTATCTTTGTGACAGGTTTCCATTGATGATAACTTAAAACCTAAAATCAATGTTAACTTATTAGGAGAACTCATGAGTGTACCCATGGTGTGTAATAACCCATGCACTTGTGAGCTCATCCGAAAATATAAAATAATAATTGATTAACTTAACTAAATAACTAGATGTTTAATCAGCTTCTGGTAGTCCCGAACTAGATCCAAGGCAAGGAAACCGGTAGTGAGACAGATCCCTCGGACTTCTGATATCCGAACCGGGCTCTAAGCAATGGCTTCTGAAGTGGACCAGATCTGATTGACACATTTCTGGTACTTACCAGATGATTGGGTGATCTTCTTGGTAAAGAGAGGTTTCCCTAAGGGCGCACCAGTGATCTCTTGTATCATACGCCTTTAGGATTATGTGCCACCTTTATGAAGGGTTTCATCCAGTTCGGGAGGTTAAGGGTTGGGTAATTAAGTTATCATTGATTAAACCAACTTGATATTTAATTGATCACTAAATATTAAGTGTCACACTAAAGATAAACAAATAATGGATTCTTTATATAGTTCTCGTTAGTACAATGCCATTAACCAATGGGGGTATGGTCTCCTGATATCAACTGTAAGAGAGATCCTTCAATCTAGTATTGTTAACAAATGGGGATTCGTTGTTGACCTATTCGGGAATGACCCTAAGGCGAGACCCTTCGGTAGGAAACACGAGAGCTAAGACGAGGTGTAGGATGTTCTAGGTCGGAAGTGAAGCCTCCGCTTTAAGAAGAAGATGAGCTCGAAGACCAGATATTTGACCGCGGTTTGAGGAGCCCGCTATATGCGAGGCCCTGGCGGAGACCCCAGGTGGACGCACTCTGGAGAGGTTTAGCATTCTACGCAGTAGAAGCCTCCGCTTTTCTATCAAAGAGTCAACACTTCAAGATCCCTCTTGTCTTCCTCACAAAATTAATTAACTTAAATTATTAATTCTAATAATAAACTTAACTATTAATTGAAAGGACCCCGAGATATGCATAATATACTACTCTACTATTCTTATCTTTTTATTTTACAAAACCAAAACCTTTTTCAAAAACTATTTTTATTAAAGAACCCCTCCATTTTATTTTTCTTTTAAAACCCGATCAGTTAATGGATGAAAGGTTGAGTAGGGGAAAGTGTGATCCTTGGGGATACGATACTCAATACTTACGCTAGAAACTATACTATGCACGTCAGGTTCTCTGCCTATGTGTTGGTTTTAGTTTCAAACGTAAATATTGTTTACTTTTTAAATTAAAAACTTGGTAAAACCGGTTTAGTAAAAATCAGTCATTTACCCCAGCTTTGGAATTTAAACACCAAGTTTTTGGCACCGGGGAAATGATATCTTTTTAATTTGCTAAAACCACGCACACAAGTGACCTCCCCTATTCATACAATTAGGTTGTCCTATTGAACTCAAATCTTGGGATCTCTAGTCAGCTAAGTTAGGTTTCCTTCGCATGGATTTCATTTTTCAAGGGCTTTAGTCTCATTCCCATTGAAGACTTCTTAACTAACTCTCTACTTAAGCCTTTTGTTAGCGGATCCGCGATGTTATCCTTTGACTTCACATAGTCAACAATGATAATTCCTGTAGAGATTAGTTGCCGTACCGTATTATGTCTACATCTTATATGCCTGTTCTCACTGTTACACATTGTAATATGAGCTCTGCCAATTGCCGATTGGCTATCACAGTGTATACATTTGGCCGATTCCGGCTTCGGCCACCTAGGTTATCCTTAACAAATTGACGTAGTTATTTTGCCTGTTCATCCTCTTTATCTAAAGTGATGAATTTTGATTCCATCGTGGATCTAGCAATAACCGTTTGCTTAGATGATTTCCGCGTTATCGCAGCATCTCCAAGTGTGAACACATACCCACTCGTTGCCTTGGAATCATTCCTGTTAGATATCCAATTTGCATCACAGTAATTTTCAATAACTGCTAGATATCTATTATATTGCAGCCTGTAGTCTCGTATGTATCTTAAATACCAAAGCACCCGTATCATGCAACTCCCATGACATGAACTTGGGTTGCTCGTGTATCTACTTAGCTTGCTACTAAGTCTGGTCGGGTACAATTCATCAGATACATCAAGCTGCCAATAATTCTTGAGTACTCTAATTGGTTAACAGGCCCACCTCAATTCTTAGCTAGATGTTGACTCATGTCAATGAGAGTTATAGCTACATTAGAGTCATTTCCATTGAACTTCTCAAGAATTTTTTTCACATAATAAGACTGACTTATAACAAGTCCATTATGGGTTCGTATGATTTGTACTCCCAAAAATCTCATCCGTTAATCCCATATCTATCATTTCAAATCCTCCATTTTCAAATGCAAGTCACCTCCACATTTAGGTGTTATTGGATAACTACCAAATGGGGTGATGAAAGTTTCTTCCTTTAATATGTAGTTTGAACAACTTCTCAAGTACCATTTTATCCCTACGGGTTATTTCTTAAATGGCTCTTCCCCCACATTGCTTGAACTTTTATTAAGTTTGAGTAATATCACCCAAGATGACATTAGACACTCGTGATAAGATAGCGACTATCTATATATTGTGTTATTGAGGTCATCCCATTATATTACTCTACTCAGATTTCTCACATGAGCCGTTTTTGTTGTAAGTATAAAATTGTAAAATCTACAAATATAAAAGCTATACGAAGTAATAACTATTATGTATAAGAAAAGAAAAAAACAGACTATATGTGTGAAGTGTTATATATATATTCTGTGAAATAGGAAATCAAGTAACCATTATTTATTAGGTTTACATTTAAAATTTTATTAAAGATTAATTTTAAATAGAAAAAAAAATCATTTACATAGTTTTCTTAAAAATAAATTAAAAATGTAACAGTGAAATGTTAAAAGATAAATAAAATTGTAGTTTTATATCTTATGTGATATTATAAGTTTTTATCATTTAACTTCTAACAACGCAACCTTTTAAAATAAAAGTTGCAAATTTTGTTGAAATTCATAACTTTTCAAGCAAAAGGTTGCAATTTTTAGTAATATCCCCAACCTTAATTTAAAAAGGTTGCATTAGGTCTTCTAATGCAACCTTTATATTCAGCGAAGTTGCATTTGAGTCAAATGCAACTTATTTGAAAAAGGTTGCTTTGAAAAGGTTGCATTACGCCATTTTTCCATGAGGACCAAGAGAGTTACATATCACTTGGAGGTTGATAGCTTGTCTATGAGCAGCCATGTTCTTGTGTTGATCATGTCTTATGGTTGTATCTTTCTATCATTCATGAACCCATTTCGATTTGTAGACTTTTATTATTAGTGGTAGTAGTTTATTTTTAGTTATTTGTGGTGTCCTCTTCTTCTAATCCTTATTTGTTTATCTTTGTGACAAGTTGCTTTGATGGGGTTAGGGTTTCAGCGATGAGGTTAGGGTTTGCTTCTATCATAGGGTTGCAGCGACGGAGGAGGTGGTAGTTGTTGTAGAGGGTGGAGGCGGTAGACGAAGTGAAGAAAAGGGAAGATGGTGGTGGATTGCGGTGGTGGGTGGTGGATGATGGTTGTAGTGAGTGGATGTGGTTTGTGAAGGTGGATGTGGCTCCTACCGATCCTCTAGTGTACACTCCTCCTACTCGTCATAGAGTAATAACAATTCCTCCTTTACCAGGTTACACTCCTACCGATCTAGATGCTCCTCTTATAGATGAGGAATATATCTGGGCTCTTGACTACACCATGGATGTCATGGGATTGGGGCAGCTACAACTGGTAGAGACCCAACCCAACCTCACCCCAAACCGTATTGCGCTGGAGCCAAATGAGGAAGGGTACGAAGTAGATATTGGTGGGGAGTATATGAGTATGGATGATGAACCATACTACATTCCAAGTCCTGACTTTGGCTGCATCCACTCGGATGCTAGGTCGGACGGTCGTGATAGCGATTGTTCTATGTCATCGCCAGAGTATACACTAGAGGATTGGGATAACTATTCTCTGTAAAAGAAATTTAGATTTAATAATGTAATGTTTTTAATAAGTAATTTAGGATTATGTAATGTTTTAATTTAATAAATAATTTAGGATTATGTAATGTTCGTATGTAATGTTTTAATATATAATATTTTTTTTAAACATCCAACGGTTAATTTTTAAAAATTTATAATATTTTATAGATCCAATGGTTTACTTTTATTCAAAATTTGAATTTTGTTTTTACCCCAACAGTTATTTTTGATGTTTTTAATTTTTTTTAAAATAAAATCACAAAACAAGTCCCTCCAATAGTTTTCCTCCACCTCCCCCCCATGCCCATAGAAAACTACCCACCCAAGGGGTCCCCCCATGCCCATAGAAAACCCTGCTGGTGGGGGTGGATCTATTGTTAATACTTTGAATGAAACTTTAGTTAGCAAACTTGATGCTAGTGATCCTTTTTACTTGCACCCTTCTGATTCCAGTAATTTGACCATTGTATCAATTAAGTTGAAAGGTTCTGAAAATTATACTGTGTGGTCAAATGCTTTAACACTTGCTTTACAAGTCAAGAATAAATGGGGTTTTATTGATAAATCTTGTGTAAAATCTCAAACTGATGATGTTCTTGCTAGGCAATGGGAAAGATGCAATTCTATAGTATTAACATGGATTCTTAATTCAATTAGTGAAGAACTGTATATGGGACATGTGTTTTCTAGACTTTCTAGTGATGTATGGTCTGAGTTAAAAGAAACATATGATAAGGTTGATGGATCTGTTGTTTTTTATTTGTATCAGAGAATATTATCACAAGTCAAATGTTATGTGGAAACAACTAGATCAGATTTTGCAGTTGCCTGCATGTACTTGTGAAGCATCTAAGGAGTTTAATAACTTTAATAACATGATTAAACTGATGCAGTTTCTTATGGGTTTGGATAGTGTTTACCAGAGTGTTAGAACTAATTTGTTGATTAAAGATGTGCTTCCTTCTGGCCCAAAAGCCCATTCGTGTCTTTGTCTAGGGGTGAGTTGGCAATCCTTGTCAACTAACACAAGTGTGTTTCAGCCGTTGATCAATTCTTTTGTGGCCGTTGGATCTATTCGAGAAATACACTTCCTTAGCTATAAATAACTGAGGAGTTCGTTCATTCCCAACTTTTGCCTCTTTTGATATTTTGTTCTCTCGTTTTCACTCGTTCACATTCATCTGATTAGGGTTTTATCTTTGATCATCTTGATCTTAAATCTTGATTTCTCTGTTGTATCTTGTGACTGGTTATCTTATTGATATTCATTGAGTGTTTGAGGGATTTGTAGTGAGGTTTTCATTGTATTGTGTTTGAGGGTTTTGTACTCTGATTGTTTTGATAATAATAATCTGTGTCAACTCAATCCGTGTCGACTGTTTTGACACTATAGTATAACCATTGTTGTGTCCATGGTCATGACTTATGAGTGCAAGAAACACGATGATATATATGGTTGGTGGATCGATGATGAGAACTAAAGGTTACATGTGGAATAGTGTACCCATGCATAGATTAATGATATAGTACAAGACTTATTTTGAGAAAGAATATCACCTAAGAGTGTGCGTTGTAGCTCGCCTTGAGCCCAGATATTATCCTCTCATATCATGCCAACTGGATGCTGACGTGGCAGTGGATAAAGCTTCTGTTCTATTCACTTGATCCTGTTGTGGCTCACCTTGGGTGAGACTTTATCTAGTTTTATTTTTTTAATTTTTCATGGTTTATATTTTTTGTTTATAAGACAAATTAAAATAACATCACATAAATATTAAAAACGCGACTATTGTTGAAAGCGTAGTTTCATATCTCTCCAAACCCCAACACTCGGGTAGTTATCGTTGTGCATGGCATGGTACTCGTTACGGGCCTGCTCCATCGCCTCATCTTCATTTAAACCCTCATTGTTGTTCAACGCACTTACGAATAACCCCTCAAATATTGTGCACTTCGAGCGTAAAGCCATAAATTTTCATGTTATCTCTTCCCTAAAACGATGGCCGTTACCCATTTGTTGATGGAATCTAGTCACAACCGTCCTCCAAAAATGTAACATCCGGCCCCTCTCACCACCAATATTGTCCGCTTTGCCCCGATGGGTTGCACATCCAGAGCTCACGGATTTGTTTTTGGTAGCCCAGTGGAGACTTCCCAGGAGGTCACCCATCCTGAAATTACTCCCACCTGAGCACGCTTAACTGTGGAGTTCTCCTCTCATCCACTAACATTAAGCCCCAAAACGCGTTGGTGATTTAAGAGTCATTGGATTACATATAAACCAATGATCTCTCCTGGCCACGGCCGATGTGGGATTTTCCTGGAGTGTCACATTCATCCCTTGTTAGAGTCTCATCGTCCCTGATGAGGTATGCACCCACCATCCCGAACGACACAGGAGTGGCTCTGATACCATCTGTAACATCCGGCCCCTCTCACCACCAATATTGTCCGCTTTGCCCCGATGGGTTGCACATCCAGAGCTCACGGATTTGTTTTTGGTTGCCCAATGGAGACTTCCCAGGAGGTCACCCATCCTGAAATTACTCCCACCTGAGCACGCTTAACTGTGGAGTTCTCCTCTCATCCACTAATATTAAGCCCCAAAACGCGTTGGTGATTTAAGAGGCATTGGATTACATATGAACCAAGGATCTCTCCTGGCCACGGCCGATTTGGGATTTTCCTGGAGTGTCACAAAAAAGTTTATGTTCACTCATGTACTCCTTCTTGAAATGTGGTAATATAACTATTGACTAACGCGAGTTCTTCCTCCACGGTCCAACGTCGTGTTTGTATTGGGTTTTGTAGGGGTGAGATTGGGTTTGGATTTGGGTTTGGGTTTTCGTTTGCCATTTGGGATCGGGTTTTAGGTACAAATGATATTGAAATGATAAATATGGTTTTGTTTTAGGTAAATGTTATATATATATACACACACACTCTCTCTCTTTTAAAAATATTGATCGTTGGCTAGCAGCCAACGGCTATTTTTAATTTTTTTACACGCTATCTCACGCGAGCCAGGTTGCTTGGGCTTGCTCGCGGCCAAAGTAATGGATGCGTGTTATGGTTTACGCGATTCACATGGCTTTGTTGGTGGCTCACGACAGCTCACTCGCGGGCCACAACATATAGTCTAATGAAGGGCTAGGTTAGACAACCCGACCCGATAGGTACAAAAGGCCTCGCACTATATAGGGTCCAAGTCCACCAAGAAAACAATGGTATTTGTCCATATTAGCAACCGGTTCACCAATAACAACGAGTTGGTCTCACGTAGATTTGAATTTCAAAACGTAATCCCATACATAGATTTTGAAGTAAGATGAGAACACATTGAAACCACACAACGTGTGTAAGCATAGGCCAGGCTCGAGGTTAAAATGGTCGTGATTAAGCGACGTAGAGACCTAGACGACATCTAAGAGTTTCCATGGTTCAACGAAAAGAGGCAAGGAGGGACCACGAAAGCCTTACGCCTTTACTATATGGTCCCTTTGTAGGATTGTTTTGCATTGAACAGTGTTCTTGCCATTAGTATTTTGCATAAGTTTGTTTCAGGTTCATGTCATGTTTGAGTTGATCACAAAGGATGTCAAGTTTGCTATTGGGTTCTGTCAAGTAGTTGTGGGTCGATCTTGGTCCAGTCCAGAAGTGCATAAGGTCCAATTCAAGTGAAGTCCATGAAGTGAAAGTGGGGCAGTCTGTTATCTGGCCCAAAAGCTCATTCGTGTCTTTGTCCAGGGGTGAGTTGGCAATCCTTGTCAACTACCACAAGTGTGTTTCAGCCGTTTGATCAATTCTTTTGTGGCCGTTGGATCTATTCGAGAAACACACTTCCTCGGCTATAAATAGCTGAGGAGTTCGTTCATTCCCAACTTTAGCCTCTTTTGATATTTTGTTCACTCGTTTTCACTCGTTGACATTCATCTTATTAGGGTTTTATCTTTGATCATCTTTATCATAGATCTTGGTTTCTCTTTTGTATCTTGTGCCTAGTTATCTTATTGATAATCATTGAGTGTTTGAGAGATTTGTAGTGAGGTTTTCATTGTATTCTGTTTGAGGGTTTTGTACTCTGATTGTTTTGATAATAATAATCTGTGTCGACTCAATCTGTGTTGACTATTTTGAAATGGTATCAGAGCCATAGGCTCTTGATTCTGGTCTGGTTTTCCGCTGCTATTCTTTAGGGTTTGTGGTTCAAGGATTAGATCTGGTCAGTTGATTTCATATCATGTGGATCTGGTGGTTTTTTGGGCTGGTTTGTTCTTTCTCTTGGTCTTTGGTTAACCCTAAGGGAAGGTTATAGACTACGAGTTTGTGGAGAAACCCTAACTTGGGTCTTTTGGTGAGATCTTTCTGATTCTTTAGGTTTTTTTATCTAAGGAGTCATTGTTCTAGGCTAGTGCCTGTGGTTAGCTTTAAGATTGTGTCTGTTTGTCTGGTCTTGAGGCTCCTGAGTTAAGACTTGCGGTGGGATCCTATTGAGAACCCACTGATCTGGATCACTGGCTCAGCTTCGCCTGTGTCTAGGGTTTGAGTTTTCAGTTATTGTGTTCTTATTCCTGTCACTTCTTGTTTGTGAATCTGATTGTTGTCTGTGATTACTTGCTATCCTACTATTGTTTGTTGACTATTTACTGTTTGCATCATGGGTGATAATGTGAATCCTGCTGCTGGTGGGGGAAATCCTGCTGGTGGGGGTGGATATATTGTTAATACTTTGAATGAAACTTTAGTTAGCAAACTTGATGCTAGTGATCCTTTTTACTTGCACCCTTCTGATTCCAGTAATTTGACCATTGTATCAATTAAGTTGAAAGGTTCTGAAAATTATACTGTGTGGTCAAATGCTTTAACACTTGCTTTACAAGTCAAGAATAAATGGGGTTTTATTGATAAATCTTGTGTAAAATCTCAAACTGATGATGTTCTTGCTAGGCAATGGGAAAGATGCAATTCTATAGTATTAGCATGGATTCTTAATTCAATTAGTGAAGAACTGTATATGGGACATGTGTTTTCTAGACTTTCTAGTGATGTATGGTCTGAGTTAAAAGAAACATATGATAAGGTTGATGGATCTGTTGTTTTTTATTTGTATCAGAGAAAATTATCACAAGTCAAATGTTATGTGGAAACAACTAGATCAGATTTTGAAGTTGCCTGCATGTACTTGTGAAGCATCTAAGGAGTTTAATAACTTTAATAACATGATTAAACTGATGCAGTTTCTTATGGGTTTGGATAGTTTTTACCAGAGTGTTAGAACTAATTTGTTGATTAAAGATGTGCTTCCTTCTGGCCCAAAAGCCCATTCGTGTCTTTGTCCAGGGGTGAGTTGGCAATCCTTGTCAACTAACACAAGTGTGTTTCAGCCGTTGATTAATTCTTTTGTGGCCGTTGGATCTATTCGAGAAATACACTTCCTCAGCTATAAATAACTGAGGAGTTCGTTCATTCCCAACTTTTGCCTCTTTTGATATTTTGTTCTCTCGTTTTCACTCGTTCACATTCATCTGATTGGGGTTTTATCTTTGATCATCTTGATCGTAGATCTTGATTTCTCTGTTGTATCTTGTGACTGGTTATCTTATTGATATTCATTGAGTGTTTGAGGGATTTGTAGTGAGGTTTTCATTGTATTGTGTTTGAGGGTTTTGTACTCTGATTGTTTTGATAATAATAATCTGTGTCAACTCAATCCGTGTCGACTGTTTTGACACTATAGTATAACCATTGTTGTGTCCATGGTCATGACTTATGAGTGCAAGAAACACGATGATATATATGGTTGGTGGATCGATGATGAGAACTAAAGGTTACATGTGGAATAGTGTACCCATGCATAGATTGGTGATATAGTACAAGACTTATTTTGAGAAAGAATATCACCTAAGAGTGTGCGTTGTAGCTCGCCTTGAGCCTAGATATTATCCTCTCATATCATGCCAACTGGATGCTGACGTGGCAGTGGATAAAGCTTCTGTTCTATTCACTTGATCCTGTTGTGGCTCACCTTGGGTGAGACTTTATCTAGTTTTATTTTTTTAATTTTTCATGGTTTATATTTTTTGTTTATAAGACAAATTAAAATAACATCACATAAATATTAAAAACGCGACTATTGTTGAAAGCGTAGTTTCATATCTCTCCAAACCCCAACACTCGGGTAGTTATCGTTGTGCATGGCATGGTACTCGTTACGGGCCTGCTCCATCGCCTCATCTTCATTTAAACCCTCATTGTTGTTCAACGCACTTACGAATAACCCCTCAAATATTGTGCACTTCGAGCGTAAAGCCATAAATTTTCCTGTTATCTCTTCCCTAAAACGATGGCCGTTACCCATTTGTTGATGGAATCTAGTCACAACCGTGCTCCAAAAATGTAACATCCGGCCCCTCTCACCACCAATATTGTCCGCTTTGCCCCGATGGGTTGCACATCCAGAGCTCACGGATTTGTTTTTGGTAGCCCAGTGGAGACTTCCCAGGAGGTCACCCATCCTGAAATTACTCCCACCTGAGCACACTTAACTGTGGAGTTCTCCTCTCATCCACTTACATTAAGCCCCAAAACGCGTTGGTGATTTAAGAGTCATTGGATTACATATAAACCAATGATCTCTCCTGGCCACGGCCGATGTGGGATATTCCTGGAGTGTCACATTCACCCCTTGTTAGAGTCTCATCGTCCCTGATGAGGTATGCACCCACCATCCCGAACGACACAGGAGTGGCTCTGATACCATCTGTAACATTCGGCCCTTCTCACCACCAATATTGTCCGCTTTGCCCCGATGGGTTGCACATCCAGAGCTCACGGATTTGTTTTTGGTTGCCCAATGGAGACTTCCCAGGAGGTCACCCATCCTGAAATTACTCCCACCTGAGCACGCTTAACTGTGGAGTTCTCCTCTCATCCACTAATATTATGCCCCAAAACACGTTGGTGATTTAAGAGGCATTGGATTACATATGAACCAAGGATCTCTCCTGGCCACGGCCGATGTGGGATTTTCCTGGAGTGTCACAAAAAAGTTTATGTTCACTCATGTACTCCTTCTTGAAATGTGGTAATATAACTATTGACTAACGCGAGTTCTTCCTCCACGGTCCAACGTCGTGTTTGTATTGGGTTTTGTAGGGGTGAGATTGGGTTTGGATTTGGGTTTGGGTTTTCGTTTGCCATTTGGGATCGGGTTTTAGGTACAAATGATATTGAAATGATAAATATGGTTTGGTTTTAGGTAAATGTTATATATATATACACACACACACTCTCTCTCTTTTAAAAATATTGATCGTTGGCTAGCAGCCAACGGCTATTTTTAATTTTTTTACACGCTATCTCACGCGAGCCAGGTTGCTTGGGCTTGCTCGCGGCCAAAGTAATGGATGCGTGTTATGGTTTACGCGATTCACGTGGCTTTGTTGGTGGCTCACGACAGCTCGCTCGCGGGCCACAACATATAGTCTAATGAAGGGCTAGGTTAGACAACCCGACCCGATAGGTACAAAAGGCCTCGCACTATATAGGGTCCAAGTCCACCAAGAAAACAATGGTATTTGTCCATATTAGCAACCGGTTCACCAATAACAACAAGTTGGTCTCACGTAGATTTGAATTTCAAAACGTAATCCCATACATAGATTTTGAAGTAAGATGAGAACACATTGAAACCACACAACGTGTGTAAGCATAGGCCAGGCTCGAGGTTAAAATGGTCGTGATTAAGCGACGTAGAGACCTAGACGACATCTAAGAGTTTCCATGGTTCAACGAAAAGAGGCAAGGAGGGACCACGAAAGCCTTACGCCTTTACTATATGGTCCCTTTGTAGGATTGTTTTGCATTGAACAGTGTTTTTGCAAGGATGACAGATGAGGTCGCTATGAGAAGCCAAAAAGATTAACAGAATATTTATTTATTTGGCAAATAATTCATCTTTACGCATATACTTTTTTGTAATGCCAGGAATAAAGTTTAGAATCCAAAAAGACAAAGTATAGACATACAAATAACTCTCTTCATCATCGAAATTGTTGTTTACTACTACTAGACAACTTTTGGTACCAATTTTTAGAAACTTCTTTTTATATAAAAATAGTTTTTGCATCATAGAAGAATATTATTTTATTATTTTGAAAATTTGTATTTATTATTTTGAAACAGATGTGGTTTAACCTAGTGGTGTACAAATTGTTTCTTTTTTTCCAAAATGGTTCGGTTGTTTTTTACGAGAACCGTTTTTTGGTGATATATTAAAACCGGTTTTAATGAATTAACATCTGGAATAATCTAAATCGGTTAGGATCGAGCTCCAAAAAGACTTTTAAAAAAAATCGGTTTTTATAATAAAAAACGATTTTTAAACCGGTTCTTTTATGGGTGATGGGAAACTGGTACATAATCCCGCACTTCTGGACGGATTTAACCGATTTTTCTCAAACCGGTCCAGTTTTTTTTGTTTTTTTTTGTTTTTTTTGTTTTACACCTCAAGTTTAACCATTTAAAAACATAATTAGGTAAAAAACCGTTTTAATTAATACATCTTGTCAAACTTTGATTCTTTCACGTTTCAAATCACAAGAAACCGTGCAATATACAATTCTAGAGAGAGAAACCTCGAGGAGAGAGATAGAGAGAGAAACATGTTCCTCTATTTGACCCAGGACCCATTCCAACTCATTGCTTAGCTTTCAACTCCACCAAAGCCCCCCATTTCTTCAACATTCTCCCCACCAAAAAAATAATAATCCATCGTATCCAAAACGATGGCGTTTTTGAAGGATGATACAAGCACAAGACTCCTAAGAGCAATCCGTACAGTTTTCTTCTTGATCACCATGATCATATCGTTTTTGTTCTTCTCAGCCCCGATACTTGTAGCCATCGCGGATACTTTACTTCCCGCAGCTTTGTTATCAGCTTCAATTTCGTCCGTTGATCCGACAAATGATCTGTCAGATAATAAGAGTTTGTTCTTCTTCTTCCAAACGATTTCAACTCAGTTAACCGGTTACAGTTTTCGATACACGCTTATTGACATCCCTCTTGTGTCAATTTTAAGATCCGGAATCATATTATGTAAGATAACCGTTACGTAATTCTTGAATTTATATGAAAATAGACGTTTGATCAATATTTATTGTCAAACTGGACATTTGCCGGCTAAGCTACAAATTTAAAAGCTTAGCCGTCAAATTTTTTGTTTATTAATTTTAAATTATCAAACGTCTATTTTGGTAATTTTACCATTAGAGCATGTGTAGTCCTTGATTAAATTTAGTGCCCCACCTTGTTTTCTATTGGCTGAAAGTTGATGGCACAATCTTCAAGGTGAAATGATGTTATAATCTTCACGCTCAACACTCGTAACGGTGTTTGGGCGCTAAGTTGGGATTTAAGGCCCCAATAACGCCCCACTACACATGGTCTAATAATATTATAATAGTATAAATATGTAATTGATAATGATTGTGATCTGACTGGGAATTTTGAGATGTGTGTAGGTGTGTACGGATTGTGTGACGGACCGGGGTTATCTACGGGGCCGTACTTGGGAATAACGACGGTTTGTTCTGTATTATCGCTATTGTTTGTGTCGCTAAAGGCGTCATATGTGTTTGGTGGTGAAGGTGCGGTGGTTGGGCCGACGGAGTTGGCGTTGTTTGTGTGTTCGCCGGTGTTGGCGATTGGTCACATCGTGGTGGCGTATCGGATTAGTTGTAGAGAGCGAAGGAAGCTTCTTGTTTACAAAATTGATATCGAAGCTGTAAGTCAATTTTTTTGTTTATTGTTTTGAATTTTAAAATATCAATGACATGTTTGTACCACAACTTTTGCAAAATGTACAACTTAAGAAGCTCAAAAAATCTGTAAGTGGGGCTTTTTCAAACAGGGGTTGACTATACGTAATCCCTATATTGAACGGCCGTTTAAAGTAATTTAACTTAAATCATAATTCATAGCCTTTTCTAAACGGCCGTTTGCATGTTTGTAGTTCAAATAATAGCATTTTGCATTTCGAATGGTTGTTTACGTATATGTACAACGGTCGTTTGATAATATGGAATGATGTAAGATTAGAAAGTAAAGTTGCAGAATTTCAATTAAATTCTAAACTTAACTTTTTAAACTAGTGTAATAGTTTGTTTTTAATTAAATAAAAATTTGAAGTCCGATTAGATATTTAATGACCCGCCAATGATCTCCAGCCCAGCTGGTTTGAGGTGGGAAGGTTTACCTCCTTGGAGGGTTTCTGCCCGGGTTTGGTCTCAGGTTCGATTCCCACGTTCCACCAAAAAAATAACCGTTGGGTTTGAAAGGAGAAACCCGTGTGGTTCCTATGAGATTCGATCCTGGGCAGTGGTCGCTTTACAACACGGGATTTACCGCTGAAACACTACTCTCCAAAAAAAAATATTTAATCACCCGGTTCAGTTGCCGTTTGCGGTGGGGCCCTGTGGGCTAGACATTTTTTCTTTGTTTGCCTTTCTTGACTATGTGAATTTTTTTATTGTTATTTTGTGCTTTTAAAGGTTTACAATTTATAAATAAATAAAAATAATAATATAGCCATGTGTTTATATTCTTCTGAAACGATAGGTACCTTATTTTTCTAACGTATAATGTTTTGTCGTAAACTGACGATATGAATAACCGAAAACATTTGACTTAAATAATTACTATGTGGGCCCTTTATTGCCGGACAATAGTCATAGCCTGCAAACTGCAACAATTTGTTGTTGGGGATGTCCAAATTGCAGGCTTATTTTCAAAACTTTGATTTTCACGTTAATTTGCTAAAAAAAAAAAATACGAAATACGAAATTTACATCATAATAGAAGGTAGACGAGCAACAAGCTGTGCCGCCGCCCTTTTTGAATTGCGATTCCTAGTCTACTAAAGACAAATCCTTGCCCCACCGGAGATGAACTATTGTTGTGGACGACCCGTTGGACCCTGGTCAAGAAACGAATAGCTTCTGGCGCTATGGAGCCAAAGGTATCAAAGGCCAAAGGGATAAAGACATGTTGGTTCTCTGCACAAGCTTTAGCATGCTTATCTACTTTCTTCGATTTGCTAACCTGAGACCATGCGTTTGGAATAACTATGTGGTGTTACACAAAACCCTATTTGGGCATGAAAATTAAACAAAGACAATATATAATAAAGAGGGATAAAACGAGTAATTGCCAATTGGTTAAACTTTTCATATATTTACACATTACGGTTCTAAATAGGATTGCATTTTAGAACCAATACATAATATTATGAATATGAATATATGATACACAACATGGTTATGATCTTTTATGTATCATGTACACTGTATTATGCGGTGTTTACACTTCTTAACATATTACTGTTCGTTTTACTGTTTATAAAACGAACCTGGGAAATTTTTAATTTTTAAGCCCTTTGTAGGTATCTACATTCAAAAATGGGTTTCGAAGATACTCCAAGATGCTTCATGATGCAAGGGTCAAAGTAAAACTGCAAAACTAAAAAGGAGAATCAAAAGTCAAAACAGTTACTCTTTGACCAATGAAGTTAACATTATTTGATTTCTTTTTCTATGCCCACAACATTTTTCAACATCCAAGTTGCAGGTATCATATATTTTCCATGTCACGATATATGCATAATCAAGTTGTATGGTACAACTCAACAATGCATCAAGATTCAATTTATTAAATTTTTTAACCACTTGTTTGATATACTCAACCATCCATTTGGCGTGACACCCATTTGGTAGTTAAGAGATTGAGTCCTGATTACTTAAGAGCATGTACCGTACAACTCAACAATGCATGGAAAAACAGTTTTTTTTTTTTCTTAAAGCCATGAACGTGTGATAGTGGTAGGAGTGGACCTTGGGGTTCCCCACATGCATCAGTGAGTTGTGCCTCAAGCATTGATGCAAAAACAAACAATTGTACATGACTGCAAAAAGATCTAAAAAGAATCTTTTTTTTTTTTTTTCTGCATTACCTGTTTTATACTTTTATTGTTAACCAATTTCAGCCAATGACCATGTGCAACCATTTGACTTGTGCACAATGTGCAGAGAGATGGTTAATCTGATTTTTTTTAATGTACAAAATTGAAGTTCAAAAAACACATATAAAACAAGTGATAAGAGTAATTATAAGTTATAACTTAGGATTAGTAACAGATAGATACTTAAACAAAATATTTAACAATAATAATGGTTTTGCAGGTTCTCAAAAGGAGATTTGCAACTTGGTAAGAGACATTCAAAATTCATTTTTGGTAACGTGTAGAGGGTACTTTAATACAGAATCAATTTTAGGTAAAAAATTACAAAAACCTCATAATGGATACTTTTTCTGGCTTTCATATGACCAGCATTATGTACGTGTGTTTATGTGGTTTTTGTGGTTTTTTCACTAAAAATTGGTTTTGTATTGAGAGCGTCATTATATATTGGTTATTTTAACGTTGTACATGGAGATTATAGGGTAGGGTACGAGTATCGGGTTTGATCTGTCAAAAAAAAAAAAAAATACATGTATAGATTTTTTTTTTGTTTGTTATTGGATTAATAGTTGTCCTTGTTTTGGTATACTCACATCCATGTAGAGGTGCACATAAAAGCTGGTTTGTTATCCGGAGCAATTATTGACTAGAACTAGAATTGGTTAATAGCCGATATGGCATTAACCGGTTGTGAATTATTTTTTACCGACTGTTCATAATCGGTTAAGGACTTTTAAGAAATATCCAGTTGCTTTCAATCTATGTATTAGTTAAGCGGGAAAAAACTGAAAACGGAAAAAAAACTTGAAAATAACCGGTTAATTAAGCAAAAATAACAGGTTATTAACCGGCTAGTTAAAGTGAATAACTGGACCGGTTAATGTAATAACCGATTAAAACAATAACCAGTTAAAGCAAAAATGAGAATGTAACCTTTATAACTGGTTATAGAAAAAGCGGTTTGTGAACGTCTACTTCCATGTATAGGTGCACAAACCGGGTTTTTCAATACCCGGTTCCGTGTATGGGACTATGGGACCGGTTCCGATTAGGGTTGGGTATCACTTTTAACCGGGTATTGAAAAAACTAGTTCCAGGTCCTAGCATAAAAAACCATACCCGGTTCCGGGTATGGAACAAGTTCTGCGTATACCAAGTATTGAAAACAACCGGGTATGTCGGGTGTAAATCGGGTTTGGTTCCAAGTATGGGTTCTTACACAGAAATCTATACCTTATGTGTACCCGGCGGGTAGGGTTGGGTATGGTTTTGGGTATAAAAATACAAGGTTTTTTTAATACCCTTTTTTTTTCGATTCCAATTTCGGTTCCGGGTTTTTTTTTTCACCTCTACTTCCATGTGCGGCTCGTTGGCCCATTACTCCCACTTATATGGACATTTCTTTTTTTCCCTTTGCAAAATAAGATTTGTGCATCCCTATGCTATTAGCCCACTAGGAACGGATCCAAATTAAAAGAATTTAATTCCTTGATAAGCTTTATAAAGAGGCCCATTCATGCTACATGGCAACATGAAGGTCTAATATTTGTTTGTAGGAATGTTTTTAGGAATCAATTTTGATAGATAGTTAAAAATCTCATTGATATAGAATTCTTATACATAGAAATTTAACTGATTTTACTATGATACATAAGATGTTTATTGAATTGTATAATCGCATGTCTTTCTCACTTTTTTGGTTTGCGCTAAGTAAAAAGGTTTATGGGTGATTTCTATAGTTTTCTACTTAAAATTTGTTCCTAGTGTAATTACACCTTTAGTATCAACATTTATCATTGTCATCCTGAAAATACACCACTTGTAGTGAAGAGATTCAATGTTTAGTTAGTTCGATGGTCGAGTTTTTCAATGCACCGAAATGTTAATTGAATTAAGCTTTTCAACAATATAACATACAAAGACGTCAATGCGGTCTTTTAGCTTAGACAGGGCAGGTTGGTGATGTTATGTTCATGTCTTGTTTCTAATCTTTTTGGCGATTATGTATGGTGTATTGCTAGTACCCCGCTAGCTTGGTGAAATGAACTTTGTTGATCGTTCAAAAAAAAAAAAAAAAACAAAGACGTAAATGCAATAAATACCTTGCAGAAATTTGTGTTTTATAAGTTTCTTGGAAGTATAGAAAAGAAAATTGGCAGTCCGCAGTTGGAGACAGTGTCGAATAAATTCCCATTTTTTCGCTATATGCACACATTCGTATAAATTTATGTTTGATAATAGCATGTAGATTAGGCCTCCGACAACGATTGGTTCATAGAAGTATGCTCACCATCGTATGGCAAATTCATGAAATCACGGTATCTCCACAACCACTTTTTAGTTGACTATTTTGAAACGATATGTCGAACAGAACAAATTACCCCTTTTCGAAATCACTGCACACAAAAAACACAATTATATCATGTTAAAAACATGATATAAACACTTGTAAACAAGATTTATTCAAGATCCCAACCCAAACACATAAAACCCTAACAAAGCAATCTGATACAAACTGTTCCTCACTACCACTCTCAACACAAAGAAAAGATTACAAACTATAACCTTTTAACAAGGATCTACACAGACTCAATGATTTACAGATTCAAGATGAATCTGGAAATCAATCTTAGACCTAATTTGGGAGGATGAGAACTCAAGTAAACAATATCAAAAGATCAGAAATTATATCTGATGAAAGAGACAACGTATTTATAATGCCACTGGAAGCTTCGACTCAGAAAGCACAAAAACAAGCAGCCTTAGTCGTTGGATTAGTTGACACAGATCATGATCCAACGACTATAAATCCTCCTGAGCACAACTTGCACTTGAACCTTCTTGACTTCTTGACTTGGACTCTCATTTGAACCTTCTTGAATCAGACTTGAACTCTTCAGCCCATCAGCATTTAGTCTTATTCAGTCTTCAGCCCATTAGCATTATCACACCAGCCCATTAGCTTTCAACTCAAACACCTACAAAAGACTCTTATGCAATATATTAAAGATATATGCAATATACAAATATAACATGAAGAAATAAAATTGTATTGTAAATATATTATATTTTCAACACCCCTCCTCAATTTTATTTCCCAAAGAGATTGAACAAACTGAGCTGATCACAGATCACCTCATGTTGCCCAGGCAACAACCCTTTTGTAATCACATCAGCTAGTTGATTATTAGAATCAACTTTAACTATATTTACACTTCCTTTTGCAACTAACTCTCTCAAGAAAAACAAGTCAATACCAAAGTGTTTGGTCTTGTCATGAAAAACTGGATTTAAGGCTATTGATAAAGCAGCTGAACTATCAGTATGCAAATCAACAGGTAATGCAACCTGTATGTGTAACTCAGATAAAAAACTTTTTATCCACATTACTTCACAAGCCACAGAACATACGGCCCTATATTCTGCTTCGGCAGAAGACCTTGAGACAGTTGCTTGTTTCTTGCTTTTCCAGGAGATTAAACATCCTCCTAGAAATATGCAGAAACCAGTAACTGATCTTCTTGTTTCCTGACACTTAGCCCAATCTGAATCAGCAAAGGCTGTCATATTTAAAGTGTCATGTTTTGAAAACATGAGTCCTCTACCTGGAGCAGACTTCAGGTATCTTAGCAATCTAAATGCTATTTTTAAATGACCTTGAGTGGGCTTATGCATGTATTGGCTTAAGTAATGAACACTATAAGATATATCAGGTCTAGTATGAGATAAGTAGATTAATTTTCCTACAAGTTGTTGATAACCAGTCATATTTTCTACTGGTTTGTTATCAGTTTCAACAATCTTTATTAAAACATGATTTTGCTCTATAGGACAACTTACAGGTTTACAACCTATCATCCCATACTCATCTAATAATTCTGTACAATATTTCCTTTGAGTTAAACACACACCTTTGTCAGATTTGATAACCTCAATACCAAGAAAATATTTCAACTCTCCCAAATCTTTGATTAAAAATTTTGTTTTAAACAGTTTTTTAATATTTTCTATTTCTTTAATTGAATTCCCAGTTATTATAATATCATCTACATAAACAAGCAATACAACAAATAATTATTCATTTTGCTTGACAAACATAGAATAATCACATTTACTTTGTTCAAAACCAAATTCAATTAAAGATTTAACCAGTTTTTCATTCCACATTCTAGGTGCTTGTTTCAACCCATATAATGACTTTCTTAACTTGCACACTTTATTTTCTAAATTATCATTATACCCTTCAGGAATGGTCATATAAACATCTTCATACAAATCCCCATATAAAAAAGCATTATTGATATCTAATTGGAAAATTTTCCAATCACTATGTACAGCTAGACTAATTATGCATCTTATAGTCACCATTTTAACAACAGGGGAAAACGTTTCATAGTAATCTAACCCCTCCTTCTGACTATACCCCTTAGCAACTAACCTAGCCTTATATCTATCAACTTCTCCTGTAGACTTGTATTTTATTTTAAATATCCATTTACATCCTATTTTATGTCTTCCTTTGGGAAGATCAACAATATCCCATGTGTTATTTCTATGAAGAGCTTCAAGCTCTTCATTCATGGCTCTGACCCAATTTGGGTCTTTTACAGCATCTTGAAACCTTTTTGGTTCAACACTTTTGTCTAAACAAGACACAAAACATTTTGCATCAAAACTCAAATTAGACATGTTAACAGATTTTTCTAAACCATATTTAACCTTCCCTTCAACTATAAAATCACTCAGTTTTCTAGGAAAAACTATTGTTCTAGTAGACCTCCTAGACTGACTCAACTCAACTTCATCAACAGCTGTGTCCCCCTCAGAATTAGTGTTAAGATCATGTTCAGTATTCACATGGGGAGCCTTATCAGTTTCCTTATTTACCCCAATTGGCTGCTGCTCAACAGCCGAGCCATCATTGGTGGTTTTGGACCCAGATTGTTCACCCTCATGTGTTCCCGAATCCCTATTACCTACAACCCTCCTATCATCATCGGGCTCATTCACATCTAAAGACTGTTGATGATCTGTGTTTTCAAACATGTCAAATAAATTTAAAGAATTGACTTCTTTATCAAAACTAGTTCCATTATTTTCAAAAATTGTTTTTTCTTTGAAAGGAAAACAAGACTAAAAAAATTTTACATCTCTGGAAAACTGTATTGTTTTACTTTCCAGACTATAAACTTTATAACCCTTTTTTTTCCAAAGAATATCCAAAAAGAACACATTTTTCAGACCTACTTTCTAGTTTATTTGACTCATTTAAAATAGTACAAAAACACAGACACCCAAAGACTCTAAGATGTTCTAAGAAGGGTTTAAATCCATGAATTAACTCATAGGGAGACTTTCCATTTAGCACAGATGATGGGATCCTATTAATAAGATAACAAGCAGTAAGAATGTATTCAGTCCAAAATCTAATAGGAATGTTACTTTGAAATAGCAAAGATCTAGCAACATTTAACAAATGTCTATGTTTTCTCTCAACCACCCCATTTTGTTGAGGTGTATATGCACAGGTGGTTTGATGTAAAATACCTCTTTCTCTACAGAAACTTTTCATTTGGTTATTTACAAATTCTAAACCATTATCACTTCTTATAGTTTTTACAGAGCTATTAAACTGATTCAAAATAATTTGAACAAAATCTTTTACATGTTCAAACACCTCAGTTTTATTTTTCATCAAACATACCCATACTGCCCTAGAGAAATCATCTACAATTGTTAAGAAATACTTATGACCTTCCCTATCTGGCAGTCTATAGGGACCCCATACATCCAAGTGAACTAATTGACCTAAGTGAGTTGTTTTATGATCACTTAAGGGAAAAGGTTCTCTGTGCTGTTTTGCCTTTAGACAGATTTCACATGGTTCATTATTATCATTATTGACTTTTAAATCAGGTTTAATTATGTTAAGAACTTGACTGGCAGGATGTCCCAACCTAGAGTGCCACATATTAATTATACTAACACTGTTAAAGCACACCTTAGAAGACATATTAGAGTTGCCACACATGTACAAACCATCTATTTCTCTACCAGTCACCAGGACTTTCTTTGTTGTTAAGTCCTGAACATAACATTTGTGTAACATTTGCGCGTTTTCTAGTTTTATCGTAATTTCATTTTAGTCCTCATAATACGCTCTTTTGGAATTCAAATAACACTTATGTTGCGTTATTCGTTAACTCCTATTTATATATGCTTTATTATAAAACTTCAAATAAATTTGTTGAGGGATGTTAGAAAACGTTAAGTCTTACGATGAAAAAGGGATAAAAACTTAAAAATATTGGTAAAGTTTATAAAAAGATGAAAAAAAATATGGTTCTAAAGTTTTAAAAAAAGAAGTTTTTGGTTAGAAATACTTAACATTGGTTAAGTTTTAGAGAAAACAATTGATCAAACTACACAAACTAACTGAGGGACCAAAGTTATCAAAGTGTCAAAGTTTAAAAAAAATAAAATCAAATCAGATTGGTGGCCAGACCGCCGGCCGCTTTTCCGGCGGCCGGAAATTTGTCTCCGGCGACTCAAAATGTGAGGTTTTTGGACGTTTTGACATGAATTAAATGTGGGTTTACGTTTCTCCTCTTGAATCCTTTTATTTCCCTCATCAATACGGTCCTAAAACGCGTTATAATTCACAATTAATTTCGAGTTCATAGTGGTAACCGCCGGATTTTATTAAAGCTTGCAAAATGCCACTTTTACAAGACTATTATAAATACCAAACGTAGAATTAGTTTTCCGCACTCTTGCTCTTTAAAACCCACTAAAAACCCCAAACAAAAACGTCTAGAAAGGCTCCAATTCGTGGATATTAGGCGCGAGTTTGAAGCTTTACTTTCGAACGAATCATACATTGCGAGTTCATGTTTTTGATGCCATTTCTTTTCTCTATTTGTTTCCTTTGAAAGCCCTATGAATTCGGGGTCTAATCCTTACGAATTGAGAGTTATAGAAATCTAGGGTTAGGGTTTATGGTTTGGGGAAGAAGATGAAGTGTAGGAGATGTTTAAGTAAATTTTTGTTGGGAATTAAATACAAAATTGTGGGTTGGTCTAGTGGTTGTGTATGGTGGTTGTCAAATGAACTGCTCAGGTTCGAGCCCCCTAGGTCACGAAATTTTTTCTATTAATCTGTATTTGGTTATTTTTTTATTTTTTTATGTTATCAATAATTATATATATATTAGGCATAACCTTACAATATTCATAGAAAATTAATTTTTACTCTAAAAATTATGAAAACTAGGTGTATTAATTAATACGCGCGTTGCGCGTTTTTCACATGACGTGTTAATACGGATTTTGGTAACCGACATATGCATAGAGACTAACCTTGGACAATGAGAAAATACAAAAGTGGCAGCAGCTACGCGGAGAATACCAGGAATCTCCCGCAGTCCGCGGAACATGTTGGAGATGGCGCACGGTAGATGTGGTCGGTGGCCGGCTGCGTACGTTAGAGTGAAGCAGTTATTCATTTCGTGGTCGTTAAATATATAGATAATAAACTGACAAAAACTGAACCCGTGCGAAATCGGGTAAAAAACGCATTATGTCGGGGGCCAAAATGGAAAAAAAAACTTAATAAAAAAGTTGGTGGCCAAAACGGGAAAAAAACTTAAACAAAAAGTAAAAAAAAAAACATTGTGTGGCCAAAATGAGAGAAAAAAAACCTAACAAAAAAATTGGTGGTTAAAATGAGAAAAAAAAAGTTAACAAAAAAAGCAACAAAAAAAAAGGTGGGGCCAAAATGAAAAAAAAAACTTAATAAAAAAGTTGGTGGCCAAAACGTGAAAAAAAAACTTAATAAAAAAGTTGGTGGTCAAAACGGGAAAAAAAAACTTAAACAAAAAGTAAAAAAAACTTTGTGTGGCCAAAATGAGGAAAAAAATACTTAACAAAAAAAGTGGTGGTCAAAATGAAAAAAAAAATTAACAAAAAAGCAAAAAAAAAATGTGGCAAAAATGAAAAAAGTTAAACCTCACTATTTAAAGTGGAAGGTCTATTATATATAATATAATTTAGGGGAAGCATCTTGACACTCTAAAGAAAATTTTCATATTTTTATTTTTCAGAAAATATATTATTTTCATATTTTTCTTGATTTAATTTGTTTTAACCATAATTAATTTATTAAAAATTCATTTTATATGATTTTAACCTCAAATTTTCTGGAGATTTATTTATATGTATAATAGACTGAAATAAAATTTAATTTCTTAGAAAATGATTATTTTTATTATTTTTTACTATTTTTAATCATTAAAACACTATTTAAACTCATTAAATAAGTTTTAAATACAAATAAATGGAGATAAATTGTGGAAATAATATTTTTATTATGTTACCTCAGAAAATAATTATTTTTCATAGAAATATCATTTTGGATCATATCTCGCATTAATTATTCTACTTATATTTAAATTAGATATAATAAATTGTTTAGTAAATATAAATCATAAAATCTATTTTGTGGATACTTTTCTATTAAGTAGAAAATGTTCGCAAGTGTGGAATACATAAGTGTTTTAGTCACATATTTAATTCTAAATCGTGACATATTTATTTCAAAATTATCGTTCAAGTTATTATTTAGAAACTTCATCTTCTCTACACAAGTCTAGTAAACCCTAATGCCTTAGATTTTGGTTGCCTTAGACTTTTAAGTTATTTCCCTCATTAGTATTCTATCATATATAGGTTGAGTTCTTCGAAACTCTAAATCCTTACGACGAACTTTCGTGGAATTTTACGCTTAGCGAACTGTGAGTATATCTTTCCCATTTTTACTGTTTATTCTTTTGGAGTGACTCATTTACTATTATTATTAAACTTACGTATATTATTTACAACGCAATGTGCTCTTTGATATGTTTTGTGTGAATTGTATGAACGATTTGTCAAAGTCATTAACCTTTGGGCCGCACCTAACAATGAGTCGTACTACGACTTATATCCCTTGGTTACTTACGTGAACGAGTTAAGTCCTTGGTCATTGTTATGGTTTTTCTTGAACGATGTGTGAACGATTATTGAACGATGTGAGGCTTGATTTTGACCCTTTTACATATTACAATATCATGGCACATATATTGCGAAACACTTTTCTATTATATGTTTCAAAACAGGGTATGCTTACCAATACAATTTTTGTATTGACAAAATTATTTCGTACATGTTTCAGGTTATTTTGAGATGCATTCTTTAAGCTTTCGGAATTATATTTAGATTTTGATTCATTGTATTTCAGTTTAGTTGGCAATTAGAATCGTATATTTTATTTCAATGTAATGATAAATTATTAAATCAATGTATCAATATTTACACTTTTAGTCCATGAGCTATTGAACAATCGTCACTACGTGACACCTCGATGTTTCCGCCATCGGTCGGGGTGTTACAATTTGTTTTCATCAAACCCAATAAACAACTTGTTTTCTTTTGCAAGTTTATGAACAAACAGTAAATTCACATTATATTCAGGCACAACAAGCACATCTTTTAGAATAACATTTTCAGCAAGTTTTAACTTGCCTATTTTAGTGACTAAAGCAGATGTTCCATTAGGATGTCTAACTTTAATATTTAGATCAGAAACATCAATGTAATCAAATAGATCTTGATCACTATTAATCATGTGCTCATTTGCCCCTGAGTCTATTATCCACCCAATGCCTAGTAATTTCCCATTAGCACTAGTAAAACAATAAAGACTAGTACCCACAGAATGAGAACAAAACACATTACCAGATAAAATTGCAGGTATTGGTAGACTCAGCAAATTTTTCATGCAATAAACTCAATAGTTTAGACACTTGTTCACTAGTCAAGGATGCAATAGGATTAGTATAATCAGAACAAGCATTATTATTAAGTACTGGTTTCTTGCCTTGATATCCTCTAGGTTTTGCCCAATTAGGATACCCAATACTTCCCAACATTTTTCAATAGTATGGCCAGTTTTGTTATACTGTGTACACTTCAAATTTTGATTAGAACCTTTAGTGATTTTTTTATTGTTTATAACAGTTTCACTAGATTGCCCAACTTTAGACAAGAAACCAACAGTAGGAGTAGTCTTATTGGAATTACTTGAATTCCTATGAGGCTCCTCTCTTGATACTAAAGCAAAAACTTCTTTTACAGAAGGTAATTCAGACCTAAGTAGCAAATTGGTTCTAACAGTTTGATACACATTATCAAGACCCATCAAGAATTGCATTAGCTTTATCATATGATTATAGTTATTGAATTCTTTAGATGCATCACATATACATGAAGGTAACTGCAAAATCTGATCAAGTTGCATCCACATAATATTCAGCTTATGGTAGTATTCAGAAACAGATGAACCATTTTGACTAAAAGAGTTTATTTTCTGATATAAGCTAAATACTATTGAACCATCAATTTTATTATATGTTTCCTTTAAGTCCCTCCAAACCTCAGATGCAAGTTTGGAGTAGACTTGACCCATATAAAGTTCCTCATATATAGAATTAAGTATCCAAGTTAACACTACAGAATTACATCTGTCCCATTGTCTAGCTAAAACAACATCATCAGTAGGTTTAGCACATTCACCATTGACAAACCCTAGCTTGTTTTTAACTTGTAATCCTAGAATTATAGCATTTGCCCATACAGTATAGTTTTCAGTTCCTTTCAGTTTAATACTAATGATTGTCAGATTAGTAGAGTCACTAGCATGTAAATATAGTGGATCACTAGCATCAAGTTTGCTAACCAATGTAACATTACTCACAACAGCATTATTATTAGGATCAACCGGACCTTGTCCAATATTAGGTCCATCAGTCATGATTATAACAGTACACAAGCACTATCCACAAATAAATCTCAACACACAAGTAACCAATCAGATCAATCACAGTCACAAGTAAAAAACTACCACAAACAATTACCAACTATACAGTTAGACAAGTCACAAAAGAAGAACAAGAACACAAACTTTAAACTAAAACAACCAGACAAATGGCGAAGCCACGTGGGTGTTCCAGATCGTTGGTTCGTCTCTCAATGGTGCCGACGCAGGTCCTCACGAGGGAGCCCCTAAAGACCTAGACCAACCTTAAAGCTAAACAGAGTCTCAAGCTCTGTACATTCGACTCCCTAGGACAATACTCTAGAAAATAGTAAAAGAATCAGAACAATCTCACCAATAAGGGCCCAAGTTAGGGTTCTCCACCAACTCGTAATGTCACAACCTTCACTTAGGGTTATGACATCAGAGAGCAAAGAAGAAACAGCCTCAATAGTCCACAACACCAGATCCAAGCTCCAATAATATCAGGAACCCTAGATCTGACCAAATGATTCAAAATCCCACGTATGGTACATATCGAGATAGATCTATTCCAACCAAAACAAGAACAGACCACACGAATACCAACAGATCCTGAAATAGGACAAGAGATCCAGGATCAAGACCAAGAACAGAATCAGCGGAAGATGATAAGACCAAAGCCTATAGGCTCTGATACCCTGTTAAAAACATGATATAAACACTTGTAAACAAGATTTATTCAAGATCCCAACCCAAACACATACAACCCTAACAAAGCAATCTGATACAAACTGTTCCTCACTACCACTCTCAACACAAAGAAAAGATTACAAACTATAACCTTTTAACAAGGATCTACACAGACTCAATGATTTACAGATTCAAGATGAATCTGGAAATCAATCTTAGACCTAATTTGAGAGGATGAGAACTTGAGTAAACAATATCAAAAGATCAGAAATTATATCTGATGAAAGAGACAACCTATTTATAATGCCACCGGAAGCTTCGACTCAGAAAGCACAAAAACAAGCAGCCTTAGTCGTTGGATTAGTTGACACGGATCATGATCCAACGACTATAAATCCTCCTGAGCACAACTTGCACAACTTGCACTTGAACCTTCTTGGCTTCTTGACTTGGACTCTCATTTGAACCTTCATGAATCAGACTTGAACTCTTCAGCCTATCAGCATTTAGTCTTATTCAGTCTTCAGCCCATTAGCATTATCACACTAGCCCATTAGCTTTCAACTCAAACACCTACAAAAGACTCTTATGCAATATATTAAAGATATATGCAATATACAAATATAACATGAAGAAATAAAATTGTATTGTATTGTAAATATATTATATTTTCAACATATCATATTATATGACATTTGGTTAATTAGCAATATAATGTACCATTCAAAGATTTGACAATTTTGATCAAGTAATTAAAGATTAGTCATAGATTCGTGAAACCGTACTATCATTGTATATGTTCATTTTTATACCAATAGACACGTACCATGAATTCAGAAATGATAATCGAAATATCTTGTTATGTAACGGCTTTGAACACATGATAATCGAATTCAGTAACGTGTAAGGAAAAGTGCCTAGTTTTCGGATTTGGAGCCTTGGCCTCCTTAGTAGCTGGTTTACACACATATAACAAAATCAATCCATCAGCTCTCGAGTAGTTAGCCTGATGTTAAATATTTACACCCATATGGCAAATAAGCAAGGTCAATCAACTTTCAACCATAAGACACGACATACTGTATGTGGAGACCATTAAAAAATGTATATTTTATACCATAAAACCCATGGCAATGTAGTTTCTTTGCTTGCAGGGATAAAGTATAGTGAGGGCCGGGGGGTGCCTCGTGCCCTTCCGTTTTTTTTGCTCACTAGTGTATTACGCATTTTCGTCCGAAGATTATATACGTATTAAGTCTGCTCCCTCTGTTTCAAGGGTTTTATACTTGTACAGATTGAGTACATGTCCATCATATAATACATTTTCTTTACTCGTACATCGCATTGTAAAAATTGTTTTCAGTGATATCCATGAGAGCATGTTGGGATGCAGCCCGAATCCCATGGAGACAGGGAGGGTGCAAAATTTGTGAGTAGTTTGGTTCAATCACAAATATGCTAACAAAATGAAATGTAATAATTTCTATGTGAAAAAAATCCCCTTAATCTACATATATCGCAAATATAATAATTTCTATGTGGACTAAAAAAAAAAAAAAACCCTTAAACTACATTATCACAAATCCAATACTTTCTTTGCAATGTAATTTCATTCTTACAATTTCGTCTTTTTCAGACTTTGAGGTTGCCAAAAACATACATTAAGTAACTAACTAATATGCCTGTATTTTATCAGTCAATATGCCCTAAGAAGGTGGATTTCAAAAGGCAGCAATATAGCTAGCTATATAAATGAAAAACATTATGGGGTGAGAGAGGCTCGAACTCTCGACCTCAGGATAACTCAGAATGCTATGAGACCTACGCGCTAGCCAACTGCGCCACCACCCCTATGTTACCTATTTTCTATATCTATGTATAACACTAATATCACATGCTGTTCAACAATATTCTAAGAAACACTAATAAAAACACATATGCCTATAGAATCTTTAGTACGTGATATGGTATCCAATATTCGTTTCCTATATGCTAGATACGCATCAAATGCTCGTGTGACAATGGTGACCAAATATATTCTATGGTAGATGCGCTAAAATCATACATCTACCACAAGCGAGATTTTAACGACAATCATGATTTTAAACCATTACTTTTATTTCTTGTTTCATCATGGCGTGAATGGACTCTTTTGCCGGTAAATAACTAATAGTTGACATGTTAATTTGTTGACTGCACTTCGCTATTCAAGTTTGTTTTTCATTTTACTTTTCATATTTGAACCTCATAACATTATTTAAACATAAAGATTACATTTACGATAAATTGTGTCATCAAACCACAAAATTCATGACTTTAAGTATTTGTAGTAATAAACATTACTATATTAATGTTTAAATATGAAATAATTACGCAATAGTGTTAATTAAATATCTACAACTTGTCGTAAGATTCATTTGCCGATCTAATCTTTTAATAAAAGAGAAAATTAGGAGCCAAACCAGACACCCACTAATTCGTCACAAAAGAAAAAGACGAAGGTTTTAACGACTGAAATGAATCGCATGGATAAGATACAGTGACCAAAAGACATGCCAACACGATTTTGAAGATATTATATAACTTTGTACGGTTAATGGGTTAGACCCGAACCTACGTGGACCTTTCAGGTACTAGAATTATTATTTTAAATATTATTTATTAATATAAATAAAGCTAAAAAAGCTATGTCTTGGCAAATCTTACAAACTTTTTATTGCTATCATAAAAGGTGATTTGAGTAGTTAAAAGTAACACACCAACAAGCAATAGCAATAGCAATAGCAGCCATTGGGTAACACACACTGAATTTGTACACACAATATAGATGACACATTGTGTGTATCCAAGAAGAGTGTCTCTATAGTACAAGGGATATCATATACACCGATAATCAGGTAACAGTAACATGTTAAAACTTTTTTAATTTTAAAAAAGACTATAACAATACCATACTAAAATTAGTAGGGATAAGATTCTCATTTTTCTATTGTATATTTATTTTATAAAAAGTATAACATATCAAAAAGCTATGGCTATTTAAAAATTATGGTTGGAAAATCGTTTGATGTAAACATTATATTTTAAATTTTAAAATATTGTAGTATATGTTTTAGAAGTTGTAATTACTTATATTTTTTAAATTATGTTAAACAATATTTTTATCTTCTTTATATAATATAGTATAGATACACACGCACATATATAAGGTTCAATCCATAACACCGAGTTATTAGGAGAAAAAAAGATTAACGATAAATAGTTTAATTTTCTCTTTTAGTGATTTGGATTTTTTTTTTATTTTAGGTTTTGCATACAAGTGTGAATATTGTATTTTTTAACCATTCACCTACATATGAAGCCATAAGTAAGAGGCTGTTTGTTAGCCTCTTAATGATTTTATTAAGACGCTTCATCTGAATCAGTTGGTAAACAACTTATCTACTAAATTTCAGATGATCTGAATGAAAATTTTACATGTTTATCAATTCAGTTGTGTTCATAACCGTTAGTCGGCCACGCAAGCACCACCTTTTTGACCCACCACCAACTAGTCAAGCTGAGTCAAGTCATACCTCTTACTGATTCAGAGTGTCTTATCCAATCTCTTAATGACTTAGCAGTTACTTACGCTAAGGTTGCGAAACAACTACTATATTCCAACCTTCTTCCTAATATTTAAAAGTTGAAAAAATAAAGGATCCATCTTTATGCGTGTTCTCTCAGATCCTTCCATATATGTATATGTATCTATGTAAGGTAGATGATTATTTCAAAAAAAACTAAATTACTACAAGAACAATGTAATAAAAAAAACTATGTTGGTTTAATTTTTTTATTTATGTTTCATATTTGTACTTTTACATACAAATGTGAATATTATGTACATAAAAAACCAGTAAAATAATTTGCTTATTATGTTTTTTTATTTAATTTTAAACATTACTTGAACATGTGTAGATAATATAACTTATACAGATACATTTTTGTAAAAAAAAAAAATAAAAAAATTTGTGGAAACTGCTTGAGTTGAGACTCTGTAGAAGTATTTTAGCGTTTGTATAATATATATTACTAACTGATTACCCCAGAAGTGTCCCGGAGTTGAAAAATCTAATATGACTTAATAAAAATGATAAAAGTAGAAAACATACCAATCGTAAACTCAGTCACACGGATCATTAATTCCCATTTGCGTTCACTGACCTGAACCTTGAAGCAAATGTGGCGATTCATAGCTCACTTAAACAGTAGCTTCGACTTTCTCTTCATACTCATGTGGTGGCTTAAGAGTAGAGATGAGGTTGCGGTGAGAAAATTTGTTTTTTTTTCATGTAAAAAATAAGGAACATCTTTCATTGATTGCACAACTATGTGTCTTCAGTGAATAGCTCTTTGCCACCAATATATGCACTAAGTTGACTAAAGATTTTATCACATGTTGTTTTGATGACCACAATTTCAATGGCCTCATTTTCTGTCAGCTCATTTCTTGTGCGGCAGTAGCTAATGGATTGCTTCATACATATCATGTAAAAGTAGACAACAACAACAACAACAACAACCTTAGCCAGTAAATCCCACACTTAGCAAAGCTAAGAGTAGGGTTTGGGGAGGGTGAGATGTAGGCAAACATTACCCTTATCCTTACGGATAAAGAGGCTGCTTCCAGAGAGACCCCCCGGCTCAACAACACACAAACGACAAGCAAACAACACACACACACACACACAAAAATCATGTAAAAGTAGACAAAAGATATTAAACATTGCGCAAAGAAGTTGTTGTTCCTATTATGCTAAATATAAACTTAAACTTAATACATATAACCACTACCACCAAAAGTGATAATTCGCCTTCATCCTCTCGTTCGGTTACTCAATTCACCTGCAACAACAACCAAAACCTAAAAAAAGGAAAACAATTGATAAATGTACCCTAGGGTTAAGACCACATATTTCTCTTTCATGATCCCAGCCGGTCGTTCTAGACATAAAAAAATATATCTTTAACCCGTGATAACTCTATAGAAGTATTTTAGTGTTTGTATAATATATATTATTATAATTATCACAAAAAATATAGGCAATTATTACACGTATGTAACAAATGCCATTGTTTAAATGTTACACATATTACACATGCGAAAGATAAATTTTGTTACACGTGCTTTATTGTCTAGAGTTTTTTTTTTTCTAGGCAATAAAACATGTGTAGATAATATAACTTACACAGATACATTTTTGTAAATAAACATAATTTGTGGAAACCCCTTAAGTTAAGAAAACCTGTAATAACTTCATAGAAGTATTTTAGTGTTATATAATATATATTATTATAATTATCACAAGAACAAATATAGGCAATTATTACACGTATGTAACAAATGCCGTTGTTTAAATGTTACACATATTACAGTTGCGAAAGATAAATTTTGTTACACATGTTTTATTGCCTAGGTTTTTTTTTTTTTTTTTTTTTTTGTTTTTTGTAAAACCTAGAGTAACATATATTAAAAATGTTAAAAAAATGATTTTCACATAATTTTTCACTCAAGTGAGCTAGAACGAAAACCTACATAAGTTGAAAATACCCGTAAAAACCCAATGTAACAACCGATCTTTTTGTTTCTTCAATAGGGATAATTAACTATGGCATTTCAACCATTTTCTCATACCTTTAAAAATATTTAGGATTGAAAAAGTGAGATTGAAAAAGCGAATTATTTATTTTGTTTATAATGTTTAAGGTTGGCATATGTTCACGCCCATGTTCTAGGGGAGTCCCACATAATTTTTTCCCGTTTAGGTACCAAATGTTGATTTATATATATAGAAAGAACTGTAAAATTGGCAGAGTAGTAATTTCATGTTCCAAAGGGGCCTAATGGGTCAATAATAATCTATGATTAGCCCATTAATCAAATAATTATGGGTATTAGATTTAAGTAATCCAAAGTTTAGGCCATTGGCCAATAATAATCCGAACTTTAACACTGGACAAGGATAATCCCAAGTGAACATGTGAGTGTAAAAAATGAACCTCCGTTAACTATGAACTAACTGAGTTAGTTCAAGATGACATGGCTGCTCAGCTGCCACGTCAGCATCTGGTCCACGTCATCATGACACCTTAGCTGCCACGTCAGCATCTGGGCCACGTCATCATGACACCTCAGCTGCTACGTCATCATTTGGTCCACGTCAGCATGCCACCTCAGCAACCACATTATCTTGGATTAACTCAGTTAGTTCAGAGTTAACAGAGTTCATTTTTGACACCCACATGTTCACTTGGGATTATCTGATCCAACGTCAAAGTTCGAATTATTATTGGCCAATGCCCGAAACTTTGGATTATTTAATTCCAATACCCCAATAATTATTCCACCAACATAGCCACTATTTAGGGGTGAACTAGGTATTGGTATCGAAAATTGTCAAAACTTGGAACTGGTACCGAAAACGCTCGGTAGAGTACTGAAAACGCCAAACACTTGGTACCAAAAATGATTTGATATGAAAAATTCGGTACCGATACCCTGTACCATTTGCTCAATCCTACCAGTCTACTTTTGGCCTTGTCGCCCAGGGCCTCCGAAATCTTAAACATGGCCATGTGTGTATATATATGGGTGGATGTAACACTATATATTGATATAGAGAACAAACATACTTCCAATGACAACTAGCCACCTTCTTCCATAACTTTGAATGTCTTCCTTCCTCTTTCTAATTCTTCTATCTTTTGGGTTCATACACGATCAGAGTTAAACCAGTTTCATTCACTTCTTGAACTGATCCACAAAAAGAGTGAGATTTACATCACTTTGTTTTTCATCCTTCAACTTATTTATTTATTTTTTTCCATCTGGGTATCTAATTATGTGCTCTAATTTAATTATTAATGATTTTAAATTCTATTTTTTTTATTACTTTTAGAGTAGATTGAAGTAGCTATATATGGAGACGTTATCTCTATCTTCCGATAGTTTGAGCTCAAATAAGGTGATGCCTGAGAGCAAGAACTCAGATTGGACAGACGAACAAAACACATGGTTCGAAAGTGCTCTCGCTATATTCGACACTGAAACACCCGACAGGTGGTCGAATGTAGCTGCCATGGTTCCAGGAAAATCCGAAACTGATGTGAAGAAACAATATGAGAAATTGAAAGCTGATATCAATGAAATCGAGGCCGGTTATTTAACCTCCTCATCCTCCTTCAAACTTGAATCTGATGACGATCATGATGATCAAGACTTCGGTATCTTCAGAAAAAAGCCCACAAAGTTTAGATCTTTCGATCATGAGAGGCGTAAGGGCGTGCCATGGACCGAAGAAGAACATAGGTAACTTTTTGAGTTTATGTTTTCTTTCTTGACCATATCTTATTGGCAGCAGCCTCTCTATCTGTTGAGATAGGGAAAATATTTGTCTTTATCTCACTCTTCCCAGACCCTATTTGATGACTCATATTTTACTGGTTACGTTTTTTTTTTTTCAAGAATCAAGACTGAATTTTGGCTATAAATTTGTATCATTTTATTAGGAGATTCTTGATGGGTCTACAAGTTCATGGAAAAGGAGATTGGAGAAGTATTTCTCGTAACTTTGTGATGACAAAAACACCAACTCAAGTAGCAAGTCATGCTCAAAAGTATTATGCAAGACAACATGCAGATGGGAAAGAGAAAAGAAGACCTAGCATACATGATATTACAATGGTTAATCTCCCACACAACACTAGCTCTCCTGAGAGATCATCTTCTTCTATCTGCAGTACCGGAGCCGCGATGAACTATCCATTTGAGCTTGCTAAAATGAACAAAAATGGTGGGAATGGTGTTAATAATATTAGGGTTTTCAATTCTGGACTCCATTTCCAATTACCTACAACGTACCAGGTTCATAGTTAAGGAACCAAAAGTTTGTGTTTGTTGTTGAAATTAAATCATGTTTGTGTGTACTTGTACCTTGTATTACAAATATTTGTTTTCATTAAGAACTTGATATTTCAATTCTCAACTAATATCAACATATTATGGTTAAGAGGTCTCAAATTTGACTTAGGGTCTGGTCTATAAGGTCCTGGGTTCGAATCTTACAACAGGGTTTTTCTCATAATTATGAGTTTCCTCTTGAATTGGTGACTTGGTGAAATATAATAGCATGTGGCACTAGTGACACGATGATACTCTAGTGATTCGTGAGTGATTCCAATTGGGCGTTCAAAAAAATAAAAGTATACCGTAACTCTTTAAGGCCATCTGCCCAACACATGACGCCCTATTATCTGATACCGTTGGGTAGCAAAATATTAAGGGTCCCGTGAGTTTTCTGGTAGCAGGATCTCGTGGTTACCAAACTTAGAAGAAGATCGTTGGTTAGTATGGTAGTATTGGTGGGTCCAGGGGCGGACCTAGGGGGTTTGAGGGTGGCTCGCGCTACCCCTGAACTTTCTTGCGAAATAGCAGTTTGTTTTTCATTAATTCGTTTTATGTATTAGCTATCCCTTGAACAATTTTTTTCGCGCTGCCCCTCAATTTTTCTTCTTGATCCGTCACTAGGTGGATCCCGCGAATTTTCTAGGTACCGAGATTTTTATGGTCAGCAAACTAACAACAAGAACGGAACCCAATTCTGATTCTAAGGAAAATATAAATCTCTAGACCGCTATTCATGATCATGTTCACACATTGGATGCCTATCTTTATCAAAGTTAAAGGAAAGTTGGTAAGTTCTGTTAGTAAAGAACTCCAAGCTGATTCATTTCTTTATATGTTGGCTAGACAGCCATGTCAGCAGCTGACTCAGCATCCACTCTCACCAATATTTTCAGAATATCTAATTTCTGACTTTAGTTTCTCATTGGCACCACAATGCATAGTATATATGCACAGGCATACAAGCATGTTGACTGTTAGCTTTAGAATAGAGCTAGCTGAGTCTGCATTCCATAAGCATATTGTGTTATTATTCTTTGGAATAAAGATACCTTTTTTTAACTTATTTTTCATTTAATAAACAACCCACCAAAGATCTATATATTTTTCGATTCCTAAAGGCCATCGCGTCGCTAGTTTTGTTCCTTTCTATCTTTTGGTTATCGCGTCAAATGGTCTAATCAATACTTGTTTTTATTAGGTACTTATTCGAGATTATAGATATGAAAGGATAAACTTTTGATAATGAAACATATATGTTGATAAGAATCATGTTTAATGATTCATGTACATAATGCATCAACCTAGTTTTGACATGGGTCAACTCAAGACTTTGACATTTCTTTGACTTAATGAATATCACTAAATTATTGTATAATGGATTAACTTTTAAAAGCACTTTACACCAACCTAAATTCGGTTAATTTCTTTTGATAAAGCAAAAATCATCAAATCTAGAGCAAAAAGACAAATTGTGTTGTATGTTGTGCAAAAAAAGTTGTACAATCTTTTGGGTCTAGAAAATTCTTGTGCCCATGAGAAATAAATAAAGTATTTGTGTCCCATAATAAAGATTACTATTGATTTCCTAATGGGAACTATACTAATATAGTGGTTGATGCTATGATATTAATGGCCACTTTATTCATTTCATACATAAACCACACAAGTATGTAATAATAATTAAATTAAGAAAAGGTATTTATATACTATTTGTTTTTACTTCAAGCTTTCATTTGGGTGTGACAATGGGTCCCACTTCATAAACAAAATTTTCAATTGGAGAAACCTTTCTGCTAGTTGCATGAGAAAGCACTCACCTCCACCACTTTATTCTATTTTTAAGCATTTTTTTAGTGGGGATGGCCCATGTATGTTACAACCTCATAAAATAAATCTATTTCACTATTTTTTTAAGCCTAAAAAATCTAAGATAAATTCAGAGATGTCAAGTCCACAACACAAAGAAAGATACACACAATGCTTGTTATACTTTCTTGATGATGAATCTATGTTACAATGTAACAAACTAACAACTAACAAACACCTTTTGTCAAGATTACATAGTACAACAAGCTTATTACATACTTGTATCGTTATACGATTTAGAACAACACGGATAAAGCATACAAAAAGAAAGAATTAAAACTAGTGCAAAATAGATATATGTAAACAAGTTTATTCATCAAGATAAGGAACCGAATTCAATGATATAACCGAAGACGGTAAATCTGTTCTTGGTCCTGCAAGAGAGTAATATGCAAGTATGTGTGCAGGATGCTCAACCTCTTTATCATCTCCAAGAAGAACTCTTCTTGAAGGAATTATCTCGATATTCCAAAACGGACGGGCCATTGTTAAAAGATCATATCCGTTGGAAGACCCTCGATACCCTTGTACCCATAGATATCTTAAAGACCTTAACTGTAAAACAGCAATAGCCAATGCTTGTTCACTAAAACAACATCCCCTAACTTCAAGTTTTTGTAAACTAGGACACCCTTTCGAAAAGCCTAAAAGCCCTTCATCAGATTCTCCAAGATAACCTAACAGCATCCATCTTATATTTTGACTATGTTGACCAATATAAGTCAAACCCACATCAGTCAACCCTCCGGGTCGAAGATAGAGGGCAAATCTTCTAAGCTTCTGGCAGCCACGTAGCAGAGCTCGGACTCCATTGTCAAGGGGTAAATCTGTAATAACCTCTTCTCTATCTAGCAAAACGACACGGAAATCATTCAAGTTTTTCAAGTGCATGCCCATGGATTCAAGAGCTGCATTTGTGATATCGGATACGTATACAGCAATGTATTGCAAGTCTAGACAGCCTTCTGATATCGCGGTTATACCTATTTGAGAAACAATGCCTTCTTCATCTTCCATTTCTTGTTCATCATCTCCTCGCTCGATTCTAAGCCGCTGTAGTTTCTTGCAAAATTGAGCAAGAACGACCATTCCTCGGTCCCCAATTACATTTCTCGTCTGTTTATATGTATAACACAATAAGTATATGTTTGGATTAGTGTTTCGTATATGATTATCTGACTTCTAGTCACCCTAATCAGTTTTTTATAGAGGTTTTGTCAACACATTTTGGAAGTGATTATGTTATATGGAACACAATAGTTAGATAATACTGTCAAAATGCAATTCCAATCACTCTAGTGTTTGCATAAACAAGTATGCTTCTGATTATTTAGATAATCACTTTTTTATGATGAGTGTCATGATAGTTGCAACATATGTGGTTAGGAGTTAAATAAATTACCTTTTGATCCTTTGTTTCAACACTTAAAAGATTTTTTTTATTATATGTCATAAAATGTTTCTACTTCCTTCACAAACAAAAAAAAAAAAACATCATTTGATCATTTTATTTACTAGTTTATCAAACACCAGAACACCTAATTATTACAGCCTAAGATCATATTTTTTTTATTTTTATTATTATTAAATATCACATAATAACTTTTTGAAGACACATCCAAACACTTTTAAGTCAATTAGCCAACTATGCTTATATCACAAGATAAGATTACTCATCACATGTAAACAAATAATCAAGAAAAAGTGATCCATAAAGGAAAAGGATGATAAATTTACCTCAAGAACTTCCAAATTGGGACACTTCGAGAGCAAGTGGCAATGATCCTCAGTATCAAGCAGTGCATAAAGGAGATCCAACTTTTTGAGCCGGGAAGCAAACGGAAATACAATTGGCATCTCGTTTGTGCTAATGTAATTTAGACCGAGTCTACATAATCTTGACGGATAAGAAAGCGCACCATATCTTTCCCCTTGATCATTAAAACAAGCACCGCTAAACTCTTCTAGTGAAGCAGCCGCTTGAAAAAAACCAACAAGATCCAAGATTTCACAATCGCCTATTTTAACCGAAACTAAAGACTTGCATTTTCTGGCTATAAGTTCAAGATCTTTAAGATCAACTTGTGAAAGATCAGTCATGTAAAAGTTTAATGACTCAAGAACAGTGTTGTTTAATGCAAGTTCATGTAGCCACTCTCCATCTTTTTCTCTTATTTGGCTCTCTTCTAGAAACAATGTATTTAGGTTCCTACAATGTCATCAAGTATAGATTATGTATTATCAACTACATATTAGTCACAAACTAACAATCTAGAGCCAAAAATGTACTATGTACTGTTAATTAGGAAACAAGATGGTCCATTAAAATTATTGGTGCTTTTGAATGATCACAACTCATGGTAGACAACTTTCACCTAATTGACAGCTCAACCATTATGTACTAAAAGCCAATAAAACAATATTGACTTTTTAAGCTCAAATTTGCTGCTAATTGGTTAAAATGCTAATAATTTTGAAGTGGCCAATCATAAAAAGATAAAATATTATTAACAAAGATACTAAAAATAATGTGCATTTGATATGGGATTGCTTTAACCTTAAGGGATAAGAATGCATTTCTTTTTACACAGTAAAAAAGAAGAATAAAGTTAAACAGAGGACCCAATAACCTACAATTTGCTAACATTATAACCCTACAAAAATATTTTGGGACTCTTTCAGGTAGGGGTTTTGACTGGGACACGAACTTGAGCGATCTAGGGCTGAATCTTGTGTATCGTGGTAGCAAAGTTACTCAACAACTTACAATACCCCGTCACGTATTTAAGTCGTCTGCAAAACATTCTACCCCTAGGTATTGTATTTATTGTCAAGACCTTGATAACCTTAAAAAAATACCTATATAACTTCATAGGGTAGGGGTTCCTAGGTGAATTGTTGGGTAGGGTTCCTAGGAGAATTGTTGCAGCAAGACAACACTACCGCTTACAATACCCCGTCAAGTATTTAAGTCGTCTCTAAAGCATTCTATCCTACTAGGAATTGTATTGACCGTAAGTACCATGATAACCCTACAACAAATACCTATAGAACTTAATAGGGTAGGGGTTCAGGGTGAATCGTTACAGCAAGACTACTCTACCATCTACCACTTACACTACTCCGTCACATATTTAATTCATTAAAAAAGAATTATACCCGTTGCATAACCACACCGGCACATTTAATTAATCTATGTTCAAATATTATTCTGGTAACACATTAACTTCATTGTATTTGGATTAATAATCAACAAATTACCTGCACAATCGACATATATGCAACAAACCATCCGTCGAAAACCCAGAGCACTTATCAAGCTTAAGAACCTGAAGAGCATGCCCTCGAGACCGGGCAAGGAGTTCAAGATCCTCATCAGTGACAATCATCCTCCTAAAATGGACATCTTTCAAGCACACAAATGATCTAGCAATCTCCTCAACCCAGGGCGCCACAAACCCGCCCCAGTCATCTGGGATCAGGTTATACATGGCAGCCCTCGGCTTCCCTTTGAGCTTAACAGACTCAAGATACGGGAAACGCCGGCTCAACTGAGCCGGCGTTGCCGCGTAGCATAAGGCCATCATCACATGCTTGCGCGTGTGAGACTCAACCTCGTACCACCTCCGGCACACTAAAGATACGGACTGTCGGTCACGTGAGTCGTGTATGTACGGAGCCACGCACTCGAAGACCACGTCCGACATCTTGTGGGCCCGGAGATGGGCGTGGTGGTTTCGATCCGCCATAATAATTTTTATAATAATTTTTATAATAATTATTTGGCGGATCGAAGAACATGAATGAGTTTGGAAAACATGGGTTAGGTTTGAATATTAAGATGGAAGGAAGATGAGTTCTGACATGAATATGTGTTAAAGATGATGTTGTTTAAGGAAGTGTTTGAGGAAATTAAGGATTGAGTTGAGTGAGTGAGTGAGAGGGGATTGGTGAAGAGATAGAAGTCGAACGGTGACAGTTGGAAGGGTTTGTGTGGGAGATAAAAATGAAAAGTGGAACAAAGGGGGGAGAGAGTGAAGGGTAATTAGGGAAGTCGAGACAAGATTTTGTGACGTGCGCCGGTTTTATTTCATGTGTATACACACTATTATTGTTATTATTAACTAGATTATACCCCGGGATCGTCCCGGGGTTGAAAAATCTAATATGACATATTTATTTTACATATGAAATAGAATGATGCGCTTTACAGTTACATGCATGAAAGCTTCGGGTAACATCTAACCTAAAACAATTAAAAATATATCTCCAATGTTAACGCCTAACCTTAAACAATGTATGACTCTAATATTAATATCTAACCTAAAACAATGTATTACTCCAATGCTAACGCATGTTGAAAATAGAATTCATATTTACTGATTTGAACATAATTAGTGACTTGCCTATACATGATTAATGATTTACCTGAACGCTTTGTGTTTTTTTTCCTGTTTTAAAAAAACCCAACAAAAAATAGTCGTTTTTTCTCTTTTTTTATATAGCACTATGGTACTCGTTGGAAAGATAATAAAACACTCGTTAATTTGGTGTAATTTTTTTCTTTAAAAAATCTCATATATAAAAGATATTAACATTATTTTACATATGAAATAGAATGATGCGCTTTACAGTTACATGCATGAAAGCTTCGGGTAACAGCTAACCTAAAACAATTAAAAATATATCTCCAATGTTAACGCCTAACCTTAAACAATGTATGACTCTAATATTAATATCTAACCTAAAACAATGTATTACTCCAATGCTAACGCATGTTGAAAATAGAATTCATATTTACTGATTTGAACATAATTAGTGACTTGCCTATACATGATTAATGTTTTACCTGAACGTTTTGTGTTTTTTTTCCTGTTTTAACAAAACCCAACAAAAAATAGTCGTTTTTTCTCCTTTTTTATATAGCACTATGGTACTCGTTGGAAAGATAATAAAACACTCGTTAATTTGGTGTAATTTTTTTCTTTAAAAAATCTCATATGTAAAAGATATTAACATTTAAAAATTATGGGAGGAAACATAAGAGAGAAAAATCTAATTTTGTTTTTAAATTATTTTTTTCCTAAAATATCTCAATGCCACATGGGATGACACATGACACACTCAATGAGGAGAATGCCTCTTTGAGTGCCATGTCATTAAAATGGCTTTCTTTTATTATATGTATAGATTTTGTCTAGTATTTTGTTAATTTAAAGTACACTTTTTTTAAATGCTTAAATTATATTAGATTGATCTTTGTTGTGGCTTCAACCTTTGAATTTAACGCTCTGTTCCCGAGTTTACCAAATGATAGAAAAGAAAAGAAAAGGATTTAGGAGAGAAAATAAATGGAGAGAAAAAAAAAGATAAGAGTTTATCTAGTGTTCCAGAGTTTGAAGGAAATGAAAGGAAATTAAATGTTTTGTGTGTTCCCGAGTGGAGAGGAAAAGAAATGATAGTTACAATTTTACTATTATACCCTTTAGATAAAAATAAAATAAAAAAATGCCTAGACAACTTCTAAGACAACGAAATTGAAGCAACTTACAATTAAAAATATGAGATCACATAAGTATTCCTTCGTTAGCTATACAAATTCAAGGTGATTCAAATGAAATATTCATCCTTATTTTAATATTTGATAAAAACTACTACAGCAACCAACGAAATAAATGAAAACTCTTATCATACATGAAGTTCACTACTAAAACTCAAAAAATGCAATTTAGTATCATAAAGAAACCAATGATCCATAACCAAATAGTAAAATAAGCAACAAACAAATAAAAGTCATAAATATACTAAAAAGAAAAACTTTAACCGGATAAATGCATCACTAACTCTTTTAGTTACCGGAACCCATCATATCTCTTAGCAGACCCAACTGTAGATGAGGAGGACTACTAAATAACATCCTTGCCTTTGATTGGTTTGCCCCTAAGTAATTTAAAGCCCTCGGTATTTCATGGGATTCCAAACCGAATGGCAATCCAGCATAAATTTCCTCACCCGTGTACTCACGATGATAAACTCGTTCAAGTATTTTGTTGTTCTCCTGAATAATTTTATTTCCTTCTAAAAGAGCATTAGCCACGCTGCCAAAGTTATTCATAATCATAGTTTTGAAATCTTCATCTTCTTGTCCAACTTTTCTTTTTCTACTCTTACATTTCTTTGCACTTGAAGATTGCTCAGGTAGAGAAGACGTATGATCAACCACTTGAATATCATCATCAATATTGTATTGGCTCTCAAAAATTACATCATTGGCAGCTAACAACTCATCAACTTCTTCAGTTGTTTCTATGTTAATGCTATCATTCTGCTGCAATCGAGCATTTCTTTCTTTAGCAGTTTCAGCATGTGCACCAGATGCCCTGTCCTTTGAAAATAGTTCTAGCATTTCATTAAAGTTTGTGACTTTCTTCGTCTTCAACGCAATAGCATCATGCTTTGACTATTTAATAAAATCAAGATAATTAGTATTGTAAACGATCATATAAATATTCAAGTAAATAATTAAAGCACTTACTTCTATTAGTTTTAACCAGACCTCCTCCTCTGCTTCAATTGGTTGAGTTTCAGGATTCCATGAGAACCCACTCAATGAAATTCCACGAAACATATCATACCACTGAGAAAAACGCTCTTTCAATGTTTTTAAACGATTCTTTAAATGGTTTTTGGTAAAATTTATTTCAAGTTTTGTGCTCAACTCCTCAACCATGTTCTTGTATGCTTGTGAAGTAAAGTTTCCATTAATCCTATTGCCTTTATCCTGTTGCGTTATCATTGATTGTATGAATTCATTATCCATATTTTCTGTCCACTTTAAGTTTTCCTTCTTACTAGTATTTCCACTAGCGTCAAGTTTGCCCATTATGGCTTTCTTCATGGTAACATAAGCAAAGGACACATTGTTAGAACAATTAAAAACTTGCAATTGGTAAATGTAATAATAATGAATAATATAAATACTAAAAACATGAATAATTTCAAATACCAATCATTAATACAATGTCAAAAGGAAATACTATAGAAACATTATAATGTACTATCCTAAAACTATTTTGACATATCTATTTCGTCGTTTGGTGACATTAAATAGTTAGTCCACATTTCATTTGCAATTGAGTTCCTTAATTGGTCTGCTACGGTACTACCCTCACGTATACTTCTTGTACTATGGCGTTCTTCCTCTTCTGGTCCATTTAACACCTCATGTAAGACTTCATCTTCAAGATCTTTGTCACGATCTTCCTCTAGTAAAAAGTTGTGTAAAATACAACACGCCAAAAAGATGTCTGATTGTGTTTCACAAGAATAAAATGGTTCCGTTGTACTTCTAATGATAGGAAACCTCTTTTTTAGGACACCAAATGCTCGTTCAATTGCGTTACGTAGTGACGCATGACGAAGGTTAAACAACTCCTTTGAGTTCTCAGGGGCACGGGTGGAATACTCTTTCAAATGATACCTAACCCCTCTATATGGTGTCATTAGTGTATTTGTATGAGGCAAACCCGCATCTACTAAACAGTATCTACCTATAAATAAACTGTAATTAGTATTATTCTAAGATATATGACACAATTAACTAAATTTAGTTTGAGAAATTACCCGTCGGAATTATTAATTTGTCATCTCTGGTAAGTGCATTCTTTATTATTCTTGAGTCTGATGCAGTCCCCTCCCAGCCAGTTAAAACATATGTAAACTTTAAATCAAATGTACAAGCAGCCAATACATTTATTGTCGGGTATCCCTTACGACCACGATATCTAGGGGCATCTTTGTTTGGTACTTTGACACGAACATGTGTTCCATCAATTGCTCCTATGCAATCCTTGAAATAAGGATAAAATCTATTTTTTTCTTGAATTTCTTTCGGGACAATATCACCTTTAGGTTGTTGAATATAATGACTTTCTATCGATATAATAGCTCGTAAAACTCTATGGAGGCACCGACTAGTTGTTGATCCAGAACGACGGTATATCCAAGAGGCAAATCGATTTCTCAAGTCATTACCTACGATATGCAAAAATCTTGCAACTTGCTCTTCAATAGACATGCGTTGAGTAGGTCGAAGACCACCCTCATGCTTTAAGACATTGCACAATCTCATAAAAGCCTTCTCACTCATACGAATAAGTTCACGACATTTACCACTATTTGAAAGGTCACGTAACATCTCTTCTCGTACATATTGTCGATGTAAAATTTCATCTCTAGTAGGTAAATTAGCATGTTTTTTGCTAGACAATATATGGCGTGTAATGAAAGCTACTAATAAGCAAATTAGGCTAATGGCTTGCAATTGTCTAGCTCGCACAACATGAATTACACGGAGTATCTGATCATCCATAGCGAAGAGCCAAAATTCACTTTAAAAAAAACATCTCTTTAACACAATGAAAAAAACGACAAAGGCATGATGATGTAAATAACAAAATTTTAATTAGTAACGTTGAAACAAAATGCATAACAAACTTCAATGACTAAACTAATTATAAAACATAATTCAGTGATATATAAAGTGCATTTGTAGGCCTCATAAGTGTGTATGTTTGTTGACTATTTAAAAGAGATGTATATAAATGATGAACTATCAGTAACAATTCACTAACACCATTTGTAAAAGAGTTACACCCACAACTCCACCCACAATGCCCACAAACGGACAAATTACAAACAAATCAAATCTTTAACATAAGGGTAATGATTAAAAAAAACTCAAAAGTGAATCATAATTTTTAATTTTGCCGTACCTGTTAATCGATGAAGCAAGGTGGATGAAGCAAAGAAAATTCCCTCCTTGGTTTGGCGCCACACAGAATTAGGTTAAACAAGAGAATTTACGTGTGTTTAAATCATGGTTGCAAAAGTCGCTAGGCGCCCCCTAGTTGGAGTCGGGAGTACTCGGGGAGTTGTCGGCCTCGTCGGAGAGTACTCGGGGAGTACTCGGCCTAGGCGTAGAGTAATCGGTACTCGGCAACCTACCTTGTAGCGATTACTCGGGGAGTACCCGGCCTTCGAGACCTTGTTTTACAACAGAGGTTTAAATAGATGATTGAGGGTAATATAGGAAATATAAAAGAGTTAAAGATTTATAAAATCATTTCTCCTCAAATCTCTCCAATTTGGGAGGATAAAAATATGGAGGAATCTTGGTTAATTTTCCCTCCTTTTCCCTCCTTTTCCTTTCAAGAAAAAACTCTGGAACAAGTCTTTTTTTTATTTTCCTCTCATATCCTTTCTTTTCTCTCATTTTCTCTCCTTAAATGAAACTCGGGAACAGAGCGTAAGAGCAGTAACATAATAACTATAATGGGTTTGGTTTTGGTTTATGTGGTTTAGTAAGACGTTGTAGCAATACATGAGAATTAGCAAAATATGGTTGTAAAAGTCGCTAGGCGGTGATAATTTAATTGGAGAGTTGTGAGTACTCGGACTAGGCGAAAAGTACTCGGGGTTACTCGTTGAGTAATCGACGCCTAAGCGGTATTTTTACGACCATGACAAAATCATAGTTGTAACGCCCCAAAATCTCATAAGTTTTCTTATTAATAGAATATAAATTTTTTGGGGCTTAACGAGCTAGTTAAGATAAAACACGATAGTAGAACCGTAGATATCCTATTAGCCAAATAAGTTACAAACACATGGGGAAAACATTATAAGAAATTAACTTTTATAGTGAACCATTTGGAATAAATAGCAAATGAGGGGCTGGATATGAAAATAATGCAAAGTTAAAATCTGGTAGGGGTTAAACTGAAAAATGTGGATGCACACACACATTTTTGATCAACCAAAACACCACCAAGAACACACACATAAGAGCTCTCTCATTTCAGTCCCAAATCTACTCAAAATCAAGGATTTTAGCTACTGCATGTAGGAGTCTTTGTTGGATTATTGCTCTAAACATCCTAAGGTAACCTTACAACCCTTTTGATTCATCCAAATCAATGGGTTATGGAAGGAGATGATTTTAGGGATTTCATAAAAATACGAATGTTGCTTTCCTATATATTAGTAGACATTAGAGAAGCTGCAATAACATAATAAATGATTGTTTGATGTTGATGCATAGTATGTTTCCTATATATTAGTAGACATTAGAGAAGCTGCAATAACATAATAAATGATTGTTTGATGTTGATGCATACAAACTGTAAATGCTTGATTGTGTGTAAGTGATGGGTTTTGCTATAATAGTGAATTCCACATTCAATTGAGAAATTGCTGTTGTAGGGCGTGTTAATTTATCATATTTAGGCCCAAGTAGTTTGTGAATCATAATAAGGCAAGGGTATGGGGTATTGAACTTGAATTGTATGAATCCCAATATAATAAAAACTGTGCACTCAAGGTGTTTGATGAAATGCTTGAAGAATGAAATTTCATGAAAACATGTGGAATTGTATAATTGAAATTATGTGTTAAATTCGGTTTATGTGGAACCATGATATGGACGCACAATGAATGAATGAATGACTAAACGCCTATGTGTGTGTAGCATGAAATAGGTGTGAAGTTGGAAAGCTCGGGAAGCAATGGAGGTAAAAGATTTGAAGTTGAAAGGCCGCGAGTAAGGTAAGTCATCCGATGACTAAAATCTCGTTATATATCAAATTATATGCTCTTAGCAATGTTGTAAAACAAGGTCTCGGAGGCCGAGTACTCCCCGAGTAATCACTACAAGGTAGGTTGACGAGGTCCGAGTACTCTAGGCCTAGGCCGAGAACTCTCCGAGTACTCCCGACTCCGACTAGGGAGCGCCTAGCGACTTTTGCAACATTGGCTCTTAGATGTGTAACACCCCGAAAATCTGTTTCGCTTAATTACGCCACTAGGCGTGATTAGCAAAATAATAAAATGAGATTCAAACAAATAGAATATGAGTTATATTCTAAGATGGAAATAACCTAGTTAATGTTATAAGTTATATGAATGAGTAAATGATATGTGAAAACTAACTTGACTAGTTTGTTTTATAAGAGAATGACATTGGGGGATTAGTTGAGGGGCTATAGTTGCTAATGTGGTGAACTTGAATTTGATTAATAGAATTTAACAAAACAATAAAACACGCATATGTGTGTGTTACGAAAGTTCATCAGGAGAGCACATCTCCTTCAACAAACAAACCCTAGACACAAGAACATGCTTGAATCCAAGCCAAATCAAGAGGTTTTTCAATGCATTAGCTAAAATTCGGATCATCCAAGTCTAATACACATCAAGATACCTTTTATTTGGTAGAAATTGATGTATGTTCGTTTTTGGTTTTGATCAAAATCTAGGGTTTTGACAAAACGTTAAATTATAAGTTGTTGGAGGTTTCTCTAGCTTTAGGGAGCCTCCATTATGTATAATTCGATCATGAATCACATTTTAGATGTGTAATTGATGATGTTCATACTTAACATATAATGGGTTTTAGGCCTTTGGGTGAAACCGACATTCTTATGTAATTAGAATGATAAAATTTGCATGATTGAATGACAATGTGTTAGGCTAAATGCTATATTGTATATTGAGGATGAATATGGTGATATGTAGGTTTCCATACAATGTGTTAAATAAGAAATTGGTGGTTAAAAAGATGATGCATACCAAGTGTTTGTAAAAATGTCTAATTGAAATATAGATAAAAAGTTGTATGTTAAGATCCCACCAATTTAGATGTTGAGTGAGAAGTTGGAATGTGCACTAGACCTATTAAATGGTAAACAGAAGGGATAGTTCATGATTAGGACTATCGCCTTATGATTAGTGTACATAACATGTAAAAGGTTAGTTTGACTTCTAAAAGTCAAATTGACCCGACTTTGAGTTTGAATGGATTAGTGTGTGTAAACTCATGATATGAGTTAGTTATTTGAATCAATGGCTAACTTGATTTATCTTGAGTATAGAGAAGTTGGATCTTGTCAAGCTAAGTGCAAGCTTGAGGTGTGAAAAAATCAAATGGATAAGCGGATCATGAATGCACAAATGAGGCCAAGGTAAGTGACTTAGTATTAAATAAGTCTCTTAGAAACTAAAAGATTGGGAAACTGTTTGATAGTCATGGAATTGATATTGTTAATGGATAACAGATGCTTATTCGTAAAGAGGGACTAGGGGATTATGGGATTCTAGCTTGTATTGGGTTAGAATCGCCTAAATGGAAGAAAATTGTTAAGTTTGGGTCGAGATGCCTAATTAGATAATTGGAGTATTTCCATAAACGGGTCAAGTGAGGTTAATATCACTTGAGCAAAAGATTTGAATTTGAAACATTTGAGTATTGAAAATAAACGGGTCAAATGAATCATGATCTTAGATTCTTTAAACCTCATAAGTTAATATTGGGCATTGGAGATATTATAAATGTTGACGGGTTGATTGGTGGTGGGGCACATTTTGGATTCTCGGATATTAATATGTGTAAAATGAGGATTTTTACTGGTTGATGAATTTGAACAAAAAGGGCACGTGATGCCAATGGTTTATATATATGATTCGAATGATATAAGAATGGGCCAACGCTACCGGGTAAGTCCGTAGTGTAAAGTAGGACCATAGGCGAGTAAATGTGGATGGAAACCACCCACATAAAATGTGGGTGCCAAATCGGTGAGTCGTTTTCTATAAATGTGTCTAATGCGCGCTAATGCGCTTAGATGTGATTTAAAATGGTGAATTCATGAAATTGGTAAAATGCTAAGTCCGCAAAGACTTAGAGGTTTTCAAACATGTTAACGAGTCAAAAATAATGGGTGGTAACCAAGTGGTGTCGCCCACGTGTGACTAAAACGGAATATACACCTCTAAGGGTATTTTGGCAATTCTAAAGATTTACTAAAGGCTAAATCCATAAACCGAGTCATAATAAGTGAATCAGATAGTGTTGATTAGTTTCACAAGTGTCCAATGGGTTGAAAATATTATTCTTATGCTTTTTGAATGGTTAAATAAAGTTTTGTAAAACCTAAGGCCTTAATGGGTCAAACGGTTAAAACCGAACTAAGTAGATTCTAATGGGTCAAAACCGAGAAGTGAAATATATATCTTGTTAGAACTTATCTATGCAGGTCTAAAATAATCTTGGGTATGTCCTGGATTTCCAAAAACGCCCTAGTGAAGGGTTGGGTTTGTGAAGGCATAAGCATTCATGCCTTAGTAGCGAGGAGAGCCGAACACACCTGAACACTCACACGCTTCCGTAATAGATTCCCGTTTAAAACACAAACCTTAGTATAGGTTTGTAATACCTAAAAATGTAAAGTTGAATGTTTCTATCAAATCAAAGTCTTTAAATGAGTTGTCTTTTATAAAGTTTAAAGTTTTAATCAGACGTGATTTTTAATTAAGGCCAAAACTCGTAAGTTTAAGCGTTAATCGCGTGCTTACGGGTTAGGGTCTTACAAGTGGTATCAGAGCCATTGGTTTGAGGTATCTGAGTGTCGAGAAGGATACTTGGACTCAAACTGTGCGCTCAAAGTGTTAGAGGGTGTTCGGTTCAAGACTTGGTCGCATAAATCCGATAAGTTACTTTCACAGTAACTAAGAAGATACAGAAATAGAGTTGTGATAAATAGCACCTAAGGGAAATTGTGTAACAACATGTTGCCTGAAAGGAATTAGTAGACAATGGTTATGGCAACCTAAGGTTAGCCGAAGATCGAAATTGTTAACGAAAAATTTTGCTGACAAGTATAATAAAAATGCTTCGTATTGTGTTACAGACTTATATTGAAATTGATATGACTAATGTTTGCAATATTTGTAGAAATTCAAGGGCGCACCCTGTGATGATGGAAAATGATTGACTTCATCCAAGACGATGGATGAGGAGTTTGGCCATAAGGCTTGCGCATAAGGAATTCAACAAAAGGTGATGAAGAAGGATGCTAAATTGGTAATGAAGATTTATCAAGAGTGAGTAGCCTTAGGTGCACACTCTTAAACAAAGTACGAATAGTAATATTGACAAGATTCATCTAGAGGATGATATTTCGTACATGGAATTAAGATTTAGGAAAAACCGGGATGGGACACCTATCCAGGGTAAAATTCCCAAAATAAGAAGTTGAGAATAAACTAATATGCATCACTGTTAGGAATAACAAATGCATAAAGTGACTTATGAATATAGAAGTGGGAATGAGAATGAGATTGATTACTTTTAATGAATGTTATAGAATCGAATAAGCTACAGTCACGTGTGGACATGTAGTGAAACTAAGAAAAAAGTGAGTACACCCCAAATAATTCAAAAGAATTTGGTAGGGAAAAGACTTTGTTTTTGTTAAGTAACAAGAATAAAGGCTTCTACTAAATAAAAGTTGAGGACCAAAACATTTGTTACCTGGAATGTATCGTGACATTTACGATAAGATCACACGTGTCATGTGTGGATTATTTACCTTGGCCTAGTAAGTGTTAAACACATGATACAGTGGGCTTCTTGCGATTCAAACACATACCTTCCATGTGGCAAAGATTAGTTTGGTGGGAAAGGGTGATAGATGGGTTAAAAGAGTCACCCGACAAGGGTGAATAACCCTAAAGCTGAATATTGAATTAAATTTGTTACGCGTGGAGTCTAAGTGCTCATGTGGGAACCCTAGAGCTGAATATTGAATTAAATTTATTACTCGTGGAGTCTAAGTGCTCACTTGGGAACCCTAAAGCTGAATATTGAATTAAATTTGTTACACGTGAAGTCTGAGTGCTCACGTGGGAACCCTAGAGATGAATATTGAATTAAATTTGTTACACGTGGAGTCTAAGTGCTCACGTGGGAACCCTAAAGCTGAATATTGAATTAAATTTGTTACACGTGGAGTCTAAGTGCTCACGTGGGAACCCTAAAGCTGAATATTGAATTAAATTTGTTACACGTGGAGTCTAAGTGCTCACGTGGGAACCCTAAAGCGGAAGACTAAACGGAAATGGTAGCATGTGGTGTCTAACTACACTCGTGAAAAGAAAAAAAATCCTTAAGCCAACTTATGATTGATGGTTTAAAATGATGCATGAAAGAAGGAAAACATAGTTGCCTTTAGGAACTATTGTAAAGATTAAATTGAAATGAAAGAATCCGTTATAGGAGTAAGAATAAAAGTAAAATGTAGATGATATGCCTACTATTGTGAGTCTTAGAACCACCATAGTGATGTTGAACATAGAAATCAAAATACATCAAATTCCACAAACTATAGAGATAGAGGAAAGTAGAAAGAAAATGATCATGATCCTGTGGATATGATCAGTAAAGCTTAAAATAGAAGAAAACGAAATAGAAAGAAAACAATCATGATCTTATGATCATGATCAGTAAAGCTGAAAACTTGAAATAAAATGATCATGATCTTGTAATCATGATTAGTAAAGCTAAAAACTTGAAAGAAAACGATTATGATCTTGTAATCATGATTAGTAAAGTATAAAAATGTTTACAATTCAAGTGTCATGAATCATTCAAGGCAATTATGGAAAACACGTAAGTACACAACGCGGGCCAAAATCAACCCTCTTATGTGACAAAGATTAAAGCATTAACAATGACCTAGGACTTCCCACACACGTAGGTACTTTCCACTAGGCAGGTTGTCAATCCGAATAGCACTTATCCATTTTTAAAGTCGGCTAGCTAAGTTAATGATTTTATAATGTTTGCAAGTATACTACGTTTATGTTTAAGCATAAAGCACAAGAATTCAAAGCATAACACGTCTAAGAATTGTATGTATAAACGTTTATGAATATGTGTAAGTGTGTAGAGGATCGTTTTGTCAAAAACAGATTGGTTTGATCAAACAAGTCTACTAATCTAGATGCGGAAACCCTAGATCAGTTACAATATGATAGTTAACGAATCAAACACTCAGATTCACCTTTTCAATACTCATTATCATTAATTACTTGTCAAAATGTATTTCCAATAAGCTTTACAAGTTAATAACAAAGTTTCAGATCGAACACACACACTAGAGAGCACCTAGACAAACAAACACTCTGAAATGGCAAAAGTTAAATCTTAAAATAAAGTTTCTCCTTATATAGCCCTGCTGGTTCGCCCCTGTCGTATGGTCGAATGTGGAGCTTTTCCACATTCGCCCTCTAAATAAGCTCGAACCTGGAATCAGTCTTCAGTCTATTCCACATTCGCCCCATCTAAGCTACATTCGCCCGAGTATATTTCCACGTTCGCCCTACGTAAACCACAAAACAACTTGATGTCGCAATCCAAAGCACTAGTCGCACAATATGCATCAACAAAGTGTAAGTTTCATATGTGTACATGTTTCACCCCAAAAGTGTAAGAAAACGAAAAAGGGGATAAGTATACTCACAGTTTTTGCTAATGAGGGAAATGACTTAAAAAGTCTATGGTATCTAGAATCCAAGGCATTAAGGTTTGTTAGACTTATATACGGAAGATGAAGTTTTACGATAATTCGAATTTAATAATAAATTCGTATTTCAAAGGTATATAAAATTCGAATATAAGACTAAGTAAAATGATTATTACTATTTGAATATTTTTGAATAAAATATTCTAAGTAATTGGTTTAAAGATTTTAGTTAAATAACATAACTAATTTATATAATTACAATAATTATAATTAATTACATAAATGTATATGAATAAATAAAACATTAACACTAATGTTTTCTACACTTAAGAATATTTCTGTTTTATAAAAAAAACATTTATAAAACAGATTTTATAATTTGTATTCAATTAAATGATTTATTATGCTAATTAAGCATAAATAAAGCTTAAAAATACAAGATGTGATCCAAAAATATTATTTTTGTGAAAAATAATTACTTTCTGGTGTAAAATAATGGTAATAAATTTTCCATAATTTTTCTTAATTTATTTGTATTTAAAATATATTTAATGAATTTAAATCATATTTAAATGATTAAAATGGGAAAAACAGCAGAAATAACTATTTTCTAAACAAATAAATTTTATTTTAGTTCATAATACTTAACAATACTTTCCCAGAAAATTTGAGATTAAAATCAGTAAAAACAAATTTTTAATCAATTAAGTATGATTAAAATATTTTAAATTAATAAAATTATGAAAATAAGATATTTTCCACAAACTAAAAATATGATACTTTTCTATGAGGTGTCAAGATACTGCACCTAAAATTTCATGATTTTTGAAGCAAAAATGAATTTTCTATGAATATTCTAAGATATATATATATATATATATATAGGGTGGGGTTAGGGTACAAAAGATGTGTTTTGTGAGAAGGGTAAGAAGCCATGAGAACGTGGCAAGTGGCAATATTAATATTTTGCAATAAGGGTAAATTAGTCAATTTAACCATTAATTATAATATGCATTTAATTACATTTCCATTATTTATGGAAGACTATCTCTTATCTTCAATTTTTCAACCAATCGAAAACACAACAGTATCCAACCTATGAATATAAAACACAATAGTATGATCATGATAAAACACAACACACCCAACCTATGAACATAAAACACAACAGTATGATCATGATAAAACACAATACACCCAAACCAATCGTAAAACACAACAGTATCCAACCTATGAATATAAAACACAGCAGTATCCAACCTACGAATATAAAACATAGAAGTATAAAGAAACAAAACATATTTAAAATAGACGTGTGATATACATCAAACACAATACCATAAACAGCCTTTAAACACACAGAGCACATAATAAAAATAGACGTGTGCCAAATTTATAAAGAAACAAAACATATTTAAAAAAATACGAAAATATGATCTTGGAATGAATGGTCAACCCACCCCAAAAACTATTACAGAAGATTAATATGAAGAAAAAAAGTAGACATTACTTACACCATATGCAAGAACTAAGCTTTGAAGGAAAATAATAATATAGGTACGTCTTCGTGAATGTAGATCCCAAAAATAACAGCTAAATAATGGAGAAAAAATGGAGAAGAAGATGGGCAAGTATTTGGAAAAGAGAGAATTGTGGGAAAGAGAGAGAGATATCTGGTGAGAGAGATGAAAATCCTAAAATATAGGGTTTCAATGAGTTAAATGTCATTTTCGTCCCTGAGGTTTAACACTTTTTGCTGGTTTCATCCAAAAGTTTATTTTTTCTTATCTGGATCCAAAGGTTTTCAAATTGTTGCTCGTTTCATCCAACTCGTTAACACCGTTAGTCAAAGTCAATTAAGTGAAGGACATTTTTGTCAATTCGTCTCTTTTTAATCACAACCCTATTTAAACCACCCCAAGTCAGTAAATCACCCCCAATTCATCTTCTACCCATTCCAATTTTGAGTGCTCCACGGGTAACCCTGCAATTTAGAGAGGAAATTTGTTGCAGATAACGCCTTCCTCTTCAATGGCTTCACGGGCCAGATCTTCATAATCATCTAGATTGATCCCAAGTGCAGCTCCTAACCTGATAGTCTCTGATACTGCGTTGAATAATGCCACATCAGGGTCATTCTGGAAGGGAACTTTGGTCGACAACGGACTGATTCCTTCACATCATGGTCATTCTGGAAGGGAACTTTGGTCGAACAATGGACTGTTTCCTCGCCACTTTGAATCCGAATCTCTTCTCGGATCTTTGAAGCCTGTCTATTCTTCTTCTTCACACCTGACTTTGAAACCTTAAGGCTCCTGTTCACAGCACTCAGCCTTGCAAGAGCAGCCTTCTTCAAATCTGGCCTGTAATAGTTATCTGCCACGTGGTTTATAACCGCTTTTTCCATACGGTAAAACTCCTTTTTCAAAATGCTTTTGTGAAGAAAACTTGCAGGCTTTCCCTGTTTCTTGGTCTTTGTAGTTGCAAGCAACACAGATTAGTCCTTACCAGCAGGCTGGATGGTGACAGTCTTCTTGTTGGCCAGTCCAGAGTGTTTGTAGGAGTTGAGATTATAGAGATTATTAGGCTCTTTACTAAACTGGACGCTCTGAGTTCCTTTACTGAACTCCTTAACAAGGAAGGAGTTGTTCTTCTTCTTCACGATCTCCCATATCAACTGCCCTGGTACAGTCGCCATTCCTCCTCCTCCTTCACGTTAGGGTTTGGCTTCGAGTTCAGCTTCGATTAATGATTGTTAGGTCTTGGTGTTTCCTTTAATAACCACGTCGTGTACTCGTAACAGAACTCTCTCTGATGATATTCGATGCAAAGTTTGCTTTGAATTTAAATCGTCTTCTGGAATTGACCTTTTAGGGTTTTGATTGATTAGGGTTTCTTGACATTAGAAAGGAAGAAGATGAATTAGGAGTGATTTAGTGACTTTGGGGTGGTTTAAATAGGTTTGGATTAAAAAGAGACGAATTGACAAAAATGCCCTTCATTTAACTAACTTTGACCAACGGTGTTAACGAGTTGGATGAAACGAGCAACAATTTGAAAACCTTTGGATCTAGATGAGAAAAAATAAACTTTTGGATGAAACTAGCAAAAAATGTCAAACCTAAGGGACGAAAATGGCATTTAACTCGGTTTCAATTAATAAGTTTTTAATATAAATAAAGTGTTTTTACCTATATACCCTCATACCATATATTAATTTAAATAGATTATGATGTAATTTACAAGTTTGCCACTTATTTAATCTCATCCATTCATCTATGTGATCTAATGGACACATTTATTTCTCACCCTTCTCACAAAAACAATCCTTTGTATCCGAACCTCTACCTATCTATACTATATTAATAAGCATATAGGAAGGGCAAGAATGGTCATTTGCCACTTTTCTTAAAGATACAAGCCTTAAAAGCATATTGTACAATTCTTCATTGCATAAAACTCTTAAAGTTAAAAGGGACCAGTAATGATGCATAATGTACAACTCCTTTATAAATAAACGCTGGATGGATACAGTACAAATTTTAGAGCACAAATTACAAGTTATAAAGCTTCAACAAACACAACTAAACTTAAAAAAACACAGCCAATAGGAATAGAGTACAAAGATCATGATCTACACTGTTGATCCAAACCCCCTATCCACAAAAACTATCTACACCGTCCATCCATGAATCTAAGATTTGAAATCACATCCTATTCTCTCTCTTCCTCATTTTTCAAAACAACATCCACAAATCTACTGCACTCTTTCCCTATCTCCAACGATAACACAACAACAACCGTGATGTTGAATAGGGTGTAAAGGATGGGTGTTAAACGAGTTCCTGAAGACCGATGACTCAAGATAATTCTGGGTAGAATTCCGACAGCTAAACGAGTTCCTAAAGACCACCGGTAATATCTAATACCCGTGCAATGGCTTCAGTTTGCTTTTGTTAAATTTATTTGGGTTTATTTCAAAATGGTTATGTTCATACAGGTAGCCTCATCATTTCCCACCTCACTATGTTTTCATTTGAATAGCTTTTGATGTAGTTGGTGTTCTAGCTATTCATGTTTGCATTTCCAATGTTGTTTATGTTGCTGATGCTCTTGATCTAGAAATCTACTGGTGGTCTTGTGGTCAAGAAACACAACTGTAATAAATCGTTTCTTATTGGTAAGTCTGACTACAATTTTTTTACTGTGTTTTTTTTTAAAGTAGCCAAATGGATGATCAGAAGCTTAATTGTGGAGTTTGCCGTACAAATGGATAAACTAAAAAGAATAGTTTTGGAGTTTGCAGATTACTGAAGCGATTTAAGTACGTTCTAGAAATTACTTGTATACATTGTTTTTGAAAGAAACGCTGCATTAATGACTTCAATTATGGGTACTTATTTGGTCATAGTGAGATTAAATTAGGTTGCTGCCGAAAGTTTATATTCATAGTTTATAATAACACCTATTCAGAAACTTTTAGTAACCACAGTATTTGACTGAGTTTTTCATGGAATTTACTCTTAGGAAAATTGCAAAAACTTAAATTTATATTAAAACACGGGCAAGTTGAATTTTCAAGCATTTGTTTTAGTTGTTAAATGGTTTCCTTAAAATTTTTCATATTTGGAAAATTGGATGAGTTGATTCATTGGGAATCTGTCCTTGTGGTTGTTAGTTGTTACCACACTTCCTGCTGGTTTGGTGGGTTGCTTGTTAAAACATTTAGATAGTCGGAAGCGGCATGAGAAGTCCCATTTGGGGTAGGATACAAAGAAGACAAGTCATTTTTGAGACAGGAGAAGGGTAAGGGAGTAGCATTTGGTTTGAGACAATATACAATTTATAATTCAAAGGTGTGAGATTTCAAAATCTAGGATTTGGGTAGTTTTAAATAAATAAATGTTAACAGGAGCTTATTATTATGTTTTATTTATTTAACTTTGTTATTTATAGGATAAAGATGCTTTGTTTGATAGCTGCAATGGTATGGATTATACCGAATTGTGTAACAAAACTCCTGTCTTTTCAGATTTTGTTTTTTTTAAATTTGGAATGATTATTAGATGATGCAATTCACAAGCTATTGAATGTAGGGCCTAATTTTGAAAAAGTTAAAAACGAAGCACGTCAAAGTTTAGGGTGTAGGTGTAATTTCTTAAGCGAATTAGTACCTAACACAAAATTCATGTTTTCGATCAAGTCCAAATGAGTTCATGTTACTTTCAAGTCGAACTGTGAGCTTTGGGTCAAGTTGGCCGGTTCAAAACTGTCTTTTCCGTTCAGCCGATTTTAAAGTGGCTATCGATTAGAAGATGTTATTATACATGTTTCATGTTGAAGATGCAGAGCTTGATGTAGGTAGGCTGACTATCACCTAAATTGCTTAACAGTATACATTATAAGTGACAAAATGGATTGGTGAGTCACATGTCAAAAGGGGTGATTTTTGGTACACGCCTAAACAAGTTAAGCCAAACCGCTTTGTCCCAACTTCTATTTTTTTTTCTTTCTTAAGGAGAATATGTGTTTGAATAATTGCTATTGTTTATTGTTAGTCTTGTATGTATTGATATTTGTTCATTTTCAATGTTAGGTTGAACAAAGGAGTATTGGAAGAGGCAACGTTGGTCAAATGCGACTTTATTTATGCCACGTCAGCCATACAAGTGTACTATTGAAGTATGAAACTTTATGTTCTTGATATTATAGACATTTTAGGCGTGCTTTTGAGGTATGAAACTTTGTGTTCTTCTTGATATTATAGACATTTATGATAAAACTTTGTGTTCTTTGTGATACTATAGACATTTTAGGCGTGATTTTAGGGTCAAATTTTTTTATTTGATTATTATTGTTATCGACCATTATGTAGGTTGGTTATATATATATTCTACAAATGTACTACTTGAGATACAAGAAGTTTAAATATGTTGCATGAGGATATTGTAGCAGACCCAAATGAAGTCCACAAAGTAGACACCACAATAGCATCTAAAGCAGACTATTGTTTGATATTGTAGTTTTTAAGAGAGCATTTTGTATTTAAAAGAAATGAGTCCTTTGAAAGTTGCCCATTTTGTGATTATGCATCATGATTGCATTATGTCTATTTGTTGAAACTATGGTATTGAAAGTGTTATTCACCTGACAATGAGATAGCAAAAGGAGGGGTAGAATGGGTGGTGGATGAGCAGCATCAACAAACAGGTGATCAAAAAGGTTGGCGGGTTGGTTTCTTATGGTGTTCAACATGAACCCGATATATAGTGTGGAAGCAGAACTACATTCTAAATATTTTTCATATCGTTGCATTTGAATTTACTATACTTGAAGCTATCAACTCATATAACTTGTCATATACCTACAGTTATTTAAATTAAAAAATGTAACTTAACCATTTTTTAATGCATTTTCCATTCCTTACAAAATTAACTGTTGGATTACATTTATATAAAACTTCTTCATGCACTGTCAATTTAACTTATTCTTACATGGACTTTTTGCGCTTTATGTACTGTAATTGTTGTACACACTACATGATCTTTCAAAGGATCAGTTAATTAGAAGTCAAGCCCCAAGGCCGAGCTTTTTCCAAAATTAAGCTTTGCCGCCGAGCTAGAGCCATGTTCAAATCACAGGCGTTGGTGAATTGAAATAGGATCTTCCGAGATTGGTTGCTTGCCTTTTGGGGTTCGCGGAAGCCTTGAAGCTTGAATTTGAAACACGACAAACTGTTTGTATAAATTGTCTTTCAGCTTCACAAAATGTTATGCTTGTGGTTTAAACAAAATATGGGAGTTTATTAAGTAATACAATGATAACTTCCTAATTTAAAATTTATCAAGGGTAGGTGTTATTAATGTGTGTATGGTTTATAATGTAGTGAGTTATATTAGACGTTTGAAATCCTACAATAACATATATATTTTTTTGAACGGTTAATTTCTTATTTTTGTGGGACACGAATCTAGGGGCGTAGGATTGCTTGGGCCAGGGGTGGCCCTGCCCCCATCTCTTTTGGCGCAGTGGTATAAATTTGCGATTTTCGTAGCTAAATTGAGTTCGGATTAAGTCCAGCCCCCGCAGATTTGCCACCACTAATGAAAATAATTAAGCCCCCCCCCCCCCAACCCCGATTCAAAAACCAAGCTTCGTCCGTACTTGATTCCATATTGTGCCACCAACCCCAGTCAGTATCTATACTATATTATAAAGGATGAATGATGTCTACAAAAATCATTTAATATGAATTTTAAGATGGCACAGAAAAAGTCTTATGCTTAAAATACAAGTGTCATGTAATGTTTTCCGTTTCTACATTTTATGCAAAACTAACTTGTACACATTCTTTTATCATAATCTCCAATTACCATTAATCTATATCGATAATATATATCTATACTATATTAATAAGCATATAGGAAGGGCAGAAATGGTCTTTTTACACTGTACAATACTTGGAAGCTTAATGTACAAGTATCCATTGCATAAAACTCTTAAAATTTTATGGGGTGCAAGTTATTATGCATTATGTACAAGCCTACTATGGAAAATAAAAAAACACACGGAACAACAAATCTGATTAGGGTTTTCAAGATTCATTCATCATATTACATTCCAAAACCTATCCGCCTCTTTCTTTTTCTCTCTCTCTTTCTCAACCGATTCAACAACATCAAGGAGATTTCACCTTGATTTCATCAGATCTAAGAAGATTTCACAATGATTTAACCAGATCTATAAAGATTTCGAGCCCCGGTTCTGATTTGGGCTTCTTTTTGCGTTATTTCTACCTTCGTCAAGGGTAAGTGACCATGTTTTGATTCTGAACACGATTTCGTTTATGTTTAGAGATTAATCTTCATTATTGTAGGTCATGGTTTACACGATTTCGTTTATGTTTTGATTCTGCTGATTAGTACAGTAAATATTTATTAAACTTTGCTGCAAAATAGGATAGCAATGAATGAGATTTGAGTTACACAGAGATTTAAGGGCAAGAAATAAAGCGTGGTGTGTGGTGGTGTTTAATAGCCGTGGTTGTGCTGATAGTCCTGTTACCACATCTCAGTTTTCCATTTTTTAATAAACTATTGTGTTTTAAACTTTTGATAAAACAATTGTTTTGTTGCTGCATCATTTGTATTATTATATATTGGTGTTAACACAGGTTATGCGCTTTGGTTTGTAGGTGATCCAACAAAGGAGGTACTGAAAGACTCATGTCAAGACTTGATGATGATATATCAACATGTCCAGAGCAACTTTGACCAAGCAATTGCTGTTCCAAAAGGTGACTAAATATATATGTAATTATAGGGAAGATGTGGCCAAGCTATTGTTTTTCAATTTGAACAATTTGCTTGATTTGTGTAATCATTCTGTTGTTGTTTTAATCACATATATAGTTGTTGGGTGATCACATGGGGTTACCTTTATGTTATTAACTATTGTTTTAAACAATTACAGTGTACGCCAATATATACATAGGGTTATCTTGCTGTTATCAACTATACAATAGAATGTACCTGGTTATTAAACATATATATAGTTGTCTGAAAACTTACAGTTGTATCCAGGTCAAAAAGGAAAGAAAAAGACGGGCTGGTGTTCGAGCGAGAGAGATGGGACTGTGAACCACAATAAAAAGTAAGAAATAAGTTACGAATGTCATGTTTTTATTCAGACAAAATTTAGCATTTAACAGTCGACATTACGTTACTTTGAACCCTTCGTCATCATATATTTGAATTTATATGCAGGCGACTAAGGTTTTCAGTTGGATGCGACACCGATGGTCGATTGGGAACACGAAGCAAAAACTAAAGGAACACCGACATTACGTTTTATGCTATAGAGTTGTTTCGAGCTTTAAAATCAATTATCTTTTCTTAAGTGATAGCAAGATGGGTGGATTAGCTAAGAGGTCATGATAGTTCCAGTTGAAACGTGTCACTTGAGTATGGGTCCAGATGGTCCGTGTCGTGTTCCTGGTTTTAAAAAGCGAGAGGTGCCTTGGGTACGAAAGCCCATCGCCTCATGAGTAGGCACACCTTTTAAAACCAAGGTCGTGTTTGGTTAATGTTTGTTGCTTCATTTGCTGACATTAAGGAAGCCTTCCTTAAAACGTAATTGCTACTCAATTCATTCTTTTTTTTAGTTTGTGCTTTTAGAATAATGGAACTAAATCAATCCCTTTGATTGGTTCAGTAACTTCATATTGTCAAATGTAACACAAGTCAGACCTTGTCCAAGAACAAAGTACATAAAAATCTTGTGCCTACATTCTAGCACATTAATAAGCTCGATCTTAGTTGGAAAGTGTTCTCCTATGTGCTAAAGTTTTTTGATTTTATGTGATGATTTCCAACTTTGTTTCGAGTAAGTTATGTCCTTTATTTATAGCAGATAGATCTGAATTTTATCGAACTTATCTTATTAGTTTTGTAATCTGAATCTCGAGAATTATATGTGTTTATATATGTTGAGGTAATAACCTCTATTTTTAAAAGATACAAGGCCTAAAAGGAAACTAGATAAACTCGATGATCTATCTATTTTTCAAAAGTATAAACTAGATAAACTAGATAACCTATAGGTAATAACCTCTATTTATGCTTCAATTAAACCTTTTTGTTTCAAAAGTTTATATCAAGATCTGATGACAACAACTGATAAAAACAACTGATCAGTCAAACCACTGATGACCAACATCCGATGACAACAACTGCCGAATAGAGGTAACTATTGATTATCCACTTGGTGTCATGAATGTTAGTATCTGATGTTGATGTCTTTGTAGATGCAAGTCAAGACATTCAGATGATTCAATTATGTATAGCTTCTGTGTTACAGTGGAAGAAGTATGCAGATCATGAAGCACGCCTGAGATAATAAACATGTATTGGAACTGATTTTCTATCAACAGTTGGATCGCTATTTTAATAGGTGATATAACCAGGACTGTTATTGTTTTTTAAGTTATGTGGTGTTGTTGATGAGATGCAGGGATATTATTAAGATTATTATCAATTTCTGATTATCAATTAATAAAATTTCTAAACTTTTTAATTTTATTGAAATTTCAGCATCTATTGGTTCATGTCAACTTAATAATATAGTATGCTAATTTTCATGCTTGATTTTTGAAAATTTACATGTATCTCTGCTTTTTGTTTCCATTTTTTTTACAAACAGATGACGGTAGTAGTTATATTTTAAGCCAAGAGCTATTTCTTGTCTTAGGAATCAGGGATCTGGTTCCTTTTAGATGGTAGAAAGTAGTGAAAAAGGTGCAGAGGGTAAGAAACGAAATGGTGAAATGGTCCAGACTGCAGAAATGGTCTGGCTCACACTGATTTCCCAAAATGGTGAAAGACAGGAACATGGAAATGCTTTGCCACACTGCCAAATGTTCTGCCCACATTTTTTCTTTATTGGCTGTATGTTTCTGTGTGCTATGTGAGCAATGTTGTGTGTTTATAAATTTTGGATGTTTACGGATTTTGATTTTTATACATTACAAGTTTATATATTGTGCTACATAGAATCTTTATACACCTATTAACCTTTTATGTAACATGTTATATACCCATGTTTGCTTGCAAGTTTTTGACCTTATCCTACAATTTAACTTGTAACTCTAGGCGCAGAAAGTTTGGATTTAGTTATAACTTTTTTGCTGCTATAATTGTTGATTTGGTGAATTAAGTCATTTTTCAAGAAGGGTCAACAATGTATTGGTACATTTTTTATTTTTAGACCCGGCGAGGTAGCAGGTCATGCATGGTTTGGGCCCAAATAAGTCAATCCAGACCAGGTCTCATAAAATGAAAGTGTTTTAAGTTATGCTTACACTTTGGTCAGTGAGCCAATCCTGACTAATAAGAGGTGAAGTATGCTCGGGTCTGATACACAAAGAACACATTGCTGTATACGGGGATGGCAAAAGCCGACGTCTTACGGAGCTCCATGTAACAACTGAGATCAACACCTATGGATACATCATTTTTACCTAAGCGGGAAGTCTATTAGAATACCTTCAGCTGTTTGTTTGATCTCGTGTTTCAATTGTTTGCACAGGTTGTTGCAAATCGCAGCGCGTCTATTCGCTTGGGATGGGAGACTGAGAAAGAAGGGGAAGGGTATTTCGAGAATGGATCCACATTTGTTGTGATCTCCATAACTGCTTAGACCACAATTTTGTGGGACAAATCATGAGGAATATTGATTTGGTTAATGAAGTTATGAAGCGTGTTTTGTATGGAGATTTGGAAACATGTTTAACCCTTATTATTATCTTGAAAATTAGTTGCATGTAACCTTGTCATGTGGTTTATTTGTAGTTAATATTCATAAGTGGTGTTTGCTTCCTATGGAGAATAGTTGATATATCTTTTATTTGAACTAATATGTGCTAAGTGCTAACTACGGTTCTATCTACAACAAGATGGTTTAAATTTAAACAATAATATAAGATAATGTTTACTCTTTTACCCAGTGTTAGAAAAACGAAATAAATATGATAACTTATTATTAATTTAAACTAAAAACATTACCAAAAATATTATACATAAAACATATGAAAGTTAACTCTTTTAATTATTGTTTATCGGGTTACATTATTTCGTCATTTTGCTAATTATAAAAATGAGATTATTTAGGAATACACATTGAATGCTGAGATTTGGGATGTAAACGAGCCGAGTCGAGCCCAAGCCTCACTAGGCTCGAGCTCGGCTCGGTCCGAGCCTAATATTCTAGGCTGGAGCTCGGCTCGAATGTAAAACTCAAGAGCTCGAGCTCGGATTGACTTGGCTCGAAATAATTTTATAACAATTCTAAAGGTGCTAAAAGCTTGGCTCGAGCTCACTTCAATAGCTTAAACGAGCCAAAGTTAGGCTCGCCAAATTTAAATAGTTGGTATATTATATATAAAATAATAATATAAAATTTGTTTGTGTTCGTTTAGGCTCGAGCGCCTTAATGGTCTTTGTATGAAAAGCTTGAGCTCGAGCTCGTTAAGCCTCAGCTTTTTCAAGATTTTTACCGATCCGATCCATGAATAAAAAAAAATATATTTTCTACGTTTTATCCCTCAAAGTTTTATCTAAACCAAACATATACATGTAATAAATTGTTAAGACTTTAAGATGAATGAAGCATAATATAAACTATTTAATACCACCTACTATATAAATTTAAACTTGATATGAGGTAATTGATATGTGCAAGGCTTATGACTAAAACTAATCGCATCACTCCTGTGAGTAAGAAATCTAAAAGAAATACTATACAAAATATCTTGAAATTTTTTTTATAAACTATACAGAAAAAGAGTAGCATGTTGTAAATTATCATCGCCGCCGCATCGCGCGGGTTTTCTACTAGTATATATATATATATATATAATTAAAACAAAAAAATGAAAAAAAATTGGCCAGACTCTCGGGTTACAGGAATCAAACCCGGGTCTCTGGTAGACATTTCAGACACATAAACTACCACACTATATGAGCTATTAGTTGAAATTTATGAAAGCAAATTATATTTAAATACATATTCCAACTTCATCTTCTTCCCTAGACTCAATCCCTAGCCCTAAATTCTATCAACTTCAATTCGTCAAGATTAACCACAAAATACTTAGGGATTTTAAAGTAGTACTATAACATAGCAAAACGGCATTGAAAGATTGAACTTACAATACGATTATATGCTCAAAAACGAAGGCCAAGAACCGAAAAAAAAATCACGATTAAGAGAGCTTTCTGGACTCGTTTTGCTAAGGTTTTTCGTGGGTTTGGAAAGGGAATGAGTGCAGAAAACGAATGGGACAATTGGTTTTTATAATGGACGATTTAAAGACAGGTTTTTAAACCATTTTATTGTTCCGGCCATTTCATCTTTGTTTTGGTCAAAAATTACCTAGTAGAAATAATTTTGTATTCCAAATTAGAAATTGTGAGGTAGAGTGCCAAGAGTGTAATTTTATTATCAAAACTAGTTATATTCTGAAAATGCTTGATCAGGATGCAAAAAGAAGTAGATATATGATAACTATGCTCGGGATGGCTTAGGTTTGCTTTGGGATGGACAGTTATATCCTCGGGATGGAATTGTTTGTAATGGACAAATAAAGCAATAAAACACAAAGAAGAACACTCGATCTACGAGGAAAGCCCTTGATCAGTTGTAGATCGTCGGGATAAAACCTCGGGAGGAGACTAGGCCCCTGCCTTGTTTGTTAATATTAATTTGGTAAAAAAGTACAACTTTGGATGAGCAAATGGACGAGTGTGCTAAGATTACAATGATTGTGAGTGTTTCTAAGTGTATGTGTGCAGCTATAGTGTAAGCAATGTGTCCTATATACTCGTCCAATACTCCCATTTATATAGTACATGAGAATAAATAAAGAATCCCGTGAGATCCGCTAAGTAGTTAAGCTCTTTCAATGTTGTTTAAGAGCTGTTTCAGGTGAACGTTGGAGATCTTCAACAGAATGTAGTCGTTGGATAACGGTTTCTCTTTAGCTAGTCATTGTTCCAGCTGTTTCCTTATTTGTCGCCGATATTAAATGTGTATCGGTTACAACTTTGACTCCATCTTCATTCTTGGACCATGAGTTACACTTCTATCTTTGACTTCTTCAATTGAGGATTATAATATAGACGTTGCTGAATATATAAATCTATATTATAACTTGGTTGTACCTGCAATTATACACAAGAAAGCCAATTTGTTAGTTCATTCTCAGGATGTGCACATGTTGAAGTTCTGTTACATCCTGAAGTAAGTTGAGTCCTTTAGCATTCTAAGGATGGTACATTAGGGTTGTAAGGTAAAATCATCCTGAGGATTTTCACCCACAACAATTGTCCCCAAAAAATATGTTACCGTTAATATCTTTTGAGGTAAAAATATTTTTTAATCTAAATATCTCTTCTGATGACTGATGGGATGTCTTGTCAGGATGACAACGGCTATTTTCTCGGCGGTAATTACGTGATGACCGTTACAATCATCATCTCCCGCCCTCTATATCTAGAGATTATCTCTTACTTTATAATCACAACTGGTTTTTTAAGAAGGTAATTTCTCTCTTCTTTCTTTCATTCTTCCTTTACACCTGCAAAATATTAGTATTATTCTGAAGATGGCAAAAAGATCTACGAGAGCTTCGAGGGGTGTGGGAACTTCTAGTGACTTCATTCCCCAAAATCTCTTGAGTCATCCTGAATAGGAGATCTGTTCTTTTAACGATAAGGAGATTCGAGTCCTAAAGAACTCAAAAATCTTCCCAAGTTCTGCTGAGTTTCGTCCTTATGATCCTCATGCAAGATCAGATTTTGCATCTCCTATATGGGTCTGCTTCCTGTACTTACCATTCCTTCTAGGGTTGAGGTATCCTTTTCCCAAGTTTATCAAAGATTTCTTTGATATGACTGGGATGGCTTATTCTCAAGCCATGCCTGAACTTTGGAAGATTCTGATGGTTTTGTAGCAGACTCGTTGAAGATCAGGGTGTCCATCTTCAAGTGGGGGACTTGGCTCATGTTTATAAGTTGAGGACACACGATTCCCACCATTATGTTCTTCAAGTTATAGAAAAGGATCCACCCTTTCTGTTTAATGTAGTGAAATCTGAGAAAAATTGGAAAACAAAGTTTTTCTTTGTTAAGAGGAGCTCCATTCCCCAAGGGGATGCAATCTCTCTTTATTGGTTAAAGAGTGGTAAAATTATTTTTAGTGCTTTTATAAAAAAAGTTTTTAGTTATATCCCGAAGATGCTAACATCCTGAAAATATATTGTTCAACAGGTGCTTCTTTTGCCAAGTTTGCTACCCCTGTGAACGACGCTTTTCTTCGGTGTGGAGTTGTGTACAAGTTACCTGAATCAGTGAGGACCTTCGAAGTGGAAGAAAGTGATACCACCAGTCAAGCCTCTAAGATGTCTGGTAAGCATGTTATGTTACATCTTGGGGATATTTATTATTTTATTTACTAACCCTGTTATTATCTCAGCCTCAGCCAAGAAACCTGCTTCCTTTGACCTGGATGATATTGACATCATGGATGACAAGGCAACCAAAGCTACCTCTCCATCTCCTTCAAGCTCTAAGATGACTACTCCTTCATCTAACCCCCCCAAGTCTAGGGCTGTTGCTGCTTCAAAGAAAAGGAAGGGGAGTGCTGCCACTGCCATTGCTCAGGAGATCACCCCTTTTGAGGGTTTGAGCTGTAATGATATTTTGAGCAAGATCTCCCAATTCACTCTTCAGGTATGGTCCCATCCTGACAATACCACTGTTATGTTAGTGAAAAAAGGTTAGGAATACTTGCCTTTTCTTTTTCTTGTTAGGGCCATGAATTTCTGTCAAAGTCTCTGGATACTGTTGCTCAAGAACTTCATGAGGCCCAGACCAAGCTTGAGGATGTCCAGAAGATTTCTCATGCTAAAGGCAAATACCTTGAAAGCAAGCTGGCAGAGACTGAAGCTGAGTTGAAGAGAGTGAAGGATGAGCATGCCAAGGCCATGTTGGACCAGGAGAAGGAGGCTAAGGATCATAGGAATGGGCTCATCAATTCTGCCACTATTTCTGTTTTTTAGGCCAGGGTAAAGATGGCTCTCCAGGCCAAGGATCCAGGTTTTGATCAGAATACCTGGGATGTCGAAGCCTGGAAGGAGATAATTAAGTGCATGGGCGGAAAAGAAGTGGTTTATGATCCTGTTCCTGTTGCCCATCCCGAGGATGTGGCCAAAGATCCTGAGGATGCCGAGGTGAAGGCAGCTGATGTCACACCACGCCGATGGAGGAAACACGTGGCGCGACGCTCGAAAGCATATCAAAGTCAAGATTAACACAAACTATATTTAATTAGAAAAGATCATTATATTAAGATGTCGGGAAGGAGTACCTGGTTTCAAACATTACTTAAAACCACAAACATTAAGTTTTAAAGTGGGGTGTTTCCGTTTATGTCCCAACCCGAAGGTAACAATAGATGAAACCCCCAACCATTGTCCGACATCCCAAATTCCACCGTACTAGCCGCATACCTGTTCAGCACTTAGTTACCTGAAAGATATGTTTAAAAAGACGTCAATATATAAAATATTGGTGAGTTCACAGGTTTTAGTTTCGTAAATACGACATTTTACATCCTGTGCAAATCCAGCACATTTTTACATCCTGTGCAAATCCAGCACATTTTTATATCCTGTGCAAATCCAGCACATTTTTATATCCTGTGCAAATCCAGCACATTTGTGGCCTTTGTATGGAGTAGCTAGCTCCTACAAATTATGATGATGAGCAATCCCCTGAGTCCCATAACCAAACCAAGACTAATAAATATGCCCCGCTCCAAGTCGTTTCTCGGAACCCAACGACTTAAGTTCAGAATACGTGCACCCCAGGCATACGCCGATGCATAATCGACGCTATCGATTAGGGGTGGGCCTTGTCAGGCACCAATAGTACTATCCAAATATTCCTTCAGTTTCATTTACCTGAATTAATGGTTACAGTAGCGAGGACCCAACCCCGAGTGGCGACCAAAAACTCAAGTACTCATCATGCCACTTACCACATTTTAACCTTTGAAAACATTTCAATATGTGATAACTTTTGACAAACATATCTTTCCCCCAGTTAAAACAGTAAAATGGGGCCGTGAAACTCACCTTAATTTTCATGCTTAGCTAGCAAATAAAGCCCAAAGCTTTGACCGACTTCCTCGTGCCCTAATTACCAATAAAGGACACCTCAAAGTCTATCATATATAAACCTAGCTTAATTTCCGGTTAAAAGATAGCTTATTCAATTATCCTGACTCGTGTGTAGCAACCCGAGTCTTTAAGTGTTTTAACTCGACGAACCGATCGTGACTTATCATAGTTTCTGTGTTCACATACGAAATAGTACCCAAGTCGCGCACTTGTTACTATTCGTGTGCAAACTATGTCGGACTAATATCACGAATCGTATAACTCATCCCGAGCCATAGCTTGTCTCGTAAATCGGATAAATGTAATCGTCTTGTATAGTTATTTTCGGAAAATATACCTTGCTGAAATATAATATAGTTATTAAAATCCTTTTTAATAACATTTGTTATTTCTTTTCCCGAATCCGAGTATCTTACAAATCTCAAGGCTTTGCTTTTTATAAAAAGGTTTTCCAAATAAATCCGAACGTTTATACATCTTTTAATCCGAACAACAAACATATTTTAGTTACCAAGTAACCTTTAAAAACTCGTCAATCCTTGACGCTTGGTAGCAAAAGACTATATATTTGTTTGAAATATTTCTCGGAATGGACTATTATTGTTACAAATAATATTTGTCAAAACGTCGTGATTGTACATGACTACATTTGTCAAGCGCTTGGAAAGTTATTTATAAGAACGAACAATAAAGTCACACTTGTCGCGCTTCGGATTTATAAAAATTTCGGCAGAGTTTCCTCTGTTTTTGGTATAAACCAGACAACACAAGTTGTCTACAATTTTTCCCAAAACCAACTTCTAAAACACAAGACAACAATTTCATTTATCCGCATTTCCATTTCACGAGACTTCATACGTTTCGACAATGATATAAATTATACTTGTTTATATAAGCGTACATACGTATATTTTTATATACATACATATAGTCCAACAACTTTAGTCCGATATTCAATAACACAAAGTCACGCATTTATTTACAATTATCAAATACTCCGATTATACTTATCGCTTATTAGTCATATCGGTTCGTTAGCGAGTTAGTCGTTTATATTTATATATTTTAGAAATATATATGTGTAAATAATAATACAACGAAATAATCACGAGTTAGTTATACCGAAATGCTTGACCGAAGCTGACTGAGTTGATCGGGTCTTGACCGAACCCGAAATCTGACCCGTTGACCATCAGTTGACCGGGTTGACCAGATCTGAACTTGACCCGCGACTAGAAAACGTGACTCGAGGCAAACCAGATCTGACTCGAAACACCCGGGTCTGACCCGAAACGCCCGGATCTGATCCGAAACGCCCGGATCTGACCCGAACACGCCAAACTCAACTCGAACAACAAATCTGACCCGAGACAACCTGTTTTCGTGGCCAAAAACCTGATCCGGACCCTCGATCCTGCCAGATCTGGAACAACCGCCACCTACATGTAACCACCTTCGAACCACCACACCTGACTCGAAACCACCTCGAACCACCACACCTGCCGCCGTCATCACCGCTTCAGCCAACACTCCCAACGTCATCTCCCCCACAGCCATGACCATCACCTGTCACAACTGTTGTTACCCCTACAACCACCCTAACCACAACCGAACACCACCATCTCAGCTCAAACCCAACTGTCAACCACACCTAGCCACCACCAGATCTGTAGCAACCCTTAATCCAACCCGATTTTACACCAAGAACCACCACAATCGGACCACCACATCTACCATACTCTAAATCTGACACAACACCTCGTTTTTGTTGTTGTTTATGCCCGTTTTCAGGGTCTAAAACCACCGCACAGCCACCACCATGGGTGGTGGCGGCCGATCTTTGGCGTGGTGAGGAGGAAGGGAGCTTGTGGGTTCTTGTATGTGTAGAGAGAGAGAGGTCCAGATTTTAGAGAGAGAGTAGAGAGAGAGAGGGTAGCGGCTGGTGAAATGAAGAGGAAGAGGAGAAAGAGAGTATTTATAGCTAGGGTTTGTTGGTAGGTGGGTGTATACTGCGTATCGAACCCGTATTAACATAAATCGGCTCGGTTTTATTTTAGGCTCGATAACTACTTACAAAAATTAGCCGGTTTTGTTCAAAATCATAAATAACACTAAACTGGGCAATTTAATTATCATATTCGTCACTCGACGCGTGAAATCAAAACACGCGTTAAAATCGCGTTAATCAATTCGATCGTGCTATCCTTCATTTAGACGACCTGTTTACTTTCGAAACTTAATAAATGAAATTATTTATAATAAATAATTATTCCGAAAGTTTGATAACGGTTAAAACCACGCAGTTCGACGTCCGACTTCCACGTCAGTTCCTCTCCGCGTTAACCAAAACGCTGCGTTTTAGACCGTTTTTCGCGCCGATTTCACATTCGATCGCATCAATAGTAAATACGTGTCGTATTTTCATAGAATAAGCTTATGTTATTCCAGTTTGACAAATTTTTGCTGATGTCAGTTCGTTATGTTAAACACGCGAAGTCTTTCTTTAAAGGCATCAAGACTTCTACGAACTTTGAGAGGGACATCGTATGACTCGTAACGGCTCATTATACCTTAATTATCCTTAAACTATGTTAATTACTTCGAAAGTACGATTAAGGTTACGTTAATCGTTGTACGGAATTTGCCGGTTGTCACATTCTCCCCCCGTTAAGAGAATTCCGTCCCGGAATTCAATTCAAGTAATCCGATACATTAGTATCCTTGAACAGGGCGGGATGTTTGCGACTCACGCAATCTCCTCTTTTCTACGTGAACCCAAGTTCACGCTTAGCGTTCTAACGAACACAATATCATGAGCTGGCTACGATCGAGCTCTTGAATTTTGCAATCCGGCACATATATCGGTTTTCCCGAAATAGTAGAACTTCGCGTCAACCTGAATTCTGCCGGTCGAGGAATTGACAATGCTTCCTCATGCTAGACTTGTGGGATTCATCAAGAGTCCCACTAAGCTCTTGCGATAGTTTGAGCTTGTTCGTTGCGAGACCAATTTTAACCGATATCTCCGAGTCACTGGAGTACTAAGCGAAGTCACTCAATTACAGTTTTCGTGCTTAACTACAACCTTTCAGAGTATAACACTCAGCAAAATCCTATACCGATTCGAAGTTCCTAAGGCTAACGCCTTGTTAGTACAACTTCCCGATCGGTTTGGCCACTTATTCAAGCAGATTTGAATCTACCGGATTTGTTGGTCATCTCTCGAACAGCTCAAGCCAGGTCATGTGTATATCTCTATCTGCCATTCAATGCACTGGAGACGTACACGTATGCCCTCTAGAGGACTTCGAGCAGTACACCCCGAACACTGAGGAGATAATTCCTATCACATAGGAAATTCTGGCGATTAAGCACACGAATTTGACTTGCGACACACATCAATCGTATCACACGGGACACTTCCGTCAAGGACATTCAATTCGTTCGTTCGAGAATGATAAGCCATACTTATTTCAAAATGAGTATCCCAAACTTGCGTTCAAGGTTCGGCGAACCCTGGCGTAGGATGCTTACTAAAATTTGATATTATAAAAGTTGGCATCTAGTGTCTATCCATGACTTCCAAGAGTATAGGTGACTATCCATATGCCTCATGTTGTAACTACAAACGAGCCGGGGATGAGAAGGTTCTAAACAGTGATCAATCATCACGTGTGTCACATCACAGCCACAGGATGCCTCAGGCGACATGATAACTGGATTCGCTCATCCAAAACTCACTAAACGGGTGATCTTACCGAATCGCAGAACGGTCGACATTCTCGAGGGCACTCAAGGTTTTTTGTAGCAACGGATGGTATTCCTGTGTCCCCACACGGACTGGATCCACTATGTACTTACAACCTTTCGCATGAGTGATCGTGGTTAGTGGTACTAGGGCGCCAGTATGGGCTAATGGAGGTTGAAAGTTTTTGCGTCACTTTCACCCCTCAACTCCCCAACAGTAAACAATGTATACCCGACACACGGGTCGTACCATTCCACAATACGCGAGAATTTAAGCCGACTTAAACGCAATTAACTAAAGGCTCACATCTCCTCATCACACTGGTCAACACAGAATGATGTATACGAATCCTCATGATATGGTTGTCGTAACAAACAGAGGATAGGGTCTCGACAACATCTCGGCACGCTGGTGTCCACCGAAACGGTAAGCAGAGCATTGGTGGCTACCCAAAACAAGGGTACCCAGTGCTTGTCCTGCTATATGTGCCTCACGAGCACTGGTGTCCTATCGTCATTAGCAACCTAGTAAGTCAATTTTGGACAATACAGGCCACACATGCCCTTAAATTGACTTTCAGGTCCTATGCAGAGATCTGAGTGAAAGGAGTCCTGACCCGGAATCCTCACTCGCCGAATATTCCATCTTTCGGGATCTTTCAAGTTAAGAGGTGACATCGAGTCATAATGAATGCATCTGGCATAGATCTCACGCTTGGGCTTGACGGCTTCATGCGCCAAAATCGTTACTTAAAACAACAAACGACCAAGATCGCCCTACAAGAGGTGGTCTTGAGCCTTCCAATAAGGCATCCCATTCAACGACTCAGGTAGTCACACGCATGGGTGCAACATGCAAGCTTTCGAGCTCATCTTGGTTAGTCATGGACTAAACGCACTAACCAGGCAGCTCACATTACTTTGGTGTCTCCAACAGTGCCTGTCAATGACAGGGAATTTTGCTCTAGCGCGAACAATGCTACTGAAAAATACCTGGGGACACCTGCGTTGACCCAAGGTCGAAAGGGTTCCACTATTCCAAGAGTCTACGTAACGACACCAAGACAAGATAAACCTACCCTTAGGGAATAATCAACATTATTCGAAGGGCTGAGTTGATCGGAGATCTCATCACGGTAGGGTAGCACTCTCATAGAGTAGACAATGCTACATGTCCTGCTAGATTCAGGGTTTCATAAGACCTCCGAATCATGTACCGGGGACTCCACCAATGCACACGCTGTGGGTGGGTCCACACTGTTATTCCCGTAGTCATCGGCATGACACGTTGGCAGGTATGATGTTAAACAATCCACTGGGATGAGCAATAATAAATTGAGTCTTTCAACTCTTACTAGTCCCAAAGGTATCGGTCATAATATCGCTCTCATTTACTCGACACCTTCAAGTTCGAGATGTATTCGAAATCCCTTTATCGTAAAGACGAGCCTCACCCCGTCATGTGTGGATCATGGGATTTCCTTCCGACTTGATTCAAGAGTGGTTAGTCGACCAAAATGCGCGTAAAAGGCTAAGGCTGGACATGGCGTCACCGATGCCTTAGATTTTGAAGAGGTAATGCTCACAAGACGCGCGAGCATATAAAGAGGTCGACACATGATTCGGTCAATTACCCAAACTACGAGATTCGAACTTTGGGGAGATACATGTGCTAACACTAGGACTAGAGTGTCTTAGTATGACTACTGGGAAGTCCGTTAGACACCCGAATTCCCACATTATCGATGGCATCACTACACCACCATTCAGCAACATAACAACGGTTACGTGGGTTTGGGGTAGTGTCTTTATCCCGAGGGAACCAAGAGTGAAACAAACGACAAGTTATCACATCATCAAGTCAATCCAACAATTGCAGCAATACGTTCACGGTGCAATACGATAGTAGAAATAACATGACATGACAACAACACATCCACGAACACATCAACAAGGGAACACCGCAACATGGACCGCATGACACAGAGAAATACGACAACAAGGCTACACCACTGCAGGAGCAGCACAACAACAGGAATGCACCGTCGACAGCGAAACGCAACCGCATGGATATGCAGTCGGCAAAACTGTGCAATTACAGAATGCACAATCGTTAGGGGTAACACCACAACATAAATTCACGACAGCAGGACGACACACAACCTAGCGAGTCCACTATACATAACTACAAGAAGCTCCATTACGGTGAGCACGCACCCCGGTGCGTTTCAGCTCACTTAAGGTGACAGAATCCTTATTTGTATCCTCAGCCACAAACCTATACTCCATAGGCTCATTAGTAGGAACGATTGGATCACCCAAAGACATCCGTCATCACAACAGAAATGGGAACAATGGGTTCCACATAATTTAGTAGACTTATCAGGTCGATATCGTTCTTAGGGAGAATGACTGTATGCTCGATATAAGTCACTCGAATAATGGCAACTGCAGCATCGACAGGCTCAACCATACCTGAGAGCCATCGCCAACATTAGTCTTGGCAGGAGCCAGGGAATGATAACGAGTGGTTCAACGAAAACCTCAAAGAAAATGGAGTTAACAGCAACGAACTCCATCGTGACACGAGCATGGTCATAGCGGCTTAGCAAGGGTCTTATAGATGCCTATGTCAATGACAGTGATCTTAGTAGGAGCCTTCGAAACAACAGCAACATCAAACTTGACAAGAGCCATAGCAACATCCTCAACACACTCAGTATGAGTTACACTCTCAGCAACGACAACATGATTCGCTTGGGCCATAGGACAATGATAGCAGCAACAACAGCAGGCTCAGCAGAAACCTTAGGCCCGTCGTAGCTATTAGATGTGTGGTAAATAGTATCCATAGGACCTAGAAACCAACCAACATCTTTTCCAGTATCAAAGCATTGGTCACAACAAGAATAGTAGAGGTAGAAGGATCATGATTTATCGAGACACCACGATAAAATAAAATAAAAACGATACAGACTCTGGCAATTCAGCCGAGTCATCCTTCTCATTAGGGTCCTCTTGCATGTTATTTGGCCCTAGCACCAATGGTCATCAACTGAAATGCCTCTCCGACACTTAAGCGAGGCCAGTGAACTTTCTTCCTGGTAGGCCACGCAGTGAGAGTATCGGAATACGACAAGAGATTAGACAAGTCACTTTGTCCATAACGAATGGATCTCGCATCCTTAGTTTATAAAACACCGTGACAAAAGAGACGCAACGTCTCAATATCTATGGGGATTGATGGAAAACACTTCGCATCAATTGCCACCCCAAATAAACAACCAGTCTCGTCGTCCTGACGAGGGTAGCGGACGTTCAACATTGCAAGATGAGCAATGGAATTGCCGTCCCATGGGTAAGTTTAGTTGACAGAATAACATGACCACTTCCAGTAGTCCGTTATTTGATTTTTCGAGGGGAATTTCGATGTCAGCCAGAGCGTTCCGTGACACTTGACAATTACGAGTCACACGCTTTACGATTTCGGCTCCCGAAATGTGGTTTCACTCCCCGAGTATTATGACGGATTCAGACGCAAAACGCACGTCGTGATCCTATATTCAATATATATGTATGTCTCCATATATATTAACTGACTTGGATAAAATTATCTCCGACTCGACTCACTTTGCCATATAACTACTTTCCCATTAAGTAGTCATACTAGGATCTTGTCAGTCGAGATTTCATTTTTCCCGTAATCGACTCGACTCACCTTTCCATATATTTATTTTCCCATTAAATAAACATACTATGATCTTGTCGATTCGATATTACATTTTTCAACCATCAACTCGACTCACCTTACCGTATAATTATTTTCCCATTAAATAATTATACTAGGATCTTGTCGATTTGACATTTCGTTTTACAACCATCGACTCGACTCACTTTACCGTATAATTATTTTCCCATTAAATAATCATACTAGGGTCTTGTCGATTTGACATTGTATTTTACGACCATCGACTCGACTCACTTTACCGTATAATTATTTTCCCATTAAATAGATATACTAGGATCTTGCCGATCGATAATTCATTTTCAACACCCGACTCGGCTCACTTTACCATATATTTATTTTCCCATTAAATAAATATACTAGGATCTTGCCGATCGATAATTCATTTTCAACACCCGACTCGGCTCACTTTACCATATATTTATTTTCCCATTAAATAAATATACTAGGATCTTGCCGATTCGACATTGTTGATTTAGCTGGGGGCTATCATGCCTTCTAGATAAGATGATCAAGCCTATTAACTCAGCAAGGACGATTCTGCCCTCCAATGGGGGAAGGAACGCCTGACCCTCGAAGACAACTTGGGCATGTGTTAGATCAAGAATGACTTACTCACAGTAATAATATAGCAGCACACGGGCAACTAATCTCAATACTGATCCACACAGGGTCCCGTGCTCAAAACGCACTGGTTTTGCAGGGACGCACCCTAAGTCTTCACTCGGTTCCAAGTTTAGCATTCCACGCATCGTACCAAGCATTCATCTCTTCGGTAGGCAGTGCATCCTCGTATGTCCGCTCCTTTGAGGAACTTTGAGTGGAGGCATTCAACTCCTATACAAGGAAGCTTTCATCTCCTGTCCCTATCCGATGCGAGGGTTTACGTCAGATTACTCATATGAAGTAGACGTTCGAGCTCTTCCGTGTTCGTACCTTAGAGGTAATGCTGAAGAAAGCTCATTCAGTTTGCGAGGATCGAAATCAAGGGATATCAACAAGACTTCCCTTTTAGCCCGTTGGCCAATCAAAAGCTAAGACTGACCCTACAGTACAAGAATAGACAAGGCAAGGAGTGATCACCAACCCCAGCCCTAGCGCCCACCTAGGTTACCGTGCACCACAAGTTATTATTACGTGTGCACCCGCAATGATAATCGGTGTTGCCAGGTAATTTTGGTGCCCGCTAGTTCCGAGCTTCCTGATCCAAAGACAGAGATTTCACACAATAAAAGACCTAGACTAGCTTCGCCTTCACAACATCAGCAACACGACAACGTCCACTAGCACGATAAAGGTTAGTCCTTCCGATCATCCCGTCCGCAGGTAAGCGGGTGAGTTCGTCGTAGACCACCGCTTGTCCTTCCCGCTTGTCGATATCGGTAATCGATGCAAAAGTGCGGACTAAAGTGAAGTGTGGGACGATATCCTTATAGGCAAGCTATCTATACTACTTATATGCATTAACTAGCACTAGTTAGAAAATCGGATCTCTACACAATTTAAACATTCATATCCTTATTTTCTAACATTTTATATATTGACACACATGGCTAGTCGGTCGGAAATTCCCCTTGTACAATCCATGTACAATTTTCTTTCTTTTCTAAAAATATTTCGTTGTGTTTTATTTTTGAAAACTTCGTTTTCGAGCCAAAACCGGTTATAGTCTAGATTTTTCAAAAACACTAGTTCGCTATAACCTTGGCTCTGATACCACTTCTGTCACACCACGCCAATGGCGGAAACACGTGGCGCGACGCTCGAAAGCATATCAAAGTCAAGATTAACACAAACTATATTTAATTAGAAAAGATCATTATATTAAGATGTCGGGAAGGAGTACCTGGTTTCAAACATTACGTAAAACCACAAACATTAAGTTTTAAAGTGGGGTGTTTCCGTTTATGTCCCAATCCGAAGGTAACAATAGATGAAACCCCCAACCATTGTCCGACATCCCAAATTCCACCGTACTAGCCGCATACCTGTTCAGCACTTAGTTACCTGAAAGATATGTTTAAAAAGACGTCAATATATAAAAAAATTGGTGAGTTCACAGGTTTTAGTTTCGTAAATACGACATTTTACATCCTGTGCAAATCCAGCACATTTTTACATCCTGTGCAAATCCAGCACATTTTTATATCCTGTGCAAATCCAGCACATTTTTATATCTTGTGCAAATCCAGCACATTTGTGGCCTTTGTATGGAGTAGCTAGCTCCTACAAATTATGATGATGAGCAATCCCCTGAGTCCCATAACCAAACCAAGACTAATAAATATGCCCCGCTCCAAGTCGTTTCTCGGAACCCAACGACTTAAGTTCAGAATACGTGCACCCCAGGCATACGCCGATGCATAATCGACGCTATCGATTAGGGGTGGGCCTTGTCAGGCACCAATAGTACTATCCAAATATTCCTTCAGTTTCATTTACCTGAATTAATGGTTACAGTAGCGAGGACCCAACCCCGAGTGGCGACCAAAAACTCAAGTACTCGTCATGCCACTTACCACATTTTAACCTTTGAAAACATTTCAATATGTGATAACTTTTGACAAACATATCTTTCCCCCAGTTAAAACAGTAAAATGGGGCCGTGAAACTCACCTTAATTTCCATGCTTAGCTAGCAAATAAAGCCCAAAGCTTTGACCGACTTCCTCGTGCCCTAATTACCAATAAAGGACACCTCAAAGTCTATCATATATAAACCTAGCTTAATTTCCGGTTAAAAGATAGCTTATTCAATTATCCTGACTCGTGTGTAGCAACCCGAGTCTTTAAGTGTTTTAACTCGACGAACCGATCGTGACTTATCATAGTTTCTGTGTTCACATACGAAATAGTACCCAAGTCGCGCACTTGTTACTATTCGTGTGCAAACTATGTCGGACTAATATCACGAATCGTATAACTCATCCCGAGCCATAGCTTGTCTCGTAAATCGGATAAATGTAATCGTCTTGTATAGTTATTTTCGGAAAATATACCTTGCTGAAATATAATATAGTTATTAAAATCCTTTTTAATAACATTTGCTATTTCTTTTCCCGAATCCGAGTATCTTACAAATCTCAAGGCTTTGCTTTTTATAAAAAGGTTTTCCAAATAAATCCGAACGTTTATACATCTTTTAATCCGAACAACAAACATATTTTAGTTACCAAGTAACCTTTAAAAACTCGTCAATCCTTGACGCTTGGTAGCAAAAGACTATATATTTGTTTGAAATATTTCTCGGAATGGACTATTATTGTTACAAATAATATTTGTCAAAACGTCGTGATTGTACATGACTACATTTGTCAAGCGCTTGGAAAGTTATTTATAAGAACGAACAATAAAGTCACACTTGTCGCGCTTCGGATTTATAAAAATTTCGGCAGAGTTTCCTCTGTTTTTGGTATAAACCAGACAACACAAGTTGTCTACAATTTTTCCCAAAACCGACTTCTAAAACACAAGACAACAATTTCATTTATCCGCATTTCCATTTCACGAGACTTCATACGTTTCGACAATGATATAAATTATACTTGTTTATATAAGCGTACATACGTATATTTTTATATACATACATATAGTCCAACAACTTTAGTCCGATATTCAATAACACAAAGTCACGCATTTATTTACAATTATCAAATACTCCGATTATACTTATCGCTTATTAGTCATATCGGTTCGTTAGCGAGTTAGTCGTTTATATTTATATATTTTAGAAATATATATGTGTAAATAATAATACAACGAAATAATCACGAGTTAGTTATACCGAAATGCTTGACCGAAGCTGACTGAGTTGATCGGGTCTTGACCGAACCCGAAATCTGACCCGTTGACCATCAGTTGACCGGGTTGACCAGATCTGAACTTGACCCGCGACTAGAAAACGTGACTCGAGGCAAACCAGATCTGACTCGAAACACCCGGGTCTGACCCGAAACGCCCGGATCTGATCCGAAACGCCCGGATCTGACCCGAACACGCCAAACTCAACTCGAACAACAAATCTGACCCGAGACAACCTGTTTTCGTGGCCAAAAACCTGATCCGGACCCTCGATCCTGCCAGATCTGGAACAACCGCCACCTACATGTAACCACCTTCGAACCACCACACCTGACTCGAAACCACCTCGAACCACCACACCTGCCGCCGTCATCACCGCTTCAGCCAACACTCCCAACGTCATCTCCCCCACAGCCATGACCATCACCTGTCACAACTGTTGTTACCCCTACAACCACCCTAACCACAACCGAACACCACCATCTCAGCTCAAACCCAACTGTCAACCACACCTAGCCACCACCAGATCTGTAGCAACCCTTAATCCAACCCGATTTTACACCAAGAACCACCACAATCGGACCACCACATCTACCATACTCTAAATCTGACACAACACCTCGTATTTGTTGTTGTTTATGCCCGTTTTCAGGGTCTAAAACCACCGCACAGCCACCACCATGGGTGGTGGCGGCCGATCTTTGGCGTGGTGAGGAGGAAGGGAGCTTGTGGGTTCTTGTATGTGTAGAGAGAGAGAGAGGTCCAGATTTTAGAGAGAGAGTAGAGAGAGAGAGGGTAGCGGCTGGTGAAATGAAGAGGAAGAGGAGAAAGAGAGTATTTATAGCTAGGGTTTGTTGGTAGGTGGGTGTATACCGCGTATCGAACCCGTATTAACATAAATCGGCTCGGTTTTATTTTAGGCTCGATAACTACTTACAAAAATTAGCCGGTTTTGTTCAAAATCATAAATAACACTAAACCGGGCAATTTAATTATCATATTCGTCACCCGACGCGTGAAATCAAAACACGCGTTAAAATCGCGTTAATCAATTCGATCGTGCTATCCTTCATTTAGACGACCTGTTTACTTTCGAAACTTAATAAATGAAATTATTTATAATAAATAATTATTCCGAAAGTTTGATAATGGTTAAAACCACGCAGTTCGACGTCCGACTTCCACGTCAGTTCCTCTCCGCGTTAACCAAAACGCTGCGTTTTAGACCGTTTTTCGCGCCGATTTCACATCCGATCGCATCAATAGTAAATACGTGTCGTATTTTCATAGAATAAGCTTATGTTATTCCAGTTTGACAAATTTTTGCTGATGTCAGTTCGTTACGTTAAACACGCGAAGTCTTTCTTTAAAGGCATCAAGACTTCTACGAACTTTGAGAGGGACATCGTACGACTCGTAACGGCTCATTATACCTTAATTATCCTTAAACTATGTTAATTACTTCGAAAGTACGATTAAGGTTACGTTAATCGTTGTACGGAATTTGCCGGTTGTCACAGCTGAGGCCAAGATTGCTGAGGTGGTGAAGGACCTTCCAGTGGGCGATGAAGGATGTGTTGACTAGGTTGGAGCCCACTTTTTATTTGATCTTTTGTGGTTGTGTTGGTAGTCTTCGGACAATTTCAGACAATTATTAATATGTAATAACTTAGGATATTATAAGGTTTGGGGCGGAGGGATCTTGGTTTCAAGACGAAGCCCCAAATCTTTTATTGACCCGGGCCGTAGATGTTGACCCCTGGTGGATGGGTCCTGGTTTTGGATGAAGCCAGGGGTTGACATCAAATTTTGACTATGATGCATTAATAATATATGGTAACAATCTTTTGACGCTATCATCTTTGTGTTCTTTATTTCCCTTGACATTCTGTAAACATTAGCAAACACTTAGGGTGTAAAGAAATAGTTAAAGATAATACCTTTTGTATTTTTTCTGATGAATAATTCTTCTGATCTTGCCACATTCTTCATAAGTCCTTCTCATCGTCAGGATGGTCTTCATTATCCTGAGGATGTCCCCAGTTTCTTCTTCATCCTTGGGATATTCTTGCATCCTGAGGATGTCCCTAGTGTAATATCTTCAAGATAGACCTTAAGTCTACAATCCTTTGCAAGAAAAAATGGTGTTTTAATAATATCCTATAAAGGAAAACTCTGTTATTATACTGGCGACTTAGGCCTTTGGTTTAACTGGGATCAAACCCTCTTTGTAATAACTTGGTGATAAAACCAATATGTAACATCTTGAGAATGACTGGTGACAAGGCTCTTAGGAATAACTGGCGACAAGGCCTTTTAGGAATAACCGGCGACAAGGCCCTGGTGACTAGACCAAATACGTTAGAGACATTGAAAAATGTCTAACCCTTAAGAGCTCCATCGTATATCTCAAAGATAATGAAATTGTCAGCCACTTTTACATGACTGGTCCCACCATCCCAAAAATATACACGGGCATCGTGTGCACCAGGCGAGGGTTGCTAACCCAATGAGAAAGGTGAAAACCTTTAAACCTTAGGAAGGTGTCAGACACCTTAACAGAGGAGAGGAGAGGGTGGCTAACCCCTAGTCTTCTAAGCATTCCATCTTCAGGATGGTACTGCAAAATTCTCAGGATGGACTATTTCTAGACCATTTTTAGTGATAATATAATCGATCGAAAATAGATTAAGGATAAGTACTTACATACGGAATTGATTCATCTCTATCAGCCTTCACCTTCATCCCACCTGTGATTCGGACCATGGTTTTTCTTCCAATGAGATCAGCCACATGCATCCCTAGGCATGGTAGTATTTTAAGTGAATAGCATTCCAAACCCTTAGTAGAATCTCTCCTTCCATTGTTGATAACCAATACGCTCCTTTACCAGCTTCAGAATCGATCAAGTATGGACCTTCCCACTTGGGAGCTAGCTTACCATCGCTTGGTTTCGTTGTGATTTGGAAGGCTTTTCTTAATACCAAGTCTCCTTCTTGAAATCTTCTTATCCTGATATTTTTGTTGTAAGCTTTAGCAATCCTTTGTTGATATGCTGCCATCCTTAATTTAGCAGCATCCCTGAGTTCATCCACAGTTTCTAAATCATGTAGTAATGCTTCGGAATTGGTAGTTGCATACTGAAGATGTTTCCTTGTTGTAGGCATGACCATCTCTGTTGGCAGCATCGCTTCTGTTCCAAAGACCAAGGAGAAAGGCGTCTGACCAGTAGCACTCTTGGAAGTAGTCCTATCAGCCCAGAGTACAAATGGAAGTTCTTCTGCCCATTTCCCTTTCTTTTCCCCAAGCTTCTTCTTCAAGTTGTTGACGATGATTTTGTTTGAAGATTCTGCTTGTCCATTAGCTTGAGGATGGACTGGTGTTGAAGTCACCATCTTGATCCCCCAACTCTCACAAAAGTCAGTTGTTCTTTTGCTGATGAATTGAGAGCCATTGTCACAAATAATTTCAGATGGTACCCCAAATCTTGTTAGGATATTTCTTTTGATGAATGAGACCACTTCTTTATCTCTGACGTGCACAAATGCTTCAGCTTCAATCCATTTTGAGAAGTAGTTTGTCATCACCAGCATGAATACCTTTCCTCCAGTGGCTTTGGGTAGCTTTCCTACTATGTCCATTCCCCATTTCATGAAGGGCCATGGTGAAATAATAGGATGTAGTGGTTCAGCAGGCTTGTGAAGGATGTTGCTATGTCTTTGGCATGGATCACACTTTTGGGAATATAGCATGGCATCCTTTTTCATTGTAGGCCAATAGTATCCCGTCCTCAACGTCTTCGAGTATAGAGATCTTCCTCCTGTATGATTTCCACAGTCTCCTTCATGGATGTCCTTGAGCACCTCGTTTGCTTCGTCCTTGTTGAGACATCTCAAATATGGACCTGCAAGAGACTTTGTATACAAAATGTTGTGTATAATTGTAAATTTAGATACCTTTATCCTGAAAGCCTTTGGATTTTCTCCATCAGGAATGACATCTTCTTGTAAATATTTCATTATGGGAGTCATCCATGATGAATCGTCTTGTTCCTGAGTGGCTAAAACAGTGATATCCTCAGGATGGGCTGTTTTATCCTTAGGATGTGCCTAGCTATCCTCAGGATGTGCTTGGCTATCCTCAGGATGCCACTCTTCGATTGCTGGTTTCAGGATGTGGATGATGGGAATCTTGGACCTTTCTGGTAGATTAAAAGAGGATCCCAGGTTTGCTAAGGCATCAGCTTCAGCATTTTCTTCCCTAGGTACCTGTGTTAGTGAAAATTCTACAAAAGAAGTAGCTAAATGTTTAACAATTTCGAGATAAACAGCTAACTTTTGTCCTTTTACTGCATATGATCCATTGAAATGGTTAGTGATCAACAAAGAATCAACAAAGACTTCAATATTAATAATATGCATATCTCTAGCAAGTTGTAAACCAGCAATGAGAGCTTCATATTCTGCCTCATTATTGGTTGTTTGAAATGCACATCTAATGGCATGGGGTATCTTGTCCCCTTGTGGCGATTTTAGCAGTATTCCTAGACCTGTGCCTCTTGCATTTGAAGCACCATTAGTGTATAGAGTCCATTTTTCCAAATTTTCATTTAGTTGTTGAACTTCAGACTCTACGTCACTCAGGATGTCACTACTGAAATCAGCCACAAAGTCTACTAGAGCATGTGACTTGATTGCATTCCTAGGCTCATATTCTAAGTCAAAAGCACTTAATTTAACTGACCATTTTGCCATTCTTCCAGACATTTCAGGTTTTCTAAGTACATTCTTAATGGGATAATTAGTTTGAACATATATTTTATATGTTTCAAAATAGTGTCTTAACTTAGTAGAAGCCATTATTAAAGCTAAAATAAGTTTTTCGAGATGTGAATACCTGGTTTCAGCATCTAGTAGAGTTTTACTTACATAATAAACAGGATGTTGTTGCCCTTCGAAGTCCTTTACCAAGACAACACTTATTGCATTCCCAGAAACTGCAAGATATAGCTTGAGAGGTTCTCCATCCTCAGGTTTCATCAATAATGGAGCTGCTGCAAGATAGTCTTTCAGCTTCTTCAGTGCTTCTTCATGTCTCTATCCCCAGTCGAATTTGTTATTCTTTTTCAGGATGTCATAGAACTCCTTGCATTTCTCTGAGGATTTCGAGATGAATCTATTCAGGGCTGCTATCCTGCCAGTCAGCCTTTGCACATCCTTAATATTTCTTGGAGATTTGAGATCAAGGATGGCCTTTATTTGTTCAGGGCTGGCTTCTATCCCTCTTTTTGTTACCAAGTATCCAAGAAACTTTCCAGCTCCAACTCCAAAATGGCATTTTGCTGGGTTTAACTTCATGTTGTAAGCATTCAGGATGTCAAAGGCTTCTTTGAGATCCTGAAGGTGATTTTCAGCTTTCTTGGATTTCACTACCATGTCATCAATGTAGACCTCCATCGTGTCCCCAATCTTTTCCTTGAACATCATGTTCACTGGCCTTTGATAAGTGGCACCTGCATTTTTTAGTCCGAATGGCATGGCTATATAACAATATATACCTGATGGTGTCATGAATGTTGTATCCTCCTGATCATCTGGTTCCATCTGTATCTGTTGGAATCCTGAGGATGCATCCATGAATGTCAGCATCTCGTGGCCTACTGTAGCATCCACCATTGAATATATGTGTGGTAATGGGAATGGGTCTTTAGGACAAGCCTTGTTAAGGTCTGTATAGTCCACACACACTCTCCATTTCCCATTTTTCTTTTGAACCACCACAACACTCGCCAGCCATCTTGGGAATTTCACTTCCCTTATCATCTTAGACTTCAGCAATCTGTCTACTTCCTCTTGTATGATGATATTTCTCTCTAGAGCAAACTTCCTTCTTTTTTGCTGAATGGGCTTGAAAGTCTTATCAACCCCAAGTTTGTGAGTAATGACATCCTTAGAGATGCCAGTCATATCTTCATGCTTCCATGCAAAAGTAGACATCCTGCATTTAAGAAATGAGATTAGTGATTGTTCAATATCATGTGGGATATTCTTACCGATTTGCACAGTGATATCCTTGTTGTTGTCGTCGAGGCAGACGACTTTTACATCCTGGTCAGGATGTGCTTTAACATCCTGAGGATGGCACTGTGCAACCTGCTGTAATTGCTATGCTTGTTGAGATGAGGCCTTCATTGATGTCGTATAGCAATCCTTAGCTTCCTGTTGATCGCTATTGACCTTCACAACTCCCCAAGGTGTCGGTAGTTTCACACACTGATGATATGTCGAAGGGACTTCCTTCATGTCATGTATCCGGGTCTCCCCAGGATGACATTGTAGCAGGATAGGGAATCTATCACACATAATCTCTGTATAGAGTTCACCCCTTCTACATATACTGGTAGTTTGATGTCACCCACTGTGCTCTTAGTTTCCCCACTGAAGCCCACCAAGACTGATGATCTGGAAACTATCTCAGATTCCGGGATGTTCATTCTCTTGAGAGCTTCAAGCTGGATGATGTTTACTGAACTTCCTCCATCTACGAGAATCCTGCGAACAAAGTGGTTAGCAATATATAAAGTAATAACCAAACCGTCATGATGAGGGTCAAGAATGTTTTCTCGGTCTTCTTCCTCAAAGCTGATCACTTTGGAGGTCATTAGGATGGTATGAGGTTCCACAAATGTCTGACCTTCCTGAAATGAAGTTGATAATACCAGCATCCTTAGGTGGGGATGCTACTCTTTCTGGGATGTTGGTACCATCCTGAGCCCTTGATTTCTTTTTTCCCAGGAGATCCTTTAGGTGACCTTTGCTCAAGAGATACGCTATCTCCTTTCTTAAGGCGATGCAATCTTCAGTGGTATGGCTGAAATCTTCGTGAAAGGCACACCATTTGGATTTGTCTTTCCATCCTGTCTTGTTATCCTTCTTCGGCCATCTTGCTTTGTCCCCTAGATCCTTCATGGCATACATCAATCCTGTTACATCCACAGAAAAACAATAGTCTGATAATTTAGGGCAGTCATCCTCATCGTCGTCCTCTACCACATTGACCTTCTTACTATCAGGCCTAGCATATGGTTTATGCTTGTATGGTTCGTATGTGGGAGTGGACTTTCGATTGGGATGGTTATATTTTGAGGATGATTCTATCATCTCCTGTATCTTCTTATCATCCTCAAGTCGGATGAATCTCAAAGCTCTGTTCCTAACTTCATCCATGTTTCTGCATAGATTCATCACCAATTCTTGGTAGAATGGTGAGTCTCTTTGCAGTCCCATCTTGAATGCCTGTACTGCTGTTGTGACATCCAGGTTCGGGATGTCAAGTGCTTCCTTTCCAAACCTAGTAATGAACTCTCTTAGTGATTCCCCCTGTAGTTGAGTCACCCTGTATAGATCACTTGTCAAACGTTCGAACGTTCGACTACAAGAGAATTGATTATTAAACATGTTAATTAAATGTGCAAAAGAAGTAATATAATAGGGAGGAACACTTAGGAGCCATTTCAGGGCTAGACCAGTGAGAGTTGAACCAAATCCCTTGCATAAGCATGCTTCTTTTAGATTGGCAGGGATTGGATTTATTTCCATCCTTTCCTTATATTGAGCCACGTGCTCCTAAGGATCTGTAGATCCATCATAGAGCTTCATGCTTGGAGTTTGAAACCGCTTTGGGATCTATCTTGACACCCTATGGCATGCTGAGGATACCTCAGGGATGGGTTACACTATCCCTGGTACACTCGATACCATATCCTTGATCTTCTGAAGCTCCCTTGCTAGTTGAGGGCTTATTCCTGTATCCTGCAAAGAAGCAACATCATTAGCAGTAAAAGTACTGGAACTTAAATTGTTACCGTTATTGTTATATCCTTGGGATGGCAAAGGTGTATATCCTGTATCCCCGGTAGTTGCCATCCTGGGTGCAGTAGTTGTTTCTGGAGCAGAGAACCCAGTATTCATGGGGATGAAATCTCCTTGATGAACACCTCCAGAGATGCCAGAATTAAAATCCAACACCCTTGGTTGCAATGGTGTCCCCATGTCTTCAGTTGGTCTCTTCGAGGATGTCTTGAGGGATTGTATCTCTCTCATCATCATTCTTTGGTCTCCTGCTGTTGTTGCATTTGTTCCTTCACCATTGAAAACATGTAAAGGATCTCATCATTTGACACGAAAATAGGAGAGGATCCAGATGTCCCCATTGCTGGTCTAGGTGGAATCTGGGAAGTAGCACTCTTTGAGAATGCAGGTGGAGGTGGTATGGCAGTGTTTCTGGTAGAGGTTGATGATGGCATGGATGAAGAGATAGTTTTCTGGAAGAAGACATAGTTGTCAAGTTTTGTAAAAATGAGTTAATTGAGAAAAGGTTTTAACAAAGTTTTTTGTTAAAATAGCACTACTTGCCCCACGGTGGGCGCCAATTTGTTTTGGTCAAAAATTACCTAGTAGAAATAATTTTGTATTCCAAATTAGAAATTGTGAGGTAGAGTGCCAAGAGTGTAATTTTAGAGTTAATAGCCAAAATCGTCCCTGAGGTTTGGTCATTTTGCCACTTCAGTCCAAAACCCAAACCTTTTACATCTGGGTCCTTCAGTTTTATTTTTCTTGCCAAATTCGTCCCTGACAACGTTTAAGTTGTGGACTGAAGTGGCAAAAGTGACCAAACCTCAGGGACGAATTTAGCAAAACCCAAACCTTTTTTGGGACGAATTTGGCAAAAAAAAAAAAAAAACTAAGGACCCAGATGTAAAAGGTTTGTGTTTTGGACTGAAGTGGCAAAAGTGACCAAACCTCAGGGACGATTTTGGCTATTAACTCGTAATTTTATTATCAAAACTAGTTATATTCTGAAAATGATTGATCAGGATGCAAAAAGAAGTAGATATATGACAACTATGCTTGGGATGGCTTAGGTTTGCTTCGGGATGGACAGTTATATCCTCGGGATGGCATTGTTTGTAATGGACAAATAAAGCAATAAAACACAAAGAAGAACACTCGATCTACGAGGAAAGCCCTTGATCAGTTGTAGATCGCCGGCATAAAACCTCGGGCTTGTTTGTTAATATTAATTTGGTAAAAAAGTACAACTTTGGATGAGCAAATGGACGAGTGTGCTAAGATTACAATGATTGTGAGTGTTTCTAAGTGTATGTGTGCAGCTATAGTGTAAGCGATGTGTTCTATACTCGTCCAATACTCCCATTTATATAGTACATGAGAATAAATAAAGAATCCCGTGAGATCCGCTAAGTAGTTAAGCTCTTTCAATGTTGTTTAAGAGCTGTTTCAGGTGAACGTTGGAGGTCTTCAACAGTATGTAGTCGTTGGATAACGGTTTCTCTTTAGCTAGTCATTGTTCCAGCTGTTTCCTTATTTGTCGCCGATATTAACTGTGTATCGGTTACAACTTTGACTCCATCTTCATTCTTGGACCATGAGTTACACTTCTATCTTTGACTTCTTCAATTGAGGATTATAATATAGACGTTGCTGAATATATAGATCTATATTATAACTTGGTTGTACCTGCAATTATACACAAGAAAGCCAATTTGTTAGTTCCTTCTCAGGATGTGCACATGTTGAAGTTCTGTTACATCCTGAAGTCAGTTGAGTCCTTTAGCATTCTGAGGATGGTACATTAGGGATGTAAGGTAAAATCATCCTGAGGATTTTCACCCACAACAATCTTTAACCCAGATTAAAAGCTCAATAATAACGCGTTTATGGACCGATTAATCATAAGAAGTCATTCATTTGAAGTGGAGAAACGTATGGGGATCGAATTCTGGCATTTAAACGCAATATAATCAACAAACAAACCCTCGCCGGAGGTCGCCGGAATCCGTCCGGAAAAACGACACTGCGGGTTTTTTGAAACTAATACATAATATCCTTTATATACAAAAACTTCCTACTCAAAACTTTAACGTTTCTCCCAAACTTTTCTGACGAGTCTATTATACGTTCAACTTATAAATCTTTTCACGAAAATATAAAAATTACATTAGAATTTAAAATGATGAAACTCGCTCAAACGTCAAGCATAACATGTTTAAGTTATGATACGTTTACGATTAATAACGACATACCACCAAACAAAGATTAAACGATCAACGAAGTTCGACGTTTAATTAGAATTGAAAACGATTAACGTACAAGGACTCAAAATGCAAATACATCAAAGTCTAGGAAACATGCAAATGTTACAGTCTCCCCTACTTTAGGAAATTTCGTCTCGAAATTACTTCAAGTGGAAGATTATGGAAAAAGATGAGGATACTTCGTCTTCATTTGGTCCTCCCGTTCCCAAGTAAATCTTGGGCCACGTTTAGACTCCCAACGAACCTTGACTATAGGAATGCGACTCCACTTAAGAGTTTTGACTTCACGATCCATAATTTCCACAGGCTTCTATGTGAAATGCATCGATGCGTCAACTTGAATGTCCTCTAGTGGGACATGGAGATTTTCATCATCCAAGCATTTCTTGAGGTTGGAGACATGGAATGTTGGATGAATGTTTCTAAGCTCTGGAGGTAGTTTTAGTTTGTATGCTACCTTTCCAACACGTTCAAGAATCTTGAATGGACTAACGAATCGAGGTGCAAGCTTTCCCTTCTTTCCATATCGAAACATTCTTTTCCAGGGTGAAACCTTAAGAAGTACTAGATCACCGACTTGAAATTCCAACGGCTTGCGCCATTGATCAGCATTACTCTTTTGTCTACTCCGAGCTACTTGTAAATTATCACGAATACGAATAATCTTGTCTGTCGTCTCCTGTATCAGTTCAGGACTGGTAATCTGAGTCTCACCGACCTCATTCAAACAGACAAGGGAATGACATTTGCGACGATATAAAGCTTCAAAAGGTGCCATGTTGATGCTGGCATGGTAGCTATTATTGTACGAAAACTTGACCAAAGGTAAATGCGTATCCCAGTTTCCACCAAAGTCAATAACACATGCCCTTAACATATCCTCCAAGGTCTGAATGGTTCTTTCAGTTTGACCATCCGTTTGAGGATGATAGGCCGTGCTAAGATTAAGTTGAGTACCCAATGCGGACTGAAGAGATTGCCAAAAGAGGGAAGTAAAACGACTGTCACGATCAGAAATAATGTCCAAAGGAATACCATGACGACTGACGATCTCATCAACATAGATCCTAGCTAATTTCTTAACTGGGTAGGTCTCACGAATGGGTAAGAAATAAGCAGATTTGGTTAATCAATCAACGATCACCCAAATGCTATCATGACTACGAGCAGTGCGAGGAAGTTTGGTAATGAAGTCGATAGAAATATTCTCCTATTTCCAAACAGGAATCTCTGGTTGTTCAAGCAAACCAGATGGACGTTGGTGTTCTGCCTTGACTTTGGAACACGTTAGGCATTTTTAAGAAAAGTACATCAAATCCCAAAACAATTCATGAAAGTAAGTTTGTTTTATTCAATTAAGTCCCAATGCCTATGTGAAATCATCAAGCATCTCCTAAAACATGTACAAAATACAACATCAACAATAATGATGGTGAGTATACTTAGTTTTGTGTACATATAGTATAAGTATAAGTACACAACGCAGGCCAAAATAATCCTCTTATGTGACAAAGACTAAAGCGTTAACAATGACCTAGGACTTCCCACACACATAGGTACTTTCCACTAGGCGGGTTGTCAATCCAAACATCGCTATCCATTGTTAAATTCGACTAGCTAAGTTAATGATTTTGTAATGTTTGCAAGTATACTACGTTTATGTTTAAGCATAAAGCACAAGAATTCAAAGCGTAACACGTCTAATAAATGTATGTATAAACGTTTATGAATATGAATATCTGTAAGTGTAAGTTTCATAGGTGTACATGTTTAACCCCAAAAATGTAAGAAAACAAAAAAAGGGGATAAGTATACTCACAGTTTTTTGCTTAGAGATAAATCCAACAAAGCTTGTCACAAAATAAAATTGGGAATTTCGAAGAACTCAACCTATACAAAATATGTGTACCCTAAAAGAAAAAAACCGCTTTTTCAGAATTTTTTTTAAGGATCAACACACGTTAACTCATAAAACATACTTCTAATTTTACGTGTACACATCTTGCTCGAGTGAAGTCTCTATATAACTTTGTCACTTCCTTAAGACACTCTAAATCTGTGATGTTAACCTGAAGAAGAAAAAAACAACCAAACTGGTATCACATGATATGTCACAATATAAAGTGAGCATATGTGAAAGAATGACATACCTTTCAATCTTTATTATGGATATACAATCTATCACCTTCGGTGACACCGAATAAAACAATCAATATGTAAGCAGTGAAGAACTATTTTGAAGATAAATAAAAATGATTTAACTGCTATTGACTAAAAAGATTGTAGAATGGTAACTTTTCATTTTCCCGACTATTTTCTCTACTCATATGTAATTTAAGTATGTATTTCGATAATCACCACATGTCAAAAGATTTCAAAGTACATACGTTAAAAACGATTTAAGAAGCTTGCATGGTCATGCATGGTGGGGTAACTAAATATCACTTATCAGTTAGAGATTTACCTGGTGTCTAAGAATCATATATAGCCTACATCTAATCGGGTTAGCAACCTTTGTAATTAATGTTCCTAGCAACACCAATCAAAATAGGAAGAAAAAAAAAAAGATTCTTACCAAACTAACTACATCTGTAAATATATATGTAGTTAGTGGGTTCTTATCTATAATAGTAGGTTTAAAAACATATATACTATCTTAACATGATTAGTGACTTGCGTAGACATGATTAATGAATTAGTTTAACATATTATGTTTTTTTTCTGCATGAACAAAACCCACAAAAAGTCAATTTTTTCGTTTTTTGTGTAGCACTATGCTACTCGTTGGAAAGATAATAAAACGTTCGTTAATTTGGTGTACTTTTTTAATTTAAAAAAATTCGTATACAAAAGTTATTAACGTTTAAAAATCACGGGGAACGTGCATGTACCATGTACATGATAGAGAAAATGGCAACTTTAATAGTTTTAAAGGAAAATCAAGGGGTGATATCACCAAATGCCAATTTGTTCTCACCTTCCTCTTTTGTTATAAATATACATACATACATATAGATATAGATTTCCATCATGAATCTATGCTAATAAATTTAAAAAATCCCACATTATCTCTAATTCTCTATCCTATTTTGCCCGTGCCATAGTGCATCGACAAAATTACTATTATGCCCTTTTTCAAGTAGCAAAATTTCAGTATTGCCTCTTGACCTATGTCGTATATTTAACCAGATCTGACTAGCGCACAACAAACGTAGCAGAAGGTACAACTAGGATGCATAAACCTGGCACCGATTTTGACTTTTTTTCATGGTTTAAATTGAACGAAGAACAGACTAGCTAGCTCCATTAGAGCACATACCGTGTCGTCGGAGAGCAACTACTCAAATTGGTTTCTTACAGGGTGTTTCAAGTCGGAGACGATGACATAAGCCTCGGTAGGCTGACTTTCCTACTACAACGAGGCAGACGACGGAACTAACGACGGGGTGACTCATTGGTTATTCGTGTGATGGTTAGCGCGGTAAATCAACTGACGCATGTGGGTTTTTCGCGATGGTGATGGCGGTCGCAACTTGGTTTATTAAAGAAAGAATCTAAAGTTAGGATTTTTATAGATAGAGAGTGATGGTGGTAGGAGAGGAAGGAGATGATGGGGATGGTTGTGGTCGTTACTTATTTGTGGTGGCCTGGTGGGGAGTTCACAAATCAACCAAAGAGTCGTCTATTTTTTTTTTCATTTTTAATATTTATTGTATTTTACCCAAGCTTTTTTTTTTCTTTTCTTCGTGATTCCCTATTTTGTGTTTTACACTTATTAGTAATTGTCTTTTACGCATTGTGTTTCATGAATTGTGTGTAGCACATTGTCTCTTACGTATTGTATTTTACGTTTCGTATGTTACTACACAGTTTAACCCGCCGCGCGCCGCTGCAACACGCGAGGACAAAATACTAGTTAATTATTAAAGGAAAATATCTATAATCTATAACTTATAATAAAATAATTGAGTTTGTATGAGGTGGCATTCAATGGAGGTCTCAACCCCCCCATTGAATGTGCCATGTGGCACCTTGAGGTGATAGTATTGAATTTATTATTTTAATCTATTTTTAATCATTAATAAAAAAAAACCTGATATTATAATTTATTTAAAAGGAAATAAAATAACATATGGATTAAAAATATACTAAAATCTAATCTACTAAAATAAATATTAAACATTTATTATTTTTTATCTCATGTTTCCTCCCATAACTTTTAAACGCTAATATCTTTTAGATACGAGATTTTTTAAAGAAAAAAAGTACACCAAATTAACGAGCGTTTTATTATCTTTCCAACGAGTATCATAGTGTTATATAAAAAACGGAGAAAAAAATGATTATTGGTGATACCCGACCCGATTACCCAAAACCACATACCCAAATACCGAACTACATACCCGATCATATACCCATGAATTTTTTAACGCATCACATAACCCTTAGACTAATGCGTTCGATATTTGCAATATACGTGCACCATCATAAACTAAAAACTTTATAATATGTAACTAAAATATACGTATGATTATTATAATACTATTTCAATAAATAACTTTTTTTTCTTATTTCATGTTAGTTCTTTTTAGAATGATCGATTACAGACTTCCGAATTCATTTGACATCACATAATATTTTGTAATGGCACTAAATTTATATCCCGGCGCAGAGATTCGTTTTTTTTATATTTGAATATGATAACTTATGAAAGAGATTTGTTCAAAATAAATAATAATAATAATATTTGTTTATTAATCATATATTGGCAAGTCATTAATTATGTTGTCATATTAGATATTTTATTATGTCATATTAGATATTTCAATCTCAGGACGCTCCCGGGATAAAAACTAGTAAATTATAAACGATTTAAACAAAAGTCATGTATCTAACTAAAAAGGTGATATCAATCAACATTTATAATACATGTCCACTTTTTCTAGATTGTTTAAGAAGAACAAGACAAAAAAAAGTATACTGTTAAAAAAATAAATGAAGAAAAGGAGTTCACCACTAGATGCCAAAGCCCAGATCGTGAAGGGGAATTGTTTGGCCCGGTTGACTTTTTAACAGCCCAATTAATTTGTTTCTCATATCCCTATATCGTGAATAAAAAGAGGGAGGACATCGTGGACGGCGGCAGCAATTTTTTGAGACTTTAGAGTGTAATCGCTTGGCTACTCGGTTTTTATTTTTTTGGAAGATTGTTTGGGTGTCTAATCGCTTGGCTAATCGGTTTTTATTTTTTTCTACGTATTATAGACATGTTTGGATTTATTTTCAGATTTGGTTTTGATATGTTTTTGAATAATATGAGCAACTAAACTTTTAGAGCTACTTAGGTATTGATGATTGTTGACAAGTGAATAATAGTTTTTGGTTTTGGATTCATATAATGTTTTGGTAAAGAGTTTTCTAATAAGGTTTCTTTTGTATATGCGTGCTTGATATTGATATCTGAATATTAATACTTGTTTTGCTTAATTCTAGTTTAATTGATTTTGTATCTTTTTATCTAGGGTTTTGTGAGTATCTTAGACTTGGTGTCTTTGATAGATCTTGTGGTTGCTAGACGTAGTAAACCCTAGAGACAAGTTATATAAATTATTCGGTAAATTAGGATTATACCATTGTTGAGACCGAGAGGAGATTAGGTGTCAGTGTATCAAGCTTGGTAGGTTTTCGGGACCGTGGTCTGCACGAGAGTGAGTCACCCCTAGCGTGCCTGTTATGTCATCATCCAGTGTTAGAAACCTGTTAGAATAACTACCCCTTGTATCCCTTACACATCCCGGATATATTTTTTATGAGGGGGTCGATATGACATTCAAATTTAGGATACCTTAGCATAGTTTTGAGAGATCAAGAAGTGATCTGAACCCGAGATTGGCGAGTTTACACACTTCCCTAGATTCAGTGTTGCAACATGTTGAAGAGTGATTCTCGTTCCAGTGTTGGTCTAGTTTAGTGTATCTTAAGATCCTAGTAGCCAAAACACATTTATCCAATCCCAAGAGCTATAAGTCAGTCATCTTGATTCTTACCTAGGTAGCCATTTTCTCATTACTTTAATTTTATTTATTTTTTTTAGTAATTTAATCATATCACCATCACTTAATCTATTAGACTAGGACTCGATGGAAGTTTAGTATTGAGACCTGCTATTACTGTGTCCAAGGTTCGATACTCGGACTTATTCACTTACTACTCTTGACCAGTATACTTTCCGGTAGTATGTGGTTTAGTGGGTATTTGCCATTTAAAACTTGTTTTGAAATTAATTAAACTTAATATATATATTTATCACACATTTCACACATCACTTAGTGAATTCCATCAACAACCGGGTGGAATTGATGGCAACAAACATGAACTCTTTTCCAAATGGAGGGTAGTGAAACAACTTGTTACGATATTTGAGCCACTCTTTATACGCGTCATGAATCGCGAAGACCTTCTAACCGAGGAGGAGCCTAAGAGTGAAGGCCATCACATGTACCACAGGATTCAGAGACATATATTTAGGCACATATGGTCCTCGCAAATGCTAAAATTTGTTCCAACTTGGTGCGCGAGTCCAGTTCAACGACCCGATTCCGGTTCCGACGACGACCGACTGGTTGAGGATTAATGTTTTTCACACGCTTATTTGAGTTGTTTTTGTTTTTTTATGTCCTTTGATATGTAATTTTTTAATATTAATAAAATGTTTATTTTTTAGGGTTTTGTTTGAGAAATTTAATTAAAATGATATTGATTGAACAAAAAAAAATTAAATAGAAAATGTAAGAGAAGGAGATCACACCTTATGATGGGGTAGGATAGGATACGTGGAAGGGTATTGTGACGTCAAACCTAATTTTGGGCATCCGTGAGGTGGGATGGCCCAAGGCTTGCATATTTTAATATTTAAATATGTTATACGTATAAATTGTATTCAAATTGTTTTGATGTGGAATAGGATAACAAGGCCAAGGTAGCTGAGTTGGCTAGTGGCTTAGATTTCAAGATGGAAGAGATCACAGATTGGCCTGTCTTGAGTTGCCATGATATAAAGACACTAATGTGATCCTAATATGTTGGTGCCCTGTTTACGAAAGCAGAAATCAAAGAAGCTCAAGCCCAGATGGCTTTAATTTCAGGTTTCAAAAGACTACTAGTAGCTTTTGGAGGAAGATTTTTATGGCATTATGGCTTACCTCCATATGTATGGTACGATAAACATAAGGTGCAGGTTGTCGTATATTACATTGGTCCCAAAAGCTAAAGATCTGACCGAGTTGGGTGAGTATAAGCCTATTAGCCTCATTGAAATTATTAGCAAAATGATCTCGAAAGTGCTAGCGAATCGGCTTAGACTGGTCATAGGGAAGATTGTATCAGAGACGCGGTCAGCTTTCTTGAGTGGGAGATATATCTTGATGACCCTGTGATGGTAAACTAGATAATATTGTGGTGCAGAAAGAACAAAAAATCGAGTTTTTTTTTTGAAGATTGATTTTGAGAAGGTATACGATAATGTTAGTTGAAAGTTTATTAGTCAATTTTACAGCAAATGGGGTTCCCTTGAACATGGTGTAACTGGATCTTTGGTTGCATAAAAGATCTCCAACGTTTTAGTTTCAGTGTCATAAAGATATTAGACGAGGGGACCTATTGTCCCTATTTTTCATTATATTAGTCATGGAGGCATTCTTGGTTAATTCTAAGAAAGCATGTTTGTTGGGGACTTTTAACAGCATTTAACTCCTCACGAGGGTGCTACAATCTCTAATCTCCTGTATGTGGATGCCATTATAGTTGGAGAATGGTTGAAATTTAACTTTAATAATGTAGTTGGATTATTCTGGATTTTGCAACTATGTTCAAGGTTTAAAATTAACCTCCAACAATCGCATCTGTACGGGATTGGGGTAGAAGATGTGGAATTGAATAAGATGGCTTCGGTGTTGAGGTGCAGCAGGGACCATTTCATTTATGTAGTTGGGGGTCAAGGCGAGGGAAAATATGAATAGGCTAAACAATTGGACTCCGGTGTATGAAGTTTTTTGGGATCATCTCTCCTTATGGAAAGCCTCGTGTTTGTCTTGGAGGCAAAGTGACTTTAATTAAATGGGTACTCAAAAGCCTCCTAAATTACAATTTTGCTTTATATAAGGCCCTAAGTAAAGTTACTGAGGAACTGGAAGGGTTCATTAAATGGTTACTTTGGGAAGGCACTTTAGGAAACTCCACTGGGTTGCTTCGGAACGAGTTGTGATGCCTATAAAGTTTGGGGGGCTTGGTTTAAGCAAATCGAAAACAATCAACAATGCAATTATTTCTAATTGGATATGGAGATATAAATATGAAGATAGCTTTGGAGAAGACTTACGACTGCGATCCATGGAAAGAAAAAAGGTTGAGAGGTGTTGCCTTGCAACAAAAATTATTGTTGTGTGAATAACATATTTAGGTTTGAATCTAGGCTAGTGGTGGGTGCAAACACAAATAGCCTTATCAAAGGGAAATTGGGCAATGGTCAAGGTGTAACGATACCGATTACCGAAAAGATTAACATGGAGTAGCGTAACACCCTAGGCAAATCCCACGTCGGTTGTGGCCAGGAAAGATTCTTGGTTTATAAGGAATTCCCTGCCTCTTAAATCACCAACGCATTTTGGGTTTAGTTGGATGTGGAGCATATGAAAACTCCACAGTTAAGCGTCCTCAGGTGGGAGTAGTACAGTACTAGGATATGTGAGTTCCTAGGAAGTCTCTGTTTTGGTCAAAAATTAACAAGTGAATTTTGTATTCCAAATCAGTAAAGTGAGGTAGTGTGCTATAATGTTATTGATAAATTCGTAAATTGGGAGTAAATCAGATTCTTAGGAAATCGTAATGAAATTCATAAAGACAAGACTTCGACAACTGTAAACTAATATCCTCATAATATCACTGTAACGTCGTATCTAATCACAATGATATCCTTAGGATTAAATGAATGTAAATAAAGGAATGAATGCAATAAGAAACACGAGATATACGAGGAAAGCCCTTGATCAATCTAGATCGTCGGCATAAAACCTCGGGAGGAGTCAAACGCCCATGCCTTGTTGTTTTTATTATAAGAATTTTTGAAGTACAACCGTGGAAATGATGGAACAATCGACTAAAAGTGTTACAAGCAATAAGTGTGTAGTGAGTGTAGCAAGATAGTAGTAGCTGAAATAAGAAAGGAGTGTGTGAGCCTAAGTGACCGTCCAAGGTCCGTATTTATACAAAAAATGGAAAGTAACTGAAATCCTTACAAATCCAGGATAGCTTATACTTAGTCTTTATAACCGTTGCAACCCCTTCTCTCTTCCACATGTTTTCCAACAGGTATAAACGGAACTTCCGAGATTCAAGCAGGACCTAGTCTTCAGTAATTCAGTTAGAATTGACCTACACAAAGAGTTTTAATGGACAAAGACCGTTAGTCATTCTCAGGATATAATATACAAATATTATACAGATATATCCTGAGCATAGCATCATGCTAGTCATTCCGACGATGTATATTCAATATAACTAATAAAGATATCCCTAAAATTCCAGCACCAACAGTCTCCATTGAGGCAACCAAAAGCAAAGCCGTGATGTTACACAGGGAGTCTAATTTTGGTTGGATCCTTGGCTATTCAATGAACCCCTGAAGAGTAGGTTCCCCAAATTATTTTTCTTGGAAAAAGGAGAAAGGATGTATGGTAAAGGAGAGAATCGGCAGTGCAGGTCAGGAGGCAGGATTTGGAGCTGGAAACGAGAATCTATTGCAAATGGGAAAGGATGGAACTTGCATATATAGGTGGTTGCTTGAGCTTGAGGCAGTGGTTGGGATAGAGCTCAGGGTTTGAATGGTGCGAATGAGTTCCTAGCAAGTGTAACATTTTTATATGGTGAGTAGAAATGGACCGTATTCCTATTCGGGTTGCGCTTCAAAGAAGAAATATTCAGGTTGATTCCCATGTTTGTGTGCTATGTGGAGTCGAAGGTGAAAGAACAGACAATATCCTTACAACATGTTCAGTGGCTTTGGTTGTATAGCAAGCGATTAGCTTGTGGTGTAAGGTTCCTCAATTTTTTGCCTTTTCGGTTAGAGATTTATTAGAGATCCATTGGTTTGGTAAGTTGGAGAAGCTATGGCAAAAGGTATTCCATAGGATTGTTATAGTTACGTGTTAGAGAATTTGGAAATCAAGGAATAAAAAAACTTTTTCAAAGAAATCGGTTAAATTAAAGAGATTATTGGGGATGTGAAAGTGGTGGTTTTTTTTACGTAGTTCAAAAATATATCTAAGTTTTAATCTATAAGTTGAGATGATTGGTGTAAGTTTAAATTGATGTAAATATTGTATTGTTGTGTTGGGCTATTCTCGATTTTTTGATGATGGAGTTACGTTCCGATGAAGTTTACCTTTAAAAACAGCTATAAAAAAAAAACAAAAAACAAATAAAGGATATAGCATGCTCTAAGTTCATTGTACATATTTAATAGTTACATCGTAGTTATACTGTTTTTAGTTACAATAAATTTTTTGAAACGATAATAGTATAATTAAATAAAATAATAGTATAATTAAATAAAATAACGGCATTATATTATTTATTGACTACTTTTAAGTAGGGCTATCTAAAAAACTTGTGGCTCAGATTTTGCTCGGAAAAACCTTGCTTAATATGGCTCAATTTGAAATTGAGTCAAGCCAGCTTGACTCGGTTAGAAAGTGAGCCTAGCTCGGCGCGGTTTGGCTCGCTCGTTAGCTCGGCTCAGTCTAGCTTGGATTATTTTATTTATAATGTATATTTTTATACATATAATATATTATAAAAATGGTTATTATTTACATGTATTTAATAGTGCATGGATATCTATGACATATTTGGGTGTTGATTAGATTTGAAATTTATTTTGTATTTGGTTGAACTTATTTTTGATGTGCTCTTTTAAACTATTAACTGATAGTTTATATTGTGACTTTTGAAAGCAAATATTAAATTTTGTTTTTAAATCCGAGTCTAATTAAGCCGAACCTAGTCAACTTGATTAAAAACCAAACCAAACCGAACTTAAGTTTAGATTTTCGACTTGGTTTTAAACCGAAGCCGAGCCCAGCTAGCTCGGTTTATAATCGAGCAGCCGTCTCAAGTGCATATTCATTTACAATACAAATGAAATAATTGAGTCAATCACACATGACGTTGGGGAATGGACAAAACACCCATCATTTTTGTCTCTTTATTTTAAGATAATGTTTTATGTTGAACCACAAATGATTCTATCCAATGTATTTCTCCCACAAAATGGGTATTTCATATTTTTATATTTTCAGGATAAATAATTAAATATGACCTTTTTTTTAGAAAGTTACAAGATGCAATAGCGGGAGACCCTTTTTTTGGTACTAAGTACTAACTTAAGATAAGAAAAACAATCCAAAATCGTTGATGCCTGGCAAGCATAGCATTGGTATTTGTTTGCATATAAATAACCACGTATTGAATTCATTTCTCTTTAAAACATATATTTTTAGCTTTTAATTTAACATAACAAACTTTATTTATTGCCTTGATGCAATTGGTTGGCTATTACCAAATGGTAAGAACTCATTTCTTATTATTATTCTAGTGCATTAGTGTGTAGCTCTCATCAGATGGTAAAAAGGAAAAAAAAAAAGGTTGTTACATGTAAGTGATACCAAAAGTATTTCATTACATACGAATATACGATATAGAAACACGTACGGAAGTTTGTTGTATTTAGTATAAAAAACCGATATAAAATATAATTCAGATGAGAGGCTTTTAGAACAATTTTGGCTTGTTAAGTTCAGATGGATTTCTTTCTAACTTTTTGTATTGATTGTTAAAGATTGATTTAAACACGTATGCATTGGGTCTTTTTCTAACGTTGAAGTTCTCATTTATGTCATGAAGTACAAAGTTTAATACATTTACGTCATTTTCTAATGTAGAGAGTTGTCATATATGTTAAAGATATCATTATAAAGCTATTACATTTGAGAGTAGAAAAAATGTAAAAAAGTGTTTTGTATACGTATTAAGAAAAAATATTTAATCAATAGTTGATATTTGTTGTATAACAAGTTGATGTAAACCCGCGCGTTGCAGCGGGGTGTTATTATAAATGTCTTTGATCATTATATGAGATGCTAGAAATATGAAGTTTATGATAAACATTCGATTCATTTTCATTTATCACCAGCCTACAACATCACACAAAAGACAGAAACAGTTTTGAGAAATGAGCTCTTTCGACATGTATTTGAAAGCACATATCTCTCATTACAACAACTGGATGAGATATGTGCACAAGGACAGGGACATGTTTGATATTGATTAAAAACCATAAAATTAATTTCATCAGGCAAAGCGTCTTGTAGTTGGTACGGATTGTAGATAAAAATAAGCAAACTATGATGCTACGTGCTTGAAGTGAATGGTAAAATGTGAAATGGGAAGTTATGTGATAAATGTTTGAAATGAAAAACTATACTATTCTTAAAGTTACATTTGAAATATTTGTAATATACAATAATTAAAAGTTTATCTGAATTCAGAAATAGCTATGTATATTAGATTTACTCTTCTAAAAAAACTTTATTTAAAAGCGTACTTTAAAAGTGATGTCATTAAACACATACATGAGACTTGAGAGTGTGAGACATACATATGTTCATGTATTGTGTGTTTTTGTCTCTATCTTCTAAATGTTGAATCCAATTATAACATGAATATAATAACAATATAGATGTATAAGTGGTTGATTGTTAAAATGAAATCAGTTTTTTAGATTAATCTTGGTTAAAATTTAAGGTAAAAAAGAATATACCGTTCCTTAAATAACCAATTTGCAAGTAAATTGTAGCATAGTATAACTATAGGCGAGGCGATGGGGAATATATGGGGTACAAAAACCCATAAATTTAATTTTTATATTAAACTATCCTAGAGACACATATTTTAATACGTCTATGGCACGCAGATGGCACGTGGTTTTTGCTTTTTAGCATTGGATTTTAAAAAGAGTAGTTGAGTAACATATCGATTCACAATTCACAATTATTGTACTGGTAAGAGAGATTTCTCAGAGAAAGAGGAAAACGGTGAGAAAGTTCCGGTGATTTCCCCGACGGCAACCGCAACCCTGGCCACCATTCCACCTTCACCAATAACATTTCCCCTCTCCTTTACCCGCTAAAACCACGAGATTCTGACGGCAATTCACACCCTCATGACCAAGAAATAATTTTGATTCAAACGGGTGATAACATGAACGGAAATTTTTGGTGGCGGAGGGTGTTATAGTGGTGTGAAACGGTGGCTAACGACCGAGGAAACGGTTCAGAGTGATGATAACATTTCTGGATATTTTCAGTGGAGGTCGGGGTTATATATGGTGTAAAACGGTGGCAATCGATGGAGGAAACAGTGGTCGGAGGAGACCTGTCGGTTAGCTTATTAAGTGTAAAGTCATGCCGGTAACCGCCGTTAAGAAAGTAGAAAAGTCATGCGCTGTCACTTGTCAATTGCAGTTAAATTTGTTAGTGAAACGGTGGTAGTTATATTTATCACCGCTAAATTGTCGTCTTTAAATTTGCAGTCTGTTGCAACCGGTAGTTATATATCACCGTTAAATTGTCGCCGTCAAATTTACAAGGCAACGTTAAGTTGCTATTTGTATTATATATAAATGTGTAAGTATTATTGCTCAAAGATGAGGATTGAGATTAATTATTGGCCTAAACATGACCTCTTGTAACTAGTTTGACTTTAACCATAGTGGCAACTGTCTAATCAACAAGGCAATATTGCCACCATATTAAGAGACATGATTATAGATATCATGCATGATAATATTTCTCTGAAAATATATATTAAAATAAAGAACATATGTCGGCTAACTTATAAATTATGTACGTCTAATAAGTCAATATAATTGATCAAAAGTTTGATAAATTGTTAGACATTATATTTTATATAATTTTCTTCTATTCTATTATTTGTAACTAGAGTTGTACTTACCCGTATGTTGCCGCGGAACGCGATTAAATTTCATACGTATTGAAACAGGAAAGCTAACGTTACTAAATAAGTGATTTGTTGCTAATATAACTCTATTTTCAATCGATTTTATACGTTGAAAAAACAACAAAAAAGAAAAGAAAGAAAGAATATGGTATCAATACCCATATTAAGACAGTGCTGATTTAGTTTACCACGATAAAGAAAAATGCCGTTGTACTTATACCAAAAGTATAAGTTCGGTACAAGTATCCGATGGTCCGTTAACAAATGTTAATACTTAAAAAGCGAAACAAAAAAGAAAAGTAGCTGATACAAAAATAAAATAAAAAGGATTTTACAAAAAAAAAACATGTTAAACTACTGAGCAGTGCACGTTAGTATTAGTATATTAACAATATTAAAGTGAGTGGTGAAAATTAGCATTTCAAAGTGGCGTTGCGAGTTAGTATAGTTTATTGTCATTAGCTTAAATATTTAACAAACTACATTTTCATTGAAATATTAATAAAAAAAAGCTAAAATTGTAGCAGCACAAAGGAAAAAAATAATAAATGCACCAATAAAAAACATGTACTCTTTAAATTGGACCAATAAAAAATTGGCACTATTCAAGTGTCCTATAATACTACATAATTTTAATTATTTATTATAATTGCAAACTCGTATTTTAGTCTAAAAAAATTGCAAACTCGTATTTTAGTCTTTTAGACATATAATGACTACTTTTTTTTTATATGCACAATTTCCCTTTTCTTGTAGGAGACTATTAAATTCCTTTTATCTAAATGTAACATGTTCAAAAACAGTGAAAAAATAATTATAGTGTCATTTTAAACCTATTTCGATACTCTGGTTTTTATTAATAAATAAGAGCTGTCTCGTCCCTGTAAGTCCACATCGAATGGTCTTTACCAATTTATTATTTTTTGACAAATTTCATTGGATGTGCAATGAATCTTGATACCCAATTTCAATTTTCATCAATATTCTGCTAACTTCATTTTAGCTTAATAGAAATAATTTAGAGTTTTATTTTATGAGGTTTTGCTTTGAAAGTGACAACAGCTTGAATTACCTTTTGTTTTAAACTGGTTATTAATAAATCATTAATTAAATCTTATATATAGTAAACTAAAAAAGTATAGAATTAATCTTTATTCAAATGCTATATAAAATCTATTTTGATAACACTTTTTGTTATGGGCGTGGAAGAGAGGGTGTAGAGGAACCACATCGGCCGGTGAGGGCACCACACACCACCATGATAGGGGTGTGGAACCGGTCACACAGGTGTTAGGGCATTTGAAAATTTATTTATTTTTAATTATTAAATATCACAAATACGCAATCATATTTAGTCACCTCAACTTAATAATATATTTCATATTTCACCTCTACACAACATATGTTATTGAGTGTGAAATGTGAAACCCTTCATCGGCTACGTGATACTTTTTTTTCAAATTTCACAGTCACCACGACACATAGTCGAATATGTAGGTCTAAAGGGTTATATATAACTAGTAAAAAACCTGCGTGTTGCCGCCGCGGTAATAATTTACAATGCAGGACTCAATTCTATTATTTTACCTACCTTAGATTGAGACTGAAATTAAAGAATACCGTTTGGTTGATTATTGTACACCAACCCTAGAGTTAGAAATGTCGATTAAAATTATTTTTATTTACAACCACATCAAACCTGACAATTATGAACCAGCTGATGGGACAAGGTGCTCCCGATACCACCACACTCATAAACCCAACGGGAGATTCGGCCACTTGATATGTGGGTAGTACTACTTGGGGAAACCCCCGCACGCAGTGGACTCGGAAGCCCGAGAAACCCTCCACTGAGGTATGTGTCACGTATTTTGTCATCAGAGTCCATAATGGGAGTAGATGGATCCATTGTTAGGATTGAGGTGTGGCTTGTACATCACTATGTGTTAAACTGTTTTAACCTGTTAAACTTGCTTTTGAAAGATAATTGTTTTGAGATGATAAACTTTATTTTAAACTAGTTAAACGCACGCACGGACTCATCAACATTATTGTTGACCCAAACCTATTTTAAGCATGTGTTCAGGTACCTGTTTGAGTTATAAGGAAGGAGCAGCTGCAACTCGGAGCATTCCGACGTACGAATCAGAAGGCAAGCGAGAACCGTAGATATTACCTAGAGTGTTTGTATTAAGATGCACATTGTATAGACATGTAGACTATTATTATAAAAGAATAGTTATTTATAACGTTTTTGCTGTTTGCTTGCATTATAAGATGTTTGGCACCAATCTGGAATTCCGACCAGGCCCACCTTAGTTGGGTTGTGACATTTTTGATATTCACGAATCTCCCAAAGGTTGATGATGATGGAATCAAGTTGGATCATAAAAATGATCTACCTATGTCCAGAATGAAGTCGTACAAGTTTAAGAAAGGAACAACAAATGAAAAGAATGATCAGACATATAGCCAGAGTTGATTATCAAGAGCCGCCAAACAATAAATGGAGACATGATGATAGTGACTCTGATGTTAAAGTAGTGGATCCGGTTTCCGACGAAGAAGAAGAAGATGATGATGATGATAATGATGATGATGGAGATGGAGATGAAGGAGGTGACTAGGGTGGTCAAGGCTCTCAAGGGAATCTCACTAGGCCTTCACCAACTCGTGAAGCATCTATTGACACATTTGTCCTTATGTTGGCAACAACTAAACCAGTCTCATGCAGTTGTTACTTGTGAACCAACCTCGACTGCAGCTGTAGATTTAATAACTAAAGCTGAACCATCAAGACCCATAGTTGATAAAGGAAATGGTATTGCTTCTACAGTCATAGTTCATAGTCTAAAAGAGGTACATGCAACTGAACTAGCAGGTAATGAGTCTGATAGTGATGATACCAAAGAGGGTGAAGAAATTAGAAATATTCGGAATGCTTTGAAGCAAAGCAGAGAAGAAGATCGTTTGAAGTAGATCCGCGAGCTCGCAACCCTACGAGAGCATGAGATGCTATAAAAGGAAAGGGAGGAACGTATTGATCCTGATTTCATGGTGAGTATGGAAGAGTTGGATGATGAACTAGAGGAAGAAAGACCTTCACGAAAACATGTTGCTACTAGTTCAAGAGATCCTAAGATGTCACAACTTCCAAAGAAAAGAAAGAAAGTTGCCAAAGAACAACTGTGACAATCAGGGAACCAACTTCTACATCCACCAAATCGAAAACTTCCAAAGTAACCAAGAAACCCAAATCCAAATCAACAACAACCGAATCAAAAACCATAGCAACTGAAACCACAACACCAGCTCCCACACCATCTCTGGGTAGAACTGCAATCTTCACTGAGTCTGTCTCAATTGCAGCTACCCCAACAATTTGAACAAGTACCATTCATGCTGTAGATATTCATATGTATCTGTGGATTTCGGGTTAATCGAGTATGAGTTTCTCGTATGTTAGTTTGTGTTTTGTATAAAGTGTTTTTGGTAGATGTCGAAGGAGCGAATGAGAAGAAAAGATTCTCATTCGTGCCCTTGTTAGGGCGAATGAGACATAATGTTTTTCATTCGTGGTTATGTAGAGGCGAATGAGGCATCAGTATATATATGTGAGTTGGGAACTCGTTTTGGCAGTTGTTGGTCAGTTGGTCTGTTATATTTTAGCACCAAAATGCTGTTAAAAAAACCCAAGGTTATTCAGTTTATCTTAATTGAGTCTATAAACGTTATTTGGATGTTAATGAATAAGATAAACATGTTGATTGATTTCGTGTGCGTGGTTTCTTAGATTTATATCATTTTGCTAGACCCGAAAGAGACTTCGCATCTTACAGTTTATATATCGTTTTGTGATTTGAAAATATTAGATCCTACATGTATGATAACAATCACATGGTGTTCATTGATTTTAAACCTTATTGAATTGGGAGACTCATAGGTGTTGATGGTTTAATCCTAGGTTTGGGTGAAAAGTGGAAGGAGTCAAAAGTTGAAGGGTCGTTAAGATAATTCTTAGTGAATTAAATTAGAGATAAATGTTAGTTTAATTAATAGTTTTTGTTTATTAGATAGATAAGTATTTGAGTTTTAGTATTGGTTTAAGAAAGCTTGTTTAGGTTAGTATAAATAGATTGGTAGGGTTAATGTTTTATTTGTGGTTTTGATTTCTTAGTAAAAGACTTTGTGTCTAATACTCTCGTTCTTTCATTCTTGAGCGTGTTTGTTTGAGGGATCGATCCAATTGGTTCCAACAATTGGTATCAGAGCTTGGTGAAGCTCAAGAACGTTTTGAAGATTCTGTGTGAATCAACCGTTGAGGCCAAGACCAAGAGACAACGATCAAAAGGTGAGAAGTAATAAAAGCCACCAAAGGGTCTCTGTGTGAAACTGTGAATAATTAATCGAGTTTGTTTTCTTAGTGAAACCGTGATTTACAGCAGTAATAGAACAAACAATTCTAAAAAGGAAGCTTTTGGGTGGCACGTTAATCGAGGAAAGAAATTACAATTTAGAAAGAAAAAAAAACACACCGACTTGTTTCTTCGTTCTTGACTTTTGTGTCAGGAGGTGAATTGATCAGTAAAGCAAAAGAATTTATTTGTGCACTAGTGTTGATTGAGAAGCAACAAAAGAGAAGGTGGAGCACTTTACGTGGTGAATTAATATTAAGCAGCAGCAATTGTTAAGCCCGATCTGGGTTTGTAGTGAAGTCCTAAAGCAGGTAATCGGTATCTTAGTGAAGCCGAAAAGTGTGATCGGAATCTGTGTGAAGGGTGACCAGGTTCTGTGTGTGACCAGGAGATAATCGGATATTCTGTGTGAAGCCGAGAGTTAACCAGAATTCTTAGTGAAACTAGAGAGGACTTCTTGGTGAACCAAAAATCTGTGTGATTAGGAAGAACACCTAGGTGGTGAAGGAGAAAAAGAATCTACGTGATTCGAACAAGGAAAGAGTTAACGTGATTCTGTGTGAACACTACGAACTTTGTGTGATTGAAGATGGCTGAAGGTGGTGAAGGTGCACGGGCGATTGGGCAAGCGAGTCATCAAGGTTCGTGGGAAGCGATTGATCCGGTGACGGGAGAAGCGGTAGAGGATAAGAAGAATTTAATGGCGAGGGCGTTTGTGTTTCAAACATTACCCGAAGATGTGTTACTTCAAGTGGATAGGTACAAGGATGCGAAAGATGTATGGGAAGCGCTTCGTGTGCGGTATTTGGGAGCCGAGAGAGTTCAAAAGGCAAGGCTACAAACACTTAGAACCGAACTTGAGATGTTGAAGATGAAAGAAAGTGAATCGATTGATGAGTTCTCGGGCAAACTTAGTGGAATTGCTAAAAAGTTCAAGAGTCTTGGGTCTATCTTAGAAGATGAAGTGGCTCAATTTGCTCGAGTTGATGAGCCGGTACCGTTGATGTGAGGAACAAGCGACGCAAACTAGGATTAAGGGGGTGAATGTTGGTTTACTCCTAGGTTTGGGTGAAAAGTGGAAGGAGTCAAAAGTTGAAGGGTCGTTAAGATAGTTCTTAGTGAATTAAATTAGAGATAAATGTTAGTTTAATTAAATAGTTTTAGTTTATTATATAGATAAGTATTTGAGTTTTAGTATTGGTTTTGGAAAGCTTGTTTAGGTTAGTATAAATAGATTGGTAGGGTTAATGTTTTATTTGTGGTTTTGTTTTCTTAGTAAAAGACTTTGTGTCTAATACTCTCGTTCTTTCATTCTTGAGCGTGTTTGTTTGAGGGATCGATCCAATTGGTTCCAACAGATGTAATGTAGAGAGGAACCTAATGCTTCACAATAATGGTATCTAAAAGTAAGCAGTCGGGCTCAAGAAGGTGTTAGCCAAAACAACCAAAGTCAAGAAAGGGTGATTGGTTGAAACTAAACAATTTATTACTATTTTCTATATAGCTCATCATAGAATGTTTGGTATTCGAATTGAATTCGAAAAACTCAAAATTTAATTTAAACTGAATTTGAGAAACCTGAAAGTCGATTCGAAATGGATTCGAGTTTCATGATTCAAGTTCGGTTTTCAAAAATTCGAATTCGATTTGTGTGTTATATAAATATAAGGTTAGAACTCGGTAGATCGTTTGAATAGCGCTCCGGCGGTTGTGAAGCTTGTAAATTAATCATTTTGGACTTTTGGTGGTTATTAATCTTGTGGTCACTTGTTATCAAGTATGGACTTGTAATTTGGATGTGTCACTTTAAATATTTTTTATTGTTAATTCGTCTTAAAAGGTTTTCTTTTATGTTAAAAATTTCAACTAATTTGCATGAGCTTTGAAACTGAGTTCGAATCGAATTACAAGTTGTATGCGAATTCGAATACAAGTTCCTGATTAAAATTCGCATAATTCTATTCGATATATTAAAAGATTTGAAATTTGATTCGTTGAACGCCCCTAATTTATTAACTATAATAATAATATTGTGATTATAAAATAATATAACAATTTAGTTGTTGAATTATAAATTGGATTTTTGTTAGGGGGTGGTGGACTGGTGACTGGTGGGTTCGAAAGGGTGTTGCATCGGGGCAGCGATGGCCGGCGCGTCCTTGTTCAAAGTATGTCAACGCTTCCTGAATTTCAACTCATGCTATATAAATATAACTAAAAATAAAATAGATGTTCATAAAATACTAATGAAATACATGTGTAGTTTAAGAAAAAGCACATCAGTGTGTGTGTTTTTTCAATGTGAAATTATTCATTTGACTGAGATTATGGGAGGCTATTAGAACGAGGCGGACCTACGGCTAGAACCTGTTTTATTTGGAGGCACTTTTTTTTAAATAAAATTCTTACACGCGTATTTTTATTAATAACAAACCTATTTTAAACTTATTGAGAACTCGTGTAAAACTCAAAAGTTTATTAGCCCATTTATAAGACCGATATAAATTTAAAACTTAAAACTCAAAGTCTATATGACATATTTTTTATTGGTTCGAACAGAGCATATAAATTTTCAAGGACGTCCCGATTGAGTTGATATGACATATATGATAAATGTTTGTTTATTTTAATCATGAGCGTTGCGTATGTCTGGATTTCAAATAGAACATTTCTACTGACTTTACCGTATATTTATTTTCCATTAAATAAATATACTAGGATCTTGTCGACTCGATATGACAATTTCAACACTCAATTCGACTCACTTTACCGTATATTTACTTTCCCATTAAGTAAATATACTAGGATCTTGTCGATTTGATAATATATTTTAATTGTCAAGTTCATATGCTCGTTTTAAACGTTTAATCATTAGATTATTTACGTTATTTTCTCCCACGAATAAGTTTCCAACACTTAGGAAAGTGTTATGTATTTTCACCCAAATTATATATTTTAAGTCCTTTAAAATATATGTTCTCATTTTCTCATTAGACGTAATAATACCAATACTTATTCGTCCGTTTTTACGTCTTAGTCCGTTAACACGTCGTAACACGTCCATATCCGATTCACTTAATCTTGTATATATTTTGTTAATTTTTTCAAGTTTCCAACAATATGTATTCTTGAAATTGTTCATCCTTTAATTTCTACATATTTTTACTTGGAAGTTTATAAATACATTTGTATTTTTAATACAAAGACATGGTTATTTACACATAAAAATGCTCTAACACTTTTATGTTCTCATTTATATAAAAGTGTCCATTTTATACAAGTTTTCACCAAGTTTTTAACTTATCTATCATTTTTATAAAAACCTTTGTTTTTATACTTTTCCAACATGTTAGGAAATTTATATTTTTATAAAACCTTATTTTATAAAAATATTTTTATACAAGATATACACTTGTAAATTTGCTACCATTTACACAACCAACCTTGGTAAGTCAACATTTTGCACTTTTGTCACCAAACTTTCCAAAGTCATATTTTTAGATTCAAGTTTCTAAAAATGACATTTTATGTCCCTCAACTACTAAAGTTACCAATATAGTCCTTTAACTTCCAAAACTTACACTTTTATCCTTAATCTTCCAAAAATGACCATTTTCTACTAACTACTAAACTTAGTTTTATCAACTTTGTCATTATAGATTATTAATATGACCCAACATTATCAATAGTCCATAATAACCTTATTAAGGATAATAGTAGGTGGATTTAGTGTATTATGTCCAATATGTCCAACATTACATCTTTCAAGTGTGTAACTTTGAACATGTAAACTTTATGTAATTTATTTTCTAACAAGATCAACACCATATCAAGTTTTAGATGATTATTTTATGATGATTTAAACCACATTTAAGGTTATTCAAGTTTCATTAACAAACTATGTTTAGATCATCATTTTATTCAAGTTTTTGTGAACTTTATGAAACTACAAGAACACTGCTTACATCCATCACCATATTTCGGCCATATTACACATTCATATCACCATTTTAGTCTTAAAAAGTATATGTTTTATCATGTAAAGTTCCGTCAAGTTAATCCATGTACAACTTGCTTTCTAGATAACAAAACATAAACTTTTAAGAACAAGAATGAGATCAAGAATACTTACAACTAGCACAAGGCTAGGGAAGCTAAAAATACTTGATTTTGAAGGGGCTTAGTGTGTTCTTCCTAGGTGGTTAAGCTCCAAGCTTGAAACACACAATTGGGGTTTGGAAAATGGATGTTTATGGATGAATTTGGAGTGTTAAAACTTGAAAGTGGATGTGTGTGTGTGTGTGTGTTTGTTCACGGCTCCAAGGAGAAAAGAAGAAGAAGTTTTTCTTTTGTGTTTATCATGTGTTGTATCTTATACACTATATAATCTATCCAAGATCTCTTGAGATTCATCATATCTAGATTTAGATTTGAAATCCCTTAGTTTATGGAACAATGGTACTCATGAAATCTTGCTAGATATGTAAGGATGTATGTTGGCCGATTTTTGCAATGGTTTGGAGGATTTTGTATATCTTCTAAGGACACACAATCTTATACACAAATCTCCTCATGATTTCTTCTAGATTTAAGATATTAGTTTGTACAAAAAAAAGGAGATTTAACATGGTTAAGGGTTGGGGACGGTTGGGTTGGGTATTTTGTGGGTCCACAACACAAAATATCTACAAGATAGCTTGGTTATTATTTAAACATAACGTTCGGGTTTCGTTCTGGTATTAATCGGATTTTAATTACGCGTTATTCGGACATTAAAGTAGCCTCAAATAACCCTTAAACATAGTCTAGTTTAAGTGTTGGTTGGTTAGTTAGGCTTTCGTTTGGTGAAATTATAAGTTATACGCGTATCGGGTGCGATACGCTCACTTTATTCGTTACTGGGAGGTTTGTATGTAAAGTTTTCACTTATGGTTTTGGAGTTCCAAAACACATTATATTTCATGAAAATACCCTTTATTTTATATCCTGGGTGTCCGGGATCCTTTTCGTTTATTAAACTTTTACCGGGTAATCACCAACGTCCGTTCCGGACAAGTTTATTCGCACGCGATTTCGTTGTGCTTCAACATTAAACAGGTGCATCCCTATGCATCTTATGGGGAATTTTCTATTCTCTAAGGGCTAAATTAATTCAATTAATTTAATTATGCACTTAAACCGTTAATTACATATACTAATTACGTACGGAAACACATCGATTTTTGCCGGATGTTACATTTGGGCTCTATCTTTGTATTCCAAACGCGAGATTTGCTTCAGTTATACAAAATCGGGGGAGGTGGAAAATGGGGCAAAAAGATCATTAACGTATTTTTATTGTTACTTGTTGGTGCGTATGGCTTGCACGGAATGAGAAGGTTTTCAGTAATAGTTTGCTCTCGAGTAGATCAATCGTTGCTAGAATCAAGCGATTGTCTTTTTTCTAGTTACAGAATAGGTCTAAGTTTAAAGGTCTTGATTGGGAAAAGTGGCGTATTTGGCCTTGATATATGGTGTAATGTTGTCCCAGCGGTCCTCGCTTTGAGGACTTGACCGCGGCTTTTCTCTGGTGAATGAAAGTTATTTTTCAAAAAAAAAAAAAAAAAAAAAAAGATGACATTTTGGGCCTCATAAATGCTCCATCAAAACAACTTAAAAAAAGAGGCAAGACTAGCGGCTAGATTGATAAAAGGAAAAAGGCGAGCATTGAATAATCTAAAACAAAACGGGTTTGATCAAATATTGACAAAGGTGACATCTTTTTATGAAAAAAATTAGATTGAGATGTAGAAATGTCGGAAAGTTATGGTAATCAAAGAAAACGAAAGAATGTCGCTACTAACCGACATCCTTTGAAGTTGAAGTTTTTAATATGGTTTAGGATTTGCAAATTTAACAACTTGGAAATCGATTCAATGAGGTATCAACTAGTTTGATAGAAAATATGTCGGGTTTAAATTCTTGTGATTCGTTTTCTAAGTTTGACATGCCTAAGATCATAGCATTTTCTTAGATGTATCCGTATGATTTTAGTGAAGAAGAAAGACAGTGTCTTTTGGGTGATCTTACGGTTTTTTATCACACATTAAAAAAAGATAATAAATTTGCAAAATTAAATGGAATTTGTGACCTTGCTCGTGTAATGGTGGAAACTAGAAAACATAAAACTTTTTCTTTGGTTTATCGGATATTAAAGTTAGCATTGGTTTCACCAGTTGTAATCCCAACAGTTGAGAGATGTTTTTTTTCTACAATGAAGCTGATTAAGACGGATTTACGCAATCGAATGGGTGAGGACTATTTGAACAATGCTTTAATTTGTGCGGCTGAAAGAAAAACTTTTGATAAAGTAAAAGAAGATGACGTAATGGCTCGATTTCTGACTTTTAAGAATCGAAGAGACAAAATCTATTAGATATGTGTATAATTTTATCTATTATAATGTTTTTATTTCGTTTATATTGTATGAAGCTACGACAAAAAAAAATTAAGCGTTACTTCAAAAAATAAATTTTAGATCCGTCTACATGTGTTTTATATTTACTTAACATATAAAGTATATATATAATTATCAAATAAAACAATATCAAGTCGTCAACTAGTTTCGGGTTACTTGTAAAAGTTCACTACTAGCAAGTGTCATACATAAAACATTAAAGAAGAGAATGACAAAATCGAAAAGAGTTGTAAACAAGTACGGTCTAAGGTTACTACATCAACGTACATTGCATCACTTTTTTCTTTAAACGAGATTCTCAGGCCACCTTTTTCCATTTAAAAATAGCTGCCGCCGACTAATCAGAAAAAAAAGGCGGTTAGCCACTCTCTTTTTTTTTTTAATCAACCTTAAACCTTAATCCCACCGACATTTTTAAAACCAATTTTTAAGTACTTCTATTCAAACATTATAATACTGGTTTAATTGAACATTACACTTACACATCTTGTATGAGTTGTACGGAAACCGGTTCATGATACAACTCTTGATGAAAGGTATAATATATAATTAACCATTGTAATATATAGAGTAAATTACTATTTGAGTTCATGTGTTTTGATGGTTTTAACTAGTCGAATCTAAAATAATATGTTTAACTATCTGAGCACCTCATTTTTCTATTTATAACTATATAAGTCCATTTAACTAACTTCATCCATGAACTCTGTTAGTTAGAAGGGTATTTTAGTCATTTATATTTGAGATACAAGTTTCTAATGTACAAGATATTTAAAAATAAATTTACTATTTTCTTATTATTTACTATCATTATTATATAGTTATTATATATATATATATAGGTTTAGGTTCCTGTACAAAACCCACTTTATGTGAGAAGTGTGAGAACCTATCATAGAGTGACATGTGGCAACCTATTTTTTTAATAAAAAGGGCATCATTGTAATTTCTATTGATAATCCTATTTATAGTAGATAATTATCTAATTAATTACATACTTAATTATGAGCAATAATAGGGATTTTTTGTTTGATTAAAACGATTTTTTCTGAAGATTTTATATAGAATCAGTATTCACGAATTCTAATTCACACTTATTTACATCGATCATTCAAATATCATACTGTGGTGTTTTACGTTCATACTAGGGTGTTTTACATGAATGTGTTTATTCATTTATCATATTATGTGTTGCTTCTTCTAGAATGTGTTTTACGTTCATACCCGTGTGTTTTACCACCATATTCTCAACTTTGTGTTTAACAATCCCGTGTGTTTTATCATCATCTTTTTAACAATCCAGTGTGTTTTATCATCATCTTCTTATTTTGCACCATAGTCATGCACTCATTATTGGATTCACCTTCACATATAGTCAGAGAGAGAGAATTATAATAGGAGAGATGTGAGAGATGAAGAGAGAGGTGAGAGAAAGAATTAATTATAATTAATAGGAGGAGAGAGGTGAGAGATAAGGTTTTAATGAGAAATTTAATTAGAGTGTGTATTTTACTATCTTACCCTTAATGGTATAATCAATTAATAAAATTAAAACATTAATTACAAAAATGTCATCCAATTAATCAACACCATAGATTAAGATGATCCAATGGCCAAAATACATTCTCACACTTCTCACAAATAAAACACTTTGTACAGGATCTTGACCCTATATATATATATATATATATATATATGAAAGACTTACGCCCCACTTACGGTGTGCGCATATAATGTATATATGTGTGGCCCTCGGGGGGCAAAAGTAAAGTTGCACTAGTTTTAACGTTATTTTACTAATTTCGTGAAAATAACGTTAAAAACGACGGACGGTTAATCATGCATCATGTGGTGGCGTTGATAACCAAAAGAGAAGGGGTACATGCACCGATCGGGTTTGTCCCGATTGCTAAGTGTTTTGTGCCTTATGTCCAAGGCTTGATACCAAACCACATAGAGCCGGGGGTCTCACTGGAAGCAGCCTCTCTATTCTTAGGGGTAGAGGTAAGATTGTCTACATCTTACCCTCCTCAGACCCTACCTTAGCTTTGCTATAGGTGGGATAAACTGAGTATGATGATGATATATATATATATGAAAGACTGAACACAACACACCCATCCACCCTCACACACTCCCCCCCCTCCCTCTCTCTCTGTCACCACCACCTCACCATCACCACTGCACCACCCTGCCGCCACCACCATCCTCAACCCCTACCCACACCATATTCAACCTCCACCCCCACTGTTCTGCACCACCGTCACATCACATCACCACCACCAATGTCTCGTCCCCCACAACCATCTAACCCCCAAAACCAATCACCTCTGTGAAAACCAAGCATCATTTTACCGGAGGGTTCGATTGAAGGGTCTGGGTTTGGGTTCGGATATGGTTTTAGGTCGATTTATGGGTTTGATGGAAGGTTGGGTTAGTGTAGTGGTGTGGTCAGAGGGTTCGATTGAAAGTTGGGTTCGATTGAAGGTTCGGTTGATGGTGGTCTTGAGTGGTATCGTGGTGCAGTGAGGGTGGTCAGAGGGTGGTGCAGTGGGGGTTGAAACGTGATGGTCAGAGTTGTGATGGTGGTCGTGAGTGGTATCGTGGCGGTGATGCAAAGATGTGGTGCAGAGTGTTGAAACGGTGGTGGTGTAGTTGAGGTGGGGTGGGGTTGGTGTAGTGGTGCAGTGGATTGTAGTGGCGCCGGTGGTGGTGCAGGGGTGGTGGCAATGGTGGTTTTTGGGGGGTTTTATTCTGTGTGTGCATATATGTGATACATATGTATGTGTGTGTGTATATATATAAAATATAAATAAGGATATTTTAGTCATTTTATGAAAACTAACTGAGAAAATCTAACAAAGTTAGTAAATTGGACTAAGATGATTACATATTGAAAAATCAGGTGCTCAGATAGTTAAACATTTTCATTTTAAATTCAACTAGTTAAAACCACCATAACACAGACTTAAATAGTACATATATAAAGATAGTACTAGCTACTTTCTTGAATGTGTTATAGTACCTTTATAGCTGGTAAGAGAAAAACCACGTCTCTAGTTATGTATATCTATTTTTGCTTACGTATGATTCATTCCTTCAATGCATACGTAAATGTTTTTTACATGTGTCAACAAGTTTTGTATCAGTTTTTGCAAGTATAAAAATTAAAAACTTGTCTATTTGGTGGTAGCTAACGGCCAAAAATTCAATATACGTGCAAAACTAAAACTTGTAATATCCACTTTCTTCATGTATTGAGATATCGTAAATGATAAGTCGATACTATGCAGGGCCGGCTCAATGTTTTTGGTGGTCTAAAGCGAAATGAAAAATTGGGGCCTTTTTCGAGTTTCATTATTACAATAGTTATATATTTTAGAATAATAACAAGCTAGTAGCAATGTAATACTTAATAGACTACCAAATAAATAGCATTTATCAATCTGGGAACTAGAAACATATAAGCTTCCACATGAACAATAAAAAATTAAAAAAAATAATAAAAAGAACGAAAAAGAAACACCTGTTAATAAGAATCAAAATGCATCAACAAGCATATGAACAAATTAGAGATCTTGTGTCAAAAGCATCTTTTGCCCAATAACAAACCTTTCTTATAAAAAGATATTTGCTGGTAAATAACTTCAAGCAAATACAAATCTCTTTTTAAACCAGCAATATATGTTCCATAATTAACTAAGAAGAAATCTTGATCTCTCACTATTTTCAAGGAAGAATTTGTGCAGATTGGATCTTCAATGTGTTAATCTGCCGTTGAGCTTACCAATTCCCTCCATAAATCCCCAGAAGGCTAAACCTAATTTTGTTCTATCCACAATGGTCTGGTTATAAAAGTTCATACACCTCATCAAGTCACCAGACACCAAAGCCTAAATCAGTGATATAAACTTTTTTTTCTAAAAAAAATTGGGGGCCCCAAGGAAGTGGGGGCCCAAAGCCCATGCCTCATTTGAATTACCCTTCAGCCGGGCCTGATACTATGGGATATCAGGCACAAGGGGTGCTTATTGAAGTTGTTTTTTTTTTCACTGATTTTAACAATTATGCACTACTATATCACATCACTAATTTACTTAACTGAAACACATTTTTGGAGGCAGCACTCAACTGATTTTTTCATTTATATTTTATTTAAATTCAAAAAAAGTAACCGTTTTTTAATTTGCAGACGCTAATTAATTTTATTACCGCTACAAAAATTTAAACCGTTGCAACCTTCAAGAATTCGTACCGTTACATTTTGTTCTATAAAAACCCCATAACTTCAATACCAAAATCATACCAAAACCGGTTATACTTTAATAGTATTGTTAAAATGAACCCGTGGAATGTAAATGAGGAGATCGCGTTAACGAGGGCATACTTGATAGTGAGAAACCATGCTGCCGATTTCCCGAGAACTTCGTTTTGGAACCGGGTGTCGGTGGTATTCAACGAAATAACCGGCACAAATGACCGCTCTAAGGATTCGCTCGTTAGTAAGTGGATTCTTCTCTGGTCCAGGTGTATCTGTTAGAACGCCCTCTATGAAGCCACGATGGAGAGGCACCCTAATTTTCTAGAAGATATTGCAATCCAAGTCACGCGCAACAACTACTACCATGCACACATGACTAACTTCATCCATTTTGCGCCATGGCAAATGTTGCGATATTTATTTAATAATTAATGTTTAATGTTGTTTAATGTTTATTGTTTAATGTTATTTAATTTTTAATGAAAGTTAACCGTGGCTAGTATTTTATGTAAATGTATGATTTGTATAGACATAAAAGATAAAAAAAAAAGGTCAAAATGTAAACGGTCAAAAAATCACGGTCAACGGTGAAAAAAAAGGGGCATATTTTAATTGGTAAAAAAAAGACCATTTCTTTGTATCAGCACGGTAACAAGAACCAGAAAACAGTTCACGGGAACCTTACCAGCACAGGTGGCAGCGGTGCTATCGTGCTGATAATAGAGTACCCGTACCCAATTCTGGTGACGCTCCGTCCCCCCTCAGATATATTTATGTGTACTCAAACATAGATTAAAAAAATAACAAAAAACCTTCATAATGTATATATAAAGGCCTGAATCATATCATAGATCGATGAAAACAATCAGGGACTAACTATATTTGGGGCCAGGGGTGGCCCTGCCCCCCGCCCCCCCTATTTTTTGGTGTAGTAGTGGAAATTTATGATTTTTATAGGTAAATTGAGTCAGGGTTGAGTCCGGCCCTCGCCGATTTTCCACTACCGACCGAAAAAAATTGAGTTCGGCCCCCGCCGATTCCGAAACCAAGCTTCGCCACTGAAAACAATTATAGCCACTTAGGTTATAGCCTAGTTATAGAAAAGAAATCCTCTCTTAAATGAGGTTTTAAGTTCACCTTTAAGGGTGTGCAAAAAAATGTAAAAGGGTGTAAAAATATGTAAAGAAAGTCGTGTAAAAAATTAGCAAACAATTATACATAGATTGAGATTAAAATGTCTAGAATATCCAAATCCGGAAGTCATAGTAGAAATATCGGAGGTATCCCCCATATCACAAGATCAATTGTTAGTCATGATTAGTTTCATAATTCGTTTATCAACTACCATGTAAATATTATACTATGTATAATTTAAAACATAAGATGAATAGTATTGTTTTTGTCCTCATTCCTTTCCTTTTACTTTTAAAGGTGGCAGCGTGACTAATCAGTTTTCTTGCTCCACGTTTCTCCACAACTTTACACGTATTGCCCCACCAAGCTTCCTTGCTCAACGTGGCAGCGTGACTAACCCTTATTTGCCTCTTTATTATTGAAGGTTGTTCTCTTTAAAACAGCCCTGGGGTTAGAGAGAGAGACTGCGCCAACCGTTTTCCGATTGCCCCTACGATCGAACCCAAAACAACCTCCATGGCAGCAACAACCAACATGGCCTCATCATCTTCCCTACGTTGACAGTTTAAGAGGTCTCTTATACAGTATATTTTATTAATTATTTTAATTTTAATTAAATATAATTCTCAACATGAACAGAAATAGTGACGTTGTCTGACTTTTCAATTTGACCGCATATGTTTCAAAGATTTTCTTTATATGTTTGGCATATCACTCTTACAGTCTTACTCTTACCCTTCACAGTTCCATGGCTCCAACTCTCCAACTCCTCCTCACTCATGACTGTTAGTCGACAACGCACCACCACTGTTGTCAACATAAAATCAGCGCTTGAGTTGCTGTGGAGACGATAGCCGTGGCGGTGGCGAGGAGGAGAAGACGAACAGTATAATAGAACGACCTCGGGTGGTTTGTCACCGAAAAACAAAATCTTACCGGAAGAAGTGTTCACCGACCACCACACCATCCCTGGTAAACGAAAACAAGTATAATGGATATGAACCACCTAATATAGAGTCGGAGAAGATTATAAAGATGACGACAGCCGGCTTCTGTTGTATTGTCAAACATGTGCTTCCAACCCGGGTCGCCTATTTTTATGTGGGTTTGAATCGACGAGGCAGTGTGGTGATGATGGTCTCAATCAGTAACAAGGGAGGGTTTTAAGTGGTTTATTTTGTGTGTCTGAAACAACAAGCAGGGAGGTTTTGACATGGTGTAAGGTGGCAGTTTGACGAGGTGGTGAAAGGTTGCGGTGGTGAGAAAGGGGCTTTATCAAACTGTGGTTTAGGTTCTGAGATTTTGAAATGGTTTGTATGAAAAGGTGTGAAATAAGGCCAGCTACAATACTGGTATTGTTTCAACCGTTGGAAGTACACTGTTTTTAAAAGTGGGGAAGCAAGCAATACATGGTGGTCTTGAAACTCAAATATTCACTCCATTTTGTGATTAAAAAATGTAACTCAGATTTGTCCTCCATTTTTTAGATTAAAAAACGTAAAACTAATAAATTTATTATTAAAATTACTTCCATGCGCTATGTAAAATTATACTTATACTTATGATTATCAAGATGTTAGATAAACACGAATATATTAAACTAAAAAAAATACGAACAAGCCAATATTTTTGTTGAAATAAAATAAATCAGGGAAACCAAACGTAACATAAAATTGTTATCATATATTTAAAAAAATTAAAGCTTTAATTGTAGAACATAACATAGTACACAATAGAAAAATTGTTTAAGCATGTGTGTATATATATATATAAAAGATGTATTGTAAAAAGTTGAGTTATGGTGAAACCAATCATTAGGTATAATTGTAACTTAAGATGAACACTAAGATGAGTGCTCTCCCTGAACCGAATTGTTTAACATTATAAATTTAATTCAAACCATTTGATTGGCATTGTAATTTAATTCCAGTCAAAGTAAAACCTCTGAACTATAATTATATAGATTGGATCCAAGTTAAAATGACAAAAGGCCGGATGGTGTAGTGGTTAGACCCCATTGAAACCTCCTTGGCTCGCGAATTTGCGTCCTATTTATGGCATTTTATGAGTATGATGATCCTTTTCTCTATGTATCATTTTATAAACTAAAATAGCAATGGACTTGGTATTAGTAGTGTAGTGCTTGGACGCTCTCCTTGAAACTTGATTTGTGCAAGTATGAGTCCTATTTATGGCATTTATTTATTTTCTTATTTTCCTCAGGTATTATATATATCCTATGTAATTTGAATCAAGGTAAAACTACATAAGAATTACATAAGAATTGGTGGTGTAATAGTTGGATGTGTGACCGTTATGTTGTAGGTGTGAATTCAGGGTTAACGTATTTTTTCTATCTTTTTCGGATTTTATTCTTGACCACTTAAACCCAAATTAGCAATAAAGAGTTTTTGCAACAAACTCTTCTTCTTAGATATAATGAGTGTTTGTACAATACCGATACCGTAATAAACAAAAACGATAGCGCCGCGAAGCGCGCAAGAATCAACCTAGTATTATTATTATATAAAATTTCATCCATACACCCATTTTGATGGAACAATAATACACAGCTAGAAATCGTATGGAAGTCACGTGCCAGCAAGTCATATTCATTCTCCTTCAACGTATCTTGCCATTGTCCAGTGTAAACTCTGTTTTCACACAAAGAGACAAAACCCCCTTTAAACCAACAAATGCATGAACCCAACCGTACACATGACCCCTATATATACCACACCACATATGACATTTCACCACAACACAACACTCACTCATCAATCACACAACCATAATCCACCACAATGCCTTCTCAACCCCTCATTCAAACCATCTCCAAATCCACAATCTTACCCGCCTCGAAATCCACAATCCCGGACCTCAAACTATCCGTATCCGACCTCCCTATGCTCTCTTGCCACTACATTCAAAAAGGAAACCTATTCACCCGCCCTCCAGTAGACTTTTTATTTAATCTCAAACGCGGTCTCTCTCATGTTCTAACTTACTTTCCTCCTCTGGCGGGCCGTCTGGTTACTTACCCAGACGGCCACGTCTACATCACGTGCAATGATTTAGGAGTAGAATTTGTTCACGCGACCGCCATCCATTTGTCAATCAATGACGTCACTTCTCCCACTCACGTCCCTGATTCTGTCAAACGTTTTTTCACGTTTGACAGAATGGTAAGCTACGAAGGTCACTTCAACCCCTTGTTAGGGGTTCAAGTGACTGAGCTCAACGACGGCGTGTTTATTGGGTTTTCAGTAAACCACGCCGTCGTTGACGGCACTTCCTTATGGAATTTTATCAATGCGTTTGCCGAGCATTGTAGAGGAGCGAATTGTGTATTGAAACGCCCGTCTTATGTTCGCAACTCGATTTTAATCTCATCTGCACGACTAAACCTCCCAGCAGGTGGACCGAGAGTAACATTTGACGAGCACGCACCACTGAGCGAGCGGATTTTTAGTTTCAGTAGAGAAGCTGTTTTGAAACTGAAAGGAAGAGTCAACAATCAGAAGCTAATGAGTTTTTACAGTGACGATGAGATTAACGTCGTTAAGTTAATAGGGAAGCAGATGAATGATCGAACTAAAGTGTCCAACGAGACAGTCACAGAATTAATTAATAATTTGTTACGAAACGCGGTCGTTTTGAAAACAGAACCGGAACCGGAGATTTCGTCCTTTCAGTCGCTATGCGCGTTGTTATGGCGTGCGGTGACACGGGCGCGGAAGTTTCCGAGTTCGAAAACGACTACGTTTCGGATGGCCGTGAACTGCCGGCACAGGTTAAAACCGGAGCTTGAGACGTATTACTTCGGGAACGCGATACAAAGCATTCCAACTTATGCGACCGCGGGTGATGTGTTATCGAATGATCTAAAATGGTGCGCGGAACAGCTTAACAAAAATGTGTTATCGCACGACGACACGATGGTGTGTCGTTTCGTGAAGAATTGGGAGAGCGATCCGCGGTGTTTTCCATTGGGGAATTTCGACGGGGCAATGTTGACAATGGGGAGTTCGCCGCGGTTTCCTATGTTTGATAATGATTTTGGGTGGGGGAAGCCGGTGGCGGTTAGGAGTGGGCGGGCGAATAAGTTTGATGGGAAGATTTCGGCGTTTCCGGGGCGGGAAGGTGGTGGGAGTGTGGATTTGGAGGTGGTGTTGTCGCCCGAGACGATGGCGGGTATTGAATCGGATCCAGAGTTCATGCAATATGTTTCGGGTGGTTGTTGACGACTTGTCATTTTATGAAGTAGAAAGTGTTGGATAAGACTTTATCTTTATAAATGGTGTACCGGTGGGGATTAAATCCTAGTGGTGGAAAAAAAAAAGTGTAATTTAAAATTAGATTTAGTGTATGAATTTTCATTTTAAAATGTTTTTAGGCTACGACATCATACTCTTATGTAATTTAGTAACTTCTAATTAAATAAATCAAACTTCCATACAGTTTTATTTTTATAATCCATGAGAAAACAATAACTAAAGAAGTTTATTTTTTTCTAAACTTTGAATATTGGTGCTATAACAAAGCTTGAAAAATGGCTCCATCAATTATAAATGGCTCCATTTATAAAATAAACACTTGTTTTGAATGTAGTAATGCTTTGGGAGGGACGACTGATTATATTCTAACAAACTGTGAAGTGGCTCGAGATTTTTGGAGGCATTTACCATGGTGTAAAAATGTAGAATATTATGGCTTGATGTAACTTGTGTGATAGATCTACGGGAGTTAATAAAGAAGTTGTGCACTAATAAAGCCCAAAAGAAGGTAAATCAAGCAATTTTTATACAAGATCATTACGGTGTATTTGGCAGATAAGAAATGCCAAAGTATTACGACAAAGAAATGTGTTTAAAGAGGATCACGGATGAGATTAAAGTCATGTCTTCTCGTAGATTAAGCATAGAGCGAGTCTAAATTAGATGGAGTGGTCCATGTGCTGTAAATTTGAAACTAAGTCCATCCGTTGTGGGTTGGCGCCTGTGACACCAGTCAACAAATCAAGTCAAGATCCGTACACATTTTTACTTAACCATGTCATTTCATGAGCACTTTAGACATAATTGGCACTCACCATACCATCCATAGTCTAGTTAAGCCCGAACTGTTGCAGAAATTCAGTACACCATATGTTTACGCACACAACACCCGAACTATCCGAAATCATTGCCATTAAACAATCAAGTCAATCACACGCTTAACAGAAATCAACCGGATATCCAATTACTATGTGCAGTCAAACAACAATACACGTGACACTACCAAATTAAGTGAGAAAATTACACAATTCCACTCAAATCTGAACAATCCACAATGTGTTTATACTAATTAACATATGTATTGATACTAGACCTGGCAATTTCAACCCATTTGGTTGAGTTTGGGTTATTTTGGGTTTAAAATTTGACTTTGTGGGTTGAAATAGGTTTAGTATAATTTTCAAGGGGGTTAGGATGGGTAATTTTAATTGTAGGATATAAGTAAGTGGGTTAGGATGGGTAAATTAAAAAAAACAAATGGGTCAGGATGGGTATTTTTAGATAACCATATACAAATCTAAATTAAAACCCACCCAACACCAAAAACGTTAATGCATCATAGAAATAAATGTCATTAAAAACTAAAAATTATATCTTTTGCATTTGTTGATAACCCCGGTCGGTTCGAAACCGTTCAGGTCGTTAACGGACGACCAGGTCGAAACAACACGGGTCGTTATCGAGACCGATCTCATCGAAATGGTTCAAGTCGTTAGCGGGCTTGAACGAGTCGAAACAATCCGGGTCGTTACCGGGCCCGGTTGGGTCGAAACAGTCCGGGTCGCTACGGGACGGGTCAGGTTGAAATGGTTTGGTTCGTTACCGAGCCTGGTCGGGTCTAAACGGTCTGGGACGCTACCGGGTCCGGTCCGGTCGAAATGGTCTGGGTCAGTACGGGACGAGTCTGGTTGAAACGGTCTGGGTCGTTACCGAGCCCGATCGGGTCAAAACAGTCCGGGTCGCTACCGGGCACGGCTGGAACGAAACAATCCGGGTCGCTACGGGACGGGTCAGGGTGAAATGGTCTGGGTCGTTTCCTGGCCCGGTCTGGTCGAAACAGTCCGTGTCGCTACCGTGCCCGGCTGGAACGAAACAGTCCGGGTCGCTACGGGACGGGTTAGGGTGAAATGGTCTTGGTCGTTTCCGGTCCCGGTCTGGTCGAAACAGTCCGTGTCGCTACCGGGCCCGGCTGGGTCGAAACATATGAGAAAACCATAACATGAAACACATACCCATCCATCTAAACCTATGATTATGTATGTATAAATAAGGATCTCAAAACATAAACCATATATATATATATATATATATAGGGGAAAGTTAATTTGAGAACACAGGGTTAGGATCATGTGAGAACCTTAATGAGTTGTGAGAACTAGAGAACCATTGTGGACCTTAGATCTTCAAGATCTAATGGTTGAGAACAAAAGTTGGGTTTTTTTGTCTTCACTTGAATATTAAGTATTTTTTTATTATCTTAAAGTACAATTAAGGGCATTTAAGTAAAAAGCCATGGGAGAGAAGATATAATATAATATTATGTTATTTTTTAATTAAAGTTTATTTTATTATTTTAATTAAAATAATAAAATCTGATTTAATTTTTTAAACTTTATTTTATTTTTTAATTAATTTAATTTTTTACAACAAAAAGTCAGATTGAATATTTTGTAGTATCACTCTCGTTTTTTACACTGGTGTAATTTTTTACACCAGTGTAAATCTCTCATACACAAACTTCTACAAAAATACACTATTGTACAAAAACAAACTAGATGATGGGGTGCTTTACATTCATATTTACACTGGTGTAAAATCTTCCAAAAAAATACAAAATTTTACAACAATTACGCTAGTGTAGAAAACAAACCAAATAAAACATAAAATGGTGTAAAATCTGCCATACACAACATTTACAAAAAAAATACACAAAAGTGTAAAAAAAACAAACTATACATTCATATTTACACTGGTGTAACTGATGTTTTACACCAGTGTTTTCTTACATCAAAACGACTATACATTCATACTTACACTATGTGTAAAACTAATCGGTGTTTTCTTAAATCAAAAACGTTTACACTGTGTGTGAAACTAAACGGTGTATTCTTACATAAACAACGTCTATAAATTCATGTTTACGCCGGTGTAAAAACTGATGTTTACGCCGGTGTAAACTGATGTTTACACCAATGGTTTCTTACAAAAAAAGAGACTACACCATTCGTCGTCGTCTCCACAACATCGTGTCCTTAAACGCAAAACATCATCTTCTTCGCGGCATCATCTCCTAACAAGAAACACCCAAAACTTTCAACATAAAAAACCTACCTTTTCACCCCAACATCATTAATAATAATAATAATAAACATCACGATTTACTTCTAAAAGCCTAAATACAGAGGATATAAAGATTAAAAAAAAAGACGCTATTTTAACCCTTTGTTCCATTGACGACGAACCAAGTTCTCTCTTATTTATTTCATTCTTGAACATAATACTCCACACTTATTACATACAAGATTAGTAATCTCTATATAGTTGTATAAATATATGAAAGCTGACATTGTGAAATAACATATGTACCTTAATCCCGAACAACTTGAGGAACAAGTTAGCCACGAAATAAACGAACAAAGGTTCCAATGAGACTTTCTTTCAATCTATGACTACCTTTGCTTCTTTCTTTCAAACTGATGCTACATCTGCAAAAAACCAAAACAAACATATCATGAGGATGATTTACACCGGTGTAATTATTTACACCAGGGTAATTACACCAGTGTAAAATCTACCATACACAACCTACTACACCAAAAAAACGCTTAGTGTTAAACCAAAACAAACATCTATACAATCGTATTACGCCAAACGGTAAAAAAAATACCCCCAAAAATATCAACATGTGTATTACGCCAAATGGAAAACAAAACCAACTAATAATAATAATAATAATAATTATAACAGAAAAAATAATAATAATAATTATAACACAAAAATAATAACAATAATAATAATAATAACAACAACAAAAATAATAATAATAATAATATTAATAATAATAATAATAACAAAAAAAATAATAACAGCTTTAAAAATAATTATAAAAATAATTATAATAATAATAACAGTTTTAATAATAATAATAATAATAATACAAAAAAAAAAAACAAACCTCACCGTCGTCCGCCTCCACCGTCTCCACCGTCATCTTCATCACCGTCTCCACCCCTGAGCCACCACCACCACCGTCTCCACCGTCATCTTCTTCATCACCACCGTCGCCCCACCACCCCCTCCACTGCAAACCCACCACAGAAAAAAAATAAAATAATAATAATAATAATAATAATAACAAAAATAATATTAATAATAATAATAACAAAAATAATAATAATAATATAACAAAAAAACAATAATAAAAAAACAGTAATAATAATAATTAATAACAGAAATAAAAAAAATAATAATAATAAACAATAATAATAATAAAAACATACCGTCGACCAGCAACCCCCTCAGCCACCACCACCGTCTCCCACCGCCGTCTTCGTCGTCATCACCATCGTCTGAATCAGATCCAACCCCGTCTGAATCAGGTCCGCCCCTCAAAAACACCCATGGACCCACCCACCACCGTCCTCCGCCTCTCCCGTACCAGATCCGCCTAAAAAACCACCCATCGACCCACCGCCGACCCCCGCCTCCAGCCCCACCATGACCACCGTCCTCCTCCTCCTTTCTGTACCATGAGAGTCGTGTGTGTGTGTTAGAGAGAGAGAGGGGGACGCATGTGTGTGTTAGAAAGAGAGAGAGAGTTAGAGAGAGAGGGTTAGAGAGAGAGAAAGTGAACGGTTGAGAGAGAGAGTGTGAGGTGAGAGGTATTTGTTTTCAAAATTTATTATTTAATTGTTACTTGGGGTGGGGGTGGGGTGGGGGTGGGTGTTATTATTACTAAAATACCCCCAAGTGGGTATGTGTAAAAGACTTTTATGTCCCTAATTAAAAAAATACAAGAAATTATAAAGGTGATGATGTGTCTCTTGATGATTGGTCCAGACTAGTTCTCTAGTTCTCACAACTCAATGGGGTTCTCACATGATCCGGATCCTATCTATCCTATATATATAAACTCACGGCCAAATCAAAAAGGAAAACAACAAACCATGTTTTGCATTCACTAGTCCCTTTCATGTATTTCACCAAAAAGGAATGTACCACTTGATATAATAGACATCAATGGATGACACTCTTTCTTTCCCTCCTCATCTTGTAGCCGAGAACAAACAACCAAACATGCACTTGCCTTGGATCGATTGGACAAAGAAAGAAGACAACAATGAGATCTTCATGCATGCCATATAGGGACAAAAAACACAACTCATTCATTCCTATACCAAAATAGGCCTTCCAACATTCTAGAACATCTTTCTATACACAAGATTTCCTCCATTTTTCCACCTTGATTTACCCACTATAACCGAAATATGTGAAGTGATACACACACATATGCGGATGTATATATATGAGATGAATGAGACAAATGTTGAAAGCTACACTTCCCTACACCCAAACTTATATCGAAATAGCTACAACACCAACAATTGATCAATTCCAACACATGACAACTTACTTCCTTGTTGATCCTACTCCCAAAAACGGCCACCTCCAAGAGTTCATGCATGCTTTCCATATCTTATACCAAATGATGATTAAAGGCTCTAATCACAACATGAATCCCAGGACAAGTTGACTTGCCATTTGTGTCATTGTCTTCACCCTAATCGGCACTATATAAAGAACTCGAAAGCCTTGCACACAACACACACACAAACACTTACAATCTGACTTGAAACAAAACTCTCTTCTTCTCATTCCTATTCTTCTCAGTTGAACACCCCAAACCACACCACCGAGCCAAAACCACCATCTTTGAGCCACATTAAGGAGACTAAGAATTGGGGAGAATCAACTAACACCATCGGGTTGTTCCAAGTTCAAGAATTCTAGGTAAGTTAAATAAATCTCTCAACACTAGAATTTCTTATTAATCGGCTATGATGGAAAACCGACTTGTGAATCTTTTGTTCCCATATAATCGGCCTAGACAAACTCAAACATAGTTTTATTATGTCGCATTAACTTTTGTTTACATAAATATGGACACACACATACATGATCGACAACCCATCCATGTTAATCACAATGGCTGAACAAATGTAGGTATGTATAGATATCACATTTTGTCTAGGAATCCGAATTTAGAACTCAAAAACGTGAAGTTATGCATACATGGAAATAACCTCATTTCTAACATGAGAATACATGGTAATGTGTAATGGTATACAATTCAATATTGGAGGACAACTTTTGTTATCATAAACGAGTGTCAAAAAGTCTATTTTGTCCACATATGAATTGGCTTTTGACTAAAGTGCCATAACAAAGTTTCAAACATTTTGATAACAAATGTTAAAAATGTTACAACATGTGTTAAACACTCCTTTAACATAATAATATCATAATGCATGATAAAATACTTGTTTTTCCAAGAAAACACCACACATGTTAGATTGGAGAATATTCCATAACCCATGATGACGTGTGGGGCCCGTTTTGCTAACAATAGATACGGTTTTACAATAAAACACCAATATTCATAAAAACCATACACTTTACAAAGTACAAATAAAAAATCTAGAAATTGTCACGTGCACAAGTAATGGCCCACATGTACAAGGCACACGGGTCCACAAGTCAGGTGAACAACTTTTATGGTAAATGACAAGAACGTACAACTTACTATGTTCTTGATAATCATAGGGTATCATTTGTCTGACCATAGCTATTCCACCTTTCTGCTTCACTAGACCTTCTCTATAGTCATCAGGTGAGTTTCACGGCCCCGTTTTACTATTATTACCTTTTTTTGGGGGGGGGGGGGTAGACATGCTACATTTCTAGTACATTACATTTTGGGTGAATTTCTATCATGACTGCTATGTGAAACATGGGATATTCGGTTCATGAGCTCAAAAGACGGTATTTATCTTGCTGCGACACGCGAGAACCTTGAGTCATTTTATTTACTCACGTCACGTGAGAAGCGATCTATACTTCTTCACGATGCACGAGTGACTCTGATTCCGCTGAAATTTTTGTATATTTTCATATTTTTGCCATTATCATATTTTTATATTGATTGTTATAGTTTTTAGTATTTTATTTTTTGTATATTTCTTCTATTTTTCTTCTAGATTGAGTTTGTTTTTATTTTTGTATATTGTGTTAGTCTAAGTGTGGGGATGGTCGATGTTCTTTTCATTGCTCGATCGATCTTCTCGCCCATGCTTAATCTCCATTCGGGCGAGGGAGATCTTAAATTATTTACGAAAACGGTCATTCCAGCAGAGAAAGTTAAAGTCCAAGATGGACTGAGTTTTAAAGTCAACGAGCAGCGACTTAAATTATGAAATTCACGCACGTACGACCTGGAGGTGGAGATACTTGAATTCCACGCCTCGCGCTCCTAAACACGCGTGGAGCAGTGAGTCTAGCTATCGACTAAGGAAAAAAATTAGATGTGCAGGGGCGATCACTTCATAATGTTTTTAGATATGCGGGGGCAATCTTGTCCTTTTTAATTTTTATGCATTTTACTGATTAGTTTGTTAAGTTTTTACAGATTGATTCACGCTGAAAGATCATGGGGAGATATACTTCGAAACCGAAGGTATTCGTAAAAATGGAAGCACCGCAGAACAGGCACACGAGTACGGATAGCTGAGCAAACACGAGAGCGTCCATGGATAACCTTCGGTTTGCTTTGACACCAGGGGAGTTTTAGTTTCTCTTCTTGCACTATAGTTTAGCTATTCATAATGCTTTGCTATTTTTTTTAGTCACATTGGGGACAATGTGATGTTCAAGTGAGGGGAGGGATGTTAACTATGTTAACTTTGCTTGTCCCAAGTTGTGCAAAAACTCTCAGTTTTTAATTTTTGTGGCATAACACTTATAGAAATGAAAAACACAAAAATAGAATAAAGCAAAAACCGTTAAATTCTTCATAAGTTTTGTAAATTAAAAAGGTTGGTTGTGTTTTAGGAAGCGTTAGATTTGATAAAAGCGAACAAGCCAAACCAAAGAAAAAAGAGTTTGATAAGTGTGGTAAACAAAAGACTGACTAGTATGCTATTTTTACACTTGTACCCATTCCTTCCGTTACATGAGCATTCTTTTTGAGTCTTTAACTGCTTTTTCAATACTTGCTCGTTATATGCAGGATATGAGTGCGCCGAATGGCTTATGTGATTTAGAACTTGTTATTAGCATACTTTTTGAGATCATATATGTTAAATTTGCATGAAAATGATTGAGGCACTTAGGATACCCTTTTGATTTAAGCCTTTTCTTTTCGTTTTATCTGTTCCCATACCTAAATGGTATCCACTAGTTAACAAAGAGGGGTCTTCTCGTTTCGCACGGCGCACAGTTGGTCTGCCTTGGTGATAGGATTCGTGAGCTCAAGGAGCGTGTGGAAGAGGCTGAGCATGGTCGTTTGGCAGCTGTGTTAGGACGTGCTGAGGCTGAGAGGCGAGTTGATATACTAGAGTAGAGAGTTGCAGAGATTGAGCAGAGGATGCAGTCCGCTGTTGCTGCTCTTGCTGCTGCTTTCCCTTCCTCGTCTCATTAGGATGCACTTTTGTACTTTGTATTTTACTACTTTGTTAGTTTGAAACTTGTACGACATGGCCGTTTATCTTTTGTATTTTGCAAATGATGTAACAAGAAACTAATTAATGGATGAATATGATGGTATTTTGACTTATGGTGTATCTTATTTATTCTTGTATCTTGTGGTTATGAATGACTTACTTATCATAGTTCTATTGAGTGTTATATTTGTGTGCATGACGTTATTTTGTTAAATATGTGTCTTATACCTTTGATATGATGTATTAGAAGGACAACATGCAAACCAGACAATTGGCAAGAACCACGGAAGGCGAGCCACTCCCGACCACTCCTGCTGAGCTAGCAAGAGTAATTGCGCAAGCGATTGCACAACATGAGGCCATTCGAGCCGATTCCAGTGGCGGTTTTGGAGGTGTCGGACGTCGTAGGGCAAGCGATATGGATAACGGTAGGGATCATGGTCCGGATTCTCTACTTAATATTCCTACACCAATTTTTTGTGTCTTTAATGTCTTGTTATTGCTTACACAGAAGTTGAAAACCCAGTTCAGGGGTGCTCCTACAAAACTTTCATGGCCTGTAAACCATGGACTTTTCATGGGACAGAAGGCGCTGTCAGAATTGTGAGATGGATTGAGAAGATGGAGTCAGTTCTTTATATCAATGGTTGCTCTGAGGATCAAAGTGTGAAGTATTCCACTTGTACTTTTCAAGATGAAGCCCTTACTTGGTGGAATCTTCAAGTTCAAACTTTGGGTAGAGATGCAGCCTACAACCTCACTTGGGCTGAACTGAAAACCTTGCTTATAGAAAAATACTGTCCGAGGAGTGAACTACAGAAACTTGAAGCCGAATTCTGGAACTTATCCATGGTAGTTGCTAACATCACTTCTTACACAAGCTGTTTCCATGAGAGTTGAGCGGTATATTTCGGGTCTTTCTCCCAAGATCCGACGCATGGTGACTGCGTCTGCACCTACTACCATCCAGAGTGTTGTCTCACTGGCTCATAGTCTCACCGATGATGTTGTTCGCATGGGTTCTTTGAATCGTAAGGTTGAACTTGCTGGCGAAAGTTCTGGGGACAAGCGTAAGCAATCTAGTTCCAAGAAGGGTAAGAACTCCTCTCGTAAGCGCCAATATTCTATGAAGGTTTTTGCTACCACCACTACTGCGGAGCCCAAAAAGAAATACAACGGGTCCCACCCTTATTGCAGCAAATGCAACTACCATCATGTTGGTACCTGCAAGAGTATCCTGTATCAGAACTGCAACCATCAAGGTCATCAAACCGCTAACTGCAAAGCCAAAGCTACCAACACTCACCCTGCCAAGAACGAGTGTTACGAATGTGGTGCTACCGGTCATTTCCGTAAAGATTGTCCGAATCTGGTTACCTATACGTTTCTCCTTAACAACCATTTTGCTTTGGTACTTTTTTATTCAAGCGCTGATTTTAGCTTCGTGTCAACCAACTTTAAGAAATCCCTTAGATTAGAGAGGAGTAGGTTGGATACACACTACACCATAGAATTGGCCAATGGTAAGTTAATTATGTCTAAAGAAGTTGTTACAGATTGTGTTTTGGATCTAGGTGATTGTACGTTTAGCATTTATCTGCTTCCTATTCAGTTCAAGAATCGGGGAGAATCAACTAACACCATCTTTGAGCCACATTAAGGAAACCAAGAATCTGGGAGAATCAACTAACACCATCAGGTTGTTCCAAGTTCAAGAATTCTAGGTAAGTTAAATAAATCTCTCAACACTAGAGTTTCTTATTTATCGGCCATGATGGAAAACCGACTAGTGAATCTTTTGTTCCCATATAATCGGCCTAGACAAACTCAAACATATTTTTATTATGTCGCATTAACCTTTGTTTGCATACATATGGACACACACATACACGATCAACCACCCATCCATGTTAATCACAATGGCCGAACAAATGTAGGTATGTATAGATATCACATTTTGTCTAGGAATCTGACTTTAGAACTCAAAAACGTGAAATTATGCATACATGGAAATAACTCATTTATAACATGAGAATACATGGTAATGTGTAATGGTATACAATTGCATATTGGAGGACAACTTTTTTCATCATAAACGAGTGCTAAAAAGTCAATTTTGTCCACATATGAATCGGCTTTTGACTAAAGTGCCATAACGAAGTTTCAAACATTTTGATATCATATGTTAAAAATGTTACATGTGTTAAACACTCCTTTAACATAACAATATCATAACGCATGATAAAACACTTGTTTTTCAAAGAAAACACCACACATGTTAGATTGGGGAATATTTCATAACCCATGATGATGTGTGGGGCCCGTTTTGCTGACAATAGATATGGTTTTACAATAAAACGCCCAGTATTCATAAAAACCATACACTTTACAAAGTACTAATAAAAAATCTAGAAATTGTCACGTGCACGAGTAATGGCCCACATGTACAAGACACACAGGTCCACAAGTCGGGTGAACAACTTGTATGGTATATGACAAGAATGTACAACTTACTATGTGCTTGATAATCATAGGGTATCATTTGTCGGACCATAGCTATTCCACCTTTCTGCTTCACTAGACCTTCTCTATAGTCATCAGGTGAGTTTCAGGGCCCAGTTTACTATTTTTACCTATTGGGGGGATAAACATGCTACATTTCTAGTACATTACATTTTGGGTGAATTTCTATCATGACTATTATGTGAAACATGGGATATTCGGATCATGAGCTCAACAGTCCTCGTACTTAAATTTACACTGTAACCATTAGCTAACATCAGCCATGGAACACTTAAATAGATCTATTGGGTTGACACCCCCACTCTTGGTTAGTCGCTCTAATCGGTCACATACAAAAGAATGTTAGGTGCTGTTTGTTTTTTCTGCAGGAAAAGGTCTGCAGTCTGCGGACCACATCTGCAGACATCTGCAGGAGAAGAGGTGGACCAAAGGTCTGCAGTCTGCAAGAAGAAGACTGTTTGTTTGTTAACGTCTGCAGACTATTGAAATAAGCTGAAATTTAAATAAACTGATTTTTTACAGCAGTCTGGTGGTAAACGGTGGTGGACCGTGGTAGTGGTGGTGGACCGTGATGGTGGTGGTGGTGGACCATGGTGGTAGTGGTGGTGGACCATGGTGGTGGTGGTTGACCGTGGTGGTTGTAATGGTGGTGGACCGTGGTGGTGGTGGACCTTGGTGGTGGTGAACGGTGGTGGTGGTGGTGGGATGTGGTGGTGGATGGTGATGGGTGGTGGTGGTGGTGGTGGACGGTGGTCGGTGGTGGGTGGTGGGTAGTGGTGGTGGTGGATGGTGGTGGTTGTGGTAGGTGAGGAGAAGAGAAGATGAGAAGACCTTTGAAGACTTTAGAAGACCTTGGAACAAGTCTGCACCAAGAAGAGGTCAGGAAGACCTTTTTGAGTAAAAGGTCTTTCAAAAAACAAACAATCTGCAGACCTCAAACGTCTGCGCACGTCTGCACGGCAGAGACAAAAGAGGTCAGAAGTGTTTATGAGCAAAAAACAAACAGCCCCTTAGTATTCTACTATATATATGTTGTCTTTATTGTACAATGCGCGAGGCACAGCAGTCAAGAGGTTTGGTTATGGGACTCATGGTTAGCATAGTAATCATTAGCTTAGCTAGCTATGATTGGTCATACACGAATTTCACAAGCACTTTAAATAGTACATTAAAACTTGCGAACTCACCGACATTATGATGACAAATCTTTTATGCATGTTTTTCAGGTAATTGACCATGGAGCACGGGAAGTTGACGGAGAGGTTTGAGTGCACATCATGTGGTACCATCATCATCATGAGCCAAGACTTAATAACATTTGTTATGTAATGTTTTTAATGCATTGTCCGACATTTTCAGACAATTTTACATTTATTTTAATTATGTAAGACATGATTCCCATGATTGGTATCTACTTTTATTATATCTTATGTGTTGCTCGAACATTGTGCTTGAAAACCTTTCGAAATGACATCCCCATGTTTCCGCCTTGGCGTGGTGTGGCAACGCCCCCTCTAAATGGAGGGTTTTGATTATTTGCCTCATAGGCCACATCTACTCTCCCTTTAACGCTCATTAAACTACTCATGCCTCACCCTTGGCGCCCCTCCTTAGGACCCCCGGCGGGGTGTCTGGCGCTCAAAAAGTGTTGATGTAGTAGTGGTGGGCATTAACCTACAATACCTTGCCTAAGGTTTAAATTATACCCATGGTGTGCACATGGCTTCTAGTCTCTAGTTACTCCCTGTTGTATTTATATAAAGTTAATTCGCCGTAAAAAAAAACATATCTCGCGTAATTTGTTTTATTTAGTTACATTTAATTGTGCTAAACGTGTGGTGTAATTTGTTTATTAATCATGTATGTGTTAATATTACATAAAAGACGCGTTTAGTTAAAAATGTTATGTTGGTTCAATAGATGTGTAAACGTGTTCTGTCAATAAGTTTCATCAGCTCTACTTATTCTAGACTTTTATCATCCCTCTCTCAAAACTCCGAATAGGTATGGACATCTTTCTAAGTTTGCAAAAGCTCGTTCCATTAGGATTCATACAGATAGTGTTATATTTTTGTTTATATATGGTTAGTTTGTTATTGATTCATTTCATGTAGTATATGGACTTCTTTCTATTTTTGTTTAGACTAAATTACAAGTTTTGTCCTTTATGTTTATACCCGATTGCAAAGAATGTACTTTACGTTTAAAATTGATTGATTTTGTACTTTATCTTTCAAAATCATGCACGTTATGTCCTTTAAGCCTAACTCAAGTAGTTTTCGTCGTCAAATTTTGTCACGTGACTTGCACATGAGGGTATAGCAGCAAATTCACCCACCCCCTTCAATTCACCCCCAAAATCACTAAATATAAACCCGAATCCAATCTGATTTAACAATCAAATTGAATCTAGGGTTCGAAAACACTATATCCAAATACAACAAACAACAGAAATAAAGTCAAACATCAGTCTAATACGGTCAAAATCCTCACAAATTAGGTTTTCAATGTAGTAGTGGATCTAGAATACAGTTGTTAAATGCAGTTACTATGTGGAGCTTATTGAAACAAAATAATCGATTACTGACCTGAGGAAACATGAATGAGTGCTAATTGAAGTGAGGTTACAGGTTCAAGTGACTAGTTGAAAGTACAAAAGAATAAAAACATAAAGGTAGTGTGAGTAGCAAAAGCAGCAGATTATTGGTTGAAAGTTGCTGGAAAGAGGATGCCTATAGCTTCGTCATTCCATAGTTGTCACGAGCGGAGTTAGGTAATTAATATGTTGTATGTGTAATCTGCTGCTTATTCTAGATCTAATCTGACTTCTCCAAAACCTTAAATCAGATTCAATTGAAGGGGTTAAATCAGATTTAACGACCCTAGATTCAATTTGATTGTTAAATCAGATTGGATTAGGGTTTATATTCAATGATTTTGGGGTAAAATTGAAGGGGGTATGGTGGGTGATTTTACTGATATACCCTCGTGTGCAAGTCATGTGACAACATTTAATGATGAAAACTAACTGAGTTAGGCTTAAAGGACATAACGTGCATGATTTTGAAAGATAAAGTACAAAATCAATCAATTTTAAACGTAAAGTACATTCTTTGCAATTGTGTATAAACATAAAGGACAAAACTTGTAATTCAATCTTTTGTTTATATATATATATATATATATATATATATATATGGTAGGGATTCTACGAGAACCATAGGGTGAATTAATATGTCAGAGAAATATTATGGACTACACATTTCTCTAAGGAGAAAAAGATTTTATTTTCTTAAATCGCAACTTTTTCTTGCAAGAATAATATTTTTTTCATTTATATATATGTGTATATTGTCAAACATATATGTACGTGATGGGATTGGGTACTAAACCACTAATTGGTTGCACCCAAACCCGGACCATGGACCACGCGGAAGAGCTATGCGCGTAATCATGGAAGCTTTCGCGCCATGTAAAGAAGTTACTACCTTCCTGCAATCACGGAGCGATATCCGAGCGCGGAGCGGTAAAAGCGGTAACCGTTCCAATGTTTCCTTATTTATAGATTTCCTTAACCACTTTACTAATATAATCTAGGGTAGTGGAGACAACCCTAATGGGGCCTGGCCCATTACGATTAGGGTTTTGGGTAATGGTGGCATGCGTCCACCTCTATATAAGGGATCACATCCCTAATAGAGATGACACTTTTTGCTAACCCAAAGAGCTATCACTGATAGTATCCCCATTCACCCCGTGTTTTGTTATAAACTATTACTTTGTGTAGTCGTCCCCCTACCCATATCGTATTCGTGTTTGTAGGTCAGTTCCATCCATAAAGCTGCTAGTGAAGGATCAATCCGGTGGAAATCATAGTCTATTCATCCCCTTAAGGAGGTTAGACTATGTGTTTCTTCATTGGCACCATCACTGTCGGTTTTTCATCTTTCAAACTAGTACTCGTGGATCCAGCGACTGAGACAAACCACAACACTGTTGATGCTGAAGCCACAATTCAAGACAACGTCGATGTTGTCACACCAACTACTGTGACGAAGAATGTGAACCAGAAGCAACCAGCTAGCCCATTCCAGTTTTTCTCGTCCAAAGGTGGGGCCAACTACTAAGAAGAAACAGAATGACCAACTCCTGCTAGATCTAGATGAATGGCTAGCCAGACAGAATGCCAAGATAATAACAAAGTACCAGAAGATGGTCATGGAAAAGACCAAACTGGATACTAGAAAATCCTTGAGTTATGGTAATCTAGAAGATTCTCAAGACACACTTCCTGAGAATAACAATATTCGTCCTCCAAAAGGGCCTCGCCACGCGGTACGTGGTGGAGATCATGGTAGAAATACTCACATTTAGGACCACGTCAAATTGGACGAGGAACATGACGGCTATGAATCTGAAGACGAGGTTCAACACGAATCTAACCGTAAGCAACGCTCTAAGTCAGTTGCCAGCAATCATGCACGACCAGACGACAATCAATACCTGTCTTATCGCCCCAAAACATTTGCAGAAAGATCTAAGTTCTGTGCGCGCATAGCTTTGGCTCCAATGCCTCACGAATGTAAACTCCCAAGCACCATTGGGAAGTATGACAGGTTACGTGACCCAGATGATCACTTGCATGCTTTTGACTGCGCAGGAAGCTCTAAGTCGTGTCCCGTCCAAGCTTGGTGTCACCTATTTGTTCAAACCCTAACAAGCGCAGCCAAGGTTTTGTACGAAAGTTTGCCTGTGGGAAGCATGGTTAACTTTGAGGACTTGATCAAGAAATTCAAGAACCACTTCTCGCATCTCCGAAAACACAAGAAAGACAAAGCGCATATCTTTTTGTGCACACGGAATGACAATGAAGCACTGGAGGACTACATAGTTCGGTATAACAAGGAAGCCCTCCAACTGGGGTGCGGAAAAGAACTCACCAGGGAAGCGTTCATACATGGTGTTCGGAATAACGATCTTATGAAATGCCTTACTAGAAAAGATGGTGTACCTGAAGTTTGGGATGAGGTCATTGAGGCTGCAAAGGTGTACGCGTCCTCAGAACGCTCCTTTACGCGTACAAAGAACTTCCACCACAACAACAATCATAATGCGGGTCCCAGCAACAAGGGAAAGGGAAAGCAGTCTGTGTGGTCAAGAATCTCGGGTGCAAAAGACGAAGGAAAATATTCTTCTGCGCATGATGCGCATAATTATTTGAACTCCCAGCACTCGGGTGATCAGAAGACACACCCGAAGAAAAATTATGATTGGACCCCGTTGTCAAAAACGCCTTCTGAAGTCCTGAAGACTGAACAAATCCTGTTCCCAAAGCCAAGGGAACTGAGTCGTGATAGAAGAAACGTGGATACGTCAAAGTACTGTGAATATCATGAGGACTATGGCCACATGATGGATAGTTGCTACAGCTTAAAGATGGAAATTGAAAATGCAATCAAATCCGGCCAATTAGCTCACTTGGTTAAGAACATGCGGAAGAAGCCAAGAGAACATGCTGATGGAGGAAAGCCCTCCCAGAAAAAGATCCGCAATCTTAACACGCACCACATCCATCATACTTTGCGTCATCATTGCAACATGACTCACCGCGGATATCAAAACAAGAGAGCCTTCAACACCGTAAATGATGATTCCTGGAAAGAGGCAGATGTCGTTATGCCAAGAGTCAAAGGGGGAGCTTCTTCCACAGCTCCGTTAATCATCACAGGGGTCATCGAGCATTACCGCACATGGTATATGTTTCTGGACAACGGCAGCTGCACAGATATCATGTACCCGCAATGTTTCAACCAGTTGGACGAAGAAGATAAGGCAAAGCTTATCCCAGCGATGGAACCTATCTCAGGTTTCATTCACGAGGTGATCATTCCGCTGGGCATGCTTACCCTCCCGGTCACACTGACGGACGGGAGACTCTCGAGAACAGAAATCTGTGACTTCATGGTCCTACCCGTTAATTCATCGCATGATGTCTTACTGAGACGGGAAGGCCTAGAAAAGTTCAACTGCAATGCATTAACACCACACCAAATGGTGGGTTTCCCTACTTAGAATGGCGTGGCATTTATACGCGGAAACAAGAACAGCCATACCACTGATGCGCAGAAGCTTGCAAAAATACTGAAACCAAGTGTCCGTACTGAGCCGGAAAAAACGGGTTATCAACCCTAAATTCCTGAATCAGACGGTTGTCATTGGCCTAGTAATCTCCGACACCATTCGCACGCACTTGAAGCAACTTCTAATCAAGAATATGGATGTGTTTGCCTTCCAGCCAGTAGACAAGGTGTGCGTTCCGCGTCACATTGCGGAACAAAAGCTTAATGTTTACAAAACAGTTGAACCAATCGTTCAGAAGAAGCGCAGCATGGGGCCGGAGAAAACAAAGGCCATGAACGAGCAAGTGGCTGAGTTATTAAATGCAGGTATTCTGCACAAGACACGGTACCAAACATGGGTGGCTAATCCATTCATGGTGGGAAAGTCAAATGGCAGTTGGCATATGTGCGTGGACTACAAAAATCTAAACAAGGCCTGTCTTAAGGATTGTTACCCACTACCTGAGATTGACCTAAAAGTTGATTCTTTGGCACTGTTCCGATTCAAGTGCTTCCTCGACGCTTACAAAGGCTATCATCGGATACAAATGGCCAATGAATATGAAGACAAGACAGCGTTCCGTACCGACACGGGCACCTACTGTTACACAAAGATGCCGTTCGGTCTCAAGAATGCAGGGGCCACGTACCAGCGTTTGATGGACATTGCGTTCGTCAAGCAAATCGGAGTCAACATAGAGGTCTATGTCGACGACCTAGTCATCAAGAGCAGAGAGGAAGACCAAATGTTAGAAGACATTCAAAAGACTTTCGATCAGCTTCGAAGCGTCCGGATGAAACTAAGCCCAAGCAAGTGTTCCTTTGGAATGGAAGAAGGAAAGTTCTTGGGTGTCATTGTTACCAAAGATGGGTTCCGCGCAAACCCGGAAAAGTTTCAAGCAATTAAACGCATGCCATCTCCGTCATCCGTAAAAGAAGTACAAACATTAATGGGACGTCTGGTAGTTTTGAATCGCTTCCTGTCAAACTACGCTTACAAGTCATTCCTTTTTGTGGATACCCTCAAGAATTGTTTAAAGAAATCCAACTTTAAATGGACTGCGAAAGCGGAAAGGGCCTTCAAAGAAATAAAAGAATGCTTGAGTAACCTGCCAACGCTCGCAGCACCTCTGCCAGAGGAGCCACTGACGCTTTACTTATCCGTCACAGACAGGGCGGTTGGTGCGGTGCTAATGGTCGACAGAAAGGATGTGCAAACGCCAATCTATTATGTCAGTCGGACGTTGCTTGATGCGGAAACCCGGTACTCCACAATGGAGAAGCTTGTCCTAGCATTGGAACATGCTTCGAGAAGACTACGCAGATACTTTCAGGGTCACCCCATCAATGTCTTAACCGATTTTCAAATCAATGACATCCTACGCAAACCAGAACTTTTAGGCCAACTGGCAAAATAGGCCATTGAGTTAGGTGAACACTCAATAACGTACAAGACAAGGTCATCCTTCAAGGGGCAAATCCTTGGAGACTTCGTCACAAAAGTCCATGCGGACAAGATTTCCGAGTGCCAGCAGGAGGCCTCGCCCAACCCCGCACCAGATACGTCACAAAAGTGGGAACTGTTCACGGACGATGCATGCAATGATGATGGGTCCGGGAGGCTATTGAAGATATAGTTGTGTGTGGTGGGCCCTTCTTCGGGGACCTCCAATGGCGCTTGGCATCCTTGCCGATGCGTTTAGGTGGTTTGGGCCTCCTTTTAGCTCGAGATGTTGGGGTTAATGCCTTTGTGGCGTCTAGAGCTCAATCTTGGTGACTTCAGGATCATATCCTTCGTAACAGTGGGGTCGTCGGGCTAGACCCAGACTATCAACAGGTGCTCGAACGCTTAAATGTCTATCTCCCGGACTTTGATATTGGCGGTTTCTCTAATAAGGACACCGCCCCCTCGAAGCCACAAAAAACTTTGGCTAATGCTTTGTTTAGCAAAACTGCTCAGAGCCTGCGAGAAGTTTTTGAGTTGTCCTCCCGCCAGAAGGCGGTGATTGAAGGCCTAAAGGGTCCTCATGCTCAGGATTTTTTGACCATTATCCCAATTGAGGGTTTGGGACAATGCATGTCCGCAGTGGAGTACAGGGCCATACTCAAGTATCGGTTGATGATCCCTATGTATCCGGAAGATGACACGTGCCCCATCTGCCATAAAGCTTGCATGGATAAATATGGGGAGCACGCAATTCATTGCAAAGATCTCCCTGGGTTCAAATACCGGCATGACTGGGTGAGGGACGTTTTGTGGGACATCCTGAGAAGAGCTGGGATTTCTGCCAAAAAGGAGGCCCCTATAAATTTTCTCACAGACCCTCCGGAAGAGAGATCCACCCTGCGACCAGCAGATCTGCTTGTCTTTGGTTGGTAGAGGGGGAAACATGGTTGTGTGGACCTCACAGGGGTATATCATTTGGTTGGGTTAAGGGAAACAAGGTTTGTAGCTGGGCAAGCATCGAGAAAGGCGGAATCGAAGAAAGTAGATAAGCATGCTAAAGCTTGTGTAGAGAACCAACATGTGTTTATCCCTTACTGTGGTGATGAAATTAAGATGATTTTTCAACAAAGAATTGTCACTGTTTGCATTAGTTTGCAGTTTCTTCAAATTCTTATTTTATAAATATAATAATTTGGGAATTATGTACTCTTCATAGGCCATGGGAAGGCATCCCATCAGCTTAAGTAAGTGTGTTTATATCCCTTCAGGTACTATCAAAATCTTAGATTTCCTTCAATCACACGTGAAAACCTACTTTTTGATAATGTAATGCATGTTATTTGCAATATATTATAGACAATATTGTTTTACTTTGGATTATTGAAACGACCTAAAACACTTTGGGTTCAATTTCTATGCATTTTGTTTTCTTATTTTGTGATGGCAGCAAATGAAGGTTGGCATCTACATCACCTTCAGTTCCATGGAGTCTTAAACAACTTGTTTTTGGTTTGCCTCTTTTTTTGGTACTCCACCCACCAACTTCATGGTGTTTTTGAGGTATACAATCAAATTCATTGGTACTTCTCTAAGACGAAATGACCCATATTTTGTAGTTTTTGCACAGTTTTTATATGCATTGGCTTGACATGCCAAAAAGTTTGTGTTTCATCTAAAATGGGTAAAAATAGCTAAAACTTGATTGGTTCATGTAGGTTGAACTGCAACTGCTTAGACGAATGAGAGTCATGCAAAGTTTATTTAATGCATACAAATCCTATGGTCTAATTCAATGGTTTATATTATTATTATATAGTTTTTGGAAGCATAAATTATTTATAATTTATTTTAAATAACAGACAAATGCTTAAGGTTTTTTTGAATCTTTTATATCATTCCATTTATTGAAAAAAAAAACCCATTAAGGTCACCATTGAGGTACTTCATTATAGTATTTACAACTTTTGTGCAGGTTGAATTTGATTATGATGAAGATCTAAATGAGTATCTTGAAGATCCAGGAAGACACGTCCTGTTTGCTCTGTGGCGCTGCCGAAGAGACCGTGGATCACCTCTTTACCGGTTGTATTTTTGCATCGGTCCTTTGGCAACATGTTTGTCGATTGTGCAATGTTCAAAACCTAATCGTTTTCTCCTTCAAAGACCTGTTGGAGGCTCGAAACTATGTGGGGCTTTCGGGGAAGGCTAAAGACATTTTTTATGGTATTATCCTTATCGGCTGTTGGTCGATTTGGAGATCTAGGAATCGTCTAAAATTTCAAGATAAAAAAGCGAGGTTGGAAGATATCATTAGTGAGGTTAAAGCGGTGGGGTTCCAATGGGCTAGAAGTAGAGCGACATTGTCATCCTTGTCTTGGGACGAGTGGTGTAGATTTGTTATTATGTAATTGGTTGTTTGTTGGTTGCCGCCACGTCTTGTGGTTTGGCGTTTGTTAATGAAATCTACCATTAAAAAAAAAAATCTTGCAAGCTACTTTTATATAAAAGAGTCAATTTGCTGGTCAAAATTTATTGACTTCTTTGTCTTTTTGGTTTTGTATATTTTTGAAAAACTTTGGTGAATTCTATATTGTTTTTATAGTAATGTTTGTGGTACTTTCGCAAAGATTACGTTTTAAAAAGAAGTGTGGGGACCAAAGAATTAATTAGATGATGGAAACTATTTTGCTTCAAAATGTGAATTTGATATCAAATGATTGTGAGTCAATGGTTACAAGAAAAACGAAAACATATGAGGAATTGAAAATTTGTTTGAGAAATAACAAAAAAAATTACTTTGGTTTTGTGGCATCCAATATTGAATAGAGAAGCAAAACAAAGGAAGCTAAACCAACGAGTTGCTTTTATTGATGATTTGAAGTAACCTTTTAGTGTTTTATTGGATTATGGCACTTTTTGTTTTATGAATTGTTTTTTTATATATTTATTGGGGTTTGGGGGGGGGGGGGGGGGTAACTAAAGAGACAAAGCCAAATTATTGACGATTTGTTGTCTCCTCATATTGTTTTATTGTGTTTTTTTTTTATTATCAATTTTTAGATTGAACAAAGAACTCAAAACGTCATGCCTATTCTTATAAAATATAACCTTTGTACATGAACCCTTACATATATATATATATATACACACACACCAGCACGTTCCTGTCATCGGTTATGGTTAAGTCTCCATAATGAAATTAACCTGACTTTGCTTACACTTATTTGGTGATAAAGTTGGGTTGGCATTATAAGTTTTAGTAAATTAATCAAGTTATTTGGTAGTTATATATTACATAGAGAAGATGGTTAGATGTTGAATCTAAAAAACTGATTTTCTTATACTATGTTTCGCAATGAATATACAAAAAATAAGTGCGTCACGTAAGCGGTTAGTACTTTACGTTTCACACCCAATTGTGGTAATGTGAATGGTGAGCCAAAGGTATTATTATAAATATGGCAATTTTAGTTGACCTTGCACGCTATCACACCTCCTCTCGCTATCGGATCCACTTTCCCGCCGCATCGCGCAGACACCTTACTAGTTTTTTAATAGAAATCGAAAGAATAACGAATTCAAGGTCTCCCCTATCAATTTTTAAACAGTGATTTTAAAAAAGAAATAAATAAATAAACGCCTCGATATGTAAACTTTGATTCCGACAACTTTTTTTTTCTGATTGTTATTAAGATCGGCTCCAATTATTCTAGGATAATGCATTTATTTGTATGCATCATGCTATTTATGCTTAATACAGTTTAAAATTTTTTAAAATTTAAATAATATATTTAATTGGGTCATTTCTTAATGATATCCATTTTAGATTCAGAGTATGTGTAACTAGTGGGACTTCCTACTTTTCGCAGCAAGTTTTTTTTCAATACTCATTTAATTCGTTATAGTACCTCTAACACTCGGTTTGTTATTAGCACTTGCTATACCTTACGTTACCAAAAGTTACTTTATTGCAAATGTGTTATGTATCCATGTAGCCATGCATGTGGCAGTAGTATTTAATCATAATAATTAATTGGTGGTTAGTTATTTTGTTATGCTTTAGTGGGTAGTTCTTGAATACTATTAGTGGCATAGTGGTCGGTTATTTACGTAATGGTTGTATGGCTATATAAATGGCCTTATGTGTTTTTAGTGTATTATGAAAAAATGAATTAGTAAAAGTCTTGTTTCCATCTAATTTTCTATCAAGCTTCTATCTATTTTTTTTTGGATCAATTGTTTAACGATTAAGTTCGTAACAATTGGTATCAGAGCCGCCGTGATCCCCCTTCGGACCTATGGCTTCTCAAAAACTATCCAAATCCGAGTTTAGTCAATGGAGGGAATCCTTTGCAAGACTCGAGTCCCGGTTTGAAACCGTGTTCGCCAAGATCCGATCAACTCGAACCGCGTTTGAAGCCCTCAAAACCCATATCCCATCTCGACCACCAACTTCCGCATCCCTTACACCCACACCAAAGCCAACAACCGCTTCACCGAAATCTGCCACCACTTCTTCTCGGGTTGTTCCTTCTAAACCAATTATCTACATATGCTCTCCAAGTCCATGGACCCCATCAATACGTGTGGGTTGCACTAACAAAATTGTCATTTTTCATTCCAATTGCTTCGGTCTTGTAAGCAGAGAAGAATTCGAACAAGATGCAACCATTAAACGCGAATGGCACCCTCCTTGGCGCCTCACCATGATTTCTCCAAATTCTGTGGGACGGACCGAGTGGCGGCCGCCGTGGCATATCATCAAGTGTCTCCCGTTTTCATCCTCGAGGTCAAGGATAGTTCGAGCGGTGGGGAATGTTATGTACCCACGTAGCCATGCATGTGGCAGTAGTATTTAATCATAATAATTAATTGGTGGTTAGTTATTTTGTTATGCTTTAGTGGGTAGTTCTTGAATACTATTAGTGGCATAGTGGTCGGTTATTTACGTAATGGTTGTATGGCTATATAAATGGCCTTATGTGTTTTTAGTGTATTATGAAAAAATGAATTAGTAAAAGTCTTGTTTCCATCTAATTTTCTATCAAGCTTCTATCTATTTTTTTTTCTTGGATCAATTGTTTAACGATTAAGTTCGTAACAAAATGCAACTATGGTTTAAGCGTTTTCTCGCTACCGCCACGTCAAGGTAACCATAAAAAAGAGTATTGGTATCAATGGTGTTGTTCAGACAGAGATGGTTCGCTTTGCAACAGGAAACAAAAAAATCAACCATATTTGACTTGTTCATATTAATGTTTTATTGAATTGTAGAAAAACCTAAACGGCGAGACAACTTTGATAACATGTATACTTGTGCTTCGATCATTTAAACATTACTATTCACAAATCGGTTTTAAGTAAGTATTATATCTAGACGTAGATAAAATTTAGCACATCGCGGCGGATAGTTAGAATTTTACAAAACGTCGTATCTAAAAAGTCTTAACACAAAAAACATATGTTTAAAACTAATTATAAGAATAAAATAATTAAAAAATAAAAAAATCAGCAACTTGCCACTATTCATGGCATTGCGACTGTGATTAATGAAAACTAAACTAAATTAACCGATAAAACCAAACCAAAATAACTTAAACATACAAAAAAACTGATGGTTTTGTTTGTATTTTCTAAAAGAAGAAGTTTACGATTTGGTTTGGTATTTGTATTTTCCAAAAAACCGAAAACCATGAACAGAACCAAATAACTGAAAAACATTTATTATTTAATGTTTGTTATTGAGAGGTGCGTTAAGCATACGATGGGGGTAGGTTCTTTGTTATTGAGGTTGTCTAAAATAGCAAAATTAAATTATAGTAGATGAATTGAATAGTATTGAAAAGCCATTTGGGTCATGGCAATGGTACACCAAATAAGGTATTAGGGGTTATACCAAGGTTTGATCCTTGGAAGGTGAGAAAAATAAAATGTGGATGAGAAGTTTGCCGTTCAAAAAAAAAAGAATAGTATTGAAAAGTTTAGTCACTCTCTAACCTTTCTAAAAAGTGAATTTTCAACCTTTCTTATTCATAAAGTCATGTCACTTTCTTAAAACTAATATAAAATTATAATCTACTACACACAAATACTATGAACCCAAGCTAATTGTGCCCTTATTATTTAAAATATTAGAACTCGAGAAAGTCCATTTGGCAACCACCTATGTCCACTTGGCTTTCATTACAATGGTGGTGATGGGTGAGGCAATGCCCACTCCTGGTAGGTTAGCTCTCATGGCCATGGTGCATTGAACCTAACTAGAACCACTTGTATACGTGATGTTCATTTCAACCCCAATCAATCACCATGCCTAATCATCAACTCTATCCAATCTCTTCAACTTACATATTTTATATATGTGATTGCTATCAAAATTGGGTTCGAGTTCACAATTATTGGATTTTTAAACAGAAGGTTGATTGAATGCCGACACGAAATCAACATGTTTGATAACAAGATTGGATATAATAAGACACGTGTATGGGTTCGCTTGTTTTATGATATGATTGAGTTCAATGACACCCATTCACTCTATAAAGACTTCTTCCTATGATCCAATATAAGATAAGATGAGAAAAATCTTGAGAAAAGATTGTCAGGGTAAAACTTTGGTTGTAGGCTAAAACCTAATGTATAACATGTATTTTGGTTTTAGATTTTAATAACCTATCATTTTCGGTTACAAACAGGATGATTATTGGAAAGGTTGTTTGGCAACGGACCAATTTAAGCTTATGAGTTAAATATTAGTTTTGTGCTAAAAAACAACAAACGTGTTAATTTAAGGAGGGTGCAACTATGCAAGCAAGCAGGGGCGAAGGATAAGAAGGGCCAGGGGTGGCCCTGGCCCCCCCTGTTTTCTGACGCAGTGGTATAAATTTGCGATTTTCATAGGTAAATTGAGTCCGGGTTGAGCTCGGCCCCCACTAATTTGCCACTACCGATCGAAAAAAATTGAGTCCGGCCCCCACCGATTCCGAAACCAAGCTTCGCCACTGCAAGCAAGTACTATAGAAGTTACAACAAAACTTTTTCGACTTGTAATACATTATTTATAAGCGAACGATTAATCTCGTTTCTAAAAAATCATAATCAAACATCAATATTTTAGATAGTTTATTTATTCCAAATAGATTTTTTTTTAACTACTTGTTCTTTTTCACCTCTAATTTGGTTCATACTACGAGGATTAAAATTCCTTGGCGGCATATGCCAAAGCGACAGGATCGTGAATCTCTCCACAATGATGTAGCCTAAACACTGCATTACTGACTGCAGTCGATCTCTATCCTTTAACTATTCACCCCTTAATTTGGACATGATTTTATAAATTTATTTAGTCATTTGTCTTTTGCAATCCCTAAACTAAACTAAACTTTGATCGGTCAAATACAAACTATTTTATACTGTTGAGAATTAATGGTAATCTTGACTTATAAAATAAAAAGTAGAGTTTTAGAAACACTTGGGTTATGTGATTTAATTGGTTGTGTTGACAAGTGAAAGCTACCCTTTCACCCTGGAAAGCATTGAGAGTTGAGGGTAATTGTGTACTTTTCAAATTAAATAAAAAATATCTAATGTCATTTTCTCATTTTTGTGAATTGTCAATAACAAAAGAAAAAGATAATTAATTAAAAAGGGATCGAAGTCCACTTATTAAAAAGGGATCGAAATCCACTTATATTTGTATGATTTTTCTTTTCCATGTATAGTTTATTGCCAATCGTAATGTTTTATTATGTCACCGTTTCCAAAAAAAAATATGTACGTGTTAGTTTTTTGTTTTATTCTTATTGTAACTGTTCATTCACTTGAATCTTTAATATTCACATGATATATCATATGTTCACCGTTTCCAAAAAAATATGAACGTGTTGTTTTTTGTTTTATTCTTATTGTAAGTGTTCATTCACTTGAATCTTTAATATACAGGATAATTTCTTGTTAGTTGTATAAGAATATTCTTAAAATTAATAATACTAGCTAAATGCTTGTAAATATTAAACACCACCGTTTCATCACTTCAAATTAAAATAAGTAAAAGTTAGCAGGTTATTAAGTTCACTTTTTATTTTTATAAATAACTTAAACCTTCTTAGGTGATTCCAGATTCTAATTTCAGAAAGCTTAACCATCTGTGACTAAATAATCTTCTGTCAGTTGAGTCAAAAGTATGTTGGCTTGTATACCCTTGTGTTGGGTTTGTGAACTCTTTGAGCTTGGGCTCAAGTTGGCGACAAGGAGAACAAGGGTTCGGGCCGGTTTCTTTAAGCACTTGAATAAAAAAAGAATCCCTAGTTGCAGTCGTGTAAGTAAGCTTCACACTAAAGCCAAACTCAGTGGCGAAGCTTGGTTCTCGGATCGGAGGGGGCCGGACTCAATTTTTTTCAATCGGTAGTGGCAAATCGGCGGGGGGCGGACTCAACCCGGACTCAATTTACCTACGAAAATTGCAAATTTCCACTACTGCGCCAAAAAACGGGGGGGGGGGGGGGGGGGGCAGGGCCACCCCTGGCCCCTATATAACCTTCGCCCTTGGCCAAACTACGTTGTTTCTTGCATGTTCGCTTATTTGTTTTCTTCGTGATAATCCTTTGCGAATGTGTCTTGCTGGCTTCTGGCCTTCCACGTAACGCTTAGAAACCTAACACCTTGAACCCTAACGATCGTTTTTTAAATAACACATAGTCACATACATTATCCTAATGACTAAACCACACAATTCATCACAATGACTAACCCGTTTGTATTTCCATTTAGGATCTCAGTTATGCCTCTATTTCACATGAGAGTATAATAACATCAAAACCTTAACAATAAAAATGTTAGCACCCAAATATAACGTGTACCTTATTTCACATAAGAGTAGTAGAGTACAATAAACATCAAAACCTTAACAATAAACATGTTAGCTCACAAATATAACATATAAGGTGTATCTCATGGTATAAATTCACGCAATTTATAACCATGTCTGATAAGCCTCCACAAACTTTGAATCAAAGCAAAACAAAGATGCACAATATACAACATGATAAAACTCTAAAAACAACATAATACAATAAAGGGTGCTAAATAAAGTAGAAACAACACCAAAATTGTCGAAAAAGTTACAAAATAAGAACGACTAAAAACTCCGGTCATATGCAGTATAACATCAATTGCTAACTCACAACACGAGTAAAAAATGTGTTCATATATCATTCTTAAGCAATTGGCAGTGTAAGAACATAGGAGACATGTCTCTTTTTTTTTTTTAAATTTTACCATTTTCCCTTGTAATCTTAATGTACAACTCCGCAAATTTGTAGAATATATATAGATAATAGACTTAGAGATATCACCATGAAAAGAGATGTATAGTGGTTTAGGTATGTTTACACCTTGATTGATTTGTTCTTTGATGTCTTCACGTTAAATTGATAGTTCATCAAGACTTCTCCCTAGTTACTCTTTGGTAGGGATTACTAAATGTTTCACTTTAAACCGATAAGAGATTACCACTTACAAATACACACTGGATTTGAATGACTATTACACATTAATCTTACAAACACTTTACTTTCTTGCTAAACTATGCGGTCGAAATTGGGATATATGTTAGAGGTAGGCCCGTCATGTATGATTTTGAATTACGGAGTTTTTATATACAAGAGTGGAGTCTTGAGTGATGAAAAAAAGGTTTTTTAAATAGATGTTAGATAACACTTTTGAAAATGTTGACAAGCAACTGATAGTCGATGAATAGCCTAGTTGCATCAACCATTCTCCTTTTTGGAGCAACTTTCTCTCGTAAATTTTTAGCTATTGGTTGTTGTATACAGGGGAGATCCTAGTCAATTTCTGAACCAATTGCAACGAATTTTCAGTACAAAGAAAATTAGAAAACTTGGATTTCTACACAAATTGTATAATCACTATCAGATTAACCTATTTGGTAGTATTAAGAATGATTAATCGGATAAGATGTGTAGAACACCCAAGAATGAATTTGATGTTGTTTTGGAAGAAGTGAAAACCCTATCCTTTGTTTATTTTTCGTATGTCACTTTGGAAAAAAAATATATGTTTTCCATCTGTTTTTGTTAACCAGTAAAACACATGGATCCCTTGTTTTCTTTTAATTGACAAGCCCAAAACTAATCAGGCCCAATAATTAAATAATAACCCATATCATTTAATTAACACAACAATTTGATGCATATTACAGGCCCAATCTAAAATAATTTATATACATTTAATTAAGTTCGTTGGGCCCATTCATAATCTATATCTATATTTACATTATAAAGAGGGAGAGATGGGTAAAAAGGTCCAAAATGTCAAAGTTAAGGTGGCAACTTAAAAGTCACAAGTGTAATTCTCTAAACTTAACCACTTTTCTTCCTTTTATGCCCTTGTCAATGCATTAAGATGTTTGTACCATGTGATGCATTAAGATGCTTGTACCATGTGATGCATTAAGATGCTTGTACCATGTGCTTTAACAATTTTGACATAAAATACTAATGCAATGCATCCCAACTTTGACATTTTGAAACCGTCTCCTTCCTTTAAGTTATTAATTACTAATTTACTCTCACACTTATCATCTTCTTGAATGTATTTCACTAATTGAGAATGTCAGTTTCAAATCCCTTCAAGTCTCGTGAAGTCTATTTATAAACTTTATGATCAACAAAGATTCACTTAATCTCCTATTTTTGTCAGCGGTTTCACCAATTTGTGTGCTATGGTTAGTCTTTTCATGCTTAGCTTCTTTTTATTCAGTTTTTGTTTCTTGATTAAGTTATATCAACTAGGCTGTTAAACTAAAAAAAAGCATGTTGATTTTTGGTTATTTACCTAGCTATCCTGTTTTTTGATGAGTATTTGTTAGTTAATTTTAAGTTTGTTGATGGATTTTCGTATATGTGGTTTATGTGAAGTGGGTGGGGTTTAGGATTTATTGGGTTTATCTTTTTTTCATTGATTTGGCGTTTGGGGTTTATTTCAATTCGGTTTTGAATAACTTCTTATATACTAATTTATGTGAAAGAGAAAATAATACACTTGTGTGTTACAATTCAATTTCATTTTGCAGGAGGTGGACCCCACCTTAGAGAACGAAAATATTGATAGACAGTGTGGCGTGGTTGTTAGGAGGTGCGTGTGAAGCTGGCATATATTTATAGTGGCTTTAGTTGTGCTTGGAGTCTTGGAATGTTTACTATCTTAAGCAAATTCTACAGTATGCTTGTGCCTACAATGGTTGGCCGAAGGATTTGGAAGTAAGTGATATCAATCATTCTGCTTTGGCATTCATTCTCAAAATATAAATGGGCGGGTTGGGTGATGGGTTAAGTCAGAACGAGTCCTTTGGTACTGGTCAAACGAGCCATGTCATGTTGGGTTGACCTGAAACATTTGTTTTCCAGATCTTCTTATATTTTTATAACAAAGTGTATCAAATATGATTACAAAACTTATATTAGTATAACTATAACCTTTATTTTTGTTTCTTATAAAATGACCATTTTTTGCACATTAAGAAAGACAATATGGGCTACCTTAAGTTTGCTTCCTTTTGAAGTTATCCTTATGATCCGTTACTACTCCATTAGAGAATCATTACCAGTGAACTTGAGCCTGTTGACATATAAATTGGGGATATGAAAACACACAAATACGTGAGGGAGGCTGTTGATGGTGAGACAACCAGATCTGAGTGGGCCCCAGTGGCGGATTCAGAATATTTTTTTACGAGGGGCACAAATTAGTCTAGTTAAAAGAAGGTGGATCAAAACAAGTCGGGTCAAAATGTATCGTCTAAATCCAATTCATACTTATCCGCTTAATGAATACCATAAAAATATTCATAAAAGTATTTCGTCGGTCATTTGTGATTGAAATTTGCCTTTCAAAAAAATAAAAAATAAAATATAATATAATAAATTTGAGAACATCAACGGAAGAAAAAAATAGTAAATCTATCGATCCTTAAATAAGAAAACATCACTTGATCTTAAATAGGAAAAAAAATCTATTAAATATATAATATACCATTTTGATAGTTTTAAAACCTATGTAAATACATAACAAATAATATCAGTAGAGTTTAAATTAATTATACATGTAATTTAAAGTCTTAATATATTGGCACGTAGCTTGTTTTTCATTTGGCAATAATATACCCATCCATAAAAATATTAAAAACCCGTGAAACTTTCTTTAGCTGGTGTATTAAAGGGTGAAATTGCATAGCTTTTCCTTGAGCGACAACCTCTTTTTTTATTTATTGGGCTGATCCTACGGTGGGCACCAGCCCACCATGTTTAAAGGTTACATCCGCCAATGGTGGGCCCACCACCTCTCCCACCGGAGCATATCCAGCAGCTTAAGACTCTTAGCCTCATATAATAACTCAGCAGGGTATTAATGAAGTGCCACTAGCTTCAAAACCTTCCATTGATAAAACTAGATTATAGTTGCCCTTAGGAAATGAACGTGATGTGTTTTGGTTGCCTTGAAGCAAGTTGTTAGGTTGTTTTGAACCGGTTCAGGGCTGCTATGATATGAAGGTTGCAAGCTCTTCAGTTGGGTTGTTTGGTGGAGGAGTCGACTGGTAATACAACTAAAAGCAAGAGATTTTGAATGTTGTTGTGTGTATAGAAGGTAGATAAAATGGGCGGTGGTCAATACTCCATGGGGTTTGAATGTTTTATTCATATGTGAATTTATTTGACACATGGTACAATTTTGTTTATAATTTAAAGAAGGTTTTGCCAAATTATTACGTTAAAGTACCCGATCACCGGACGGGTACTATGCGCTATATCACGAATAGAAACAAGCGCCACAGCATCGCGTACTATTGTTTTGTTTTAGGTAAGTGAAGAGGACCAAAGGATGCTAAAGAAATGGTAGATGCAATGAAATCCTTGGAGAACCAAACACTTGATTTAAAAAGAGAAATTGTATATGTTTTGTAGTCTAGGCATGCACATGTAAGTGGGGATTCAATGCTTTAAGTCTTGTAAAGATAACTACAATACAAGTATGGTAATTGCTACGATTTACTTATAAACATTTAAATTTTTTGCAACTGAGCTAATGACATGTTATTCAATAATGAATTTTACCATGTTTTTATATATTGTAAGCAACTGTTCGGACTGTTCCATATACTTTTGACCATTAGTTTTGTTATTTTTTATGAAAAGATTATGTTATAGGCCGACTTTGGAAAAGGAGCCACCTTTCTTTTGTTGTTGCCATAGTAGGTAGTGGTGAAGCTTGAATTTTAAGATGGTGAGGGGTTTAAAGTCACGAGAACAAAATTTACGCAATATTAAATAAAATCAGTGGGGCTCGGACTCAATATATACAAAATTTTCGGATAAAAACGGAGAAATTTACACTACTGAGCCAAAAAAACGGTGTAGGGTAGGGATTTATTAAACTTCGCCCATGATAGCGACTAACGGTGCTATAACGAACCGAACTGATGCAACCAAATTTATCTTGCTTATTCATACTGTCGTGTATTTATATTGTTATTATGTCTATTCTTTGTTTATATTTAATTTCTCTTTGTGAATTGATATATTAGTTGTTTTAGCAAATTGGTATTAAAAATAAATTACGTAACACCCGCCACACAATGGTTGCCTAAAACCATAACTAACCGCGGCAACGCGCGGGCAATCCCACTAGTCATTCATAAATATACAAAACCGATAAAATAGCTGATCGTATTAAAATAAAACGAGTATGCACCCCGCATCTCCTAACCTGTTTATTCTTTAATAAGATTCATTTAGTCGACAAGTTAATCCAATACCACTTAAATATATTGTTAACACTAAATTTACCAACATTATTTTGACTTAAATTCAGAAACATTGAACCAAAGGTGGTGCTTCGAAAGATGCCAAATCAACAAATTATCTCAATAAAGGCCTTAGCTTAGTTTGGAAGATCGGATTGGCTAACTTTGGTCAAAGTTGGTATGTGGTGAAACTGGTTAAGGTTATAAACTGGTTTTAGTGGATAAATGTTCAAACCTAGACTAATCAGTTATGGTCAGGTTGAAACCAGTTTGAAACCATACCGATATCCCAGACCGGCGGGTTGGGTCAGGTTGAAAACGGGTTGAGGTCAAACCGGTCTGGGTCCAAATGGATTCTCTGACGAGATACGTAATCGATATACAAACTAGTGGGTTGGGTAAGGTTGGAATCATGTTAGGTCAAAATGGTTTAGAAGGTGGTATATGGCCTGGTTATTAACCGGTTTTTTCACACCTCTAGTGAGTTGTGAGAAACCTGCTAGAGGAGGCAGGATACTATCAAGAGTAAACCGACCTTAATGGGCCAAGCTAGAGTGGGCTAGAATTCTAGAACCATCAACCCAAACCCAATATAAGAGTGCCATATAGATCCTACACTTCTTACTACAAGATATGCATTAATTTACTTCATGCACATTTACATTTGTTGTGTAAATTATCAAAAGTCCATGTAAAAGTGTATACAGTAACAACAAATTAATTTAAAAATTAAATCATTAGACCATGTCTATCGACTACAATTTTAATATGCCAAAAAAATTAGAACCAAAGTACCAAACAGCCTTTATTTAGCATACTCTCGTAACTAAAACAACATAAGAAATTGGAACACGACTTTAATATGAGTCGATCTTTATTCAACATTAACCCGTTTAGACCTAATCCTAACCAATATATTTCCATGTGAACGGAAAGCTTTAGCGAAACAAAAAAAACACTTGTTGTGAGCACGTCCAAATCGACTAAAGCTTCGTGTTCCCCGTTCACAAAATGACAACCTTCGTAGAGGATGTAAATCATTATGCCTGGCAAACGGGTTGGGTGGTTTAGTTTTTAGACCCGTTCAGATCCGTTCTTCAATTTGCACATGCCTGAAATGACAAAAGAGGTCACCGACTAACATAGTTCAATTATGTTCGTGTGTATTTGTTTATGTTTTCTAAATCATGTTCATCTAAGTTATTTATGTTTGTTTACGTTCATGAACTATCCGTTTAATTTTAAATAAACAAACATAAATGAACACGAACATACCTATTTCCTTAATGAACGATCATGAACACAAAAAAGTTGTTTGATTATATGTTCGTGTTTTGTTAAAGGTAAATGAATAAACACAAACATGCCTGTATTCATGTTTGTTCAATTCTTTACCGGACAAATTGCATGGATGATTTTTGTGATATGTTCATATTATGTTATTTGGTTTCTAAGTTTGAGAAATCATACCTTTGGTATTCAATTTTTTTTATAGAAATGCATTTTACTCTTTCAACTCGAACCCCTTCCATACACCTCATAATGGTTCTTCTCTTTTGCCTCCCCGTGTTAGTGTCCTCTACGCCACCAGCTACTTCGGACCATCAGAAGCAAAGGCGCTTCAATCAACAGTGTATTTTGCGAATTAGAAAGAGCAATCGACCCAAGAAACAACCCAATCAATGCAATGCTTTTGCGATGGACGCCATATGATATTGCCATGTCAACTAAGGAACAATGTTTTTATAACCGGACAGGACATTTTACCAAACGCTTTAAATGTTCACTAGTCGGACTGGCCAGACTGGTCGAACCAGATTAGGTAGCAAATTAATTTAATTTATAAAAACAACCACCGGCAAAACACTAATCGAGTCAAAAACAAAAGATTACAAGTGCAAAACCATCGTTCCCATTAAAAAACCAATAAAAAGGAAGCCGAACAATATCGTCAAAAAGGCATTCTCGCTTCAACAATTTGGTTTGATGGACCACATCATTCCCTTTCATTTCCAAATTGCCCATCAAGCGACAAAAAAGATCGAACTCACCTAGTCTTTTTAGCCGCCTAAAGATTAATAGATTCGAACCATTCCATTAATGTTACTGTGGTTGAGTCTGTAATTCCATGAACACTTCAGACAGAGTTTATGACATTCAAATAGCCTAAGCTTCAAGTACCACATCATTTCATAAGTTAATCCTTAAGGGTTCTGATCAAAATCAACTATTACTTGAGGGCCAAAACTGTAGTGGCCAGTTCAATAATTACTAAAAACAAACCATCTATCCCAAGAGCCAAAAGTGCTCTATGAAAACATGTGTACGCACAATATGTAACTAGTTCTATACCCGTCCACTGGACGGGTATATTAATGGTATAATGACACTTAATTAATTTAAACAAACCAGAACATGTGGGATTTTTTTTATATCAAAAGCGTTTATATTTAGATGTATATTATGTTTAAAAACGTACCACACGCCTTAGCAACACATCAAATCAAATCGTCTGGCGTCTTTGTAGTTGGTTTGAAAGCCACCATGCTTTCAGCAAGTTCCCTAATTGTCACCATTTGTGATAGTTGCAAGCTGTACATAATTTTCAAATGTTTTATTTATTATAATGGCATATGCTCCTATGGTATGCAGCAATAGACATGTTAAGGTAAAAAAAACGAACTTTTAGCAGGTCAAGTTTTCTTTTTTTTTTGTCTTATGAACACATCGAACAAGTAAGGGTCAAAATTGGTAACGTTTAATTGCTACGTTTAGGTTTGACAGCACTTTCTGTTTAAACATTTAGAGATGGTACTTGTTTTCTAACACCACATAATTCCTTTGCATGCGCTGTTCATCAACTCCATACCTTTTCATCTTGCTCAAGTTATATTTTGTTTAATATATGCTCATACTTCACTTCACCATGCCATTTCGTCTCTCCGACAGTGATTCAAGAAAAGCATAACATAGCAAGGTGAGAGGTAGAGTATGTTATGGCCCACTGAAAATTGATGGGTGTTTTGGGTTGATCCGTAACCATCTTTTCGCCAAAAAAAAATTATAAAAAAAATGTTTTAACTACGATTATGTAACCGTTATCATCATTCCAATAACAATATAAACGATTTAAGAAGGTTTTATGCATTAAAAATACACTTTAGGCGACTTTAAACCAGTTCAACCTATTTCTTGTAAGCTAAAATTATTTTTACCCGTCTAAAACATAACCCAATCGACGCATTTAGAAGTAAAACGGAATAAAGTGAGTACCTGATCCATCCGACAATTGATTTGTATGGGAAAGATCGCACTGGATACTGGGGAAGAAGAATGCAGGTTCTTTTTTTTTTAAACGACAAACTTCATTTCATTCCACACCAAAATTATTTACATGACTTCTAATAGCAAGGTGCTAATTAGAATAAGTGCATCAGCCAAAATTACAGGTTCTTCTCGTGGTTTGTGCGAGGGGAAACGACTATATCATTACTTACCGGGGAGTACCCAACGGTGTTAAACTGCAAAGAAATTGGATAGTGGCCTCAATCCTTCCCCGTATGTAGGATGTTCAGGTCAAAAGAAAATCCATTAACCTCCTCTTCTAGAACCTCATATTCACTCAATGGCTTAGATTGCTTAATTGTTCTTATTTAGGAGGAACATTTTTTTTATGGGCAAAAGACTTTCATTCCAAACCAAACATATATACAGACTTCTAAGAGCAAGGAGCTAACTAGACTAGATACATCACCCAAAGACACAGTTCTCTGGTTCTCCCATTCGATCGTGCGACTCTTTGCCCGATTCCGCACCCATATATAGGACACAGTTTTAATGCGCTCATCATTTGTTCCAAAACCGCCTTTCTCCATTTGAAGACTTTTTCGTTCTTTTGTTTCCATATAACCCAACACGACGTGAGAACTGCTTGTAGCGCCTTTTGCTGTACATGGCCGAGCCCGTTTGTTTTATGAATTCCCACAAGATCCATGAACGTGAACGCGAAAATCGGTTGCACCCTGCAGGCTGCACCATTCGCTAACGTTGTCCCATATGTTTTCAGCGTAGAAGCATTCTGTAAACAAATGTGTTAGAGGATTCTGCACTACCCCCACAGCGTCTGCATATTGTCTATATCGGACAATTTTCTTCCGTTCTAAACCAACAAGGGTAGGCAGACTGTCCTGTTCCGCACTCCAAGCCATTAAATCGACCCTTCTTGGAACCTATTTACACCGCGCTGAAAAGTTAACATCGGGTTCCAGCGCCCACTTCCTAAGGTCAAGTAGATGCTCTGAGCGCTGATTTCAGATTGTTACACTGCTTGGACCGGTTCCCTTTAACAAAGCCTATTTCTCAACCCATTCGTTTCCGACCCGCTGCAGCCTTTCGGCCACTGTGCTACCTTTATTTGCCTCCGTAACAAACAGGTTTGGGAATATCGGCTTCTCTCAATCCAGAAGCGGATGGATGTACCATCTTCCAACCCTCCATCAATTAACCAATAGACTTTAAGGGGAACATAATAATATATAATAAGATCAAAACAAAATTAACTTGATGACAACTTAGCTTCTTAAAAGGAAAAACATATTCATAATATCCAAACAAAAGCAAAGTATTGTTCCAAAACAAACGCAAAACATCCAAACTTCCCAAAAGAAAACCATGTAAAACGTCTGATAAGCGATAAAAAGATCTCATAGATTATCTAATCAAACAAACTCATGCCAAAGTCATCATCTTCCTCCTCTTCCGGCTCTTCCTTCTTCGTCTCAGCAGGTGCAGCTGCGGCTGCAGCTGGTGCGGCAGCATCAGCAGCAACTGGTGCAGCCACAGCAAACTTACTTGGATCCTGCAATCAATTTTTTGTTCATATTAACACCATAAACTGTGCAAGTCATGATCAAAATAACTTAAATGTCTTTAAACTTACAGCCAGGTACTCCTTCACTTTGTCAGCCAATGGGAAAGAGTACTCAGTCTCAACAGCAATGGCCAACAAATTCTTGTAACCGTTGATCAACATGTGAGGTGCAGCAGCAATGGTTGGGTAGTGGATAGCCAAGGCCAAGGAAGTGACCATGGACACACCCAAAGCAAACTTCTCAACCAGGTCATCTTCGGTCAGGTCAAGCACCTCTGGGCTGAAGACAGAACCGTTCTCGTACACGGATAGAACCACTAGACCGTATGAGAATGGCCTGATGCCAAGTTTGGCGAGAAGAGCAGCCTCAGAAGAACCCACTTTGTCACCCTTCTTGATAAGCTCCACAGGGGTGATAATTTCGACAGTACCCTTGTTAATCTTGGTGGGGATGTTAAGAACCTACAAAATACGAAGTAAAAAAATCAGATTATACTGAAAAACTATTCGTATAGTTGAATCGTAATTATACAAAAACTAATAAAATGAAGTGTTAACCTGGAAGAAAGAGGTCTGAGATGGATCAAGACCAGTGTTGCCAGGAGGGACAACGACATCAACTGGAGCCACAAGACCGACACGAGCAGGAGCTCCGACCTTGTACTTAGCAACCTCCTCACGGACCTCCTTCAAGTCACCCTTGGTGAAGATAAGCCCAACATTTCCCTATAATCCAGGAGCTCACACCACATTAATTCAATAAAACTACTGGTATAAGTTTCATCATGATTCATGATCATACAAAAACCAATTTAAAAAACAGAAGTTTCGTCATGTGCATACACTACAACAATAACAACCAACTACAACCCTCTTAAGTATCACTCAATAATTCAAGTTATAATCATCATCATCATCATCATCAAAAGTTTAATCATGTTCAAACATCAGAACAGTTACAAGAGAATACACTCAACTTTGTCACACAAAAGCACATTCAAGAGAACACAATTTATCTTAGCAACCACATATGTTATTAACATAAGATCTACCAATCTTGGTTTTAAAAAGCGCGCTCTTAAGCGCACCTAGGCGCAAATCCTTGCGCCTTATGTAACCCTAGGCGAGCAGTGTGCAAAAAGCGCAAGAAAAGCGCAAAAAGCGCACGAAAAGCGCAAAAAGCGCATTTAAAAAGCGCAAGAAAAGCGCGCTTTTTGTACACATGATATTTTTGTGCTTAAAATTGTTATCCATGTAGCTAAAAAGGTTGTACATTTTAGTTAAATCATATATATACCTTATTTGTATCTATATTTTGAGTAAATAATGCTAAAAACCTATAGCATATATAAAAAAAATTATATAATTGTTTTGCGCCTCGCGTACGAAAAGCCCACCGCTTTTGCGATTTGCGCTTTGCGCCTCGGTTTTAGACCTCATCGCTTTTGTGCGCTGTGCGCTTTTTAAAACCAAGCTACCAATTTCAATTATGTCCATACATCATAACAATAACAAACAAATCAGAATCAATTAGCAATCTTATATGTTATTCATTTTCTCCATATATCATAACACTAACAACAAATACATTTTAACTAAAATATAACTCAGTAGCACAAACTTATAGAATATCTCTAAGTAACAAAAAAACAAATTTAATTATAGACTATCATTTGTTGTTAACAACAAAATTCAAAATCCATTTACATATAACTAAGACACATAGAAAGAATCCTGTACATATATCTTAAATAAACCAAATGGTTATCACTTAACAATTTTACATGTTACATACCCATTAACCTAACAATTTCAATTCCAGCATAATAGATTAGAACAAAAACAAAAAATACATAAAAATCAACCTAAACATTTCATTGTATATACACAAAATAAAGTTGTATCTAACAATAATCAGCACAACAAACACAACCAACAAAACAACATAAATAATAAACCAACTATCTAAAATAAATTAAAACAAAACAAACGGAATAGAGATAACTTACAACAAGGAGAGGGATAAGGTTAAGATAAGCCTTATTCCCAGTCTTCTCAGAATGCATTCGAATAGACCTCTTCATCATAGTATTCTTCCCCATAAGAATAACAGAGTCACCCCTCAACCCCTGACGAATATTCTGAAGTTGGTTCGACCCAACATTGTCAGCAGCAGCAACAAGCACCTGGGTGTAGTCATCCAGAAGCTGGCAGAGCTTGTGGTCGTAGGCAATCTTCTTATCAGCCTTTGAAACCTTACCCATTTGTTTGGTTTTTTGTTAGAATAATAATAATATTAAGGGTATCTAGCTATGAACGGAAGAGATGGTGGTTACAAAACCGAGGGCCAAGACAGCTACTCGGGTGGTGCTGAAACAAGGCGGACAGCTGTTGGCTGTCTCTTTAACCTCTTCGATTCAAGACTAATAGGCGGCGGAAAGAGAAAGAGAGATGGTGTAAACCCTAACTGCAGAACGTGTGATCGTGATTAGGTTTGGGTTATATTAATAGTATTGAAACCCTAATTGGTGTATTGGGCTTTTTATGTATACTGGGCTTGGGCTGTTTTTATTGTCTTGAGATAATAATATTGGGCTAAGTTTACGATTTGTACGTACATACACACACATACAAGTAGAGATATACTTATTTTACATATAGAAATTTAAAGAACAAAATGAAAATGAAAATGAAAATGAAAATGAAAATCTTTGGGATTAGACATGACGTTTCTGCGTCAATTCGTATATATTGAGTAATGTTGGGATTAAATGAAACTTTTTAGTATGAACTACGCAATACAATAGGTATACAACAAAGGTGACCCCAAATCGTTAGATGCATGCATTACCATTAATTAAGTCATTAACACTATATACAACCCAAAATTACAAACTGAAAGACAAACAAATCTAATATAGGATTCTCTTCAATACAGTGATTCAAGACAACACCACTCAGCCAATCGTCAAGACTTACCTGCAAAGCAATGTCTTCTTAAGGCAAGTATACAGAGACAGAAACGCAAGAACGTTAACTACTACTTAACGAATGCACTGTTCAATCCATTCCAATATTCTATAGACATGACACCAACATCTAAATAAAATATGACACATACCACAATTTAAATATTCCTCTTCATACTGTTGTTTAAAACTGACCCAAATGTTAGCTGTAGAAATAAGTTAACATCTAAAAGTTGACTTTCCTGGTCAAAATGAACACTGACTTTGACAGAAGTCACAGCTCAAAACGCCGAGTGAGGGAGTGAAGTGCCCCGTTGTGCCAACCGTCACCGGGGCCTCCTGACCAACCTCCCGACCTAAAACGCGCACATTGAATATGAATGTCAAAAATACCTAGTAAAACCTACCCAAACATGCAGACCATATACAGAATCCAAGTATCTGATCAAAATTAAAAGTTAATAGCATAATAGGCTAACCTATACATGGATAATACAATAGTTGGCCTACTATTGTATACCACCAAACTGGACTATTTTGTATTTTATATTTCAAAAAAGGAATATTGTCTACACTGATCCCGGATGTTTTCGCTTGGCAATTTTAGTTGCGACCCGAACAGAAACATCTTACTTTTAAGCGTGACTTATAATTTTTTTCTTTTCTGAACAGTAACTTTTTACACCTAAATACGAAATTCGGGCAAGCATCATACCACATACCACCGTACCACTAAGTCGTGACTTACACAATCCAAACACCAAACACTTACCTATCAACACATCCCTAACTGGGCCTGCGGATCAAGCTCTAGGATGTCTAGCAACATCTGTTCACTGGGCATTTGCTGCTGATCATATAGAATATACGACTAATAAATAGTACATCGTAACCGATTATACGTAGGCAGTTTCTCCAAAGCAGCCCATTGTAACGTCCCTTCGTCTCCTATCGAGTGTCGACTACTCTAACCATCGTGGCTACCATCACCACCGGTGGCAAACGCGTCCATCCGCCAACGTTTCAACTATAACTCGCATGAACCACCATCGGCAGATGCATCTCACGCCTGCAAACCAACATTTGAAACATCAAAGCCTAAAAGAACATTCCTATTCGTCTCACCCCCGCTACGGCTAACTGTTGGGTGACGGCAGTTTGGCATGAGAATAACATATTGCTAGCTGCTTACAACATTGTTACTTAAACTCTACTCCAAAACCGAACGGAAATTGAAGAATAACGATCAAACTAAACATTAATAACCTAATTTTACCTCAAAACATAACAGAATTTAAAGAATTATTATCAAACTAAACATTAATAACCTAATTCCACCACCTATCAATCAGTTTTCAACTTAAATGCTACTAAAAAACCGAAGAATTACGATCAAACTAAACACAAATTGAAATTGTTATGATAACATTGATACCTCGCAGTTGGTTTTGAAGACGGTTGAGTTCGAAACGGACCGAGTCTAATAATACAGAAAACAACAATAGAGACGCGATATTATTATTACATACAACTACCGATTTCACCAGCTAGCTACAATCCTAGCTACATATCTCTACAATACAGACCACAACTTACCCTAATAATAATCATCAGACAAACTGAAAAAGCTATTATTCCTAAACATTTAATCTCAATTAGTTCAGATAATTCCAAATTCAATATAACTAATCAAACAAAACCAATAAAAACAATCCGTACAGATTTATGAGTATCCCAAGCAAGGCAGACAGCGGAGAAACATATCTGGAATGCTTAAACGTATCACCAACACGAACAGCATGATATCCTCCTCTCCTATAATCCTCTGTCCCTTCATCTTCTGATGTGTACTCGCTTCCCTCACTCCGAGTACACATTACACACCTGTGTAGAGTTCCCATTATATGAACTCAATCCCACATAAAATCCCTCATTTCCAGCCAATATTTTACTCAAATCAATCCGCTCGAACAACAACGGGTTAACCGGCCGATTTTCCCCAAATCTATTCAATCTAATCTCCAACCGCCTCGAACCCGCTTCATAATCAATCCAAACTTGCAACCTAGCATCACTATTTAACCCCAAATTCACATTAGACAAATTTAACACCTTCAAAGACACAAAGTTATTCAAATCAATCCCAACATGATTCCCATTAATATCACCATACTTATCATCAATCAATGTATCAAATTCAACACTCAAGAACTTATTATTACCCTCATTTGAAATCCCAAACGACCCATTACCATTAAACAAACGATACCCATTTGCAAACACAACAAACGGGTTTGATAACATTTTTAGATGCTAGCAAATACGGTCAAATAGGTTGATAGTTGCCCATGAATTTTTGGTTTGAGTTAATAGCCAAATCCGACCCTGGGGTTTGACCAATATTGCCACATCCATCCATTTTGAGAATTTATGACAACTGGGCCACTGTACTTTACAGTTCTTTGCCAGATCAGTCCAATTTACAAACCTAGTTAAATAATTCTGTTAACTCGAGGGCATTTTAGTCATTTCACCTATTAACTTGTTTTCTTATTTCTAAAAAAAATGGTGGGTGTGGGAATCGAACCAGGGTGCAAACCCGGTTCAAACATTAACAACCACAATTTCCACCACTGGGCTACGCCCTTGTTTGTATTTACAAAAGAAAACATAATTTATAAACCCACCAATACCCATCGAATCCAATCCAATATGGCCTCTCTAACCCCAGTCATAGAAAGCCTTCAAAACATGAAATCTAGGTTTTCAGGAGATCTCCTGCGGGTCCTACGACATATGACTCTGTCTATGTGTAAAAATCATGAGCCTGATGCTTTAGTTGGGTTGCAGAAATGGGTATTGGGTGCGTTTTATCCTTTATTTGTGGAAGAAAACCAAAGTGTGATTGATGATAGTAGACCTGGACCGTTGTCTTAGATTAAAGGGCTTGTGTATCAAGCACAAGGTCAGTACGAAAAGGCTGATGCTCATTTCACACATTTATTGCAAACTGAAGAATCACTTGGTTCTATGGGATCTGAAGGTGTACAATTTGCTATAGATCGTATAATTGAAAGTTACAGTGCAGTTTCAGATTGGAAATCTCTTGAATCCTGGCTATCAGAGTTGCAACTGCTTCGTGCTAAGCATGCTGGTAAAAGCTACTCTGGTGCTCTAACAATGGCAGGAAATGAATTAAATGTGATTCATGCTTTAGCTCATTTTGACGATGGTGATTATACGTCAGAGAGGCCATATTGGATTGGATTCGATGGGTATTGGTGGGTTTATAAATTATGTTTTCTTTTGTAAATACAAACAAGGGCGTAGCCCAGTGGTGGAAATTATGGTTGTTAATGTTTGAACCGGGTTTGCACCCTGGTTCGATTCCCACACCCACCATTTTTTTTAGAAATAAGAAAACAAGTTAATAGGTGAAATGACTAAAATGCCCTCGAGTTAACAGAATTATTTAACTGGGTTTGTAAATTGGACTGATCTGGCAAAGAACTGTAAAGTACAGTGGCCCAGTTGTCATAAATTCTCAAAATGGATGGATGTGGCAATATTGGTCAAACCCCAGGGACGGATTTGGCTATTAACTCTTTTGGTTTCTACTATCCAACTCTGTTAAAAAGTGACTTTAAATTACGGTGCTAAAGATGTGACAATTTCAATCCATTTACTTGCGAATGGGTCGATATGGGCCAAATAAAATTTTAGATTCTAATGGAAATGGGTGAAACAATTTGAAAGTTGCCCATGTCGGTATATGGTGTATAAGAAAACTATTTTATTACCCTTTTCTTTGTAATACATGTGTTCATTATTTACAAAAAAATTGAAAATAGGGATAAAACTGCCTGAAGCCTAAAACAACTCGATTCATCACGGCCCAGCATGTGTTGAACCGTAATAAAATGACCCGTTGCATCCCAACCCAACAACAACCAGCCCTTTAAGTTTTAACCAACCTTCGTTAGTCATTGAATCCATTATCGTCATGTATCTTTTGATCTTTGCCTGGCTTTCTTTTTCACCGCCTTTAGGCATCAACTCTGAACTATAACCTGGAAGCATCGAGAACACCTGCATGAAACACAAGCAAAGTATAAACATGAAGCTGCAGAGAAATACTAATATATGCATATCTTTGCGCCTTTTTTAAAAATATTATATTCAAATAAACCTGGTTGATTGGACCCATTTTCAGAATGTTCTGAAATTGCTCATACATAATCCTCACTGTGAAATTCCCTTGTGATATCTGTTTCAGAAGCTCAGGCTGCTGATCCATAGGAACATCTTCTTGAATTTTGTCTATGAATCCAGACAAGTCACCCATTCCTAGTTAAAAAAGCAAAAATGTAATGTAAAAAAATTAATAATACTAAAAGAGGAAGGATTATCCACCATTCTTGTAAGCAGACTTCATGTGCAAATAAAAATGCGAACCTAAAAGACGGCTGACAAACGTTTTAACATCAAAAACTTCAAATTCATCCATATGTTCACTGGTTCCAATGAATATGATTGGGCTTTTTGTTGCAGCAACTCTGCATATAGGATGAAAAAAGATTAGTGAAATGAAAAGGAAGTTAAATTACAAATTCAATTTCATTGCACAGTTTAATTATTACAATCTGTGCAACTACATGCCTTGCAAATTTCAACCCATACTGCAAAAAGAAATAAGATATCACCATATAATTCAACTTGCCATAAAGGGAGAGGGATATACTCCTTTATTTTTGTAATCGCCACCGCGGTTTGAAGCTACTCCTCCCGGGCTGCCAACACCTCTATTACCATAATCATTCCTGCTGCCACCGAAATAACTGCCTCAAATTGTAACCCGGTATTGTTTTATCAGATACCCCGTACGCCTTTCTGATTGCGTTCTCAGGATTGGTCCAGAAATCGCGCTGCTCGCAGAACAACAAATAAGTGAGTAACAAATTTAGATAACACTTTAACATATATGAATTAAGAATCTCACCTCATTTAATATATTTTCAAATAAATGAAATCAGAGATAATCGGGGACTTCATGACTTAAGTGACCGTCAAATATAGCAAACAGACCAAGCTCATTATCATCAACATTCTTGAACTGTGCAAATACAAAATCGTCCATACCAAACCAACATTGCAAACCCAAGTTCTAAGTTAAAAGGGCAAACCTATAAGTTAACAAATTTAGGAGGCTCAGAGAATGATAAAGGCGACTGTTGACAGTCGTGGCCAGAAAAGGCCACCAACGGCCCCCGTAAATGTATTTCAAATAGTGCATAAAGAAAAAGTCACCATGGCTGCAATAGGGGTTGCAGGCAATAACCTGGCATCCTCCATATTTGCCACGCCACAACAACTTACTTAGCTAATAACTCATCATAGCCTCGTATATACCAGAATCCATTTTAGGGTTTAGTATGGTAAACCCTAAATTAAAATAATAAAACGGATTTACATCCCCAAAACAAAAGATTTAAGAATTACTATGGTAAACACTGACAGATTTATGTCATCCTCAATATCATCTTCAGTAACAAACGAAACTACAATATATGCCACAAATTACTGTTCAAATGCATTCGATTAATAATATAGTATAATATATAAACCGGAAATGGTACCCGAAACCAAAAGGAAATCAGAAACCCTAACCAAAAAAAGCCTGATGGGTTATTGGGTTTCTTTATTACATGCACCACCACCCAGTAATCAGCATCACCACCCACAAAAATCTAATGTAACCAGAGGTCAAAACATCCCCATCCCCATCGTCCACCTTTTAAGTAATGGATTAATATATAGTAGTAGGATCTGAATGATTAGAGATGAACTTACCGTACCACCGCCGCCGCCATGAACGGCTGTGAAGCCACCGGCAACGGCGTGGCAAGCCCACCACCTCTATGTTTGTCTATACTCGCCAGAAATGGCACCCGGCCGGGAAAAAGCCAGCAAAAGATTCATGCAAACAGGATTACAGGTCAGATCTACCATACAACAGCACCGCCGCCAAAGGCGGCCATAAACGCCACCAAAGGTTGTAACCAGATCCCACAACATCCCCCATCCCCATCGTCCACCTTTGGCGGTGGATCTGCCATGATGTATAACAGAGAAAGAGAAGGCCGGTGGTGGATCTACCATGATCCAGAGCTGAGACGGTGGTGGATGAGCAGAGAAAGAGAGGAGTAGTGATGTTAGAGAGTGAAAGAAAGAAAGAGAAGATAAGGAGGAATCAAATGAGCTACAATATGATCCACAAAAACAAACGAAATTACAATATGCCACTAATTATACTGTTCAAATGCAAAGGTATATTATTATAGTTAAATTTAACTATAATAAATATACTTGATAAGCCTTGAATTACACCTCTGATGAATTTCAAACATACTAATATTCATGTTAAAATTTATACAATTAACTTGGCTCGGCTATACTTTGTGTAAACTGATTTCAAGAGAAGTATTAATTAGATATTTTCGAATAAGTTTCCAATCACAAGTTATACATTTAATTTAGTTGAATTACAGGCCGATTATTTATAAAACTAGTGTGTCTCAAACCCGCGCGTTGTGACAGGGAACAAAGATATCAAAAACGCATTATTTGTCCATTATCGCTTTCAATTCTCATCGAATCTTATTGTGCTTTGTTGATATAGTATTATATTGGATATTAAGTCTGGAACAATAAACATACCATGTTTGTATACAAAATTTCAACACCACTCAAGCAAAACGATTACATACGGATAATACCACTCAACTATGACTTCGTAACTGATACAAGTTTTATAAGTAAATAGTCCGAACTTGAACGCCAGAGTGTTTTGGGATACACTGATTAAACTAAACATGCTTTGCATGATACAAGTATGAGGAAAAAAGCTTGAACAGAAGATTCCGTCATCAACCCTCCACTACTCTTTCATAAAAGAACATGTTTACTCATAGGATAAATAATTATATCAAATGAAACTTTGTGCTCCAGTCTTTAGGAAAAGCTCAGTTTTTATCTTTAATTATATCTGCAACAAAACATTCAATATCAAGAACAGCCTAGATTTCTCTTTGGAAATACGCGTAAAGCACCTTTAGGATGCCAATCTTGTAACTACACTAAGGATGGATCATTTCTCTACACTACATTTTTTTTCTCTAGCTCCAAGTCTCACCATCTGTGTCCTCCCTTCAAGTTTGTGCAGCCTTATCCAGTCCACCCGTATAGATTTTTATTGTTCAACAGATTCCAAACATATTTTGATATCAAATCAATATTCATGGATTTCAAAATATTTATTCCAATATTCCGTACGAAGCTGTAAATTAAGGTGACAACATAAAACAAAGCTGCAAATAAGGTTCATAATGTTACACAATATAGTACAAGTGTATCGATTTCCATCAGCACGCAAACACATCCGTGTAGTCCATCATTAGCCAAATTAGTTCTTTGCTATGTATATAACTTACGATTAAAAAGTGTTACCCAAGTTCCTTGGTAATGGGAGGTAGGCGTAGTTTACAACAACTGGAATTCTGTGGTGACTTTGTGAGCAAAAACAATATCAAATTTGAACACCTGAGTCATTGCATCAATCTTTAGTCGACCAAAATATCATTTTCATCTAAATTGAGGGTAAGTTAGGGTTGCCCTTACAAAATCGCATAAAACATAAAAGCTCACCTAGAATATTCATCAGATATAGTATTACAAAATCGCACGTTTAATAAGTTTAATGTTTTAATTTCATTGTTCCTTCAAGTTTGTGCAGCCTTATCCAGTCCACCCGTATAGATTTTTATTGTTCAACAGATTCCAAACATATTTTGATATCAAATCAATATTCATGGATTTCAAAATATTTATTCCAATATTCCGTACGAAGCTGTAAATTAAGGTGACAACATAAAACAAAGCTGCAAATAAGGTTCATAATGTTACACAATATAGTACAAGTGTATCGATTTCCATCAGCACGCAAACACATCCGTGTAGTCCATCATTAGCCAAATTAGTTCTTTGCTATGTATATAACTTACGATTAAAAAGTGTTACCCACGTTCCTTGGTAATGGGAGGTAGGCGTAGTTTACAACAACTGGAATTCTGTGGTGACTTTGTGAGCAAAAACAATATCAAATTTGAACACCTGAGTCAATGCATCAATCTTTAGTCGACCAAAATATCATTTTCATCTAAATTGAGGGTAAGTTAGGGTTGCCCTTACAAAATCGCATAAAACATAAAAGCTCACCTAGAATATTCATCAGATATGGGTACATAATTATGCATCTGAAGAAGTAAATACCTGAGGGGGGTAATTCTTCTATATAGGACAGAGGCGTCACTCCAGCCCAACCTTATGGAAAAACCCTGTTCTGCAAAAAGAGAACACCGTTAGGACTCGCCACAGGATAGGGGGTTATCCTGTGACCACCCTCCGGCGTGAGAATAAGTACGGCTTTTAAGTATTGTGAAAGTAGGGAGAGTAGGTTAAGAGTGATTGCATATCCCATTGCGTTTACCTGTGTCTTCTTTATATAGCCAAAGCTATCCTCTATTATCGCAACGGTTGTTCCTCTAAGCCCTGAGATAATCATTATCGCCTTCTTCTCTTATAAACCGGTTTGGTTGTTCAAGACCTATCTGTTATCGTTTATACTTATTTATCGCCCTTGATCGTTATTGTTGTTCTAGAAACGGTTAGGCCGACTTTAGTGGGCCTGACTTTATTGGGCCTTATCAACCTTGCATGTTATTGAGGTGGGCCAGCCTAGTCTGACTGGGCCCCTACCTCGTCATGTCCCCCCAGTCTAGTGATAAGAGATTTCGAGTATTACTAGACTCCAAAAAGAAAAAATGTACGGAAAAGAAATACTTAGGGGGCCACATTGTAAATCTTCATTGGGATTGGTACCGCATGACCTATGCACGTGCCTTTGACATCATCACACCTGTCCCATCAGCCGTTTCTGAATAGTCCGACTGACAGGGGAAGCGACTGTTGGCGGTTCAATTTCAAATTTGAACCGTTGTCAACTAGTGCTATAAATTTGCCAATTCAGGGGGCTTGCATAATCCTATCTTCAAAAGAAATACTTACTTTGAAAATCATCATCCCTGAAATGGCACCCAAAGCTGGTTCTACGCGCACAGTCACGAGTGTTGCCGAGATCAACTGTATATGGTCGCTAACGGTACTTGAATCCTTTCTTGGGGATTATAAAATTCCTTCGGAGTGGAATCCGGTGCTCCCTGATAGGGACGACGTAGCTTTTCCCTTGAAACCAGGAAAGCTTACCCTGTACGGTGAATTTTTCACTTTCTCCCACTTTCGTCTTCCAGTTACCAAGTTTGTGTGTAATCTATTGTCATACTATGGTGTCAACATATCCCAATTGCATCCGTTGGGGCTAATTAAGATTCGCCATTTCGAATTCTGTGCCCTAGGGCTTGGGATGACGCCCCGTCTAGAGGTGTTCCGTGCTCTGTACGTGTTAAAGTTTAAACACGAATATTTTACCTTCGACCGCCGTCCTGGGGCGTTATCTTGCATAGAGAACTTCCCTCAGAGCGTCAGAGACAAAGAATGGAGGAAGAAGTTCTTCTATATTGATGAGCAAATTCTACCAATTGCAGCCCCTATTAGGTATCCAGAGGGGAAACTATCCGATGTGTGTCCGGCTCCCGCCGTGTATGAGAAAGACCCGTTGTTCATAGCTCTGACCAATAACCCAACGGAATGTACTAGCATTCCGGAGAGGGCTATGGTTGCAGTGGGCATGAGTCGTCTATGGTTGGATGACACCGTTTATCCCGAGTACCGCCGGGAGGATCAAACGCGATGGCAATATTTTGACGTGTTGGACCCTGCCACGGCTCACCTCCTGGTGGAACATGACCGTCCCCTTGGGGCTTCAGAAGCCGACGTTCTTAGCCAGACGATAGGCAGTTTCCACATACCGATACCCGTGAAGCAGACGGGTGAAGCGGGTCCTTCGGAACCACACGTTCCTGTAGACGCAAGTGTTGGCGTTGATGTGTCCAGAGAGAGCTCCTTGGGTCCCATTGATGCGGACCCGTTGAATGTGGCGATGCCGTAGGAAGATGTTGCTTCAGGGAAAAAGAAATCCAAGAAGAGGAAGAAGATTGATGCCGCTGATGTGGATTTGCTGATGGCTAAAAGGCAGCAGCTGAAAGTGCTGAAGGAAAAAACCCTCAGTAAGTTTGCCGACTGGATATGCACGTGTTTACAGTAATGTTGGCTATTTGTACTGACAGGGTAGTATGTCCTTTGTAGGTGCCAGGATCGGTGTAAGTGACTCTCCCCCGGATGCCCTGACAGGGTTGTCCGGCTCTGATGCTGGTGGGCCGTCCATGCTGCCACCCTCTTCTAGTAGTCCGGAGGTGGTTACCAGCGCAACGGAACCTTTGCCATCTTCCTCCCTGGGAATTACTCAAGCCGGGTCTGCTAGTGCTATTATCCCTACCGGCACGGCGTTAATGGATGCCCTGACTACTGGACCCATTGTTACTATTGCCGAGACTTCTCCTCCTCCTGCGGTGTCGACTACAGTTGCTTCCGTGGATGTTCCATTAACTCAAAAGCCGACCTTTACTTTGTCAGCTAGTACTGTCACGACGCCGGTTGGTGCGTCTGGACAAAGTTTTTCTCAGCTACTGCGAGATGTTCAGAGGCATCCTATCAGGTTTCCGGGAGGAATCCGCACTGGGGAACAGATTGAAGGTGTATCATCAGATGAAGTACCTCATAATACTTATCTTCCCGGGATCAATTGGCGTCCATCGTTGAAGCACGTCCGATATGTGCCTGGTTGGCATATTGCTGAGTCTACACGGCTTATTAATCCGGACGTGATACGCCATTGGACTGAATTTTCTGTCCCCCCAGCAGAGAGGTACTATCTGCAGGGCCTGGATAATGCGCAGCTGGCAGAGAATGTGATGGGAGCGAGTGTAAGTTCTTCTACTGCCCTATATGAGGTGCTAAGGAGGTGGCGTGTTGATCTGGCACATCTTATCAATGTCCGGGAAGAGCAGGGCCGCACGAAGGCCGAAAATGAGCGGTTATCAAAGCAGTTAGCCGATCAGGAAGTGGAAGTGGTGGCCCGTCAAGTGGCCAAAGAGAAAATAGAAACGGATATGGACCGGATGGTGACTAAGCATACTGAGGAGAAACTGGAATGGCACCGTCGGGAAGACAAGTTGAACAAGCTAGTTTTTCGGTTTGAGGATCGGGTCAAAGTCCTGTCGAAAGAGTTGGAGACTGCGAAAAATACCATTTCCGGTCATCAGGCGGATATGGAGAGGTATAAACTTATGTCTGCAGAAGTGGAAACATATGAGTCTCGGATCCGGCGGGCAGAAGAGCAAAGAGATGAAGTATTCCAACAGTTAAACGACTGTCAAAAACAGCTTGAGGCCGCGAACGGTCGTGTAGACACGGCTGTAAACACTGCTGAGTCCTTCAAGGCTCAAGTTGATGCTTTGCAGTCCCGGGTGGACGTGTTGGCAAGTGACCGTGACTGGTTGATTCATCGAGGCATTCCGGCATCCTGGCGTTATATTCGTGGCAGCACTGAGTACCAGGATCGCATTAATGCTTTTTATGAAGTGTCTATGGAGGCTGGTTACCATGACGGCTTAGCCTACGGCAACCAGGTTGGCTTAGCCGGTAAGAACCTTCCTCCCCCAACTGCTCATGAGAAGTCTTTGCCGACCCGCGTCGCTGATAGTCTGCAAGCTCTAAGTACTGATACCTTGGAAGCCATTGACCGCTTGAGTTGCAAGGTTGGGGACGAGGGAACCTCCGCCCTCCGGGCCGAATTGGAGCCATATGTGTTGGAGTCCACTGACGACGAAGATACTTCTTCTGGGTGAAGTCAGAATGTTTCCTTAATGTAATCTTTTGAACGGCGTTTGTGTTTTATTATACGTATGTGTATTTCTTGCGAAATTATGTATTTTGGAATGTTTCAATTAATTATAACGTCGTTATGTATTCCCATCGTTTTGTATTCCAATTGTTCGTGTGTATTTCGACTGTTTGGTATACTAGTAACTTGTGCCAGCTGGTCTGACAGGTAGTTAATGCTGATGTGACAGTGGCTCTCAATCAGTCATTAATTACACCTCATCATTGCATGACGTCACTGCTGTCACGTGCCACTGTTTGACGGCGAATGTCAGTGAGTGAATGATGACTTCTGAACTTCCTGAGTGTCGCTATATAAGTCAGGTTGCTTATCATCTTTCCCCTCTAACCCCACCCACAAACTCCTGACCTCATTCCAACATGTTATTCAAACGATCTTCGTTGGAGGAAATCAACCGTGAGCTAGATGCGGTGGATGGGTTGATTAAGCTTCGAGAGTTTGCCGATGAGATGGATCGTCGTCGTGCCGCGATGGAGGAATACAATGAGAGGACTGCTGGGTATGTGCCTGCTCGTCAGTATGGGTTAACATATTCCAGGGGGCCCAGAAGGCTGTTTAACGAGCCAGCTCCGGTATTGGCCTTGCCTGTCCCTCAACCTATCCTAAACGTGGTAGAGGTGGTGGACATTATTGGAGTTCCTGTAAATGACCCGGGAGGTCCGGTTGCTGCCGAGGATGGTGTGGTGGTTGAAGATCCCCTTGGGGATGATGAAGAAGCTGAACCCTTGTTGGAAGGGGAGCTCTTGGTGTTACCAGATTTTGCTCCAGATGGAGAAGTGCTACATACCCCTGCAGAGGTATTAGCTATGTTAGACGACTAAGTGTAATGTGAGCCAGGGGCATAATTCTTTTTTGTTAATGCCCTTATGCCTGACTCTGGTTTTTGTATAGCGCTATGTTTGGTGGTAGGTTAGTATTTTGTAATGGCTACGGATTTTGGTCCTGCCTCCTACCGTGGTGAATGATTTTTGTACATCGATCAAATGGATATAAATCATTATGGAAAAAGAACTTGCCTTGATCGGCGTTTTATTAATTCAAATTAAACAAACTGTGAGGACCAACAGGTCGATTGTTACACAGCTATTATTATTGACATAAAATAAAGGAAAAATGAAAAACTACTTCTAGTCGATATCAAGACTTAAATGTAGCATTTTTTCAACTGAGCAGCATTCCAAGTTCGCGGGATAAGTTCTCCCGTGAGCTGCTTTAAGGTGTATGCCCCTTTGCCCAGCACTTCAGCCACTTTATACGGCCCCTCCCAGTTGGGACCCAGCTTGCCTTGGGGTTGCGACCTGCTTGCTTCATTGTCGCGCATGACCAATTCTCCTACTTTGAAAGATTTCTCGAGGACCCGTTTGTTGTAGTATTTCTCCAACAGCCGTTTGTACCGGGCTTCGTTGATGCAGGCAGTGTCCCGGCGTTCCTCCAGCCTTTCCAAGTTCTCCCGCAGCAATTGTTCATTGGTACTGCTGTCATTACTCCTTCGCTGTGTAGGTATAGCGACCTCTGCTGGAATCATTGCTTCAGACCCGTATGTTAAGCTGAATGGTGTTTCACCATTGCTTGTTTTCGGCATGGTCCTGTGAGCCCATAACATGTGTGGTAATTGATCCACCCAGGATTTACCCTCATCATCTAACCTCCTTTTGATCCCGTCCAGAACACTCCGATTTGCTCTTTCAACCTGTCCGTTGCCCTGCGGGTGAGCGACTGAGGTGAAAACCTGCTGGATATGGAGCTCCTTACACCAGTCCTGCAAGGACCTGTCCGCGAACTGTGTTCCATTGTCACTAACCAGATACAACGGGACTCCGAACCTGCAGACTATGTGTTCCCACAAGAACTTCTTAATGTTAATTGCTTCAATTTTGGACAAGGGCTTTGCTTCCACCCATTTGGTGAAGTAGTCGATGGCTACCACCAAGTATTTCAACTTTCCGGGGGCAAGGGGAAACGGTCCTACTAGGTCTATCCCCCACTTCTGAAAAGGCCACGCTGCCATTACAGGTATCAAGTTGTTCTTTGGCCGGATTGTGTGCGGTGCATATTTCTGACAGCTAATGCATCTTCGTAAAACTTCCACCGCCATGTTGTGCATTCCCGGCCAGTAGTAACCTGCATTGGTTATCTTTGCGACCACCGCCCGGGGGCCGGCATGTATCCCGCACGTACCTGCATGAATTTCTTCCACTAAAAACTTAGCCTCCGATGGGGCTACACACCGCAGTGCTGGGCCGAGGTATGACTTTCTGTATAGGATGCCGCCTTGTAATTCGTACTGTAGTGCCTTGGTACGTAACTTCAAAGCCTCTCCCTTGTCATCCGGCAGTGTGCCGTGTTCCAAGTACTGTTGTATCGGTGTCATCCAGGAGACTTCCACTGCATGTATGCTATGTACGGCTGACACATGGGTCGATGGTTGTTTTAGGGTCTCGATGTGGACGTCTTCCCTGGTTCCGGACGACGCTAACTTGCTCAAGGCATCGGCTATATCATTCCGGTGTCGCCGAACGTGTATCAGCGTTATCTTTTTGAACTTGGACATCAACTCTTTAGTCTTTTCCAGGTATTTCGACAGGGTGTCATCCCGGGCTTCGTATGATTCGTTGACTTGATTAGTGACCAGCAGTGAATCAACATGCGCGTCCACCTTCTTCGCGCCCAAAGACAGTGCCATGCGCAGTCCTGCTAACAGTGCTTCATACTCGGACTGGTTGTTGGAGCATTCGAAATCAAAACGGAGGGCATATAGGAACTTGGTTCCATCCGGATTGACCAGCATCAGACCTGCACCGGCCCCTTTGCTATTAGAAGACCCATCAGTGTATAATTGCCATGCCGGCTCCTCGATCTCTGTTTCTGGGATGAGTGCCTCCTCCATCTGAGGGATCTGTTCTCCCGCCGGGATTTCAGCCAGGAAGTCTGCAATAACCTGCCCCTTTATGGATGTTCTCTTCTTGAAGCCAATATCCAGTGCGCCCAGTTCGATTGCCCATTTAGCCAGTCGTCCTGACACTTCCGGTCTGTTTATTATTTGAGCCAGCTGGAAATTAGTCAATACTTCCACCTTGTGTGCCTGAAAGTACCGGCGCAGTCGCCGGGATGCGTGTACCAAAGCAAGCACGAGTTTTTCTAATGTTGGGTATCTTGTTTCCGGGTCAGACAACACCCGGCTGACATAGTAGATGGGGGTTTGTGTTCCACCCCGTTCCACCAGCAAAACGGCACTGACAGCGTGATGTCCCGTGGCTATGTACATTCTTAGAATCTCATCTCCTCTGGGGGCGGTGAGTGTGGGTAGATTGCCCACGAATGTCTTCATCTCCTGGAATGCCTTCTCCGCTTCGGGCGTCCATTGAAACTTGTTCTTGTTGAGGCAATCCTTCAGGGTGGATATGAATGGTAACGAACGTTCCGCGTGCCGGGCCAAAAAGCGATTAATTGCGGCCAGTCTTCCGTTCAAGGTCTGTGCCTCTTTCAATGTCTTCGGAGATGGCATGTTGATGATTGCCGCCACCTTTTCTGGGTTGACTCGGAACCCGTCTTTCGTGACCACCACGCCGAGGAACTTGCCTTCTTCAACCCCAAAAGAGCATTTGCCAGGGTTCAACTTTATATTGTATTCCCGTAACTTCTTGAAAGTTTCTTCGATGTCCTTGATGATATCATCTTCTGTGCTACTTTTGATGACCAGATCATCTACGTATACCTCGAGGTTGCGTCCGATCTGATGCTCGAATGCCTGATCCATCAATCTTTGGTACGTTGCACCTGCATTCTTTAGCCCAAACGGCATTTTCGTGTAACAATAGATGCCTGCATCTGTGTGGAATGCAGTCTTGTCTTCATCTTCTCGAGCCATTTTGATTTGATGATATCCCTTGTATGCGTCGAGAAAGCACTTGAACTTGAATGGTGAAAGAGAATCGACTTTGAGATCAATTTCCGGCAATGGGTACGCATCCTTCGGGCATGCTTTGTTGAGGTCTTTATAGTCGACGCACATACGCCAAGTTCCGTCGTGCTTCCGGACCATTACCGGGTTGGCTACCCAAGTGTGGTATTTTGTCTTCCGTAAGATGCCTGCTTCTTCTAGCTTTTTCACCTCCTGTACCACTGCCGCCCTCCGATCCGGGGCCATGCTTCTCTTCTTCGGAGCTATTGGTTTAAGCGAAGGGAAGGTTGACAGCTTGTGTTCCGCTTTTGATCTCGAGATTCCTGACATGTCAGCGTGCTTAAATGCAAAGACGTCCACGTTCTTTTTCAACACCTGCTTAAGTCGATCTCTGGCTGTTGGTGATAAAGTATCGCCGATCAGCACTGTCTGTTCCGGATGCTCGGCGTTCAGTACCCACCTTTCCGGACCGCGTAAACCTGTTGGAGCTTGTGGGGCTGTTTTGACTTCAGCTGATGAACAAACTTTATCTCCCGTTACCGTTACAACCCCTTGGGGAGTGGGAAACATCATAAAACCTCTTGCGGTGGAAACCAAAGCATCTATACGCCCCAAGGTGTAACGCCCGATGATCACATTATACTGAGAGTCGGCCGGTATTATGAGGAACGTGACCAGAATGGTTCTTTCCTTGCGGCCGTCCCCTATAGTAACAGGGAATGTCAACTGTCCTAACGGTTCCACGCTTTCTCCCGTAAATCCCCTTACCGGGCCTCTAGCCGGTTCCATCATCTTCTGGTCCTCCATGCGCATTCGGCGGAAACATGGTTCGTATATGATGTCTTCCGAACTTCCTGTATCCACCAGGATCCTTCTCATGCTATAGTCACCCACAGCGGCGGAGATTACCAGGGCTTCCATGCTTAGCACCCGGTAGTGTGGAGGTACGGTCATTGTGGCTTCCATCCATGGCTCAAAGCGCTCAAACGTTCTCTTCCGCTCGTATCTGGTTTCTACCCTGACCATGTTCATTTCCCATGGACGCTTTCCGGCGGCTTTGTCAGTTGCCGCGGAGGAGGGTCCTGGTTTCACATCTTTGAGCAAATGTGCAAGCTTCCCGGATTTGACGAGGTATTCGATCTGCCTTTTCAGTTGGAAGCAATCATTGGTTTCGTGACCGGTACCCTTGTGATAAGCACAGTATTTCGATTTATCTTGCCCGGGTGATTCCTTGAGCGGTCGTGGCGTGTTAAGCCGTAAGTCTTCAGATTCTAGGATCTGGGACGGTGTTTTGGTTAGTTCCGGGTATTCCGACCTTGACCGTGAGGTACCATCTCCCCTTCCTGTAAACGTGTCCCGTGGTCTATCAGACTTCCGGCGATCGTCCCGCCTATCCTCTCTTTTGTCATTCCTCGAGTAAGGCTGATTAGATGTCTCTGACCTTCCCCTGTTCCTGGATCCCCTACTATCCCGATTATCATTCGAGTCTGAAATCTTACTTGACTCCTGCCTCTTTCTGACTGCATGGTTCATAGCTATTGACTTTTCTTGTTTGACGTACGCCTTAGCGATGGTCATCATTTCATCCATCGTCTGCGGATACCCTTTGGGACCGTGCAGTTTTCTCAGCAAACCATCATCGTTCACTCCCATAGTGAATGCCGTGCATGCTAGCTCTTCTGTGAGTCCCGGGATTTGAAGCCGTTCCTTATTGAATCGCACGATGAAGTGCTCCATGGATTCGTTGTCGCGTTGTCGAATATGCATGACTTCATCCCGGTATTTGGTATGCCTGCGCTGTTGGCTGAATTGTTGGGAAAAACCCCTGACAATTTCATCCCAATTGGCAACGGACCCTGAGGGTAGGCTGTCCCACCAGACGCGTGCCGCCCCGACTAGCGTCTGGATGAACATGTGACAGTAAGCAGGCATGGGCCAGTCTTTTGACCTTCCAACTGATTCGAAGATGCTCAGATGGTCGTCCGGGTCCCCTATTCCATCATACTTGCCGACTGTAGAGGGGAGTTTGAGATTCTGTGGTAAAGGAGCGTTGGCGATTCTTGGCACAAGCTTGGAGTATGTGACCGTTGCTGGAGGTCGATACGGTCTAGTTAGCTCTTCTTCATCATCGTCTCGTGATCCATTGTGGTCTCTTCCACCGGTCTGTGGCTCCGCTTGATTGGTGGGTGGAGTTAATTGGCCCCCGACTTGTTGCCCTTGGACACCATTCTGAGGAGGTATGATAGGAGCCGGTGTCCCATCATACGTTAGCCTTGTTCGCACCTCGTCCAGACGGGTCCCCGCGGTTCGGGGAATCTGGTTTTCTGCATTCCCCCAACCCGACATGGGTGCCATTGGCGGCGGATACATGTACGGGTAAGGGTATGAGTATGGGTTTCCTGCCATGGGTTGATACATGAAACCATACGGGCTTGCCGGGTAGTATGGCATATAGGGCTGGTTCCCTGGTGTAATAGGGGTATAGGGAGTAACTGTCGGATGCATGAGTGTTGCCATGGGAGATGACATCATGGACGCAGTCACTGCCGCTGAAAACAGAGGGAGGCTGGCGGCGGCTGTTACCCATGACACGTTCGTTGCCGGGGGTAGTGATCTTCCTGGTGCAATAGGAGTTGCTATGGGTCTTGTATAAGTGGTTGCCGGCATGAACCTGGGGAAAGTTGGAGCCGCCAGAGTTGTTCCAGTGGGTCTATGTTGGCTTGTTCCGTTACCAGTGGCTTGATTTGTGACGCCGAAACCCGGAGGTTGTTCCAGTACTATTTCTTCATCAACCGAATCTGTCGACGCTCTGTCAGCGTCTTCACCGTTTATCCCAGCCGAGTTTGGTGGGATGTCTTGTTCTGCCATGATTCTTGAATCTTGGTTTGAAGCCATTCAACTGGGTGGGAATGATCGTTCTCTGTCTTGTTTCCGTCCCACGGATGGCGCCAATGAAGAAGTAAATACCTGAGGGGGGTAATTCTTCTATATAGGACAGAGGCGTCACTCCAGCCCAACCTTATGGAAAAACCCTGTTCTGCAAAAAGAGAACACCGTTAGGACTCGCCACAGGATAGGGGGTTATCCTGTGACCACCCTCCGGCGTGAGAATAAGTACGGCTTTTAAGTATTGTGAAAGTAGGGAGAGTAGGTTAAGAGTGATTGCATATCCCATTGCGTTTACCTGTGTCTTCTTTATATAGCCAAAGCTATCCTCTATTATCGCAACGGTTGTTCCTCTAAGCCTTGAGATAATCATTATCGCCTTCTTCTCTTATAAACCGGTTTGGTTGTTCAAGACCTATCTGTTATCGTTTATACTTATTTATCGCCCTTGATCGTTATTGTTGTTCTAGAAACGGTTAGGCCGACTTTAGTGGGCCTGACTTTATTGGGCCTTATCAACCTTGCATGTTATTGAGGTGGGCCAGCCTAGTCTGACTGGGCCCCTACCTCGTCAGCATCCAACATAAAGCTACAACAATGAAATTAAAACATTAAACTTATTAAACGTGCGATTGAAAACAAAAATTGTTTGATATAAGCCTAATTACGAGCCTTGCAGCAATGGTCGGTGGCAGCAAGCGCTCATCAAACCACCTTGACAACCACAAGGTTCCAGTTAATGGATCATCAATTAATTCAATGATGTTGGACTATTTTTTTGTGAGCCGCAATGAATGTTTACGTGGGCTGGAAATTAAAACGTATTTTGCTCAGCATAATTGTATAAGGTAAAATGCGCTCAGCATTTATTTTAGCGGGCTTATGTTGGGCAGGAGTCAAGACTCGGGAATGGATACACTTGACATACGAACGCCGCAAACAATATGGTTGCCACGATACCTTGAGTTTCAAGTAAATGCAAATAAACATTATCAGTATATCCGAACCAGCAAATGAGTTTAAGTTACACCCACCAACATCAAATAGCTTATCACTTACCTTTTAGGTGGGCCTATGGCCACCATCATTGAACCAAAACACAAATAAAACAACAAACCGTAACCAAATGATCATCATAAAAAAAATTGATTCTTTTACATGTTTCATCATCAAGAGATGAATGCTAACATTTTTTTACCTCTCAAATGTACCAATGGCCAACATCATTGATTTAGATTCAAACCATTTAAAAAAGTAGCAATATAAACCAATGAAGAAAACAACATATAGGCTAAAGAATAAACATCAAAGGACATAGTGCTACTCAATCTTTGTACATTACGTAACTTTAGTAAAGTTAGTTCAGTTCTATATAATTATAAAATCTAATTCAAGTAAAACGATTGATATATAATGATACGCAATGTATAAATAAAAATTAGTTTGGGAAGAATACAGAGAATATGAGAAACTAGAATTGTGGCACAAACAAGTAGGGAAATTAAAAGCCACCACGAAACAAATCGGTTGATAAATAGCATCAATGTGTCCGAACCAGGGTATGAGTTCAATTTATGAACACTAACATCAAATGCCAGATTACTTTACCTCTCAGATGGGCCTATGGCAACCATCATCGAACAAAAACAGAAATAAAACAACAAATTAAAACCGACGAACCAAACAGAATTAGCTATTTAGCTGTCATAAAAAACACAGGATTCTTTTACGCTCGCGTGACAGTGGGACGGCAGGGTGTAGCAGTGGGATGGCTGGATGTGGCGGTGGGATAGTCTGGTGTGGAAGATAAATGTCCAGCCCTAACCCTTTCACAAAGCAGACGTACAAAAAGAAAGAAGAAAACTAATAGCATGATAATAAATAATTTTTGTGAGCAACGATCATAATGCGATCCTAATGCAATGCGTATCATTTTACAGCTAACATACCACGAGTTGCTATAATGCACCATAGTGTGCTGTACACACCCCTTCCTATAAAACACTATAAACCCCCACACCTTCATGCATGAATCATAAACCAGCAACCATGCCACCCTCCCTCACTCTCCTCCTAATCTTAACCACCACCACCATCACCACCGTCTCCACCACCACAATCGGCGTCACATACATCCCATCCCCAACCCAACCACCACCCGAACAAGTCGCCACAACCCTCAAATCACTAAAAATCTCCGCGGTCCGCCTCCCATTCCCCTCACCTTCCCTTATCCAAGCCTTCTTTTACACCAACATCTCCCTCTCCCTCACCATTCCTAACACCCTTCTCCCCTCCCTCTCCTCCAACCGCTCCTCCGCCTCACATTGGCTCCACACCTACGTCCTCCCTTTCTACCCTCGCGCCCTCATCACCTCCATTTCCGTCGGTAATTCTAAAAGTTGTTACATTAATTACTATTACTATTACTGTTACTACTGCTGCTATTATTATTATTATATTTCCGTAACAATAATAATAATAATAATAATAATAATAATAATCTCTAACTATATTTACATAACATTAATAATATCACGTCTAACTCACTATTTCATTGTGTCTAATAACAGGTAACAACTTCCTCGAACGAAACACGTCCTCTAGCGACATCCTTCTCGGCGCCATACGTAACGTGCACCAATCGCTAACGGACCTCGGTATCCGAAAAATAACCGTCTCAACAACCTTCTCATTCGTTGACATCATGATGGCGTCATTCCCGCCATCATCAGCTGAGTTTGAAGAACCGGTTAATAATATGATACTTAAACCGTTGCTTCAGTTTCTAACGGAGACAAACTCTTCATTGTTTATTAATTTGTTTCCTTACTTTGTGTACAAACTAAGGCCTGAGATACCTATCGGTTTCGCGCTGTTTCAGCACGAATCGTATGGCTATAGAGATGATGTGGTGACAGGTGTGAGGTATAGGAACTTGTTTGAGATGATGGTTGATGCGGTTATGGCGGCATTGACGATATCTGGACATGAGGATATTCGGGTTGTTGTTATGGAGACGGGGTGGCCGAGTGGTGGTGGGATGGTGAATGAGATGGAAGCGAACTTGGTTTACGCGAAAATGTATGTGAATGGTTTGGTTTCTTATCTAAAATCGGGTAGAGGGACGCCTTTGAGGAAGGAAGGTGTGGCCGAGGTTTATGTTTATGAGGTGTTTGATACGAATACGAGTTTTGGAAGTCAGGTGGTTGGGAGAGTAGGGACAGGGCAGGATTGGGGGTTTATGCACCCGAATATGTCGATGAAGTTTAAGATTGATTTTTCTGGTGGTTTTTCGATCGTTGAGGGATTGATGGAGAAGGTGGTTACAGGGGTTATGGTATTGGTGATTGGTATGTTGGTGATCTAGTAGTTTGTTAATATGAAACTCGGATGTGAATTAAGGGTGTGATAGTTAGTGATTACTGGTATGTTTAGGTAGAGATATGGTAATTTCAATTGCTATTAACAATTAAGGTTTTTGGTCTCTGCTTGTTGATATCCTCAGTAGCATAGTGTAACTAGATCACATTTTAACCATATCTAAGCTTGGCAAAACACGGTTGGGTAAGGTCAGATAGGGTGGCGAGTTAGAGCGGGTTGATTAAAAAAACGAACTCAGTTAGGGTTGGGTCAAAATGGTTTTTATCTAAATGGGTTCAGGTCTGGACATGCATTAACTAATCAAAATTATAAAAATGGAAGTGAAAGCATCGAAGTGAATTTCATGTGCACCTAGGAATTCATTTCGAACGATCAAAGTTTATTACGAACATATTTATACCCAGCCTAGAAAAATGGATGGGTCGGGTTGGGTAAAAAGTCATACAAGTTGATATAAAAATGGGTCAGTTTGGTCTAAGCGGGTTCCCTGATCAATTTTTCGATCGGTCTATCCGTTTTACGTTGAAGTGGTTGACTACAGGTTCTTGATTCAACCTATCCAATCGAACAGTCCAGTCTGGTAAACACGTTGTTTTAACTGGTTGAGCACTGTCTTAACACTTGATTTTATTTTGGTCTTCATGGACATACCTGCTACTCGAATACAAAAAAGAACTTTTTTTCAGATTTATTTCATTTTCATTTACTTCAATATAAATGTCCAAAAGAGGCCAGGTTTAAATGTTTTTGGTAAAAATTTCCCATGTATAATCATATCATCGACTACCACTTACATTGCATAGAGACTGCAAACAACTAGGGGCAACAAAAATGCATAAAAAATCTTCACATAAAATAAAATTAGAAAATAAGAATGATCACAAGCAGGTGGTTGGCAAGAATAACCGGATCTACCAAATGGATTCTCCATTCTTGTCCAGACCAATTTGCACCAATCAGTAGGCATTTGTGTGTTTCCAGCTATGATGGAGTTGATATTGGGCAAGAATCAGCTGCTACATCGAGTCAGCGAGGGAGAAAGTGTTGATAAATTAGGATCATGTTTGTGCTTCATCCAAGCTGCTGCAAACTGCTGGCCATTGCATCTGAAAAATGATTGATAAAAATGCAGGTCAGGTATAGTACGCGGTTTTAGTTATAGTGACCATAAAACAGCTAAACTTTAACTGAATACTGATGCATCCTTGTATAGAATCACCAACTCATCTATCAATCTGAGAGAATTTTAGAACACATTTTTTAAGATGGAGAATTGAGTGTGTTTTTCCTTGCCTGCTAAGTATGGCATAGAAAAAAACATTAGTTGTCACAGTACAGTAAATATCTTATCCACGTGAACCTTATAACTGTTTTGGTACTGTCGAGGACCTGCAAATTAGATGAAAGTAGAGTTTTTATATGATATTTATAATCATCCTCAGTGTGTTATGTGTCATGTAACCCATTTATCTAAACGGGTCAAATAGGTTGATGGATTGGCCGGTTGAAAACAGGATGACAGGTATAATCATGTTATAAACAGATTTAAGGGATCATAATTGGGCAGGCATTCTGTAATAAATGGGTTAAGTGGGTCGTAAACAAATTGGTGGATTGATCTTATAATTTTTATATATGTTTGTTCTAAAATCAAATGAATTACCGGGTCGAATTGTTTATATAAAAGATTTAAACAATTGTTTATATAAAAGATTTAAACAGGTTAACCCGAACACGCCTTGTTTACCAAACACGACTTGTTTATTAAATAGGTTAGAAATGACTAACCAAACCCTTAATTATTTTCATGTAGTGTTAACTGTTAAGAATTGCCATCCGTCGTTCTGGCCCATAAGATTCACAAATTAACACACAGCACTTGGTAGGGAAAGGGCAAAAGAAAAGATGATTAAAAGTAACAAAACTAAACAGAATGAGGTGGTTAATGTTATTTTTGAGTTAATTCTTACCATCAGAACACTTGCATCATCATCAGCAGCATGCAACCACTTGAAAAACAGGGGAAGAAGGCGCCTGAAATAACCCAACAATATAACACCCTTGCCATAGAAAAGCGGTTCAATGTGTTTAAGCCAAGCATGCCACTCCTTAGATCTCGGCTGTTTCCATAAGTGGCTCAACATCTCATTTAGCACCTTCTCAAGCCTACACGGAAGCCAGATCCAAACTGTATTCTTCATTACATAATTCATATTAACCTTTTAAGCCGTAGATAAAGTAGCATACCACGGGCTACGAGGATTTTTTGTTGTAAAAGTCACAAGGAGCACCGACATCTCAACCACATGTTCACATATTAAATCACTTGATACAAACACAATATTTATGAATCAGTCAGCTGTGAGAGTGGGGACGGGGCAGCATTAGGGATTTTTACACCTGAACATGTCGAATAAATTCAAAATTGATTTCTCCTCCGGTTTCTGTACCATCAACGACATGCTGGCAAAGGTGGTTCTGTCACTGGTAATTGGTATGTTGATATTCTAGCAGTTTGTTAATATGATCTAGTTTGGAGTAGCGTGGAGATAGTTAGGGATACACAATTGATAATCTCGGCTGTCAATCAGTGATTGCTGATCTGTTTAGGTTGAACTTATTTCGCTGCGAAACACATTTACTATAACAATTAATGTTTGGTCACTAGTTGATTATATCATCAGTAGCATAGTGAAACTAGATCACATTTCTATTATCATTGACTCACCATTTACATAGCTTAAAGGCTGCAAACAACTAGTGCCAATACAAATGCATTAAAAAACTTAATCATAAACTAAAGTTCAAAAAATAAGAATGTTAAGACGCAGGCCTTTGGCTAACATAACTAGATCTATCAAATGAAATCCCAATACTTGTCCAGTTAGGCAGTTGTGTGTGTCCAGCTGTGATGGAGTTGAAATTGGGGGAGAATCAGCTGCTACAGTGAGTCAGTGAAGGAGAAAGCGTCGATAAATTAGGGTCATGTTTGTGCTTTATCCAAGCTGCTTCAAACTGCTGGCCTTTGCATCTGAAAGCGATTGATAAAAAATGCAGGTCAGATAGAGTAAGCGGTATTAGTTATAGTCCCATAAAACAATTAGGCTTTGAATATTACTGTTGAAGCAAGATGAGTATTTGAAGTATGTTTGCTCGGATATTTTCTCTTTCAACTTTAAGTGATGCATCCTTGTATAGAATCACCAACTCATCTATCAATCTGAGAGGATTTTAGAACACATTATTAACATGGTGAATCAAGTGTGTGTTTCCTTATATTTGCCTGCTAAGTATGGTTAAGCAGATAAAAAGATCATTACTTGTCATAATACGGTGAATATCTTATCCACGTGAACTTTATAACTGTTTTGATACTGTCCAGGACCTGCAAATCGAAGGAATTAAAACTTTAGATCCTTAAACTTATATCAGAAACATCATAGTGTTTAACAAATTTAGAAACAGAAACAGAAATTTGTTTAATATTTATATTAATTGCATCATTTTAACATCTGAAATTGTCGAAGATCTTCCATGCTTGGAGTTTAACTCTTTAAAGCAATATAGGAAAGCATTGTAAACACCATGCTGTTTCAAAGCAAATCTAAAATGAGAGAGTTTATATGGTAGTTTAGCCGCTATAACTTTGGCGTCATCTTCCATGTCGACTGAGCAATGTAAACCATTTATATAAACTAATCAAACCGGTTACAGATTGGTGGTTGTAATCACGTTGTAAACGAGTTAAAGGGGCCTTAAACAAGTTGGTTGGATGATCTTTGAAAAAATATGTTCTCTATTCTAATTTCATAACTTTATACAGGTTAAACAGGTCAACCTGAGCAAAACGTGTTTCTTAAAAAAGTTAGAAATGACAACCCAAACCTGATTACTTGCGTGTCGTGTTTTGAGCCGTGGCTATAACTACCACTCCTAGTTCTAGCCCATAATATTCACATTTGAATTTTTTAGACGCTTCATCTTGGTAGAAAAAGAGCTAAAGAAAACATGATTGAGACCAACAATAATTAACACAATGAGATGGTTGATGTTATTTTCGAGTTAGTTCTGAAAATAATTCTTACCAGTAGGACACTTGCATCATCATCAGCATGCAACCACTTGAAAAACAGGGGAAGGAGGCGCCTGAAATGACCCAACAACACAATACCCATGCCACTAAAAAGCGGTTCAATGTGTTTAAGCCAAGCAATACGCCGCTCCTTAGATCTTGGTTGTCGCCATAAGTGGCTCAACATCTCATTTAGCACCTTCTCAAACCTACACAAATGCCAAATCCATATTGTATTCTTCATTAAAAAATTCAAATTAACTTTTAAACTGTAGATAAAGTAGCATACCACGGGCTACGAGGATTGTTTTGTTGCGTACAACTGACGAGGAGCACCGACATCTCAACCACATGCTCCCATATTTCATCACTGGAAGCAATATTTTGGCAGCAAGCATCTAAAATCACATCTTCATATAAACTGAACTCATTACAGCTCACATGTTTCGCAAGATGTATAAACACAATCATTCCTTGCGCCTGACATAATCAACAGACCCACTCATCAATTACAACCTATGTTTCAAAGGACTCCCTTGAGGTTATCAGGAAAGCGCCCCAGGGCCTTGATTAGGTGCTTCATGTACTTACGGCTCAAAGTTTTACAAAATTAAGATTTGTAAGAGATTGACATATAAAAGTAATAAAACAACCAAAGTGATGAATATACTAAAACAACCAAAGTGATGAATATACTATCAAAGGTTTGCTTGATACATAAAACATACGAGAGACGCACAATTTCTAATTGGAAATTGAACTTATTATGAAGGCCTAACGTATGTGATGCTCACGCCTCACACTTATCTAAACTAAGACTATAACATAGTGTGTAATGTGTATGGGATCGAAGGACCAGAATTTGGGTACATACTTTAACTTCTGGTGACCAATGATCAAGAGCCGTGAGTGCACACGGAATAATCAAGGAACAAAGTTTCCCCAACAGCTGAAGATCAATCTGTCATGTCATATATATAGCTAACGTTTCAGTTACACAACACAAATCCCAAACATTAGATAACATAATTACATGAAAATTTTACAAATTAGGGGAAGAACCAAAACCTGTGTAACAAACCATCTAAACTGATAAGCAACAACAATTGCATAAGCAACCGGAACGCGAGCCGAAGCAGCTGAAACCTCATCGCCATCAGTGTCTTCTTTATCAATCGAACTCTCCTTAATACTCGATTTAATCAAAGGCAAAACTATGGGCATCAATTCCACTAACAAATCCTTGTTCTGATAATCTGAATAAGCTTTTTGTAGGTCTTGAAAAGCAGAATCTGCAGAAGTGGAAAGAGAGCTTGGAATCCATGAGAGTTGATCATACGTCGACGTTTGGGAAGCAGCCAAAGCGGCACAGAGTAAGCTGAAGTTGGTCAACACGAGTTGAAAATCGGTTTCGTTGGTTGAAGGTAGGAGAGATTGAAGGAAAGATTTGACTGAAGCTGAACCGTCCGATGGGTTGGTGGAGGTTCTGGATAGTGATTCTTGGATTGGTTCTGCTAATCTGCATAGCGACACAGAATAAGAGTTGATGTATACAGTATGTGTCCGTAAGAGGGAGAAGATAGAGCTTACAGAATGAGTTTGTTATGAAGATCCAAGGTTGAATTGGCCATTTGTGACGTCTGGTTTCAGAAGGCAAGTTTTATGCATCCGTGGTCAAACATTTGAACAATCCTTAATAGTGAACCAATACATCGGTCAAAAATGTGGTTGCAAGCGCTGCTACTTTCTAACAAACTGTGCTTCAGTGCTGCTTTTTTTTGCCCTCGGTCTATCTTCTGTGTTAAGTGGAAGCATAATGCAAATTCTAGTAAGCAACAACCAGTGGCGGATCCAGGATTTTTTTTCTATGGGTTCCTTTTTTTGGTAGTCAAATTTCTCATGACCAAACGCTAAAATTTTCGGGTCAGGTCGGAGAATAAAGTAATCTTTCCACTAGCCCTAGAATTTTCGGGTCGGGTTGGATCGCTATATCTGAACTTTTTTTCGGGTCGGGTCAGGTTTAGTCGGAAAATAAAGTAATCAGTCCATGACCAAATAGTGCTTTTGTTAAGTTGCACGGAACTAATTAAGAGTTGCATCGTGTTGATGACACACTCTATCTGGACACTAAGTCGACTTCACTTACCTTGTTCGTCAATGACACTCAACATACTCAAACAATTATGATGAACAATTGAACATATTATCAACATTGTTTGTCGTACCTAAGTTTTCAAGTATTTGAATTTGACATCATCAAAACTGTAACAAAATAGAACAATTTCCTGTGAGAGGTTACTAACACACCCAAATTCTTACCTAAGTTTTCAAGCATTTGGTATCATCAAAGCAGGCAACAATTTCCTATAGGTTGAATTATAACTATAGAAAATAAAATAGATTTGAAGTGAAAATGAAAATCACATAACAAAATAGTTGGGTATCTGCAGTATCTACAAGTTGGAGCTTTGATATTCTTTAGTAACTATTTATCATTCACGGTTGCAAACATTTTATTAAATCTAATCCTAAGTTAAAACAACACAATCATCATACATTATATGCAAATCTGAAAAACCATCTAATTCATATTAATCAAGTGTAATCCAAGGCTTGCAATATTGTATCAAAAACAACATAATCACCATACAGTATCCACAAATCGATAAGATAAACCACCTAATTGATAACAATTAACTACAATTCACCACCAATAAACTGATAAAGTCAACAAACCCATCACAAAACTTAACAGTAAACATCAAATTAATAAAAAGAAACACTTCAACAATGAGTACTGACTTGGAATTAAGAAACTGACCGAATAAAATGAGGGGCCAGAAACATAACGGAAGGGGCATGAGAGAGTGGAAACGGAGAATAAAGATACGAACTGAATGAGCTTGAAAACATGATAGAAATAGCCATGGTTTTGGAAGGATCTCGAACCAGGGAGGACGGTTTGGAGAGGAGGTCAGGAGGAGATGAGTTGGGTTTGGAGGAGGCTGCAGTGTGTTTGGAGCGGCAGTGTTTGTTTGGTTTATGTTAGGGTTAGCTTTTGAATAAAAATAATAGACACGGAACCAAAAAAAAAAAAAACTGCACAAAACAAGTTTCGAACTTGAATCTGTTGTGTGTTAAGGAGGATTGCAACCATTAGAGCACTCTAAACCTTTAGTTATGGGTTCCTTTAACATTTTTCTTATGGGTTCCTTTCATTTTTTTATATACAATAACACTATAATTTACAAACCGACTGGGTTCCCGGGAACCCGCCGCACGAAGCCTAAATCCGCCCCTGGCAACAACATAAAACAGAAAACGTGCCTGGGTATAGAATAATAAACTGATGCGGTCTAATTTCTAAGTTACAGGCTAATCATTTTTAAAAGTTTTAATGGTTTAAATAACTCACACTATTTATTCAAGATGTAAATAAGATGAAACTGCGTTTTCCAAACACTAACTGCTTTAATATAAACTAGTGCTTTCGAAATACGGCGCGTTGCGCCGTTGGCCATGATCTACGCAATGGGAGATCGAACGTAGACGAAAGTACTATACGAACGTAGACGAAAGTAATATACGAACGCAGACGAACATAGACGAAAGTACTATACGAACGTAGGCGAAAGTAGACGAAAGAACTATATGAACGCACACGAATGTATGCGAAAGGACTATACGAACGTAGACGAACGTTGGCATAAGTACTATACGAACGTAGACGAAAGATCTCTACGAAAGTGGACGTAGATGAAAGAATTATACGAACGTACACGAACGTAGATGAAAGTACTATACGAACGTAAACGAAAGTTGGTGGCCAAAATGGGAACAAAAAACTTAACCAAAAAGTCATGTCAAAATTAGGAAAAAAAAAACTAAAACAACTTACGTTGACGAACGGAGACGAACGTACTGTATGAACGTAGACTAACGCCTCGAAAAAAAATACTATACGAACGTAGACCAAAATACTATACGAACGTAGAGCAACTTGGGTTAAAGATCGGGTGTTACAGACGAACGGAAACGAAAGTACTATACGAACGTAGACGAAAGTACTATACGAACGTAGACGAAAGTAATATACGAACGCAGACGAACATAGACGAAAGTACTATACGAACGTAGGCGAAAGTAGACGAAAGAACTATATGAACGCACACGAATGTATGCGAAAGGACTATACGAACGTAGACGAACGTTGGCATAAGTACTATACGAACGTAGACGAAAGATCTCTACGAAAGTGGACGTAGATGAAAGAATTATACGAACGTACACGAACGTAGATGAAAGTACTATACGAACGTAAACGAAAGTTGGTGGCCAAAATGGGAACAAAAAACTTAACCAAAAAGTCATGTCAAAATTAGGAAAAAAAAAACTAAAACAACTTACGTTGACGAACGGAGACGAACGTACTGTATGAACGTAGACTAACGCCTCGAAAAAAAATACTATACGAACGTAGACCAAAATACTATACGAACGTAGAGCAACTTGGGTTAAAGATCGGGTGTTACAGACGAACGGAAACGAAAGTACTATACGAACGTAGACGAACACTACGTAAAAAAGAAGAAAATAAAATGTGGTAAAAATGGGAAAAAAAATGTAACCAAAAAGTTGATGTCCAAAACGCAAAAAAAAAAACTTAAGAAAGAAAACAAAAAAAAAAGTGACGAAAGCAAAAAAGTTGAAAATTAACTATTTAAATTTTTTCTCCGTTTAATATTATATACAATGGTCATTGCATTCAATGACTAGAGCTGAATTTCTGTTATATATGACCACCAATAGAGATTATTCGGAATCATAAGTGTACTGAATCAACAAGAGTAAATCTAAAATGCGCGACTGATCAAATCTTGAGTCATTTTAGAGTGTACAGTTCAAGGCTCAGTAGTGAGGGGATGGTGGGTAAAGAACTAGGTAATCCTTCCAAATTCATCCCCGTTTCAACTCGAATCCAAACTGTACATTCATATCTGATTAATTATTATATCTGATGAGACTTGCATCTTAAATACATTCTCAGATAACAAAAAGCTATGAAGCAAAAGTAATAGTATTCATAGTTTCTAATACATACAAAGCAAATATAGCATAACAATACCGATCCATTAAAAATCTGAAACTTATGAACATATTCCAAACTAATGGGAGAAAACGGCAAATCCATGTGACGGATTTAGAAATGTCTAAACATGATATGCCTTACACCAAACCACATTATGGACTCTTCACTCTTGTGTAGCAACCCCCACTCAAGTAATGATTTCCTTAAGACTTGATACAAATGTCCATGAAACTATGGATACTGGAAGCAATTCAATGCTTGTTAATTGTTATCATGTTCCTACTTAATACAAAGAGAATATGATCACTAATCACATTACTCTAGTAAAAATAATCACTTACGCCATTACTTTTGATTCAACTCTCGATGCAAAACGAAGCTCCAAAACAAATAACAACAAAATTTTCTTGAAAAAGGCGTACATACTACAAACGTCATTGTTAACCGAAGAGTTGTGCTGTGACTGCTGTCATGACTGAAAACAGTAGCGATCGATGACCTTCAATCTAATCTACAGTAAAATATAGTATCAGGGTTGATTTCTTCTTTTTTTAAATTGTGCAGCTGAAAATGTACCTGAATGGTCCTTTCAAATAAAATTTAACTCTCATCTGTTTTACTAACATGGAGCCTAAGAATAGAAAACCAAGGACAGTTTTTATCTTCATCAACCTATCTCTATTCATATTTTTCAAATCAAAACCACAAGAGCCGGTTTGTCTTGACAAAGCTAAGTTAGTTGACTTTGTTCTAGCATATAAGCAAACACTTAGACTGCAACATTCTTGATGAACACAATTAACCTAAATCGAGTAACTAAAATATAACACAAATCTGAAGTCGTTAAAGAACCCAAGTAAGCATTGTCATTGACTTACATGTAGATTCGATTCGATAAGTCTGATGCAAGTCTCACCCATGCGCGCACCTAGGCCCACTTTTCAAGCCCAAGGCAACCTTCCCAGCTTCGCTTCAAAAGCCCCACTTTCAGGCCCTCAGACATATTTTTTTATGCCAAGTTCCAACGAAATTCCGTCCAAAAATCGCTTGAACAAGTCTAAAACAATTCTAAGAGCCTAAAACATGTCTACAACAACACAACCAACAACCATACCCAGTAAAATCCCACCTATAGCAAAGCTATTGATAGTGTCTGGGGAGGGTAGATGTAGGCAGGCCTTACCTCTATCCTAAGAGATAGAGAGGTTGCTTCCAGTGAGACCCTCGGCTCTAAAAAAAATATACGTATACAGATTTCAGTTGACACCATACATAGCTACTACAATATATATATATATACACACACACAGAGACATATACATATATGCAACACATAAAAACGAGTGCTAAAAGTGAAGTCTTTGTAAGCTACGAATAATCATATACTAAGAACTGAAAACACACTCTATAGGTACATATACAAGCGGTAACATGCAAAGGCCACCAGCGTAAAAAGACAAGCTAGGCCCTTTAAGCAAGACACATACTACAAACTAAACTGCCTCCTAAAACATGCCTAAAACCCCTAAAAATTGTATATTTATCATACCATGTGCCTCGCCTAAAAAAGCCCTCGCTTTTTAAGTGTGCCTATGAGAACTATGGCCAACATCGAATGAAACAATTATTCATTATGCAAAAATTTTATAACCGGAAAAACGGGTGTATCGGGTCTGATGGCGGGTCAAAATGGGTCAATTCAAAAAAAGGGTTGTAATGATTGGGGTTAAAACGGGTTTCGGGTTGGGTTAAAAAGGTTTTATACTTTGTTTTGTTGTACTAATAACCAAACATATTTGTTCTTGCTTATATTGGGACTTCAAAACATAGCAGCAGCTTCTAATGTTTGTACTTTGCTGTAACAATAGCAATGTTAAGTGTCTAAAAATTAGACCAAGAAGTTAACCTCTAGGGTTAGAGTAAAATCAATTGAATATAACAAACAAACTTGTTCCAATCATACAAAAGCTAGCTACCAATCGCTACTACAACATCTGTATGCAAGCAAACTAATAAGAAGCAATTAGCAAAATAAGTGAGTAGAGAGACATACCTGTGATGGATTGCCCTGAAATTGAAACCTGTTACTGTTGCTGCAGCGATTTGAGTTGAGATTCAATTTAACCCTTTGGTATAGATATCATATGAACCCTCATGACCCATTTTGTAACAAAAAAATTCAATGGGGTCCTTTTTTGGGTGTAGATTTTTCACAATTTAAATAACTAATAGGGTGTTTGGGATTGCTTATTTTTTTTGGAAGCTGATTTTTTATGTTGTGGCAGAGTTTATCAGAACCCACTAAAAGGGATCTTCTAGTCACTCTACAATGGTCAGATTATATTGTCTTAACTGGGTCCACGCTGGCGCGAGAGTGGCCGGCCCACAAGCGAGTCGAGGCTGCCCATAAGGGGCACTAAGGCTTCCACCCAGAAAATTTCCCGCCACCTACCACTGACGCGAGAGCGGCCATTTGGGATTGCTTATTTAACTGCTTTGGATTAGCTTTTGTGGTGAGAAAAGTCAAGAAGTTATTTTTTAAAAAGTGTTTGGTTTAGCTTATTAATGTAAAATAACCAAAAGTCAAAAGCAAAAAGCCAGGATTTTCTAACTTCTTGAAAACAACTTTTCCACCCTTATTGAAAAGCCAAAACCAAAAGTGCTTTTGGTTTACACAAACAGCTTATTGACTTATTGACTTTTGGAAGAAGCCAATAAGTCAATAAGTTGTTTTGTAACTCAATCCCAAACACCCTCTAAGATGGTGTTTGGGATTGAGTTTGGAAATACAAAAGCATTTTTGATCAAAAGTGCTTATTGGTTTATGACTTTTTGAAAATGAGTTTTAAAAAAAGTGTTTGGATTAGCTTTTGGGATGAGAAACGTCAAAAATTCAATAGATTATTATTTTTTTAAGTGTTTCGCTTAACTTATTGTGAATATTGGTTGTATGGGTGGTAGATTTGTAATTTTTTTCCAAAAGTCAAAAGCCAAAAGCTAAAAGCCAGGATTTCTAACTTTTCAAAAACAGCTTTTCCACCCTTAAAAGCTAAAAGCCAAAAGTCAAAACGGAAATTGTTTTTGGGTTACACAAACAGCTTATTGACTTATTGTTTTTTCCAAAAAACCAATAAGTCAATAAGTTGTTTTGAAACTCAATCCCAAACACCCTCTAAATTTAAATTTCCAGGTGGATCGTCATTATGGTCAGGCTGAAGTGAGAAACAAAATAAAATAAAATATCATAATAATAACATACGACATTGCTCACTAGAAAATACATAATAAAAACATTGGTTTAATTTGATTTTGTTTAAAACCCTAGATTAACTTAGATTTAAGTAAAAAAAACAGTTACAAGACTTGAATTTTGAACCTCTTTGTTGAAAACAAGAGCTTCCCTTTAAATTATATGGGGTCAAAGTAATTATTTTTATGGGGTTTTTAAAAAAAATAGTGCACCCGTTCTATTCGATTGTTTAAAAACATTGCAGACCGGGGACCCCGACCCACTATATGTGGGTTTGCCCCTCCTCACGCTACGCAACAGGCTTTCGATTAAAATCGGTCTGGTTCATTACAGGATTGGTATTATTTTGGAATCTCGCATGACATGTCAGGGGTTTAGAGCCGGCTGGAAATATGTAAGGGTTGATTTCAATAACTTGAACTTATACGTTAGTATCTAAAAGAAATCATGTTCAAAAGATCGTAAAAATAATCAAAAAATCATTTTATTAAGTTAACACATCTAACATTAAAAGTTAGCTTTAATTAAATAAATAATTAAAAAAGAATTAAACGTCTAGGAAAAAAGAAATAAAAAGAAAAATATTGGTTAAAAGGGAAAAAAATATAACTTTATTGAATTTCATAGGTCGTATGCTAACTGTGACACCCGTCAATTTCTCAGGTCAAATCTGTACACTTGACTAGACAAATATCATTTGAATACATGCATTAGACATTATTTTTATTAATTTTGTCGTCCCGAGTCTAGCAAAGCCTAAACTGTTTCAAATTTGCATTCACAACTTACATCAGCATCCATTTATGCGTGCAAACACCCGACTAACTTAAACATCGTGACAAATTCTCATACCAATGACACGCTCAATTAAGAACAATGAGCATTCAAATAAAATATGTGTGATGTACTCAATTCTACATGCATGACTAACTACATACAAGACTACGCGTTATTTAATCATGTGGGCATACAATTCACCTATACATAATAAGTGTTTAATTTGGTCAAAATTAACAACAATAAATTAACTTTGTATTCCAAATTAGAACCTCGAGGTAGTGTGCCAAAGATATTTGTTAGATATAAAATCAGTTATATTCCAAGGTTGGTTACGTTTAGGATGTAAAAGAATAAAATTAACAACTATGATCAGGATGTCAAAGGAAACAAAATAAAACAAACAGTTGTATCCCCAAGATGGAACTGTGATAGAAAAACTTGATTATGCTAATAAAAATGAAATAAAACAACACAAGAACACCCGATGTACGATGAAAGCCCTTGATCAATATCGAACGCCGGCACAAAACCTCGAGAGGGGACTAATGTCCATGCCTCTGTTATTATTATTAAGTAATAAGGTAAATGATACAACTTTGAAAATCTGGTGAACGATCGACTATGATTACAATAATTAGTGTATAAGTGTGTGGCAGCTGAGAAAATAGCAAGAGAGTGAAAGAATAGCTAGTTTGTTGTCTCCTATGATCGTTCCACACATCCCTATTTATAGTAAGAGATTACAACTACCATCCCGAAAAATCTGGGATATCATCAACTAAGTCCACTAGCCGTTTGCAAGCCTTCCCACGTTCACGCGACCTCCAAACGATCATCAACCAAGTCCCCGAAAATTATGCAAGACTTAGTAATTCATTATATTCGTCCAATTAATACCTGCATTCGAATAAAAATAAAGTAAACTGTTAGCCCATCCTTAGTATGCATGCATAAGACAATACGTAGTTATCTCCTGAACTCAGTATCATCTTTGATATCCTGAAGATGTACATTAAATATGCAAGTAAATATTATCCTAATAATTTCACCACCAACAATAAGGATTTCAATGTATTAAGATATGTAAAATACAATACATAACCATACATTAAATCATAAACAAAAGCATTATAACATGAGATAATATTACAAGCAAGATCAAAACTCACAAAAAATATATATGGGACACATATATACATATGTATATGTGTATGTTAGTTAGTTAGTTAGGTATTAAAACCATGTGAAACCCCACCTTCTTTGTGTCTTAATCATGCCTATTGTCCCTCCCAAAACTAACACATACATGAGAAATGAAAGCATCTCCCTAAAGTTCAAGGTTTCAAGAAAGTTGACTTGCCCTTTTAACATACATCTCTCCCTCCCTTATGCTTTATAAGGACCAAACCACCACCACCACCCTTTCATTTGCATCATTCAACTCACTAAATCATAAATTCCTCCTCCCATTCCCTCTATATTTCGGTTCACACCACCACCATCAACATCTGTTACACCGTCGACGCTTAAGTTCCGCTGCAATTTCTGGGGTGTGACACTCCCTTTCTCAAACTCTCTTAGCCTCATCGTCAATCACATTCACGGATCTTAACCAACAACAATCTCACGTTATCGTGTCTTATTGTGTTAACCTATTATAAAAGGTTTGTGTTCCTGTTTACCCCACCAGGTCACCGTGTCGTGTCTGACAGAATATGTCAACCCTAGGCATACCACATGGAATCGTGTGTATCGTTTTGTAGTTACAATTTGACACATTTTGTCAGCGTAAAGGTAAATCTGATTGTTCCTAATACCAAATTTCTTCAAAGTGGACGGATTTGAAAATAAAAATTACGAAATTTAACCAACTCTTCAACAACATGATAGATCACGGTGAGGCGGAACGTAGGCGAAAGAAATTAATGAGGCGCTTCGTGAGTACAAAATGCTCTACCATAGAATATTTACGCACATGTTGTCCCGAAAAATACTAAGAACTCATCTCGGTTGCGCGTTCTAATTCCAACTGTGGTAATTCTCAAGTTGATGATTAGTATTTTTTGTATTTCTATCTTTTAGATTGTTTTTATTTTAATTTGTAACTTTTAGGTTTTTTTTTCAAAAAAATTAATGAGAATGCCTTTTTTTACTTTATTTAACTTTCATATTCAATTTTAAGTATTTAAAAAATGTTGTTTTTATTATATGTTATATTTAATAAAAAATCAAAGGGTAGTAATTGAGTAACGAGTGATTTAGTGATGGTGTGATGAAATGTGATGGAATAAGGTGACAATTTGTGGTTGATTGAAGTTTAGTGATAGTGTGATGGGTATCATTGCCACATCCACCGTAAGGCTGGGAGTGTGACTTAATCTGCTAGGGACTTTATTGTGCCAATCCCCCCCCCCCCCCCCCCCCACATCAATGGAATGGTTTGGCGGATTGCTTTGTTGTCGCCTTTTTTGTAGAGTCGAGGTGGTGTGGAGGCTCCACCCAAAGAAGCGTTACCCTCTAGTCTTATCCTAATAGTTTTGCTATTTTTATGATTTAATTGGTATAGTTTATTATTGACATACTTTACACATTGTCCCAATTGTTCACTTGCATTAGTCCTTGTACTAAAAGACATTATTTTTTTTAAATATAATAGTTAGTTTACTAGTAAAATTATAATTAGTACACCATTAATATTAAGAAAAAATACTTGAAATTAGCTGCTAAGGAACTAATCAAAACGAACAAGGAAGTAGATGTGTTTATGGGCATTTTACGAACACTTATTGAATAAAATTTTATGTTCGTTATCGTTCGTTAATTTTAGATTCTGAACACAAATGAAAGCAAACGAACATTCATGAACACATGTCGACACAAACTAACACAAGCAAGCATTTATGAACAGAAACGGACACATACCAACGTATATTAAATTTGAATAAAATTTGGAGGTGGATGGCAGAGGAACACGTTATTGAACATTCGTGAACATAAACAAACAAATGTGGTATGTGGTGTTCATGTGTGTTCGTTTACCTAAACGAACGAGATATCTTGTCCATCTTCGTTCATTTATTAAACAAATGAACTTCCATCCGAACGATTCATGAACAATTCGCTAAAATTTCGGTTCGTTTGTTGCTCTAGTTGAAATAGAGATAACCCATGGGCGCAACTGTATCGAATGGATCTAGTGAAATACATCACGTTCTTGTGTTATTAGTTGCTCTTACACTTTCAACTAGTATTGCTATTTCAATACGGTGTTTCCAAGAGCATATGTTTCTTCAACAAAAAACCATTTAGAAATAATGTTCATACAGTACAACTTTAGAAATTATCGAAATTGTACAAGTGCCAATTTCACATTGCATGTCTAGAACTCCAAACAAACTAAAAGAGATCACAAAACAAGAAACCATTATTGCAAAATAAGATATAAAATTACTAACCCAAAAGGTCTAAACAAGCTGCTAACCTCACACAGTCAAGACTACAAGAAGCTCTAGGCATCTTATCTTGGTTTGTTTTCTTCAAATGCCATGTTTGTGCCACTGTTTGAATCGGTAGTATCCAATGAAAGTGGTGGCACCTCGTAAAGATCAGATTGCTCAACTTCAGGAACTAAACTTCTAGTCTCTTGACTTGTTTGTTGTTGAATCCAAGGATGGGTATTAAATTTCCTCAATTTCTCTAACTCCACTGCCACCTCTTTCATTGTAGGTCTATCACTTCCCTCTAAATTAAGGCATCTTTTTACCAGATCACCTACAAGTTGAAGTTGCTCAAAAGTACCCTCGCGCAATATTTGAGGTTCAACAATTTCAAAAAAACGGTTTTCTTTAATTGAATTGACAAAATATGTTGCTAAATTCTTTTCCTCATTTGTTCTATCAGCACCAATGGGTCTTTTCCCTGTTATGAGTTCTGCAAGGACCACTCCAAAGCTATACACATCACTTTTATCAGTTAGTTGGCTTGTGTTAAAGTACTCAGGATCCAAATACCCAAGTGTGCCTTGAATAAGAGTAGTTACTTGTTCGTGATCTAATGGGATTAACCTTGATGCACCAAAATCTGAAATTTTTGCTGTGTAGTTCTCGTCAAGTAATATGTTTGCAGACTTGACATCTCTATGTATGATTGGCATAATAGTTTCTGAATGAAGGTATGCAAGTGCACCAGATGCTTCAACAGCTACTCTTAATCGATTATCCCATGATAGCCAACTCATTCCACCTAAACTAGAATGAATGTGATAGAAGAGTGTGTTATTGGAGACGTATTCATAAACTAGTATTGGCACTTCCTCTTCTAAGCAACACCCTAGAATCTTTACAACATTTCGATGGATGACTTGCGTAAGGATTAAGAGTTCATTAATGAACTGTTGTGCTTGGCTCACATCAACTACTTTAGACTTCTTTATTGCAGCTACACGCTTATCAGATAAAAGTCCCCAGTACACTACACCATATGCACCTCGACCAATGATGTTTTCTTTAGCATAGTTATTTGTGGCTTTACGAAGTTGTCCTGTGCTAAATAATGTCATTGCCTCGTGAGAACCTTGTGTATTGAGCTTTTGTTTTAGCAACACACCCCCATTTTGTTCGAAGAACTTTTCTCGAAGCTTCATTAACTTTCTCCTCCTTAAACCAAAGAAAATCCCTAATATGCCACACAATATTGCTAATGGGCCAACCACCATTACTACATGTGAAATGAAAATGAAAAACATTTAATAAGCAGTTGTATGTTCATGAAAAAAATGGCATCATGAAAAAAATGGCATCATGAAAAGTTTGAGTTTCACGTATATGTATATTCATGAAAAAGTTACCTATAATGAGAGTGGTAGTTGTGTGACGTTGGCAACCATCTTTTATATTTGGATTACCATAGGATCCTGAAGGACAAATACATTTGTAGCTCCCTGGAGTGTTCTTGCAGGTACCATAACAAGAGATGGCTTTAAGATCGTCACACTCGTTGATGTCTATAAAAGAAAAACCAAGCCTAATATTAAATAAGTAACACCACCCTGCCTAGGAATATACTGAGAAAATTTAAGATGTTATCCCCAATGATACGACAAACTTTTGTATTATTGATTTTCATGTTTAGTTAACTTCTTTTGAAAATAATAAAAAGGCGGGTAGTATAGCATGGTGATCGGCGATGGTCTTGTAAGTCCTGAACTAATCCTATAATATCAAGTATTCTAACAATCGATGGCGGAATCAAAGATTATTAGTTATCAAGGAGTGAAAACTTGAACAATTAAATGGTAAACTCAAACTGGCATACAACTTACCTAGTCGTCTGATACTAGAGAGGATTTTATTATTAATTGATGTGATGCCGAAAAGATCAGATTTAGATAGTTTATTTTTGTTGTTTTAATATATTTTGTGTGTGATTTTATCCAGAACCAGGTACTTATCCGAGAATAAGGAATGACAAGCTTTATGTGCTAAAATAGCGAAGTTACAAGCTAAATCTTGAAGAATCACACACACGGGTGAAACTGTTGAGGATTGATTCAATTATGAAGGAAAAAAAATGGATTTTAAATGAAAATATTAAGTAATGATGTGAAAGAAGGCCAAAATACGAAGACGTAGCCATGAAAACGAAGTTATAACGAAAAAGTTATGAAGAAAATAAGAAAACCGAAATCGCAGCGTCAGATCTGGCGTCGACGACGCCTTATACTGGTTATTTAAGGAAAAATCAAAGTTCGGAAACCCTAGCTCGTTTCCAGCCGCCTTTGGGCAATTTTGAGCTATTAGAAGCATATTTTGGAGGGGTTTTCACCACTTCAATCCATCCCCTATCAGATTTCATCAAGATTTGAAGATCAAACACCATGAGTTAGTAAACTTCTCTTAATCACCTCGGGTGTAGGTTTGCAAGTATTCTATGTTCTTGTTTGTATGTTTGATTTGATAGGAACATTTGAGCAATCTTTTGGTTGTAATATTGACACATATCACTTGTTAGTATTGTCATGAATTCAGGGTTGTTAATGATTTTTCTTGCATCATAGACATTGTGAAATGATGTTTGCTATTGATTTTGATTTGTGTTAGGGAATGTGTGGGTTGTTCTTGATTGATGAAACATACTTTTGTCTATTGAATGACAAATGTTGATGTCCAAGATTAACGAGTAGCTTTTGCACAAACTCAAGAAACCATTAGAATCCTCAACTTGACTAAACCATTTATGTGAATTGAACCTAGTTGTTTTGTTTATGTACGATTGAATTTGGGAATTTCTCTTGAATGTGACATGATTGAGATTGTTGGTTTGATTGTAAGTATTGTCATAGACTTACAGTTGTTAGATAATGATTACTTTTGTTTATCAAATCAACTAGCTAGGGTGGTTTTGTGTTCTTGGGTTTATAAAACATACAATTGTCCGTGTAGTTAGACGATTGTTGATGTCTACAACTAAGTTCTCTTAATGAACCCAATCTATCATTGTTCTCTCAAGTAAAACTCAAAATCTATTACGTGTGGCTAAATCTTATTAATTGCAATTCAGAAACCCGGGTGTGATTTAGTTCTTCATAATCTTTTATTTACATACTTTTGTAGTTCACCTCTCCAACATCTTTCTAAATAAAATATAACATGCTTCATAATAGTAAACTTCATAATTGTTTGCATACTTGTTTTGTAAATAGCATAAACAAACAAACAACTATTCTAACACTAACCACATGCTTCTATGGATTCGATACCCTACTTACCCTAGCTATCTAGGTTAATTTGGTTTTGCGTGACCCGTGACGACCGGTTCATCATTAATATGAACCAATGAATCACAAATGAAGCATAAACAACCTTATATATGTGAAGGTTTAACGAATGGGCCAACATGGCCTTTACCATTGCAACCCCACGACCCACCCCAAACAATAATAACCGAGAATAACCAATACCGAGAATTGCTTGTTGATTCTGAGAGCTAAGTGTTCTCGGAATCTCTAACCCAAAACCGGATACATAAGTACTAAACATCAACATATATAATATTAGTCCCAACAGGTATAGACTCAATCCTTCTTACTATGTCCCTTCATGTATACATTACTTGGTTTCTCTTATTCCACCCTACTTATTAGAAAGGAATATGGGTTAGCTTAGTGAAATTAGGTTCTGGATTGCAAGTCATCTTTGGTTGGTTATAGAATCACAATGACTCCCTATGAATTTAATGCGAAATATTCGACTAATTCACAATGAATGCATATATATTGACTTTGTAAACTTAAAGCTAGACGTCTGATTGTTCCGACCATAGTCACAGAATTCGCTCAGAAAGGCACCTGTTGCAAATTGGTACACTTCGTACCCAATCGCAATACACCTTAGTTCCGTTCTCCGGTGGTACGTCGTACCATATGCCGGTGATACGTCGTACCATATGGCGGTGATACGTCGATCTAGTTGAACTACAAGTCACAATCCAATCGAACTATAAATCACCCCAATTAGACATAAATTCGCGAATTTAATTGATTGGAATGTTTCTGGGAGTTGTTTCCGGAAATCACAAAGAGGAAGAAGAAACCAGGAAGAAGAAGAGAAGAAGAAAAAGCATAGCGGTTTTATGAGTTTTTGGGTTAGATATTTTTAGGAATTTAAATACTTAACCCCTCTATCTTTTAATAGTTTACATTTAGACCCTAAAACTTATAAAGTGTTACATAAAATAAAAAGATGTAAAATTAGTTTATGTATTTAAACATTTAAACCTCACTATATTCACTAGTTTACATTTGATACTTATACTTACAAATTTATATACACAGGAAGAGGTGAGGATAGCACTTAGGAAGATGGGAAAGGCTAAGGCAGTTGGTCTGGAAAACATCCCGATTGAGGTATGGAAGTGTTTGGGAGAGGAAGGTGTTCAATGGCTAACTAATTTCTTCAATCTTATATTAAAGTCTGGAAAAATGCCAGATCAGTGGAGGAGTAGCCTGGTAGTGCCTCTTTATAAGAACAAAGGAGACGCACAATGTTGTGAAAATTACAGAGGAATTAAGCCTTTGGGGCATACGATGAAATTATGGGAGAAAGTAATTGAGACTAGAAATACAAGAGATACTCACGTTACAGTAAATCAATTTGGCTTCATGCCAGGGAGGTCAACTACGGAAGCGATATACATTCTGAGGAGTGTGATGGAAAAGTATAGGGTGAAGAAACGAGATCTTCACATGGTGTTCATTGATATGGAAAAGGCATATGACAGTGTTCCTTGTAGACTGATTTGGGATAGTTTGGAGGTTAGAGGGATTCATGGAAAGTATATAGACATAATTAGGGATATGTATGATAGAACTGAAACTAGTGTTCGTGCGCCTGTAGGGGATACTGATTTCTTCCCAGTGGAGGTAGGGCTCCACCAAGGGTCCGCATTGAGCCCTTTTCTTTTTGCAGTTGTTCTAGATTAAATGTCTAAGTCCATTCAGGAGACTTTACCTGCATGCTTTTCGCAGATGATATTGTGTTAATCGCTGAAACTAAGCACAGTCTGAATATGAGGTTAGAAGAGTGGCAATTAGCTTTAGAGGGAGAAGGTTTAAGGATTAGTCGCTCTAAGACTGAGTACATGCACTGTGATTTCAGCAGGATAACCAACGAGGATGACACTCAGATCGCCATTGATGGTCATGTGGTTCCGCAAGTAACTAAGTTCAAGTACTTAGGATCGTTTGTGCAAGGGGACGGGGAGATAGATAGGGATATAGCACACCGCATACAAGCTGGATGGTGTAAGTGGAGAGCAGCAGCTGGGGTATTGTGCGATAAGAGGTTCCCGATTAAATTAAAGGGAAAATTTTATAGAGTTGCAGTTCGACCGGCTATGTTATATGGGACTGACTGTTGGGCCATCAAAAAGACACAGTCACGAAAGATGGAGGTAGCAGAGATGAGGATGTTGAGGTGGATGTGTGGGCACACACGGTTAGACCGGATAGGAAATGAGGTTTTTAGGAAAAGGTTAGAAGTGGCTAATTTATTAGATAAGATTAAGGAGGGGAGATTGAGATGGTTTGGACATGTGAAGCGAAGACAAATGACAGCTCCTGTTAGAACAGTGGAACACCTCACTGTGGAGGGGAGGAGGGGTAGAGGCAGATCCAAAGTGACTTGGGTACGTGGAACTGATTAGGAAAGATTTGTTAAAATTGCACCTCTCTGAGGATATGGTCCAAGATAGGAATTCGTGGAGGTGTAGGATCAAAGTTAAGGATATTTAGGAGAAGAGTACCGCCTTTTTAGGGATGGTCTTTGTGCGTTTATGTATAATTTCTATTTCATGAGATTATTTATGTACTTGGTCTTCTATTTTATTCATTCACTACTTTTTATTGCTTGGTGTTTGTCTACTTAATTATCTATGGTGTGTGTTTGACATCGAGCTGGAGGTCTCTCTGGAAGCAGCCTCTCTATCTTTAACGATGGGGGTAAGGTTTGCCTACATCCCACCCTCCCCCGACCCTACTAATAGCGTCGCTATTCGTGGGATTTCCTGGGTTCGGTTGTTGTTGTTGTATATATAAAATATAAATAGCTATTTAAAAAAAAAATATTCTGCACCGTACCAGACTCTATGGTACACTGTACCGGTTCTTACCAAAATGAACCTACCCCCTCCATACCAAATACGTTACCTCTAGCGAATCGTGTACCCGAACCTCATACCCGTACTAGAGCGAATTGTGAATTAGGTGACTATGGTTCCGACCTAATCATGAATGCCCAGGTAAACCTGCAATTTCATGCTGGTGTTCCATTTTTTTATATTAATGGCGTTTTTTGATCCGCTTCGCCTAGCCTTTTCAATTAGCTTTCTTGGTGTAGTACTGTGTTGTTTGTTTCTGTAAAAAGTTTATGTCTTCGTTTCCTACTCCAAATCCTTAGATAAAAGGTTAAACCATTTCAGCATTTTGTGTGTTGAACGTCTAGATTATTGTCTTGATAAAGCAAGTTGCATGTTATTCATATTTTAATATGCTTGTTATTTTCTTTTTCTTTTTGTAACTCTTGAAATGAAATTAATTAATAGAAAACCATAATAAATTATAGCAGGAGAATGACAGCTCTTCTTCTACTTCACTGATTCAGTTTTGAAGAAGTTTTCACGTTTGAACAAGTATTGAAGTTGTTTCTAGATGCACATTAATTTTATAGAACTCCTTCACCACTGTGATTACAAAGTAAAAGCATATATACTTATGTCCAAAGGTATATATAATTAGGTAAATGAATTAGTTTTGTGATTACTTTAACTTTATATTTGAATGTTTGGTTATGAAAACAGTTATCACTACTAAAAAATATCTTTTTTATGTGCATTGACACACTTATTTATGATACTCAAAAGTGTGTGTCATCTATACATATAATAAACCAAAGCCATTTTAATGACATGGCACTCAAAGAGGCATTCTGCTCCTTGAGTGTGCTATGTGTCATCCCATGTGGTATTGAGATATTTTATGAAAAAAAATTAAAAATAAAATTGGATTTTTCTCTCTTTTGTTTCCTCCCATAATTTTTAAACGTTAATATCTTTTATATACGAGATTTTTTAAAGAAAAAAATTACACCAAATTAACGAGCATTTTATTATCTTTCCAACGAGTACCATAATGCTATATAAAAACAGAGAAAAAAATGACTATTTTTTTTTTGTAGGGTTTTTTTCACACAGGAAAAAAAACATAAAGTGTTCAAGTAAATCATTAATCATGTATAGGTAAGTCACTAATTATGTTTAAATTAGTAAATAGGAATTCTATTTTCAACATGCGTTAGCATTGGAGTTATACATTGTTTTAGGTTAGATATTAATATTAGAGTTATACATTGTTTAAGGTTAGGCGTTAACATTGGAGATACATCTTTAATTGTTTTAGTTTAGGTGCTACCCTAAGCTTTTTGCATGTAATTGTAAAACGAATCATTCTATTTCATATGTAAAATTAATATGTCATGTTAGATTTTTCAACCCGGGACCTCTAGTAAATTATATTTGAAAGTGAGCTGTGTAGCTTATATTTAAGCTTGGGTCACCTATATATGGCAATGTTAGATTAAGAGAAAATAGTTTGTCTTTAAACACGGTGTATATATCCAACATCGCTTTTAAGGTATTTGATTTTTATGAATTTTTCATTAGGTTTTTAATTTTTATCTCAGTTTTGGATTCCTACTTTGAGTTTCGCAGCTCTGCTTCTTCTACTTGGCTGACAAAAACGATGTTTTAGAACATGCACATCAGGAACCCCATATCTTGCCATTGACCATTGACATATATGCTGATCGTTGTTTATCAACCAATTAATTCCAAATAGATAAATTTAACAATATATCGAGTAAGACCCACCGTAGTGGGGCGCTATTTGTCAAAGTTTTTAAAAAATAGCGCCCCCCACACCACTACACCCAGGCGCTATAGGCCAAAGGGGGGGGGGGGGGGGGCCTTTATGAAGATAACGCCGGAGCAATAAAATTTTGACCAATGAAATTGAGCCACGTGGACGAGTCAAACGGTCATATGACCGTTGCTTTCTTTGAACGGCTATTTTTTTTTTTTGATTTATATATATATACACTACACACATTTATAAAAACACACACAAAACACATATATTTAAACACAAAATACAACATTTAGTTAAAAAAAAATGGGTTCCCCCGCGTCCTCATCTGTTGCGAGAGAATATTATAAAGAGTTTCTAGCCGACGAGGGTGATTCGATAGACGAAGACTTGGAGCAAGATGCGGTTACGAGTGCGCTTGCGTCGAGATATATGGAACAAACTAGTGCGCCTACCACTACACCAAAACAAAGTAGGCAGTATTACGAACGAGATCGGGTTTCGGCAAATGCTCGATTGATGAAGGATTACTTCGATGAAAACCCGACTTACCCCGACCCAAAGATGTTTAGGCGTCGTTTCCGGATGAGCAAACGTTTATTTCTACGTATATCCAGAGATTTGGAGAACGCGTTCCCTTACTTTAAACAAAAAGCGGATGCCAGGGGGATTATGGGATTCACGTCTATTCAAAAGTGCACCTCGGCACTGCGTATACTCGCTTACGGCATGTGACACCCGGCAAACTCAGGTTAATAACATGGTTTGGGTCAAAGTCTACCTTAGCGAGTCACGCGTACAGCATACTTAACTAGGTCGGTTAAGTCGTGTTATAGTTCGGGAGTCATTAGTACAACCTAGAGGATCGTTAGGTGTCGGCCATTTAACCAAGTATGCAAGGATTGACGATTCGTGGAATCGTCAAACCTTAGTAGAAACACAAGTCTCGAGTCCTGGGAATTGGTGAACGAGTGTGAACGTGGTTGCTTACATGTTTTATGTGTTTATAATCTTTATGTGACTTGTCGGTATGTGAAAACATGTTAACATATGTTAAAACGGAGTTTAACGCGCCGAATACGCAGGAACAGACCCTATAGGCGATTATGCAGAGGCTATAGGCGATTAGCCTCTGTAATCGCCTATAGGGAAGGCGAGTAGGGCTTTTCTGAGGGCGATTAGGCCCTAATCGCCTATAGCTATAGGCGATTAGGAGCTGCATAATCGCCTGAAATAGCTGCATAATCGCCTGACGTGTTTTAAACGACTAGAAACACCTATAAATACCACCCTTGACCTTCAAAACACCTCTAATGCAACCCTAGCCGTCTCATAACATACCCCAACTCCCAAACACCCTCTGGAACACGTTTTAGCATCAAAACACCTATTTTCAAGCTTTATACATCAAATCCTCATAAAACCAAGGTGTGTTCTTCATTCCAAAACCTTTAAATGATTGTGTTCTACTCCTTAAAGGTCCAGACCTGGTTTATAAACATTTGTGTCTTTGAAAACCTATGAAAATCGTTTTTAAACAAGTTCAAACCATTATGCATGTTGTATGTGTTAAATATGATTAAAAGATAGGATTTTTATGATTCAAAATGGATTGTTATCATGTTATTAAGGTGTTTACAGCTTGTTTATGATAGGATGATGATGTCCTAGGAGTTTGGATGGTTTTAAAGGTGTATTGTGAATATTGAGTAGTTTGACCCATTTGAATGACTTTGAATGATTTTGAATGATAGGAGGTGTTTTGCTAGTTGTTTGATGTTAGGGTTGATGTAGATTGATGTTAGAACAGTAGGGGGATGATCGGATGACGTGGTAACATGATGAAATCTGAGTATTTGCTATTTAGGGTAAAAATTATGCATGTTGATGTGATGTTTTCATGCTAAGTATACTATTTTGGGAAAACTCTTGCATTCGGGGCTGGTAGAACGATGATAAGCTAGGGGTTTTGCTTGAAATATGTTTGATAATGTTGTATGATCAATATTTGGTGTTTCCACACGTTCCGGATCTGATTTGGAGGGTTAAACGCGCGAAAAACCGGAACAGAGCCGCTGAAGGCGATTGGGGATCCTAATCGCCTATGCTATAGGCGATTGGGGATCCTAATCGCCTATGCTATAGGCGATTGGGAGCCCAATCGCCTGATAGGGAAGCCTAATCGCCTAGAGTATAGGAGATTGGGGGCCTAATTGCCTTCATTTCATGCGATTGTGATCCTAATTGCTAGTTAAGTCCTGAATTGCATGTCTTACGACCCTAATCGCCTGATAACTCCTGATTTGCATACCACATGACCCTAATCGCCTATAGTATAGGCGATTAGCCCCCATAATCGCCTGTTGACTTTCATAATCGCCAGTTGACTTTTCCTAATCGCCTGTACTGCTGCTGTAAGTATATTTTGGCATTCCGAAACCCGATTTGACACCTAGGAACATGCTAGGAACCCCGTATCATACCTGATAACATGGTAACACGTGCTCGGGCTTATTTGTGTACTGTTTGAACTATGTGTTAGACTTGTTGAACTTTAACGTATGTTAAGTGTGATTGCTTGATTGTATGTGCAAGTATAACACGGGGAGTTTCTGGTCACCAATGGGATGTCGAGTCTTGTACTTTGGGTCAGTTTAACAGTCAACGTGTTTTCCAACGAATCTGGTTATGGTCTGGACATCTAGGGACTAACTAACCTACGGGTTATTAGTCTAAGTACTTGTAACTGTTATATGTTAGGTCGCCACTTTACGGGACTAGCATAGCTTGCTGATTTTATTCATTAACTGAAGTAACGCAACCTAAGGTGAGTTCACGGCCCCACTTTAACTGGTTTTACTTTTGGGAGAGAAAACATGCGTTAAACTTGTGTTTGGTAACAACTGTCATACTATGGGTTACTTTGGGTTACTATACGATCTTTGGAAGTCCCGGGGGAAACCATGAATGTGCGGTGTAGCACAACGGGGAAATGTGGATAGATCTATTGGGCGTGACCTGCCCCGCTCGTCGGCTTGGAGGGCCGGCGGGTGCATGTTGTCTCAAACAGGAACGATACATTATTCGGGCAATGCTTCTGGTATGCGTGTCAGTAATGGTTTGCCAATCGTAGTAGTGACAAAACATACGCCTAGCTAGCGTACTTTGGTTTACATTTTTGCATAGTATGGACCGGGTGAACTTGGTACTTTTTACAAACCTGTGAACTCACCGGCATTTTGTGCTGACGTATTTTTGGCATGTTTTTCTCAGGTCGCTAAGGTAGCAAACGAGGACTAGCGCACGCGTCTGCACGACGTCTAGTTTAGGATCATGTCTTCCTTATGTTGAACATTCTGAAACTACTTTTGGGTTTTGATTTGTAAACAAGCTTCCGCTACTATTTTATGGGTTTTAAACTTATGTTTTAAATATGCATGTGTTCATATAGTGTTGTTTATTGTGATCGTTGACTTGGATCCTGGTTTGTCACGCGCCTCGCGGTAAAACCCCGCAGGTGGATTTTGAGGGTGTGACACGACAACTCGACGGATATCAACGACGAGTATTTAAAAATGGCCGAGAAAACAACACGCGATTCTTTGGAGTATTTTTGCCAAGGTACATCACTTTTTTTAAAGCAAATTCATTTACCTTTTTATATATTTTTGTATATAGATCAATTTTTTTTATATATTTTTGTATATAGTTAGATCAATTTTTTTATATATTTTTGTATTTAATTTTTTAGGAATAATAAAGTTGTACGGAGCCCGGTATCTTAGAAGGCCCACTTGGTACGACTTACAGAAAATTTACGAGGTGCATAACAATGAACATGGGTTACCAGGAATGCTGGGTAGCATTGATTGTCGTCACTGGCGTTGGTATAATTGCCCAACCGCTTGGCGAGGTCAATTCACACGTGGTGACCAAAAAGGACCATCAATTATTCTTCAAGCGGTGGCTTCAGTCGATCTTTGGGTTTGGTCGGCCTACTTTGGTGTTGCGGGTTCATGCAACGACTTAAACGTTTTTGAGCAGTCGCCTGTTATTGAGGATTTCATTTCTGGTAGGGCAGCAAAGGCGTGTTTTTATGCTAATGGAAACTACTACCCACACGGATACTATTTGGCTGACGGAATATATCCGAGGTATAGCGTTATCGTTAAGACCTTCAGTAACCCGTACGATAAAAAACGGGCACACTTCAAAAAGGTTCAAGAGGCGGCGCGGAAGGACATAGAGAGATGTTTTGGGGTTCTTCAACAGCGTTGGCATTACATAAGAAATCCTGCTCGTGCATGGACCACAGACAAGCTGCGAGATGCTATGTATGCATGTATGATCATGCATAATATGATCTTAGAAGATGAAGGTAAAGCGATATGCCAAAATTATGTACCGGAAGCCGTTCAAGAACTACCGCAAGCCAATGTGGAAGAAAGAATACTCAACGCTCATGAACTTCGTGACCATGAAACACATGACGCGTTATCGGCGGATTTGGTCCAACATGCGTGGTCGGTTCGGTATATTCCAAACGAAGGCGAAGATGAAGAAGAAGGTGAAGAGGAAGGTGATGATGAAGAAGAAGAGTACGATGAAAGCGAAAATGAAAATTAATATTATTTGTAATTTTTTTATATTTATTTGCCTTTTATTTGTGTGTTTTTTAATATTATTTGTATTTTTTTTTAATTTAATTAATATTAGTTGTGTGTTTTTAATATTATTTGTAATTTTTTTATATTTATTTGCCTTTTATTTTAATTATTTTGAGTTAAAAGATTAAAAAAAAATCCACGTGGACCAATCACAAACAGGGGCTTTATATATAAAGCCCCACCACTACACCCATTTTTCAGTTTCTCTCTTCATGCTGACTCAGCAGCCACGTGGACCAATCAGGAAGAGGGGCTTTATATATAAAACCCCCCACTACGCATGGTCTAACTATTTTGGATATATTAGAACATTCACAATCCCCATATTTGTTTCTACTCTTAAAATTTAGGGGAAATAACAAAAAGGTTCTATTTGTTGCTTTGCATTAGACACCCATCTTTATTTCTCATCCATCTTTTAAGGTGTTGAAGTCCCAAATGTAAGAGGTTACTGTTTACCCCTAAAATAATAAAAATTATTATTATTATTATTATTATTATTATTATTTGTTTTTTCATTATGTATGTATGTACTTCTTTAATGTTCATATTAGTCTATAAAAATACTTACAGAATACGACTCAAATTCTTATATATTTTATATCAAAATGTAGATAAAATGAAACACATAGATATGACTCAAATTATTTTATTTGTTATTGAAACAAAGAAGAAAAATAATAGAAGAAAAACAATATAGAGATATAAATAGGCAATGAGATGTGTAAAGTTAAAGAGAGAGAGAGAGAGATCGAGAGAGTTAAATTTTGAAAAAGATGATTTTTAGTTAAGAGTTAGAAAATGGAAAACCTTTATTTTCCTTAGACCAACACCGTAAAAGGATGGAAGGTTGGATCCAATGAAAAAATGATTAAAGTTTCGCCTCAATTCTTGTGGTGTGGTGGTAACTAAGTGTACTAACATGGAGATTATGGGTTGCAACTGGACGCCACTTAAGGGTAACATGTTTATGTGGTGTGCATAAATGTAAAAGATTCCAACAGCGATGGCTCTAAACAGCAGGAATATTTTGGTGGGAGACAACATGTGCCCGCTCTGTGGGTCAATTGAAGAGACGGCTGCTCATCTGTTCACCGCATGCATCGTTGCTTCATTCCTTTGGCATCATCTTAGTGTGTGGTGTCGGGTGCAAAGGTTCTTCGTTTTTTTATTAGAGAGATTCTAGAGTTCCATTCATTTAAGCTTAAAAGGTGTTGAACAAGAGATCCTTCACGGTATCATAATCATTGGCTGGTGGACTATTTGGAAAGTGTGCAATGCCTTGAAGTTCGAAAGTAGACCGACGCACATGGAAAACATTATTGGGGAAGTTAAGTCCGTGGGTTTTTTGTGTGTCAAAAATAGATCTAAACTTAAGTCGTTATCTTGGTCTAATTGGTGTAAATTCATTTGTATGTAAGCGTTTTGTTGTTTCTTCACCTCGGTTTATGGGTTGGACGGTTTTTTTAATGAAGTTCACCTCTAAAAAAAACCCCACTAACAACTAATAACGAAGGAATTTAGCCTTAAAAAATAATGTTCAAATATGGATAACATCAAGGGAAAAAAAGACGGAGACTTTTCAAAGAAAATGACCAAGACCTAAAAAAAACACCATAAATGCATCGTATCATTTATGGTGCACATGGCTGACTTATTCACGCACGCCCTACTTGCACCATCGCCCGAACCTTGCATTTTTGGATATTTCTTGCATTTATGGATTGATAAATATTGTAGGTCCAAGACGTTCCCTGAATCCGGTGAGTGGGTGGGCACTGTAATAAATAAATTGAAGAGGTATAAGCAATTATACCGCAGCAAGTGGAGCACGTGCCTCCTAGGACGTACTAAAGTCCAACAAGTTATAAATAACTTAAGGACTTGGGAAGACCTGAAGAGGTATAATCAATTATGCCGCAGCCCGATATGGTAAGGCACGGACTACGCTCTAGACAGAACAAAAGCCCCGTCATCATAAGCAAGTACAGTATCCGGACGTAGGTCAATATAGACCGAAGCATAGTACAATGATAGTCCGAAGCATAGTACAAAGCCTTGTTGACCACTATAAATACCCTCATTAAAGTACAAGAGACACACGAATGCTCTCACTCCGCACCACACTTTCTCTCTCTACTTTCTCTCACTAAATAAATACTTATCCTCACGCCGGAGGGTGGTTACAGAGAGGCCCTCCCTCCTCCTCTGTAACGAGCCTAACGGTTTGTTGACTTGTGCAGGTTTTAGCTCAGGTCAGAGACAACCCAGATCCAGTTCCTTCGGCCATACCTGGTACCGCATCTCAGGTTCGGCCACTTTTTGGATCTTCAATTGGCGCCATCCGTTTGTACAACCGTTTTCTATAATCCTCACGGTTAAAGATATCGACGGTTTTTCCCATGGCGGCTTCATCTGAAGGATTCATCATTGAAGACGTAACACACACTGAACTTGACACTGAGGTCACTGCTGTTACGACCTCTATGGTTACTGTCTCGTCCGTAGGACCCTTTAACACGGACGGACGTCCCAAGTCGTTACAAGGTTCAGTGGACAATTCCATTCTCAAAAATCAAGATAATAACCTGGAGTTCGACAATGACTTCCTCTCAAGAAACCGGGATTTCTTATTGCAACTGAAGACACAACAGGAGAAGGAAGCCATGCTCAAGAGTGTACAGGTAAACTTATTTTCCGCTGATGGACCACAGGCGTCTTCTGGGCCTAACCCAGGTTTGGCCTCACACGCCACTTACTCTACTGTGGTCACCACTCCCAATTTCGCCGCTGCACAAGGCAGTTCTCTCCCTGCGGGTTACCGAACCATGACCCATCCGGTCACTCCCTTAATTGAGAAACCAGTCACCACTTCCGCAGAAGATGATCTGACAGCTCCATATCGACCGGCCTATATGGCTGCCTATTCCAAGTTTGCTCCCCGAATTGCCAGCGCCCCCTACCAGCAAAACTTAAAATGCCTATAACGGTAAAAAAGTATGATGGTACTACAGATCCGGATGATCATGTTTTTGATTTTGACGGAGCAGCAGAAATCGAACTGTGGCCCATGCCTGCATGGTGCCACATGTTTGCTCAAACTCTCACCGGGGCAGCTAGGGTTTGGTTTGACGGGCTGCAGCCCGGAGAAATAGCCAACTGGACCGAACTTCGCCGAGTGTTCTTGCAAAACTTTTCACAGCAGAGGCGATGTTCGAAAGACATCACAGAAGTGCATAACATTCGGAGGAAAGACGGAGAGACGTTGGAAAGATTCATCGACAGGTTTAGTAAGGAAAGCATGCAGATCAGTGGCGCAGTGGATCAGCTGCGGATATCAGGGTTTTGCCACGGTGTTCGTAATAACCAGTTGGTAGAGAAGTTACATGAAGATCTCCCGAAGACTATGGAAGTATTAATGGAGCGGGCACGAGCTTTCGCTCGTGGAAAAAATGCTTGCAGCCAGACATATGATAATGAATATCGTTCCACTTCCAGAAACAACTCCTGGAAAAAGGGGTCGGGGGCTCCAAGTGCAGATCGCGGAAACTCATGGGGAAAAAGTAGGCCGCAGCCTTACTCCAGGAGCGAAAAGAGTTCTGTTAGCCGAAGCACCCCCTCATACAGGGGAGGAGGTTACTCCGAACTTCTAAAGACCCCCAGTGAAATACTTAGCACAGAAAATATCGATTTTCCTAAACCACCGCGGCAGAAGCCCACGTCCGACAAACACACTAAAAAGTACTGTGACTATCATCGGGCTAGGGGTCACGACACTGATGAATGTTGGTCTTTAAAGCAAGAAATTGAAAAAGCCCTAAAAGCTGGGAAGCTGGCACATTTAGTAAAAGATATCAAGGAAGGCAAAGCCAGTACCACTCATATCGCCAACCCCAATGATCAGGCCGGGATCCACATGATCCGTACCTTAGCCAAGAAAGGAACAAAAAGAAGCAGTGATCACGTCGCAGCATGGATGTCACAGCCCATAGCATTTCCATCTGTTTCACCCGATGATTATAAAGAAGGTCCAATTATAATCTCCGGGATCGTAGCAGGGCACAAGATACACCGAATATACGTTGACGGAGGAAGCGCCTCGGAAATCATGTACCTCCAGTGCTTCCAACAGTTAGCCGAGGCTTCCCAGCAAAAGTTGATTCCCGTCTCCATGCCTCTGATAAGTTTCTCTGGGGAAATAGTACAGCCAGTAGGACAACTCTCCTTACCCGTAACATTTGGTTCCGGAGCCTGCTACAGAACGGTCATACTGACCTTTCTAGTAGTAGGATCCAGATCGGTACACAATGTTATTTTAGGGCGGCCGGCAATGAAAGCCTTCGGGATGGTAACATCTACCATACATGGTGCTTTAAAATTCCCAACCGAGCAGGGTATTGCGACCCTTGAGTCAGAAGCAGGGCTCTCCATTTCTGAAATCCGACAATCCTCGGACGTGGCAAGGGATCCGGACGACCCAGGAAATTCCGGTTCAACCTTAACTGAAAAGTGGTCGATCCACCCGAGGTTTCCGGAACAAAAAATCTTAGTTGGGGCACAGCTTCCAACCTTAGCTCGGGAAGCACTATGGAAATTGCTCTCTAACTCTCTGGATGTTTTCGCCTGGGAAAACTCGGATATGACAGGGGTACCAAGGTCGTTGGCCGAGCATAGGTTAAACACGTATCCCGGTGTTAAACCGGTGGCTCAGAAGAAAAGGAGCATGGCTCCGGATCGTATAAAGGCTATTGCGGACGATGTTCAAAACTTATTAAAGGCCGGCATAATCCGCGAGGTACGGTACCAGACATGGGTAGCCAATCCCGTCCTAGTAAAGAAGCATGATGGGGCCTGGAGAATGTGTGTGGATTTCAAGGATCTCAATAACGCATGCCCAAAAGATTGCTATCCCCTACCAGAGATCGATATGAAGGTTGATGCCGTAGCAGGTTTCAGATTAAAGTGTTTCCTTGATGCCTATAAAGGGTATCATCAAATTCAAATGGCCGAAGCCGATGAAGATAAAACAGCGTTTGTCACCAACGGCGGTTTGTATTGTTACACAAAAATGCCGTTTGGTCTAAAAAATGCTGGAGCCACATACCAAAGATTGATGGACGCAGCATTCAAAAATCAGATAGGAAGGAATTTGGAAGTCTATGTGGATGATGTTGTCATCAAAAGTGTCACGGAAGATACAATGATAAAAGACATTGCCGAAACATTTGAAAAGCTACGAGAGATAAACATGAAGCTAAATCCCAAAAAATGTTCCTTCGGCCTGGAAGAAGGAAAGTTCTTAGGAGTCCTGGTGGCTCGAGATGGAATCAGGGCTAACCCAGAAAAGGTCGAGGCTGTGCTAAAAATGAAGCCACCTCGCTGCCTGAAGGAGATGCAGTCCCTAAATGGACGACTGGTAGCCCTGCACCGATTCCTTGCCAAAGCTGCAGAAAGAACGTTGCCATTCATGAATGTCTTAAAGAAAAGTTTGGGAAAAGAGCAATTCGAGTGGACGACCGAGGCTGATGTCGCCTTTGAAGAACTTAAGAAATGCTTAATGAACCTCCCCACTCTAACCGCACCAGAACCAGGAGAGACACTCACGGTATATCTCTCTGCTTCGGAAGGTGCTATTAGTGCCGTTCTTATCATCACCAGAGGAACAGTGCAACACCCGGTTTATTACATCAGCCGCGCTCTCCGAGAGTACGAGGTACGGTATCCAATCTTGGAAAAATTAGCTCTCGCGCTTGTGCATGCCTCCAGAAGACTCCGAAGATACTTTCAGGCATTCAATATTGAAGTACAATCCGAACAACCAATTCTACGGATCCTCCGTAAGCCAGAAGCCTCCGGTCGAATGACCAAATGGGCCATTGAGCTTGGAGCCTTTGACATTACATACAAGACCAGAGGACCGGTGAAAGGACAAGCAGTGGCCGACTTCCTAGTAGAAATCCCAGTAACAGCTGAAGCCGAATCCCAGAACATCCCAGCATCTACTTGGCACTTGTACACCGATGGAGCCTCAGGATCCGAAGGCTCCGGTGCCGGGATGGTCCTAAAGGAGGCCGAGGGGCAAGAACTACTGTATGCCATACGGCTGGACTTCAAAAGCTCCAACAATGAGGCCGAGTATGAAGCACTCATAGCTGGGCTTCGTTTAGCCATCAAAGTTGGTGCCAAAAAGGTACAAAAACTTGAAAATAACTCCCTGCTACATGCAAAGTTCACTTTAAATCTTAAAAATAAAAAATGTCCTACGTACTGCAGGTCATCTCCCATGTTGACTCGTTACTGGTGGCTAATCAGATATCCGGAGAATATGAGGCAAAAGATGCCAGCATGATTCTTTATCTAGCTGAGGTATGGGTTTTCACCTAACAACCCTCAGCCACGGATGTCAAACAAACCAAAAAACAACTAACATGATACTTTGAAAAAACGCAGGCTAAAAAGCTGATGGAGCAGTTCGAAGCATGTCAAGTGGTGCACATACCAGGAAGCAAAAACAAAAGGGCCGATGCTCTGAGTAAGCTAGCCGCATCCACCGTTGACATCACGAAGCAAGAAGTACACTTGGAAGCTCTACAAAGCCCGTCTGTCAAGACAACTGATGTACTGGCGATACGTGCGGCATTGGACAACTGGATGACTCCAATAGTCCAATATCTTCTACATGACACCGTCCCAGAGGATAGAGCAAAAGCAAGAAAGTTAAAAGTTAAAGCTCTCCAATACCAGCTAGTCGACGGTCAGTTATATCGAAAAACATTCTTGGGACCGCTCCTTAAATGCGTTGACCTGGACGAAGCCTCTTATATTATTCAAGAAATTCACCAAGGTATATGTGGCATACATGCAGGTCCAAGAATGGTGGTAGCAAAAGTCATGAACGCCGGCTACTTTTGGCCGGGGATGCATAATAGCGCCGTCACCGAGCTGCAAAAATGTGAAGAATGCCAGAGGCATGCACCCGTCAGCCTTCGAGCCAAAAATAACCTCATCCCAGTAACCGCGGCCTGGCCATTCCAACAATGGGGAATCGATATCGTGGGACCATTCCCGAAATCAACCGGAGGCATGAAATTCTTGCTCGTAGCCGTAGATTACTTTACAAAGTGGGTAGAAGCTCGTCCTTTGTCAAAGATATCCGGGAAAGAGGTAAAGAAGTTTGTATGGGAACAAATTGTTTGCCGTTTCGGTCTACCACAAACTATCATCAGCGACAATGGGACACAATTCGCAAACAATCCCTTTAAGAAATGGTGCCAGGACCTCCACATCCAGCAATCATTTGCTTCGGTGGCCCATCCGCAGGCAAATGGTCAAGTAGAAAGAATAAATAGAAGCTTGGTAGAAGGGATAAAGAAGCGCCTGGGACGAAAAAGGAGCGGCTGGGTGGATGAACTTCCTAATGTCTTATGGGCTCACCGAACCCACACCAAGACAAGCACAGGAGAAACCCCCTTCAGTTTAACTTACGGAACCGAGGCTGTGATCCCTGTAGAGATCGGTTCTCCATCCTTAAGAGTCCAGCACATCAGCAACAATGAACAAGAGCTCCGGATGAACCTCGACCTACTTGATGAAAGAAGAGAAGCCGCGGCCATAAAGGAAGCGCGGTACAAGCAAGAGCTAGAAAAATTTTACAACTCCAGGGTAAAAGAAGTCCGTTTCAAACCCGGAGACTATGTGTTCCGGAACAACCAAGCTAGCGGGGTGGAGAAAGGAAAGATGGCCGCTTCATGGGAAGGACCATATGTAATCAAGTCAGCTGGGGGAAAAGGCGCCTACACCCTCCAGACCCTAGATGGGAAGAACGTACCCCGCACCTGGAACGGTATTCACCTAAAAAGGTGCTTCATGTAAGCAACAACCAGCAACTCTTTGTTTAATTTCTTTTAACGTTGTAATGTGAGATGTGCCATTCCTCACCGTTTTTTATTTCCTTGTTATTATACGGGATGAGACATGCCCCGTTAGTGAAGTATGAAATAAAATGCTGGTTTGTTTGAAATATTCTAAGGTGCAAGTATAAGCCGTGACTCATAAAAGAGTCCGACATACCAAAACCACGTGGTACACAAGGTTACAAAAAGGAGTAGCAATAGGGTTCGGCCCAAAGTGGACAATTTTTGGTCCGACCTTAAACTAACCTAAAAACCAAGCACCTTTACAAAACTCATAAAATATACAAAAGGGGTTAGCCCGAACTTATAGAATGCAGCATGGATAATAGCTGCGTCCCATAAAAGAGGACCCCATAAACCATGGTTATCTAACAATACGTAACATAGCCTAAAGATATGTGGACGCACTATCCAACAGGCTACGAGCTTTCACCTTTTATACTTAGAAAAATAAAAATAAAGAGACAAATAGCATGTCACAAACGGTCGTAAAAAAGGCCGCAGCATTCCCCGGACCTGTGTAGGTCAAGGGCTTAACCTGTATTAAACAAAACCGAACCTCATCAAAAGGTTCGGATACGATGGAACTTGTCTTGAAAATTACAAAATATGCCGGACCACACAAAGGTCCAGATTAAACAAACACAAACAAAATTTAAAAATTAAGAAATATCCTTCTTCATTTCGTCAAAAGCTTCGGGAAGGGATTCTGGGGGCCCGGTCACTTGATCGACTAGCTTGGCAACCTTGGGAAAGACAAGCTTATCATAAGCTTGAGCCGCGGCAGTGAGTTCGTCAGCAGCGGAGTGCTTGATCAGGGGCATCTCCGCCAAAGGAATGCCCTTCGCCGACGCAGCATATCCGGCTCTCACGCCAACATTAAAACCCATGGCATTCATGGCGTTATTAACGTCGCTCACAGCCTTCTTCATCACCGGCCCTTTGTGCACATGATCGGCTATTATTTGAGCTCCGGTAGTTAAAAAGAATTTCTTCAACTCAAATAGCCGATCAATGTTGTCGATAAGCTCTTTCTTCTCGGCCCCCCATGCCTCTTCATCCTCAGCCATCTTCTTCTCAGCTGCGGCCAACACCTGCTTAGCCACCTTCTCCCCCTTCAAAGCACCATCCCGCTCTGCGACAAAGGTGTTAAACCAAGAGAAAGTTAAGACAAAAAGCAGAAAAAGGAAAGAAACGTCATAGACGTACCAGCAACTAAAGCATCGGTACCTGTCCTAAGGTTGGCCATCGTCACTTCCATCTGCTTCAAAAGATCATTCATCTTCTTGGAATCAGCAGCAGCAGCGGCCTCGGAATCGTGAAGTTTTTTCTTAAGTACTTCACACTCTTGAAGAGCCTTATCCCGAGACTCAGCCGCAGAAGCAACGGCGGCTTGAGAAGAAGAAGCCTGGTTTTGGGCATCCCTTAAGTTCCTCTTCAAATCAGCCATGGCCGGTCCATGGTTACAGGAACCCCCCTTCTTCCTCAACCTCTCCCTATCCACCTCAGCGTCCGTCCACCGACGGTAGGCCTCGGTCACCAAAAAGTTCGACTGGGCCTGGTTCACCAACAGCGCTTCAACAAGGGAAGGGGATTCCATCTGGTGATAGTAATCACGATCCGCCGGAGTATCCAGGTTGAAGAGCATCATACGAGCCGAAAGGGCATCAATCACCCGATCGCCGTTCTTCAAATCCCATTCGGGGATAAACTTCTCCTCCATGATCGACCCACCACCACCTACACTCCCTTCAATGGCCGCTGCAAGATTATACAGAGAAAAAGCTTCAGTCTCAAACCATTGTGGGGGAAAAGTACCATCATCATTTCCCACATTGGTTTGAGACAGAAGGGGAGACTGCCGAAACTCACCAGTAGAGAAGGCCCGAGTCTGCACGTCCTTCTCCCCAGCCGGACTACGAGGCCCAGAAAACAAATTACCCCCTTCCTCTTCCATGTCATCAGTCTCCATGACCTGAGGATGTGCCACCATCAGTATCGGAGCGGAATCCCGGGAGGACTTACCCCCAAACAAGTGATATTCTAAACTATGAAGTAAATTAGGATGTACCTCGGGAGGATCGTCCAAGAACCTCAGATGTTTCTTTTTAGTATTCTCAGGGGTAGAACCCTTAGAAGATTTTCTCTTTCGGGACCCCCGGGACGCGGCAGTATCACCAGAAACATCCCTAGAAGAGGGCTTCGAGACATGGCTCGGCTCGGAAGATTGAGAAATATGGCCCACAGATTGTGACATCTGAACAGCCGAGATAGGAGGAGGGTTAAGAGGCAGCGCCTCAGCAGAAGAAACGGGCACATCCCCGGTCTGTGGAGTCTCTGTGATAACTCCCGTGGTCAGGCCCTCACCACCAGCCCCGCTTGCACCAGCCTCAGGATTTTTAGCAGGAATAATGGGCTGGTGGGACTTCTGCATTTGCTCAACCAGGGGCTTGGTGTTGCCCAAATTCTCGCTGGTAAGCTCCAAAGCCGCGTCATCAAAACGGGCAAGCTTCAAGCAATCAAGCAGCGACATCTCTACAATAAACATAACAGGGAGTTAGTAAAAAATAAAGCAAAAAATAAGGGGAAGTATTCTAAAAGGCACGGCTCCTCCACTCACCCACTCCGTTATACTTCACCACAGGCCATCGGTCATGTAAATTCCAGTTCATGCTAACACCACCGAGGCAGAGCACATGCTCCGGATACTTCTGAATATTAGTCTTATTTTCGGCTAAGGACACATATAGGGTTCGGTTATACCGAAACCCCTGAGGCAACTCCCATTCAGAAGATTCGAACCTCTCACACCAGACCATGTCCGGGGGCAAGCACCGGTCGTCCAAGAAAAAGAATTTATTTTTCCAGTTCTTCAGACTGGTTGTCTGGTAGTCATGACAACTCTCCAGGGACCGACGCTTTTCAAAAGTATACCAGCTACCTATCTTGTTCAACTTATAAAAACACCGAAACACATTCAAATCCGCCCCCTTCTGCAAGGCACGGCAGGACAATTCAAAGTGATTCACTCGGCTGAGACCGAAAGGATTCACCTGAGAAATGTGCACTCCGTGAAACCTCAGAACCTTCATCAGAAATTTCGTGAAGGGGACCCGGTAGTTGGCAAAATCGCAGACGCGAGTGTAAAAGCCAAACTTCCCGGCAGGGAAGGGATGAATGATGTCATCTGGGCCTGGCAAAACTGGGTTTAGGTCCCGAGGTATGGCATACTCATCTACAAACTGAGAAAGCTTCTCAGCCGTAAGATTCGAGTGGGTAATGTCCATATCATCCTTTACCATTTTCGAAATAAAAACAGAGAAAAAGGAAGAAGGAATGGAAAAGGATGAACGCACCTTAAAGGGAAGCTTAAACGGGACAGGAACGATGCACAAAGGCAAGAAATACAGTGCTTCGGAAGGAGGTAAGGTGGGTGAATGAAAGGAAAACAGTAAAAAGTAAAGAAGAAATGAGTAAAAAGAGGGTTTTATAAGGAAATAGATGGACCGTTGAGATCACTCGGAGGAAATCAACGGTCAGATGGAATGAGCGGTCCAGATCGCCTTGATAAACCAACCGCCATCACGTCAACTGGCCATCATGTGGCCAAAAAACCCTCCACGTGTCGGAAGGACATCACACACGCCTTCCAGAACACAGCTGGCGTTTACACGTGTACAAAACCCATGACATTCCGAAAGACGTGAAGAGACATAAGCAACTGTACCGCGGCTGACAGACACATACCCCTTGGTCATACTAAAGTCCAACAAGTTACCAGTAACTTGAGGACTTGGGAAGACCTGAAGAGGTATAAGCAATTATACCGCAGCAAGTGGAGCACGTGCCTCCTAGGACGTACTAAAGTCCAACAAGTTATAAATAACTTAAGGACTTGGGAAGACCTGAAGAGGTATAATCAATTATGCCGCAGCCCGATATGGTAAGGCACGGACTACGCTCTAGACAGAACAAAAGCCCCGTCATCATAAGCAAGTACAGTATCCGGACGTAGGTCAATATAGACCGAAGCATAGTACAATGATAGTCCGAAGCATAGTACAAAGCCTTGTTGACCACTATAAATACCCTCATTAAAGTACAAGAGACACACGAATGCTCTCACTCCGCACCACACTTTCTCTCTCTACTTTCTCTCACTAAATAAATACTTATCCTCACGCCGGAGGGTGGTTACAGAGAGGCCCTCCCTCCTCCTCTGTAACGAGCCTAACGGTTTGTTGACTTGTGCAGGTTTTAGCTCAGGTCAGAGACAACCCAGATCCAGTTCCTTCGGCCATACCTGGTACCGCATCTCAGGTTCGGCCACTTTTTGGATCTTCATAAATGTTATTGGTTTTTTAGTTTTTGTTTATATGAGATCCACTAATATATGGTTTAGTTACTTGTATACCACATTTGTTTTTTTTTGGTTAAAAATAGTATATAATTAGGTAAAACTAGAGGGTGTTTGGGATTGAGTTTCAAAACTCCTTATCGATTTCTTTAAAAGCTAATAAGTCAATAAATTGTTTGTGTTATTCAAAAGCACTTTTGATTTTGGCTTTTTAATAATGGTGAAAAAGCTTTTTTCAAAATCATAGCTTTTGAAAAAAAAAGTACAAATCTATCACTCATACAACTAATCTTCACAATAAGTTTAGCAGCAAAACATTAAAAAAACAATTTATTGACTTATTGACGTTTCTCATCACAAAAGCTAATCTAAACACTTTCTTTAAAACTATTTTTCAAAAAGTCATAAACCAATAAACATTTCTAACCAAAAGCACTTTTGAAATTAAATAAGCAATCCCAAACACCATCCTTATTTAGAACTCGTATTTTGTGGCTGGACTACTAGATAGGTACGTAAAACAAAGAAATCGTAAAACAAAGAAAACAATAACTAAGTCGACTTAGGACCCACATTTTGCAGCCGGGACCATTAGGAAATAATAGCCTTAAAAACTTTGAACCACAAACATAGGTTGCAACGTATTAACTTTGAAAATTTTGACCGAAAAGTTAAGGTTAAAAGATGTTGGGGTAAAAATTTAAAAATGTTTTGTAACAAATTTGTAAAACATGAAAAGTATATGGGTTAAAAGTAAATAAAAAACATGAAAATGTTGGGGTTAAAAATAAAATGCTGTTTTTAAAAAAAGTTACTACAAAAAAATGTTTATATATATATTGGAGAGTTTAAATGATTAAAAAATATCTTGTAAGAAGAAAAAAAATTTTTTTTAACAAATATGAATCTTCTATTTATTAAATGTATTTAATGTTAAATAAAGTGGTAATTTTTTGTAACCCCTAAACTAGTTAAATAAATGAAACTCATAATTTATTTTTAAAATATATTCTTTCAGGGAAAAACTAATTTAAAGTGAAAGATAATTTCAATATGTGTAGGATATATGTAGGATGGATTTTTATATGTGTAGGATAAATGTATCATAATTTTGATATATGTAGATAAACATATGATAATTTCGATATATTTATGATGAATTTTAATATGTATATGATAAATTTTGATAGTGTGTAGGATAAAATTTTAATAACTACTTAATTAGAGAGATAATAATTAATGTAAAAAAAGTTAAAGTATTTAATATTATACCATTATGTCATTTCTTCCTTTTATTCGCACATTAAATTTCTTCTCATCCGGTCATTCCCTATATATATATATATAGGGAAAGTATAGGGAGGAAACCCTCCAAAATGGAAAAACCCCAAGAAACCCAACACTTGGTCCATATTATGCCACATCACCCATTATATTATCATATTCTATAATATTCAAATGGGTAATATAGACATTTCCACTACCCCTTTCTCTCTCTCCCTATCTAAATTGTTTCCCCCCTCTCTCTCCTCATTTTATTTTCAAATTCAAATCAGATAATAGCTTCCTCTCTCTACCCTCCCCTCTATCTGTCTCTCTCTAGAACCACCACCACCACCACCATCACCACCACCACTACCGCCACCACCACCACTTCTCCACTTCTGTTCAAACGAAACGGAGTTCAAACGAAACAGAGCAGCCCTGTTCAGTCGATGCTTTCTCCACTCCTGTTCAATCGATGCTTCTTCACTGTTTTGTTTTTTTTTTATTCATGGCGATAATCCAAGGCCCGATGTTAGTTTATATTCGGTTAATGGTGGTAAGGTATCAAAGTTTTTTTTAATTCATGACGATAATCGATGCTTCTTTTTTTTGTTCGTCCATCTCTCCATATTTTCAATAAACTCTGTTTTCTTTGCTATCATAGATCCATATATATTTTTATTCAATTGTTATTTTTAACAGTCATGGATAATAAAATAGATTGAAGTTGCTTTGCAAGTGAGTTTTGTTCTTTCTTGTTTTACTGATATGTTTTATTTTTTTAGAATAATGATAATAAAAATGTTGGCTTATTATTTTTTATAATTTCTCTAAGTTTGACGTGAGGAGTGTCTCTGTATATGTGAGGAGTGTTTTTTTGACAAAAAATTCATTTCAACAACATATAAATCTCATTTTGAAAGTCACATGTTTCTTTTTTTTCGCTGTTATCATTGTTTTTAAGGTATTAATATCTTTTGATTTTTTTTAGAATACTAATAATAACATTTTTTTTTAAATAATAATAATAAGTTGTTACGTTTTGATTTGTGAGTTTTGTGTTACGTTTTGATTTTGGTAGGTTTTGGGTTTTGTTAGAAAAATAATGATAACAGTTTTGGGGATAGTTTTTGTTTGCATACCAAGTGTTTGATCAAATGCTTGAATGAAGAAAAAAAAACTTATGTTAACCTTTTTGATTTTTTTGATTTTTATTATTTTGTTTATGTTAGATTGTTATTGGATTGGGGACATAAGGTTGATAAATCAGATGTAATTGATAAATAAATGTGCAATCTGCTTACGTTAGTATATGCTAACACAGGTTAGTGATGTACCATTATGTTTTTAAGGATCCCAAACTAACATGTGTATCTGTTTCAGTGTTGGTTTTCACGAGTAGGCTATTGGAACAAGGCGGCGTTGGTGATGTGGTTGTGGTAAGTGATGTTTTTTTTATAAAGATTATAAATTTTTAATCTTTTGGTGAACAGGGTGTTTAAATAATTTTTGTATTCTGTTTAATAATTTGTTGGCAAATGAAATTGTTATGAACTCGTATAGGGTACATGTCTATTTTTTGCGGTCCGATTCTTTTATGCTCACACACGTTAGTGATGCTAACACATGCTAGTGTATACCCAACTAACAGTTGTAAGGGTCCATATGACATACACTATTTTCAGTAAAACATATGTTTTAGAATATGCTAACACATGCTACTGGTTTGGTGTTTGTTTTATACACATGTTAGTGATGCTAACACATGCTAGTATATGCCTAACTAACAGGTGTTAGGGTTCATATGACGTACGTTAGTATATGCCCAACTAACATGTGTTAGGGTTCATATGACATACGTTATTTCAGCAAAACACATGTTTTAGAATACATTACACATGTCAGTGATGTCTCATTATGTGTTTTGGAGAGCCAACTAACACGTGTTATCTTTTTTGTAGGTGGAGAGATGTTTTGTGTTAAAGATGAAGATGGGTATCAAGAATGAAGCATAGCTAGATTTTTTTTATGTTTGTATTAAACGTTTTTAATACGTTTTTAGTATTGATTGTAATGATCGTTTTTATCATTTCTTAAATAAATATACATTTTATGTGTTCTTTTATTTTGTTATTTTTAGTACATGTCTGTTAACACATGTTATCGATGTCTCACACGAAGTCAGAATTTTGTATCACAATACTAACGTATGTTAATATTCGTGCTGGAAAAGTGTAATAAAGTAGGAGAGAGGTGACTTTGACAAGTGTCAAATCAACCTTTTTAAACCTAGGATTCAGAAAATTAAAGTGGCCCACTTGCTTATTTAAGATTATCATATTGCCCTTGATCTCAATTACAACCACACAATGCAAGTTGCTTTTGATTATTAAATTCAATTAATTGAGGACCATTGATCAAACTTGATCAATGGTCCTAATAGAGTTTTCAGGGTTTTTCCATTATTTGAGGTTTCCATATTATCCACTCCCTATATATATATATATATATATATATATATATATATATATATATATATATTAATGGGTAGACTTAAAATATACATTTTTTTAAAGGCGATTACAAATTTAAAATTCAGTTTTTAAATTTGTTTAGTATTGAATTTTTGTAATTTTTTATCTAAATAATACAAAAATAAAAAAGAAAATTAATTGTATGTAAATGATTAATAAAATAAAAATACATGTGAACAGTGGTGATAATTAGGACTGCAAACAAATCAAACATTCAATGAACTATTTGGCAGGAAGTATGTTTGTGTTCGTTCATTTAATAATTGAATGAACACAAACAAGAAATTTCGTTCTTTTACTTAAACAAACGAACACAATAGTTATGATGTTCGTTCATTTATGTTATTGAACGTTTGGTACGGTGTTCGTTTATATTTGATTGTTCATTAGATTCTTTAACTTTTATTTTTAAGTTAAGTACTTTAAAATTCATAGTAATAGATTATTTAATAAATATTAGTGTATGACGTATTAGTATTACTTCATATATTTTGTTTAACTATTATTTTTGGTGGATTAAATAAAGACCTAGGGTTTTGTTTTCTTAATGAGTACTTTAAGTATAATATAAAAACTTTGTGTTATTTTGGGACATTATTTTATGGTAAAGAGTATTATGTTATCAAGATTATGTAAAGAGTATAATGTTTGTGATGAAACATACCGATTTAATTCCAATTTTAGTATATGTTAGTTTGTGTTCATTTTTGTTCATGAACACTTGTTTGTGTTTATGAACGTCCGTTTCTATTCATCTGTATTCATGAAAGTTTATTTGTGTTTATTACGCTCACTTTTGTCTAATACCTAAAATTTACAAGGCAAACGAATACGAACACATTCATTTCCTTTAAAACGAATACCTCGTTGGTGTTAGAAAAAAATATACAATGTTGGTATTATGAGGTTTAGTAATTATTTGGTTTAGGTTTAGCTTGGAATTTACCTTGGCAGCCAGTAGACAGGTAAGGGTTTCCTTCAAAGCCTTTTTTACACATGCATAGATACCCACCAGTTGCCCTTGTAGAGTTAACACAATCGGCATTTAATTTGCAGGCTAAACCATGAGTTGCCTTTGCTTCTTTACAACTCAAACTACCAATAGCCCAATCAAGCACAACTGAGACATCAGCTTGCACCTTTTCAGGAAAAAATGTATCATTTAAATCTGTAGCACCATTAAACTTGAATACATCGCGCTCAGCGAGAAACGCGTGTATGCATTCATGATGAACGGGATCCCTATAGCCTGCATCATCCGCGTCAAGCAAGGTACGGAGATAAGTCTCATAGTACCTTACGTCATGGGTAAGGGATGTTTGACAACACCCGTTGCCTGAACACTCACCAACTTCGTTTTTCTCAGGATTGGTGCAAAACACAACACATCCTGTAGAGTTAGACACGTTACTAGGCATTGAGAACCTAGCATAACCGTTGCAGCCGACCATAGTGAACTTATTTTCTGGTGAAAAAGTGTATGGTGTATTCGTAAAGTTTGGAGGAATATTAAACCTGCTGGTCCAAAGACCATGTCGCGAATGAAGCGAATGATTCGAATAGCATCTAGAAGCGGCCACCATACTAGAAACCCGAAGTTTGGAATCAGATATGTTTTTAATTGAGGTGTAACCACTATTTGTATTTTGAATATATGCAATGGGAGGATCTGAAGAAGTGTTGCATATAATGTTAAACCCGTGGCCTAGAGAACAACTTAAGTTGCCAACGATACCAAAAGGATAGGGGACAATTACGTCTCCGCATCGGCTTTGGCAGCCCGGCTTTGTGATGTTGATGTTAGTAGAATTGATGAGTGTATAGGTTTCATCAGATATGGAATTTGAATATGTTGTCAATGTGAACATTACCCACATTAGAACATGGAATTTCATGGTTGTTTTTTGTGGTTTATGAGTGAATGCAGTAGTGTATTAACGGCTTCTTAGTCTTCTAACTTTGGTCACACAACCAAACTTATATACTGGTAGTAAGCTCTTATGGCATTGGCAGCAATACTATACGTATTTGATGACGTGGGTAGCTTAAAGCAAAATAAATAAACAACATTACTGAACAATGCTTAAAGGGCTGGAGCCTACAAAGGTTCAAAATCCAGGAGCATCCTAAGTCAAAAAGGTGACTTGTCCCGTCATCTTTTCATCGAGCAAAACAAACAGCTGATGGAGTAACATCAGCCAACAGACCGCAGGTCCATAGCAGCCACTTACCATTTGTGGGATGTCCTTTAGTTGCAACAAGGCTCAAGGCAAGATGCTTTCTCCTAATGGAACTCTCCTTTCTCTATAAGTCAGAAGCTGATTCCACAGCTCTGATCACACCATCACAATCACTTCCACTTAACTCTTCTTATTCTTTTGGTCTTGCACGTGGAGAGAATAACTCTCTTCACTCGGATCTCAAGAATCTCTATTTCTGGTTTCGAGTACATCTCAAACCAGAATCTTAAAGCATCTAAAACAATAAAAATAACCTTGAACCTCCTTCTACGTTTGCAACGTAGAAAGACACCACGACCTGCGTTAGGCAGAGTGGAACCCTTGAACCTCTGAACCCCCCTTGTGACTCAGAACCAACGTTAGGCAGTTATTTGTTGTAGCAACAGTATTAAATGTCATGGCTTCTGAACAAGATGTTTATCATATAATATTGATTTTCTCTAATAACTAATGTTTGTTAACTTTATTAAAAAGTTAAATACACACTTGTGTTTAATTTTTTTCTTGATATTAAATTTGGTTGAAAACCAAGTTTTACTCAATATAGAGTATTTTTTAACATTGTAAGCTATAGAGTTGTTGGTACCGTGACGAATCAAACCAATGTTATCGAAACAGGTACCAATATTCGTTTTTATGGTTATCGATTAATAAAAACATGTGTCCGTATCTTTTTGGGCATATTACGAATTTAATTTTTTTGGTATTCTCTTTCGATTGTTGTACCTAATATTGGTACCGGTAGGGGTGTGAATTTCTGACACAACCCGAATCTAACATGAAATTAGTGGGTTTGGGTTTAGTCTAAACGGGTTCGGGTCAGTTTCAAGTTGAACCCGCGAACCCGTTTAGCTAAACGGGTCAGGTTCAGGTCAACCCGAGCGGGTTGTGGGGTCGACCCGTTTAACCCATTTATACTATATTTTAGTTTTTTACAATATGTTTTGTGTTATAGTTAAATTAATTTGGTTTAGTCTAAACGGATTAGGGTTAACCCGGGCAGGTTGGGGGTTGATCCGTTTAACCCATGTATACTATATTTTAGGTTTTTACAATTGTTTTGTGTTATAAATTAATTCATATAGGTGTTTTATACTATTCTTATAACTTAAAATAGAAATTGGTATAAGATTTTATAATTTAAAATGTAAATGTTTTATATACGCTTGTATTTTTTGTAGTAAAATTTTACCTTTAGTATATTAGTTTGCGAAAATAAATTTAAAAAGAATAAAAAAAATCGGTTTGAATGAGTCGTTTTTGGGTCAATCCGTAAATATTCGGGTCGGGTTAGGGTTTATATGTATGACACATTTTTCAGGTTTGGGTCATGTGGTTAGACTCACGAACATGACCTGGTTAGCACCCTAGATAACAGTACCGTATCGGTAAAGTAAGAAACCAATAGCGAATGAATTCCCCACCCCTCCCTATGTAGTAGAGATGGACAAACCGGTTTTTTTTTTGACAAACCGATCCGGTTCTTAAACCGGTTTGGTTTTTTTTTAAGAGGGTAAAACCGGTTTTTGGCAAAACCGGTCCGGTTTTGAAACCGGTTTTTAGCACTGAACCCAACCATCGATCGGCATCGATTCGGACCGGGTTTAAAACCGGTTTTTCCTCCAAAGCGGTCATCAAATATTCAAAATACACTATGTAAACCGGTTTTTTACTAAAAAACCGGTTTTTACCCCAAACAGGTCAGGTTTTCAAACCGGTTTCCATCCCTATTTGACCAACAAAACTACCAACCAATGCCAATTCGACGAACCAGGTCGGTTTCAAACCGATTTGACCAAAAACCGGTTTTCCTCAAACCGGTTTAGCGGTTTTTTTCCTGGTCGGGTTCTAAAACCGGTTTTTTTTTGTCCATCTCTACTATGTAGTCGGTATGAACAATATTTTTTTTAAGTACAATTTTCACTTTTTGTACTTCAAATAACATTAGGTCTTTATTAGGTCAACTACCATATATATTGTGTAGCATATAAGATGTTCAGTTTTCTATCATGTTAAATCTAAAAATATATATCATGTCGACTTGGAAGTCAACCGTCACCCATATCAATTTTTCATAAAAATGTACTTTCGTTAACAAGGATTTCAACAGCCTAAATGTTCTTTTATAATAAAAAAAACAACAAATTCATCTTTTTTCTATCTCCTAATGTGCTTATAAAATTCTTGCCACAAGAGTTCATTATCTCTTAACTGATCACTCTTCATCATCTACTCTTTATGATGACTAGAAAATGTTTTAAAAATAATACGATCACAAAGAGCCGGCAAATAGCATTAACAAACACAAAACATTTTAAGCATTAATAGTAACTAAATCCATTTAACCAGATTTTTCTATATAGTAATTTACTCATTAAACAGAACTATTTCATCTAAGTGTACAACCATGGAGCACACTTGCATCACTGTCCATGTAGGTCTATCGAATTTTTCTACTTAGTCTTAGACTATGTGTTGCAGGTTGCGAGCGAGCACGCGCAAGCCACAAGCTAATCCATGTGGCTCGCTGAAGAGACATGTAACCGCGCATGCGCACGGCCTCACATCTCCACGCGAGTCAGCACAGGGCGCTGACTTGGACTTCTAGAAGCCTGCGCACGAGACATCGTGCACGACAGCTGCCACCTGACAAGAAAAGGACACACAACCAATCAGAGGCGTTTATTCCCTGCTCCATGATTTCTTGCAGGTACGAGCTACAAGAAAGGACAGAAAGGACAATCACAAGACACGTGGACCAATCACAGAGCGACAGCGCCAACAGCAGCAACGGTCGGTGATCGTACAAGCCAGCTGTCATTCCTTCTCTAGCCAATCATATGCCACCTCAGGGGCCTATAAATACCCACCTTCGTCACAGAAGAAAGGGTATTCAATTCCGAGATAGAGAATTCACGAGATAGTTGAGAATGATGGATTATAGTCGAAGCGCTGTAACAATCTTGTATTAGAGTCTTGTATCGTCCAAACAGTCATTAATAAGAATCGTATCTCTGTTTATGCTCTTATATATTGATTGTTATATTGGTGTCTCTACCTCCACAACTAAGATTCCCTGGTGGTAACTCAGGCACCGACGCTGCTGAGGCAGGTATCGGCCAGCCTGGTAACACCACAGAAGTTCAACAAAATGCTTCAGATATGGGTCTTAACGCCACTCCATCCTCAGGGACAAGACAGACCCCATCTTTTCACTTTGCTGTAGACACAAACCAGACTTCCCCAGCTGAAAATACCACGCCGATGGTTAGTCCGGAGGTATGGTATGCTCAGCAGAAGGAGGCCTTGAAACGTGCCTACATGCAAAAGATGAAAGAGCAACAGCTCAGAGAGGCCGCCCGCGCACTCTCTTACAACGAAGGGAGGCCCATCAGTGTATCTGAGGGACCATCCGGAGCTGCAAGAAACAACAGCGGAAGCAACCATAACACCGACCCAACGTGGAGGGAAGACTCCGACGAGTCCCAAAGTCGTTCCACCCGTGACATGAGCCAGCCCTTGACCAACACCGTCGGTCGAGGACACTTCATGACTGGTGACGACGACCTCACACAACCTTATTACCCTCCATCGTTCAGTGAAAAGTCAAAGTTCACTCCACGCATAGCGCTAGCTCCACTGCCCCCAAAAACCAAGATTCCAGGTACCTTGGGAAAGTTTGATGGCACTGGTGACCCTGACGATCACCTAAGAACCTTTGAGGTCGCAGGAAAGTGTGCGTAGTGGAGTCTGCCAGCATGGTGTCACGTGTTCGCGCAGACGCTTACGGGTGCTGCGCGAGTGTGGTTTGACAGCTTGCCAAATGGCAAGATTGACAACATCAAAGAACTTACAGATAAATTCTCCGACCACTTCAGTCAAAACAGGCGAATAGAACGGGATTCCACCGATATCCTACAAGTACGGAGACGAGATAATGAATCAATTGAAGATTACATCACGAGGTTCAACCGAGAAGCACTCCAAATTGGACCCATTGGCTTCGAACTCATGAAAGCAGCCTTCACGCAGGGTGTGCGATGCGACTCGTTAATCCGCACCCTGGCGGGCTGCATAGGAATGCCAAACACATGGGATGAAATCATGCGAGGTGCAAAAACCTACGCTAAAACAGAAAGAGAGCTATCCGTTTGGAACCGAGTGCAAGCCCCATAGTACACAGATGCCCAAGCCCAAGTTGCGCGCAACAGACACAACAAGCATGATAGAAGGGGAAGAGGCTCTGTCTGGAGCAGGCTTCAAGGAGCCACCCAGACAGAAACCAAACCCACAGAAATCAACGAGCATAGAAGCACTACGTCACACGATCATAGGCCAGGAAGAAGGAGCCAAAACAACTGGACGCCTCTAACCAAAACGCCAGTACAGGTTTTGGCGACAGAAAACATTGACCTCCCCGCTCCAAAAGTCATAAAAAGAAGAGAATGTCTAGATCACAACAAGTTCTGCGCCTATCACCAAGACATAGGCCACGACACAGGCAAGTGCTATCAACTCAGACAGGCCATTGAGGATGCTTTAAAATCCGGCAAGCTCGGACATCTACTGCAAAACGTCGAACGCAAGCAGGCGGGGCCACCTACGAAAAAGATCAAAAATATAAGCATGACGATTCACAAAGATAGACACAGACGCCACAAGCGAAAAACCGAGAATATTGCGGGATGGAGGGAACAACAAGTATGTTTCCCGGTAGTTAAAGGCGGACCCTCTTCTACGCGCGCAATCATCGTCACTGCCATCTTTGATCACTACTGAACCACTCGTGCATTCATGGATACAGGAAGAAACTCTGACATCATGTATGAGCAATGTTTCAACTTGCTGGACGACGAAGACAAACAACGCCTGCGTCCCATTAATTCCCCGATCACGGGAGTTTCAAACGAGGTAGTAACTCCGTTAGGAGAAATCTCCTTTCCTCTCACCTTGGGAACGCATGGCTGTTCAAGAACCGAGGAGGTCACTTTCCTTGTTATTCCAGCAAAATCAAAATATGACATCATTTTGGGACGTGACTCCATGGCAGCATACAACATGGTGACTTCAACAGTTCACGGCGCCATCGGTTTTCCCACCCCAAACGGTGTGGCGATCGTATGGGCCAACAGAGAATGTGCCATGACTACAGAATCTCATCCAGCGAAAATATTGAAACCATGCCCACGCACAGAGCCAGAGAAGTGGGTCCTCAATCCAAAATTCCCAGAACAAACCATCACTTTGGGACCAGCAATCTTAGAAAACATCCGAGACCACCTCAAACAACTGCTCAGAAAGAACATGGACGTCTTTGCATGGCAACCATCAGACATGGTGGGGGTTCCGCGCGAACTCGCCCAACACAAGCTAAACACTTACCGCTCAGTCAAACCCATCACGCAAAAGCATGGGCGCAGAAAAAACGCAAGCAATGAACGAGCAGGTGGGTAAGTTATTGAAGGCTGTTATTTTAAGAGAGACAAGATACCAAACATGGGTTGCCAACCTAGTAATGGTCAAGAAGAGCAATGCCGGCTGGAGGATGTGCGTGGATTACATCGACCTCAACAAAGCATGCCCAAAGGATTGCTACCCTCTCCCGGATATCGATCTTAAAATCGACTCCCTAGCGCCTTTTAGATTCAAATGTTTCTTGGACGCCTACAAAGGCTACCATCAGATTCAGATGGCGCTAGAGGATGAGGATAAAACAGCTTTCAGGACAGACAAAGGAGTCTTCTGCTACACCAAGATGCCATTCGGCCTAAAGAATGCGGGTTCCACGCTTGGTTTAAAAAAGCGCGAGGCGCTCAGAGGCGTTTTGGTTCCAAAATCTGAGGCGCGGGGCTTTAAGCGCGAGGCGAGAGCTTCACGTATGCGAGGCGCCTAGCATTAAAAAAATATTTAAAAATATTTATATGTGTCAATATGACATATTCTACTTGAATAATGAAGAATTCATGAAGAAAGTTGGGGAATCAAAGTAAAAGAGTGAGGAATTAGTGGATTATATTGAAGAATCTGATTTATTTAAGGGTTTTTTTTATCAGGTGGGCCTAAAATCAAACCCAATACTGAGTTACTCACCTATTTAGACTGATGGGCCCAAATTTAAACACATTATTAACCTATTAAATTGAATAAAATGGTTTGTGAGGCCCAATACTAACATAATAAATCAAATAAAATGGGTTGTGAAGTTAAATAGGCCCAATGACTAAATGACCTGTGCTTTTTAATAAGAATGAACTGCCCTAGGGTTTCATTTGAGTTCAGCCACACTCTACGGTTTCATAACTTGAATCTTTGCATAGTGCCGCCATCTTCATTTCGTTTTATAAAGAAACCATTTAGAGCCCTACCACTAGATGACACATCTTCATGTCTATAGTGCCGCCATTATAAAAGATTATGTCAAAGTTTGGCTATGGAGAAGAAAAAGAGCATCAGGTAAGGTTTCTTTATCATCAGAAAAGGCTTACTTTTGACCTGATTTTGCCTGAAGCGGCGCTTCAAACGCATAGCGCTTCAAGCTTAAAGCGGCGCCTCCGTCGCTTCATGTAGATCGTCGCCTCAAAGCAAAAAAAAGCGTTTTGGTCAGCGCCCCGCGCCCCAAACGCCTTAAGCGCGCCCCAGGCGCGCTTTTTTAAACCAAGGTTCCACATACCAACGACTAATGGACCGCGCATTTGCAAAACAAATTGGGAAGAACCTGGAAGTCTATGTGGATGACTTAGTCATCAAGAGCAGAGAAGAAGATCAGATGTTGAAAGACATCGAGGAAACCTTCGAACATTTGAAAGAGATACACATGAAGCTCAACCCAAGCAAGTGTGCATTTGGGATGGAAGAAGGAAAATTCTTGGGAGTGGTTGTCACCAAATATGGTTTTCGCCCAAACCCTGAAAAGATCCAAGCCATAGCGTAGATGCCTTCTCCGTCAACCCTGAAAGAAGTTCAAACGTTGAATGGGCGCTTGGTGGCAATAAACCGTTTCCTATCGCACCACGCGAGCAAGTCTATCCCATTCATCGAAACGTTAAAAAGTTGTCTTAAGAAAAATCAGTTCAAGTGGACCGCCAAAGCAGAAAAGGCATTTCAAGACATGAAAGCATGCTTGATGGACTTACCAACGCTTACTGCCCCACTCCCAAGGGAACCGTTGACGATGTACCTCGCGCAACGGAAAAGGCAGTAAGCGCGGTGTTAATGGTGGATCGAAAGCTGGTACAAACACCCATCTACTACATTAGCAGAGTCCTAACAGATGCAGAAACACGGTACACGACTATGGAGAAATTGGTGTTGGCGCTTGTCCATGCTTCGCGCAGGTTGCGCAGATACTTCCAAGGCCACCCAATCAATGTGCTGAGCGACTAAAAGCTGAACAACGTCCTGTCTAAACCAGAGCTCTCAGGAAGACTGGCAATGGGCCATCGAGTTAGGTGAGCACACCATCTTCTACAAAACTCGCCCAGCCATCAAAGGACAAGTTTTAGCAGACTTCATAGCCGAGGTACCTCAAGAGAAAGTAGAAGAATGCAGAGCAGAGCAAGACCCGCAGCCGATATGCAGCGAGAAGGCCATCTGGAATCTCTATACCGATGGAGCTTCAAACGAAGACGGCGCAGGCGCTGGCATTCGACTCGTCAGTCCTGAAGGCATAGAATTCACGTATGCAATCCGGCTCGAATTCAAAACCACAAACAACGAAGCCGAGTATGAAGCCTTCCTTGCAGGACTACGCATCGCGCAAAAGCTAGGCGCCAAACACATCTTTGCACACGTCGATTCAATGCTAGTCGCGGGCCAGATCACAGGAAAGTATGAAGCTAAAGAACCTTCCATGATCATGTATCTCCAGCGAGTGAAAGAGCTCATGAGTAATTTTTACAGCTGCACGCTCGACCACATCAGCCGCAGTCAAAACAAGCCGGCGGACGCTCTAAGCAAAATGGCGTCCACAAGCTTTGGCCATTTAGCAAAAGAGGTCCGAGTCGAAGTTCTGAACGAACCGTCTGTTCCACCCAAAGAGGTTCATGTCATTCAAACGGGTGTTAACAGCTGGATGACCCCAATAGTGTCCTACCTCACCACCGGCATACTCCCGGAACAGCGTGCGGAGGCCAAGAAGATACAACACAAAGCTCTACAATACCAAATGCAAGACGGAGTGTTGTATCAAAAATCCTACCTGGGGCCATTACTAAAATGTGTGGATGCGGTCGATCCGGACTACCCGGTGAGGGAAATACATGAAGGAATATGCGGGATACACGCAGGACCACGCATGGTAGTGGCAAAAATCATGAATGCAGGATATTATTGGCCTGACATGCAGCTAGATGCGCTAAGAATCATCCGCCGCTGCGATTCTTGCCAGCGCCATGCACCAAATACCCTGCGCCTAAAGAACGACCTCATACCAGTGACCACCGCATGGCCATTTAAGAAGTGGGCTATCGATATTGTGGGACCGTTCCCAATGACCACTGGCAAGAGAAAGTAACTAATAGTCGCCATTGACTATTTCACAAAGTGGGTAGAGGCCAAACCACTTGCTGAAATCACAGCGAAGCAAGTGAAAAAGTTTATTTGGGAATTTATCATCTGTCGTTTTGGCATGCCCATGGAAATCGTCACGGATAACGGGGCTCAAATCGCGGACAAGGAGCTACTCAAGTGGTACGCTGCTGACTTGCACATCAAACCAGTTTTTACCTCGGTCGCGCATCCACAAGGCAACGGCCAGGTGGAGCGCGCAAACCGCAGCCTGGTAGAAGGTATCAAAGCAAGGCTAGGAACCAAAGGAAAAGCTTGGGTAGAGGAATTACCGAGCGTGCTATGGGCCAATCGCACATTAACAAAAAAGAGCACCGGTGAAACCCCATTCAGCCTGACATATGGTTCCGAGGCAATGATACCAACAGAAATTGGGTGCCCGTCAACAAGAGTCCTCTCAGCAAGCCACACCGACAATGACAAAGAGCTGCGCATGAACCTGGACTTGCTTGAAGAACGCCGCAACTTAGCAATGATAAAAGAAGCAAATTACAAAAAGCAGCTAGAGAAGTATTACAACGCCAAGGTCAAGCTCAACACTTTCAAGATAGGGGACTTTGTCTTCAGAAACAACGAGGCCAGCGACGCGATACCCCAAGGGAAACTCACACCTACTTAGGAAGGGCCATACCGCGTCGCAGAGGTCCTCGAAAAAGGAGCCTACAAACTGTCAACTCTAGAAGACAAACTCGTCCCGCGCACATGGAATGCAGCGCAGCTGAGGAAGTGCTACATGTAGTCGTTATCCATGATTGTAACAAAGGCTATTTAGCCACTTAGTAGAATGAATGCTCCTTTCGTTTCAAACATCTATTCCGCTGACTATTCATTCATTCACCACATACACATAAAACCAACGACACCATGTATAAGCACAAACAACAAAACCTAAACATTGTATGGCTAAGATACAATGTCAAAACTAAAAATTGCAATATTAATTTGCAATTTCCTAAACAGCGCGTTGTATGGTTAAGATACAACGCGCAACCTAAACATTGTATGGCTAAGATACAGTGTCAAAACTAAAAATTACAATATTAATTTGCAATTTCCTAAACAGCGCGTTGTATGGTTAAGATACAACGCGCAACCTAAACATTGTATGGCTAAGATACAATGTCAAAACTAAAAATTGCAATATTAATTTGCAATTTCCTAAACAGCGCGTTGTATGGTTAAGATACAACGCGCACAATAAACATTGTATGGATAAGATACAATGTCCAACACAAAAAAAAATTGCAATATTAATTTGCAATTTCCTAAACAGCGCGTTGTATGGTTAAGATACAACGCGCACAATAAACATTGTATGGCTAAGATACAATGTCCAACACAAAAAATTGCAATATTAATTTGCAATTTCCTAAACAGCGCGTTGTATAGTTAAGATACAACACACAACCTAAACATTGTATGGCTAAGATACAATGTCAAAACTAAAAATTGCAATGTTAATTTGCAATTTCCTAAACAGCGCGTTGTATGGCTAAGATACAACGCGCACCCTAAACATTGTATGGATAAGATACAATGTCAAAAACTAAAAATTGCATGGCTAAGATGCAATTTCCTAAACACGCAGGGCATAATTAAAACATGGCGCCCCAAACTGAAAAAGATATGGGCAAAGTACAATGCGCAAGTCATACAAACACTTAGTTAAACCTAAGACAAGCCAAACATACTGCATTTAAAAAGCATGAATTAAAAGTAAAACACCCAAAACAGCTTGTTCCGAACAAAAGTCATACATATGACACTAATAAACACAAATTAAAACTGTTGTGAGACATTACAGATAAACCACAAAAAGTAAAGAGGTCTTTCAAGCCTTGGCGTCAGATGACACATCGCTGTACTCCTCCTCCGAATCTGACAAGTCCAACTTCTCACTCGCCTCAGGTTGATCGCCCTCAGCCTCCGGTTCTTTTGACACCTTCTTCATAGCATACTTGCGCCTCGTGTGTACAAGGCCTCGTTTCTCGAAGGACTGTCTTAAACTAAAGCAGGTCGGTTGGTCTCGATGGCTAACAACAAAATCAACCAGCTCCAGGTTTAGGCGATCATACTCCATAGCCTTCTTCTCAAGCACCGCATCAAGGTCTTTGTCATAAAGAGAGAACTGCTCAAGCGCCTTGCCATCCTTCGCGTGCTGATAACCCTCCAAAAACCCTGCCTTGCGCCCAACAAGCTTAGCAGCAGCATTGATCGCTGTCACAGCTTGGCGCACTTCATCACAGTTTTTCACATAATGCGCAACTTGTAAACAAGAAAGCAAAACATTCATTATAAGAAGCCAACAGGAAATGAAAACTAAGGGAAGGATAAGGGCAAACCTCTGGAACACAACAAGTTAACAACCATTCGCGATCCTCATGGGCCAATCGCGCCTCTTCACGAGTATCCAGCACCTCTCCTTCAAAATCAGCATTTTGCATTTTTGCTGTTGCAGCACCAAATTGCGATCTTCAATCTCATACTTCTCCTTCACGAGCTGAGCAATCTCCGCATCCTTTTCCCTCAATCTCTCCCGAGCTTCAACCAACGAATCGTTACGCTGTCGAAGAACGCCCTCCAAGTGAATGAGCTGCAGCTTTATCACACTGTCATGTCAACGTCTACTTGGCATAATATTAAAGGATAGAGTTGTGGCTCACATTAAGCCACAATACATAGTCTTGCGTCTTTTCCTACTACTGAGTCCGTGTCACTCTCAATGCGACCTCTCATCCGTAAGACGTGAATACTTAGATCAAACTATATGTGCATTTGTGGTCTGAACGCTCATCCATAGACAACAATACGTGTCAAACGTATTTAATACATCCTCATCATGTTAATTTCAATGATATAAATTAGTTTCAAGGTTTGAAAGAGTTAAGCATATTCACCTAGATAAACTATAGCTTACCGAAAGCTTAGAACCTCTAATGTTGAGGTGTTTGTTGGACAACACCTCAATATCGTTGGTACTTGACATAGGTAATCGTGAACATGGCTTGTATGTGTTGCTTAGGAGCAAGGAAATGTCAATAACATGGGTGTGTATGTTATAAGATAACAAAGAATAAAATTTGGTGAATGTTGAAAATGAAATCCTTGTCCTTCTGTTTATAGTATGGTCCAAGGACCCGTAACGGACCATTAAACAAAATGATAGTGGCCAGCTACATCTTAAGTTAGTTGTGTCATTAGCCACATGTCAGCTTCTGGTTACTTCGTTAGCAATTGCGGCTATCGTAGCAGTCTTCGAAAACACTAATGGGTATACCTAACACTTGGGTGTATGTCTGATACTCGAAGGGTAATGAGTCGGGTATAGGTTAAGATTTTATAACCGTGTATGGGTTTGAGATTTGTCATACCCGACCCGTTGCCATCCTTATTGCCTTTTGGGTGCTTCTTGTATTTACCTTAAACGTTGAGCAAAAAAGCCTTAAGACCTTCGCCTCACGCCTAAGACACGCTTTTAAAGCCCAACTCTTGATAGATCATCAACTGTCCCTAAAGGTTTCTCCATAGATGCTTTGTGCTTCTTGATTAATTTCCTAAGAGAGTTATGTAACTCAGCCTATAGAAAGCCGACTTCGACTTCAAGTGCCTTCTCTATTTCTCCTAGTATTCGAGTATTTGCATCTCGTTTACCATTTTCTACCCCTATACTTTAACTAAATACATACTTTTCAAAAGTTATCTCTCAAAAACATCACATCCGTCATTTATGTATCTATTTTAGAAACACTTCATTTATTATGTTTCTCGTTTTTATACATTCATAATAAGCACTTGATAGCAAGTTTTAAAATTTTAGGTTTTGGGGATAGAAACAGGGAATACGATGTAATTTGTTTATCTAAAGGTTGTTTTTAGTGTTATAAATTCTTATGTAAAGACCAAACACTTAACACCAAACAAAGTGTTTGAACTTTGAACCAAAGGCACTCAATGAACCTTCGTTAACTATGAACTAACTGAGTTAGTTCAAGATGACGTGGCAGTTGAAGTGTTATGCTGACGTGGATCAGATGATGACGTGGCAGCTGAGGTATGACATGGCAGTTGAGGTGGCATGCTGACATGGACCAGATGCTGATGTGGCTGATGACTTGGCATGCCACCTCAGCTGTCATGTCAGCGTCTAGTCCACGTCATCATGATACCTCAATTGCCACATCAGCATCTGGTCCACATCATCATGACACCTCAGTTGCACGTCAGCATGACACCTCTACCACATCATCTTGAACTAACTCAGAGTTAACAAAGGTTCATTTCTTAAATAATCCGGTCCAGCTGCTATAGGATCGAGTTTCATCAATCTTCAAACCAGATACTATCTGATCCGACTTTCACAATCCAGTTTTTGAACGTTTCTTAATACAGATTAGATATTATCTAATCTATCTAATTTATTTAAAAATTTCTGATTTGAGCACCTCTAGTTTGAAATTCTCTATTTTTAGTCTTTTTGAAAAACATAAAAAACTTGCAACTTTAAAATGAAAGCCATATAAAAAACTAATGCAAAGCATAAATCTGATCAAAACAACCTCAACCAACCAGCATGTTTGATTGGTCGTTTTGCACCTCCAAATAGAAGTTAAGCACAAACTTTTCAACAAAACAGACATAAAAAACATTGACACCTAAAAATAACAAATTTAGAAATCATAGATTCCACAATCAAAACAAGAATAATAATACAACTTTCTGAAAAGTTAGGATAACTAGAATTAAAGGGAAAATTGTACTAGAACACAAAGACGAAGATCGTCAGTGTTGCCAATGAAAAGACACAAGAAATTCTATAACTCATATAGCAGAATTGTTGCGACAATCATCGAACACCAGCATCAACGACCTCCTTTCTTTTTGTTCTACTGCAACAAGAGAAAATATCAATTTTTCAGCCCTAGAACAACAATGATATACACAATAAAAAAGATATGCATCTACTCTTTTGTGATCATATAAATTGTGTAAAAATTATAAAAGTCTGGTAAAACATCTATAGCCAATCTTGTGCTGAATTGTAAAGTGTTTCTACCATGTCAACTTGGTTTTAAAAAGCGCGAAGCGCACAAAAGTGACGAGGTCTAAAACCGAGGCGCAAAGCGCAAAAGCGGTGGGCTTTTCGTACGCGAGGCGCAAGACAATTATATAATTTTTTTATATATGCTCTAGGTTTTTAGCATTATTTACTCAAATTATAGATACAAATAAGGTATATATATGATTTAACTAAAATGTACAACCTTCTTAGCTACATGTACAACAATTTTAAGCACAAAAACATCATGTGTACAAAAAGCGTGCTTTTCTCGCTTTTTTTACTTGCGCTTTCTATGCTTTTCGTGCGCTTTTCGTACACTGCTCGCCTAGGGTTACATAAGGCGCACGGATTTGCGCCTAGGTGCGCTTTGCGCTTAAGCGCGCTTTTTAAAACATAGCATGTCAATAAAGCATAATTTACACACACAACAAAAAAAAATACCTTTTAATCTAAAAACCATTGTTGAGTTGAAAACTACCTAATAAATTCAAACCCAATCCATTTGATATGATAAATAAGATGGTTTATACAAAATGAAGCTATCCACTATTTTTTTTCTTAGCTTCCTAAGCACAAACCATTAATATCATAAACAAAAAAAGAAACTTGTAGGTAGCCAACAGTTTAAACAAATTCCATACTACAAAACTCATGTTGATGATGTATATATGTTCAATATAACAAGCAAAAAAGAGTAAAAAATATAAAAAAGATTGTAACAATACCTTAAATGTTGCTTGGATACATGAACACTCTAACCCTAGACCCCTGTGCAAAGCAAAGCAAAACAAACACAAAAGTCAAAACCAAAACACAGAAACTACACACAAAACAAAAACATTAATCTCTAAAGTTCAACTACCATAGATTTAGGTGGAAGATTGGACTTGAACTTAGCACGAACAACACCAGTGTTTCCATGAGGCCTGGTAACCTTCCCCCAAATGCACCTGTAATGCGATCCATTCTTCTTCACTTTAGCCTTGTAGATGTACGCCATACGTTTCCCTTGGTACCATGTCACCTCTTCCTTTGTGTTCACACCTTCGATTTGGATCAAGGATGTGTTCGGATACTGGTTCGATTTCGACCTAATTAATAACAGTTACAATTATCAATAACCACTCCGACAATTTCCGGTACCAGTTCGGCATTGACATTTTGCGTTTTTCAGGATCAGTACTTCCAGTTCAGTATCATTATTTTGGGTTAATTTACATTCGAATACTATACTCTACCAACCAATCTTCGGTATAGTATCAATTCAGTACCACCTTTTTGCGTTATTCAGGATTGGTATTTTCGGTTCAGTGCCAGTATTTTAGATTAATTAACCTTTGAATACCATACCGTATCGATCAATTATCGCCTTTTGGTTAAATTTTTCTTCAGGGCAATATTGGACTTTTTACCTCACAGGTACTTTCAGTTCGGTACCGGTATACAGTACCGGTACGGTACGGAGCTAATCCCTAATCGAATTTAATAGTGAAACAGAAGGAAATAAGGAATGGAAAAGAGTAAAATGAACCTTTTGTAGCCGAGAACGGTTCCACGAGTGTACAATCTGAAAATTACAGAAAAAAATATATATATACAGAATAAGGTGTGAGAGATATGATCAGAGTGTATGCATGTATAGATGATGATTTGAAGGGATTATTGTACCTGACGCGTTCACCTTGGCGGCCCTTCACCATTTTTTTTTTTTTTTGTTTCGTGTAGAGTCGTGAGTGCTGCGCCGATGAAGAAAGTGTAAACCCTAGATGACAATTACAGGATGTTGGTTTATATATGTTAAGGTTAACTGGGCCTAGTTTTAGGGTTTTGTGTGATAAGTTATGGGCTGATGTTATTAGGCCTAAACAATGTGTTAGTCTTGGATTCATATATTATTAGTTACGTTTAAAAATGGACCCGAACCTGTAAGGGAGTAGTACAAAAGTTGGTTTGAGCCGGGTAAATTGTTTTAGAACCCAATCCAAACTGATTAGAGTGGGTTGGGATTTTCAGCCATAAATCGATTCCTAAACCAAACTGGTTTGGGTCAAACTCGTTTGAGCCCACAATGACAAAGATCGATCTGGTTTGCCTAAAAAATACCGAGTTGTACACCTTTAAATGGAGAAGCTTTGTTAAATGTATAAAACCTTTTGTGACATGTTTTAATTTATTTGAGAGGGATTCCTGATGTGTTTTAATGCACATTTGAAGAAAATGTGGCATGAGGATGAAAAGGGTGAAAGACTAGTAGGATTGGAAACGAAAACTATGCAATATGCTTAGAAAGCGTATGGTTTAAATTAATTATGTTATTTCTAATAAACTCAAATTGTAGTCTAGTCATATATACAACTGAACAAAATGTAAAGATTCACGATCCACGATTGATACAGTTGGGTCTAAAATCTAAAATGACTGCTTGCTATCTAGCAACACATGAGTTACCAAAATATCATATAAAATGTTACATCTTACCACCATGTGGAATCTTTATGTTGATGTTATTCAGCCTACAAGTATGTGTTCAGCTTGTTTAAGACAATACAGAATGAGCCATATGATAACTCACAACATTTAAAAATGGACTAGTTAAATCTTTGTCATAGCACACTCAAGACACACATCAATACGCACACACAAGTACACAATTAGAAGATGCATCACTATGAGTCTATAACAACATTCAACTTGCATTACATTTTTCCTCAATTAACATGACAAAATATAGTTCGTCAAATCCTCAAGTGATGAATACGATGAACCATCTTTCTTTAGACAACGGTTTACTTTCTCCTTCAAATTCATGATTCTATCCCTCATTTCTGACCCCTTTTTATCAACCATTAACGTTTTTATTGCACTTTCAATCTCCCCCCTTTCAAACCCATTTTTCAGCTCCACCCCAATCTTCCAAACATCGCTTACATTTCTTGCATGTGGGATTTGATCCGCAAACGATGGTGAACAAATCATTGGAACCCCTTCGCAAATACTCTCAAGCGTCGAGTTCCATCCACTGTGAGTCCAAAAACCATCTGTTGAACGATGTGCTAATACCTCTTCTTGTGGAGCCCATTTCACAATATACCCTCTCCCTTCTACAATTGTCTCCAGAAACCCATCTGGCAATGGCTCGAGCCACTCTGACCCTTTTACAGACCCCGGTCTAACAACCCATAAAAACGGTTGCTTGCTATTAGCCAAACCCCATGCAATCTCCAAAAACTCGAATTCCTCAACCCCAGCTAAACTACCAAAACTAACATATAAAACCGAGTTGGGTACTTGTTTATCCAACCATGACATACAACTTTTATCTTGTGTCAAAAGACTACTCGACAATGTTGGGAAGTACTTGTGAAACGGACCTATTAAAAAATGTTGGTTAGGAAAACCGCGAGATAGCTTTGGCAATTGAAATTCTTCGAGCTCTTTAAACGTGTTCCATATTATCGCTTGAGCCGGCTTCATACCCTGGACCATGAGTTCCATCAACTCGCTAGCGCCCTCTGGGTCACTAGTCAAGAACCTTGACACATCCCTAACTCTTAATGGTTCGACACCCAATATTAATTCCTCCGACTTCATTTCTACATTACACAACATGTACCAAATTACAAAAACAAAATTATTATTCATAAACTCTAAGGAAGTAAAGTTTTGTTACCTACCATCACCGGAGAGTGGCCGGAAAAAGCCCATTTGCCGGAGTAGTGGGACGGCTGCAAACGAAAGAAAAGCCGAAACACTACTAGTCCAATTAACAATCCTCGGTAATTTGAGGCCATCAGCGATCGTTTGGACCGCGAACCATTGAGCATCCGTGATCAAACAAGCAACTCCAGCAACCTCGGACAACAACTGCTCCAAACAACCTTGAATAGGTTGCAAACAACTATCATTAAGATAGTGCATTAAGCGGATCAAGTTATCGGTACTAGAGACCGGGAGATTCTCCTCGGCGACACCCGGAATGGGCATGAAGTTGAAATGAGGGTTGTTGGAGGGATCAGGGGCATTGAAATGAGTATGGAGGATGGTTATTGCAAAGCCTTTAGAGTGAAGGATGTTTGCTAGTTGAAGCATTGGGTTTATGTGGCCTTGGAGTGGGTATGGCAGCAGCACCAACCGACGGCGGCTGCTGGTGGTGGTGGTGGTGATGTCCATTTTCTTGGCTATGGGTTGTTGTGGGGTGATGTAGAGGTGGTTGTTATGTTATGTTAATGATTGTTTAAGGTATTGTTGAGTGTGTAAAATAATGTAATGTCATTGTTGTATTGCTATTTAAATATTCCAAGTGTCATGTGAGTTTTTAGTTAAATGTCATTAGCTGACATATATGGCCGGCAATGGTTAAAGTATTTGATTATTAATTGAATAGTAAAATAATAACGTTTTAATACAGGGAAGAACTGAATGAATATAAACTTTAAGTAATCTTTATAGCATAGATTAAAATTTAAAACAATTAAATTAGGGAGAAGGATAGATATATGCAATAAAATGTACTTGTATCTTTTGATTAGTTTTAACACATAATGTTCTTGGAAAAACATTCACATATTTTTTTGTTTAAATACTTTTTACACTTCATAGTTTTTTTAGCAATAATATCTAATTCGACAATATCCCAATATAAAACAATAACACAATTTTCTTGTCAATACCTTAAATTATTTATGTTAAAAATGGAGAGAAAAAAAAATACAAATATCATTAGAAAAAATAAAATTTTGAAGAGGACCAGGTCAATTTTAACCAGGCTGTGTAACTGTGTTTCAAGTATGTGTATTCTCCATATGTATCTGCAATTTAGAATAGAAGCCAGTTAGGTCCAAATGTCCAATAATATTATAAATTTTAATGTACATTAAAAATAATAAAACGCGTTACCAAGAGGATATCTTCATCTGTTCCAAAGGATTTGCGAGCTTTTTCCAAGCATCTTGACGAGATTGTTTCTCGAATCCTGTTAGTTTATAAGAAAACTGATTAAAAACATTCGGTTCGTTTGCTAAACTGGAAATCAAGAAACATTATACCCGACAACTCGTATGCCAGGATTAAATCCAAAAATCTATGTATTTTACGTTGTTCTAAATAAGCCGTGTTCTTGTGTTGGCATGTCAAACCAAACACGAAATAAAAAATTATGCCAAAAACGTAGACCTGAATATACGTATAATTGCAGGTTGACATGAACACGGCCTGTTTAACTTGATAAACGAAAAAATAGAAAAGAAAGATATGGAATACCTAGAGCTGGCAGGATCTCTGATCTCGAATTCGTCTGTAAGAGCATCATAGCCACAGATCACAATATAGTGACCTATGCAAGTCATAAAAAAATTAAACATTTTTTGTATCAAAACTTTTTTATTTCCAATTTCAAAGGAGTGACAGGTGATAACTAAAACTAACACGTCTAAGAACAAGTATTCATACTCACCGGTATAGCCAGGGGAACCACTACAGAAATCCGACACGTAAACATCTTCCCTCCAAGGCTGACTAAAAAAAGAAAAAAATATATATACACGTGACGCTTTGCAAACATTGATAATGAAAAATAAGAAAAAAATTACACTAGTGACCATTTTGACCCAAAAAACTTTACCTGACTAGCCATTTGACTACATTTTAAAAATGAATAACCATTTCTTTAAAAATGTAAATCGAATCAGAACACGACAACACAACACATCAGCCCGAAAGCAAAAATCTCATGATTTGGGGCCAAAACCACGAGAATCCTATTGAAGTCAAACGGCCATTGATGTAATTGTCTGAGTCAAATAGTCATTTGGGTAATTTTGTGGGTCAAGATGGTTATTTAAGTGATTATCCCTAAAACAATGATATTTACAGTTAAGCCATACCTCAAAATGTACTGATCTACTAAAGCAATCACAATATACTTTTCTGATAGGATCAATAATGCAATTTCATCTTCCTTTATTGACCTGCACTGTTAGCAACTCAAGTTTTTTACAACCAATTTACTAAAATTAAGAAATTCATATAATCTTAATTTTGAGATCCATAGTGTGTACCTCAATATCTATCCCGGCTTCCTTTGATCTTTGGAACAACATATTGACCCTTACTATATCATCAGTCAACTGTTTCTGCAAACATGTTTAAAGATAAAACTCCAATTTTTGTTACACTTCTGATAAATCATGATAATTTCATGACAAAAAGCAAGTTGAAAAAACTCTCATTAGTTCAAAAATGCCCGAATAAAGATGTAAACGTCCAACTCCGTTTGAAAATATAGATACATGTATCTTTACCTCATAAAATGTCTCCACTGAATAATTAGGATTAGCACCTAAAGTTATAGTGATGTAAGAGAAGCTAATAGAAAGTTTCTGCAGTACATATGCCAGATCCACAGTCCAAATACTGCCACAACAAGAGGACCGTAAAACATTTCAAAAAAAGCTGAGATTAAACTATCGATGTTTAACAACAACTAGATCACCAATGCCAAATTATAAACACGACCCTTTGAACATCGCCTACCCAGCACAAGCTGCATTTTAACTTATCCCACCGGTTAACGGAACACGCAAAAGAGAACAAAATATAAACTACATTAAGATCTTCAAGTTATTTGAAAAAGAAGAAAAATTTACCTGTTTGTACCGCAAAAAGCCTCCAAATCTTCAATATCATAATGGTTAACATTAAGCGTTTTTAAAACCATCAAAACGCAAACAAGGCCACAATCCCACATTCGTTCTTGTTTCATATGTGGAACCTATGCCATGGATACAACCTGATTACTAAAATCAAATTTAAAAACAAAATTTATAAAACTACGAATGAAATATTAACAGATGAACCTACATTGATGAAGTGCGACTGTACCAACACTTCCTTCTTGCTTTTATCATTTCTCAAAGGTGTTTTGTAATTGTAGGATTGAACTGAACTCTTACCGTCTACTTCTTCTTGGTCATTATACGCTCCATTCAGTAATTTGTTTAAGAGGATATTTAAAGACCACATCTATAAAGAATTTAGTTTTAAAATCACCAAAAACTACTCACAAAAGAATAGCCAAGTTGACCTGCATCATATTTATTCCAACCCAATAAGTTTAGTAATATAATTCAACATAAGTGAGCACACACAAACAGCTTGAAACTGCATAAATAACATAGAAACATGATACGCAATTAAATTAAGCCTATGCTTCATGATCAAGGTTTAAAAAAACGGAATCGAGCCACGAGGTGTTTTCCCTTCAGCTCACGAGGCGGAATTAAAAAATAAATATAAAAATTATGTATCTTATAAAAATTAAAATACTAAGTTCATCCCGGATATGATGATCCCGATTGCTAAGTGTTATGTGCCTTATGTCCAAGGCTTGATTCAAAGCCACTATCGAGCCGGGGGTCTCACTGGAAGTAGCCTCTCTATTCCCACGGGTTAGAGGTAAGGCTGTCTACATCTTACCCTCCTCAGACCCTACCTTAGCTTTTGCTATTGGTGGGATTAACTGAGTATGATGATGATGATCCCGGATATATCAAAAACATAGGTAACACATATAAAAAAGACAGTGTTTCAGTGTTTGAAACTGACACAAAAAGTCTAAAACATAAAAAAACACATCAAAACCCCTGCGGCACACCACCTCAACCCTACAAGCGCGCACATACAATAAAATCCCATGAGGCGCCGCTTCAGGCTCTTTTTTGACCGTTTCGCCTTGAGACGCGCGCCTTGGCAGTTTTTTAAACTATGTTCATGAGATAGCCCCAATGCTCAAGTAAAACATGATAGCATATGCTTTTAATAGTACATTCAATACAAACTTCTAAAGAATGTAAAAATTTAAATTAAATTTTAAAGGTCCAAATTTATAAAACTCCAAAAATGATCTCATATCCAAAGTAAAGAACCTTTCCAAGATCCAAAAACAAGTTAATAATAATATATTCAATTCAATCATTTATGCAATAATATTAATACCCAAATCAGATATGAATGAAAATGGAACAAATTAATCCAAAATCTGAATCTGTTACCGTACATAAAGGATTCAAAAGAATCATAAAAAGATGGCTTTTTTGATTGATGATCTGAAAAGGGTTTGATCAGTCTTTATTTGACCCTTCAATTTCTTCCGGTTGCCGTAAAGGCGTAAACCCTCTTTGTATTATTATAATTACTAAAAAATAAAATAAGATAAAAATTCTGGTAGTAAGAAACAAATAGAGAGTCGTTGATGATTATTATTATTTTGCAATATAAAACTCAGTGGTGACGTGTATCTACCACCCACGAGGTTTGATGGAAGCAGTCGGTGCCGTGTGGATGATCAAATGTTAATCAAGACTTGTCACTTTCAGCGGGAAGTTCGTTTGTGTTCGTTTGTTTAATAAATGAACGAACACAAACAAAAATTTTCGTTCGTTTAGTTAAATGAACAAACGTGAACAATGAACAAAGACCGCGTTCTTTCGTTTATGTTCGTGAACGTTTGGTAACATGTTCATTTATATTTATTTGTGTTCGATAGTTTAATAAGATTTTTAAGTTCTATAATTTTTTTATATTCTTTTATTTTTATTTATTTTACCCAAATAAATAATTTAAATGAGGTAAATATATAGCTATATGATATCAATAACCCGACTTTTAGTATCCACATTCACTGCTTAGTAAATGTTTGGATATTTAGGTTATACTTTGAGTGAATCTAGTTAATGTCTTAATGTATGTGAATTCGATCTTATTGAAGTTAATATATGTCCGTTTATGTTCGTGTGCGTTCATGAACGAAATTACTATATATATTAATTATCAACAGACGGTGTAATAGTGTGTGAAAGGATGACATAGATGTAATTCCAAGTGTGAACAGAGGGCAAAACGGTAGTTTTGCCTCTACCTACTAGTTAATAAATGAACACGAACACGAGTGCATCCTTAACAAACGAACACGAACGAAAAATTTTGTTCGGTAAGTGTTCATGAACTGTTCGTGAACAAATAATTTCCTTAACGAACGAACACTAACAAGGCCTTGTTCGTGTTCGTTCGGTTCGGTTGTAGCCCTACTTGTCACATTGGTGCAATTTACAATAGGGGTTTCAGATTGGACTTAACCGTCTAGTCGTCGTTTGAAAGTTAGTGCTTGTATAGAATGGTTTTTCGACTTTTAAGTGGTTGTTTGAATATTTGTGTCGAATGATCGTTTGAAGGTTAGAGCTTGTGCCATAGTTCTTCTTTTAAAAAAATTTTTTGTCAAATGGACGTTTTAGTATGGGCATGGTGTAGCTGCAAGAATAGTAGGGCCTTTTACAAACGAGTAGAAATTTGTGTTCGTCTCAAAAATTGAAATTTGAAATGAATTACATTTGGTTTTCGGGATCTCAAGTATGTTTAATAGGTTCAACCTTCTTGTGCTACTTTCTCTTTGACAAAGTAAAAATTAACTTCACCATTTTATTCTAGTACGGGGCACATGATTAGCAACAAGTTAGGTTGCACCAAGATTATTACACTAGAAAGAGGGAACATATGTCCTAACTATCTAATAAAAGCTTATAACCAAGCTAGTATAGCAATATATTAACCAAAGCTTTGTATTTTGGCTATATGAATAACGAAGAAATTGTCTTATGTTTTCGTGTGTTCTATGAAATAAGATTAGAGGCCATATAGATTGCAGATTCGACCATGAACAATATTATCCAAAGCTTTGTATTTTGACTATATGAATAACGAAGAAATTGTTTTATGTTTTCTTGTGTTCTATGAAATAAGATTAAAGACCAAATAGATTGCAGATTCCACCATGAACTGACAGTATTCATAAAACAAGCCCGATCACATAGGAGAAGGCATGGATGGATGGATGTGTGTCAATGCACATTAGTAAAAGCCTAAAGCTAGGACCTAGAGTTATGGAGAACCTGGAATCCATAATCAATTGTGTCCTTTACATTTTGAAGGATGTATTTGGCTATAAACCAATGGTTCTCTTAGGGGGCATGCACTGACACACATTGTTGATAGCAAATGTAATGTCTAGATTGGATATTGAAGAGATTCCATGAGACCAGTCTAAATAGTTGTCGATGCTTGAATGGCTCACAACACTTGTCACAACCCGATAGATTAGCTCGCTCAAGGACTTTTATATCCGTTATGAGAGAAGAACATTCTTTTTTTTTTTGAACGGCCAACAAATTGGAATCACTCACGGAACACTGGAGTATCATCGTGCCACCAGTGTTGCCACGCGATCATATTCCACCACCAAGTCACCAATTCAGGAGGAAACTCATAATTATGAGAAAACCCCCTTTGTGAGATTCGAACCCAGGACCTTATGGCCTCTAAGTCTTATCTCACCACCAAGATACCACTAGGCTATAATGCCTTGGGTGAGAGAAGAACATTCTAATCATGGGAAATTATTTTGACATCCATAAAGTAGTCAAGGATACCCAAGCGGGGTTTTTGTTTTTTTTTTTTTTTTTTTTTTTTTGAAAAAAATAAAGTTAAAAAAAGAACTAGTAAGCCCTATTACTCTATGTAACAAAACACAACTGGGTGAACAGTTGTAGTGTCCCATTGGTTCATGTGTTGGTTATGGCTACCTGTCACTCATATGATGTTTGAGGTGACATAAGTAAGAGCCTTATAATTTAGTATAACATTCAAAGATGATTTATTTGTTATTGTTTATACTTAACACCATTAAAAATAAGTTTACATTAGTCTTATAAAAGTGAAAATAATTGTTAAATTTAGTTTAAAATAATTGCTCTATATATAACAAAACACAATTGGGTTAATAGTTACATTGCCCATTGGTTCATGTGTGGGTTATGGCTATGTGTCACTCATATAATGTTTGACTGTTTGAGGTGGCATAAGCAAATGATAAGTGTAACATTCAAAGATGATTTATTTTGTTATTGTTTATACTTGACACCATTAAAAATAAGTTTACATTAGTCTTATAAAAGTGAAAATAATTATTAAATTTAGTTTAAAATAATAAAATATTAATGTTATTACTCTAACGACTTCTTTCTTTTCTTTTCTGTCATAAACTTTAGCCTCACAGTTTAGTTTTTTTTACATAAGGTGATGTTTGCCATTTTCTTTATTCTAATAATGTAACCTTTTGAATGTTTGACTTTACCTTCACTTTCTGGCATAAATTTCATTGAAAACATAGTTGTAACAAACGCTGATATTGTAGTGTATCATGACGAATCGAATTTATTTGATTTTCTTAGATTTCATTCCTTAACAAAACAAAGTAATACGCAACCGTGTTTAGTTCGGTATAAATTTTATTGACAATGAACCTATATATAAAATAGGTTGTTTTTCTCGAGTGTCAATACCGTGATGATAGTCTAACAAATCGCACCAGTTCCAATTTTCCAACTGAATAACATCAGTACTAATAATCCAACACAACAGTCATTAAATTATAGTAAACTAATTTGGTATCATTTTAACCATCTTTTTATTAAAATAATATCAAAATTATTATTCGATGAGAAATACACAGATTACAAAACCAAGTACATTATGAGAACTTTGGAATTTTGCTTTCATTATGTTTTTATAAGAAGGTTAAAGAATCAATGTTACTCGATCTTTATCAAAGTGACTGCAAGTCCAAAAGGATTCCACCAAAGCGCCTTCCACTTGTAACAGGCCATGAACTAGACCAAGATCGTTCTGAACCAGTCACAAGGAGTTAGCTATTTTTTTTCATCAGGTTCGGATAGAGACTAAAAATCTTGAGTGACTGATCTAGCAATATTACTCAAAGGATAAAGAAATGTCGTTAATTTCCTCATAAAACAATTTTACTCTCAAAGTTCAAATATCAATTTTATTAAAAATGAAATTATATTTGAAATAACCATTATATATGTATTAGGGTGGTTATATTAACCCCCCCCCCCCCCCCACACTTCTATTTTCACCCCCTGAAAGCGCCTCGCCGTTACTTTTTAACTACCTCGGTACGAGGTCAGAAAAAGTTGATTTGTGACCCGAAGCGCCTCGCTTTGGCCTAAGCGAGGCGCTTCGAATCAAAGTTTTTTTTTTGTTATTTTTTGGTGTTTTGAGTTAGTTTTTTATTATTATTTATTTTTTTAATATAATTATTGTAATAAAAGCAACCCATACAGAGTTCGTTATACCAGTTACGGAAATAAATCAACAGTCGGATCGACGCTAACAAGCAACTCATACAGAGTTTGTTGTACCGGTTGCAGAAAGAAATCAACAGTCGGATCGACGATTTTGTTTATGATGTGTGCAAAACGTATATATATTTTATGACACAACTTGTAGTTTTAAAAGTTGTTTTTACCCTAAATTAACTACACACAAAAGGCAAGTGTACCTATCGTTTAGTAATATAACTTTTAATTGGTAAGAACCGGATATCAAATCCGTGGACGCGGTTTCTCAATACTAAACTTTTGTCACTGTAGAGTCTGTTCGAGAGTTGGTTTTAATTTCTTAATTTATAAAATGTAAAATAAATAAAAATGGTTTTCAACAACAGTTTTGATCAAGAGTTATCTAAACCGAGAATCCACTAATGATATGTGACAGTTATGAGATGAGGAATGATGGTAATGCAAAATTCTTAATTATATTAAGCCTAGTCATAGGTCCTTAATTAAATGACTCTTAGGAAATTAAAACTTCAAACACATTTTAACCACCGAAAACCACTCTTTGACGCTCATTTTGTGTAAATCATATTAATCTTTAAATGCGAGAAAGTCGTTTGTCAAAATCTCTAACTCGACAACTTTAGGGAAAACTAAAACGATAATCACACTTTAATCACCCTAAGTTGCTTTTATGTAGAAAAATAGATAATTATCTTCAAGTGGTAAATCTTTGGTAAAAACTTGTAAGATTCATAATTTTGGCCTTAATTACTAACTCACAATTTTATTATCCTTAGAATCTACCACAACATTTTTTTATAACCTTTCCAAGTCCAAAATGCAAGAAATCTTAAATGGTCAAATCTTTTGTAACAAATTAATTAACACTTCACATTCCTAGTTTCATGTCAAGAACCTAGATTCATTAGCTAATATTTACTTAAGTGTTTTCCAACCTTACGTAAGTAAATTTCAACTAAATTAACAAGAACTCAGATTTTAACCAAACAAGAATTTCTAAGAAAATAATCAAATATCTATCATGAAGATTAACATAACTAATTACCACCAATCCAAATAACAATCGTATCACATAATCAAAAGCTTCATCGGGTTCAGATAACTAAAATGTTTAGCCCATAAGGCTTACAAAAACACTAACAAACATGATTATATAGCTAAAATGATTCATACAGAGAGATTTCAAACCACAAACAATGAATGTTTGGTGCCGGGTGCTCGATCAAATGATGTTGTTGGTTGATTTCCAAGCCTTATTCTTGCTCCTAGGACCTCAAAAATGCCTTCTTTTGATCCAAAAAATGCTAGAACAATGACTTTGATGTGTAAGTTTTTCGTACAGAAGCTGGTGAATGAGTTTTCTTTGTTTGCGAGTTGTTAATAATGAGTTACCACCAGACATGCAAGGCTGGAAAGTAAAACAGCTTGGAATCGCACTGCTCTCCCCCGCGGACCGCGGAGGAAAGGCTATATCCTCCGCGGTCCGCGGGGGATATAAAAATTATTTCTGTTAACTGGAACGCGCCGCGGACCGCGGAGGCATTTCCATTCCTCCCGCGGTCCGCGCGGGAGGTTTGTGCACGAAAGTTTTGTTTCCGTTGTCGTTTTCAACCGTTTCTCGATCCGATTCCCGTTCCGGCTCGTATGCTCTCGCTTAAGGCTCGTAAAATGATCTTTTTAGCATTTTAAGCGTTTCTTCTATGATCCATGAATAGTTAGCTAATCCCGGGCAAATCTACACACAAATAGACACAAAAATACCAAAATTTAACTATAAATATGTGATCCTTTCGGACTCACATCAGTTTACCCTCCCATTGATTTCAAATATGTTCTTTTGACAAATGTCTGGCTGACCTGAAGTTTCTTTGCATCTTAGTTCCTTTTTATTATAAACAATATTAAAGAAGGACTTGTGCTATTGCTTGCATAAACAACATTATGGATCCTTTGATCAAAAAATATATTCTCAAACAATTCTTAAAATCAATCTTCTGATAGTCCACACCTTTCTACTGAAGAGAAGTTATCATTGATTTCCCACGATTTTGTTTACCTTCCCATCGATTTCAAATATGATCTTTTGACAAACGTCTGGCTAACCTGAAGTTTCTTTGCAACCTATTTCCTTTTTATTATAAACATTATGGATCCTTTGATCAAAAAATATATTCTCAAACAATTCTTAACTGTAATGATCAGGAACATTCCAAATAACTGTTCAATTTCAGCTTTTGTTTACTCATGACAGATCCACCAAATCATTTCTTCAAGTCATTTCACTAAAAAAAGGCATAACTGTAATGATCAGGAACATTCCAAATAACTGTTCAATTTCAGCTTTTGTTTAACTATTTTAGTAACTTCCATAGAGAAGTTATCAATCTCACTATCCAGTTATCAATCTCATTGTCCAACAACTGAATTTTACTTGCTTGCATGAAAAGTTGTTTTTAGTTGTTTGGGAATATATTTTCTGATCAAAAAGGGCATAACTGTAATGATCAGAAACATTCCAAATAATTGTTCAATTTCAGCTTTTGTTTAACTATTTTAGCAACTTCCATAGAGAAGTTATCAATCTCACTGTCTAACAACTGAATTTTACTTGCTTGGTAACACCTTGATCTGCAATATTTGAAAATTATCATTTCTTGACATGCTTGGTAACACCTTGATCTGCAATATTTGAAAATTATCATTTCTCGACATGTGGTTGTTCTAAATCCCAGTTAATCTAAAATGTTACTAAAATGTGAGGACCTTGATTGATTGAAAAGTAATTAAAAACACTTTAAAATGAATTTAAACAAATTGTTGTGTGTTTGGTTTAGTCGGAGGACCACGTACAATGATTCATCAAAGTTGTACAAAGCTGGATGTTTCTACTGAAAAACACAAACGAGCAATAACCTAACCAAAACGCCTCAAACAAATTTTCTTGGCTTGGAAACAACTTAAAAGAACTAAAAATGAATTAAAATTATTTTTTAGTCAATAACAAATAATTTTAAAGAATTAAAAGAAATTCATTTTTTTTAAAAAAGCGGTCCTCCGACTATACATTCGATACCCATATTTTTCAGAATATAATTTTTGCATGTCTAATTGATATGCTTGACTTCAGGACTATACTATAATTGATCGTTGGTGGTTTTCATAGCACCTTGTTTGATTACACTCGTGTTCAGCCTTTATTAGGTTGCCTTCATCGTTGACAGCTATCTCTCCGATAACAACTGAATTTTACTTGCTTGCCTGAAAAGTTGTTTTACTAATTTCATAGTCCTGATACTTTTAACAATCGGAGCGGCGCTAACGCGCAAACCTTCAGAGTTCGTTGTGCTGGTTGCAAAAAGAAATCAACAGTCGAATCGACTAGATATTCCTCATGATGAGCAGGAATTGTTTACCTTCCCATTGATTTCAAGTATGTTGCCTTGATCGTTGACAGCTATCTCTCCGATAACAACTGATTTTACTTATGAATCTTTTGTACGAAAATCGAAATCATCTCATTCCATGTTCTCCATATCCATACCTTGTTTCAACACACACCTTCAACCCATTCTGAATGGTTTATCCCTCAACACAAGCTTTGTCATCACAGTTTCCAACCACTAATACCAGATTGATGATACTCATTTTCGGTTGATATAGAGTATATCAGAGAAAGATTCAGTTGAAAGTGGATACCATGGATCAGAGAGATTTAAGCTAATCAAACTCATATCTCAAGCCGGTGCAAGTTCTTTAAATGTTTACCGACTCTAAAACTTATACATTACATCAATTTTGAAGATAACTCTTCTGTTATCGGAGAGATATCTGTCAACGATGAAGGCAACCTGAAACGACATGAACATTTATAACCTTTCTGTACCTGTGGCCAAAAGAACTAGGCTTCAAACACAACTTTTTGCTCAACGTAATATTATTGTAATATAATATTCAGATTCTGATTGCACCGCATCCAATCTTCAAGGTACCTCTTCTTTCAAGTTTCTTAGAATCATTGACGATAACTCTTTTGTTATCGGAGAGATATCTGTCAACGATCAAGTAGGTTGGTGGACTTAAGCACCTGAACGGGAAGTTGAAATTTTGAATGATGTTCGTCGATTGCACCGAATCTAGTCTTCAAGGTACCTCTTCTTTCAAGTTTCTTAGAAACATTGAAAGTGGATACCATGGATCAGAGAGATTTAAGCTAATCAAACTCATATCTCAGGCCGGTGCAAGTTATGTTGGAGCACTTTTCATCTATCTCATCACCTTCGTCTAATTTCTTTCAAGTTTCTTAGAATCATTGAAGATAACTCTTCTGTTATCGGAGAGATATCTGTCAATGATCAAGACAACCTGAAAGTGGATACCATGGATCAGAGAGATCTAAGCTAATCAAACTCATATCTCAAGCCGGTGCAAGTTATGTTGGAGCATCCTTGATCATCTTCTTGTAATTTCTTTCAAGTTTCTTAGAATAATTGAAGATAACTCTTCTGTTATCGGAGAGATATCTGTCAACGATCAAGACAACCTGAAAGTGGATACCATGGATTAGAGAGATTTAAGCTAATCAAACTCATATCTCAAGCCGATGCAAGTTATGTTGGAGCATCCTTGATCATCTTCTTGTAATTTCTTTCAAGTTTCTTATAATCATTGAAGATAACTCTTCTGTTATCGGAGAGATATCTGTCAACGATCAAGACAACCTGAAAGTGGATACCATGGATCAGAGAGATTTAAGCTAATCAAACCCATATCTCAAGCAGGTGCAAGTTATGTTGGAGCATCCTTGATCATCTTCTTGTAATTTCTTTCAAGTTTCTTATAATCATTGAAGATAACTCTTATGTTATCGGAAAGATATCTGTCAACGATCAAGACAACCTGAAAGTGGATACCATGGATCAGAGAGATTTAAGCTAATCAAACTCATATCTCAAGCTGGTGTAAGTTATGTTGGAGCACCTTTGATCATCTTCTTGTAATTTCTTTCACTTGATCTTCACACTTGCTTTTGGAGCTCTGATCTTCTTCCTATTATCTTTGTTTATTATATTTGCAACACACACCTTCAACCCATTCCTGGTAAACCAGGGAAAACGGCTATATTAAAACACTTCAACATTATGGTTTTGTTTTGTGGATCAGACGAGGACTTGCATGCGTTGTTTGAGCATTGCCTAACACACACAAGACGAATGTTGCAACATGAGTTCGACCAAGATGACACGCGAAGCTTTAGACTCCAAGCAGATCCTTTGATTGCCGCATTTAATGAAATTTAACGCGCATACCGCATTCGAAGATCAAGTTCTTCACATACTTGAAATCGATTGGAAGGTAAACAATAGCTAACAAAAATTGTACAACAAAAGAAATATTAACGAAGATTAACGTTGTATCTTTTCCCGGAAGACTATACATGGTTGATGATGTCAAGTTTAAGTCGTTGATTCATTTAGAAATCGAAAATCCCTATATAGACGTTTGATTAGGGTTATTACTTTGTTTTGTGTTAAAATCTTTGACTATACGTGGTTGATGATGTCAAGTTTAGGTTGTTGATTCATTTGGAAATCAAAAACGCCTATATAGACGTTTGATTAGGGTTATTACTTTGTTTTGTGTTAAAATCTTTGACTATACATGGTTGATGATGTCAAGTTTAAGTTATTGATTCATTTGGAAATCGAAAACGCCTATATAGACGTTTGATTAGGGTTATTACTTTGTTTTTTAAATTTTTTTAACTTTTTAAATTATTAAATTAAAAAAATAAAAAAAATAAAAAACCAATTCAAAACATCAAAAACCACTCTAAAATAAAAACTTTGATTCGAAGCGCCTCGCTTAGGCCAAAGCGAGCCGCTTCGCTTTCAAAAATCAGCTTTTTATGCCCCTCGTACTGACTTCATCGAAATGGGGGCAAAACGCCTCGTTTAGCCCAAATCGAGGCGCTTTAAAGGGGGTTGAAATAGAAGGTGTGGGGTTGAAATATTCGGAGCCATGTATTAATTTAAAATGAGAATTCACTATTCATGAATAGTGAATTCTCATTATTTTATATATATATTTTTTGTTTTTACAACATTTAATATGAAATATATATTATTTGTTTCATTTTAAAACACAAGTTCTCTTAGTGGTGGAGTGGTTTGTGGTGAACTTTCATTGCTTAAGGTCATAGGTTCAATCCTTGGGAGGGGCTACTTTAATTTTTTTTGTTTTTGTTTTTTACAACATTTAATATGAAATATATACCATTTGTTTCATTTTAAAACACAAGTTGTGTTGATGATGGAGTGGTTGTGGTGAACTTCCATTGCCCAAGGTCATAACTTCGATCCTTGGGATAGACAATTTATTTATTTTTTTTCATTTTAACAGCTTTATTTAATAATAAATTCAGTTGGTTTCATATTCAAACATCAATTGTGTTAGTGGTGTAGTGGTTTGAGCTCCATTTTGTTAACTAGAAGGTTGCTAGTTTGATCCTGGTAATTTGCATTTTTTTTTCATTTCAACAGCCATATTTAATGTTAAGTATATTCTATTTCATATTAAAACATAAATAGGTTTGGTAGTGTAGTGGTATGAGATGCTATTTTCTCAATAGGAGGTCTTGGGTTCGAGACTAGGCAATCGCAGTTAATTTTTTTTTATTTCAACAGCCTTATTTGATGTTCCTAATCGTTTTTACGCATACAGTAACCGAGTAAAGAAAAAGTTCAAGATGAAACATAAATCACCGCGGCGCGCCGTAACGCCGACGCGCGGTAGAAATTCTAGTTTCTCATTATTATATATAACATTTTGAATCATGGTTTGCGCCAGTCTTTTTCTTGCTTTTTACACTGTCACCACAAAAGTTCTTTGTTTTATACTTTATCCACCTTTCATCTATGTCTTTCTCTCTCACTAAAAACAAAATCAAAAGCCTATTTTGCTCGCCTGTGAACATCTCCTTTCTCCGTCTTTACCCTCTTTCTACATCGTCTGTTTCCACCCAACAACACCACACGGTTCAAGTTCTGTGCACGTTAGCTTTGGGGTTTTCCTTGCCTCCGCTTCTGCAGCTTTTGGATCTTATTTCTAAACGACAAAGTGACGGCGCGAACGATTTGTCGGAGATGGTGTCAACGTCATGTCTGGGACGCGGTGGTAGCGGCTGTTTGAGAGGGTCGTCGTGGTGTTGTCGCCTTCTCAGCCAGGTAAACCTTCATCACTATAAGAATCCCCCTCCGATTGATGGGTTCATGTGACGCACGCGCCGTAAGGGGAACACGCGCCGCCACATGCGGTGGCGCTCCGCCGCTGTTCCTCCCTCTTTCCTCCTTCCACTTTCTCCAGTCTCTCTCTATCGATCCTCTCCCTCTTGGCAGTGTATATGTGTGTTGAAATAGATGGGTAAGTGGTTTATAGCTTTATATATGGGTGGTGTTTAATGGCTTGGTGTAAGAAACAAATGGGTTAAATGAACTCACTTTATAATAGTGGGGTTTAGAATACGTAGATGTTTTCTAGGTTGTTGCTGGTGATATTGGCTGGAATGAATGGCTCATCTAGATGCTTTTTTGAACAACATTATAGATGTTTTGTCATCTTTCTGTTAATTGCAAAATGATCCCTACAGAAATCGACAATACCAATTTCAAGCATACATTTTACTTCTTGAAATGTTATTATTGCGAAGTAATTGATCAAAATTGTTTTTGTTCCACAGTTTCAGTCCTTGCTTTCGATGGTAAGCAATCGTATGACACTTTTGTTTTCTATGTTACACTCTTAGTATACGATATATTTTCTAATACGGTGACTGCTTTATTCAATCATTTCCGTTTGCGATGTATGGTATTTTATCTTAACACAACACGACGGTTAACGCGTCACGTGTAACACGAAGTACCACCCGTCACGCGCCGCCGCAACGCGCGGCGGGTAAATCACTAGTTAGTAACAAATTAAACTATATATGTAGCTTCTTTATTTTATGTTGTATTTAAGATACCATGGGTAAAAATGTGTTCACTATGTTTCTTACGAGACACCTGCGCCGCTTTCTCACCTAGTTTAGACTACTATGATCCAATCCAGTTTAGCCTATAAACCAAACTAGCCCTATAATCTTTTATGTTTAGACTAAGATCATGTAGGCCCAATTTCATAGTTGAGCCAATAAGCCTTAAGAAAAGTGAAAGCCCATTTTTAATATTGGTGTATTTTTTTTTAACGGCAAACCAACTTTATTTTTAATATTGGTGTATTTTAAAAATGTTTCACAACTTAATATCAGCTTAATCTTCAAAAGTTCAAATTCTTTAAGCTGTTTTAAGGCAGACGGGTATTAATTCAATTTTTTTTTTGAACGTTAAACTTCATTAATCACAACGGTCGACCCTCAACAGAGGGCCGCCACCACAGTATTACAATATATACATCGGATCAACCAACCAATCCTTCCACTCTAAGTTTTTAAAACTAGAGCGATTTTTAAGCCAAAAAAACGACATCGACTTAACTAACATAATCACTTCTATAACCTTAGCCGAAGATCCTTCAAAAACCTTTTTGTTTCTTGTTTTCCATATCGCCCAGCACCCGATCATCAAAATACCATGCAGAATTCTTTTGTACCATTTTGTTTGTTTTCCTCGGCTTGGCAGCAACATAAGATCCTTAATAAGTTAATATTACCAAAGTTTGGCTGCGGGATCTTGCACCAGCTCCAAATACCCTGCCAGACTCCAAACGCGTATCCACAGTTGACAAACAAATGTCCTGCATCTTCCGGTTCAGCTTCGCATAATGGGCAGCCGATGTCTTGTATCCCAATATTCCTGTTAACAGGCGCCAAATGGGTCAGTATTTTTTCCATTTCAATTCTCCACATTAGGATATTCACTTTATTTGGAACCCAAGAAACCCAACGCATATCATTTTTACACTGCAAGTTTCGTCCCAGCTGCAACAACTTTTTCACACTCGCAACAGAAAAAACCCCATCGGAATCCGCCTCCCATACCCATATGTCTTTATCTCCTATGATGAGCACTTTCGTAAGCATCTCATGGACATCTTGCAGCTCGGAAATTGTTTCCACTGTAGTAGCTTCTATTCGCCAATCTTTATTCAAGCTCATACCTTTGGTCACATCCAACTGAATTCTTTCTCTCACTGTGCAGCTTCTATTCACTTCATTCGAGTATAAGCCAGGCCAACGATCCTTTAACGGAGTGCACCCATACCAAATGTCTTTCCAAAAAAGCATATTTTCCCCATTCCCCATCTTGCCCTTGATCCAGAATTTAAATTCTTTACCATTGAGCACCAACTTTTCCAAAAAACTGACAATCTTTTTCCAGCACCCAGCAATCTTAACAGGTAGTACGGCCCATCTGTTACGACCACCATGAATATCTAGGACTACCTTTCTCCACAATCCATGAACATCGGTTTTATATCGCCACGCCCACTTAGCAAGTAACGCCGAGTCACATCTTCAATTTTTGATATGCCCAACCCCCCCAACCTTCTTTGGAGTCGTTACAATCTCCCATGAGACCCAATGTAGTCCGCGTCCTCCCTTTCCCCCACACCAAAGAAAATGTCTCATTATTTTTTCAATAGCCTCGATAACCGCTACCGGCGCCTTATATAATGACAAGTAGTAAACGGGAGAATAGATAAAACCGACTTGATCAAGGTAAGTCTACCTCCAATAGAAAGAAGATTAGACTTCCACGATTGTAGCCCCCTTTAATAGTTTCCAGCACACCACTCCAGTTCTCAATACGGCTCATGTTTGCACCGACCTTAATTCCCAAATAATCGAAGGGAAGCCTCCCAACCTTACAACCAAGGATATTTGCCATACCAATCAACTCATCTTCTATTATACCCAACCCAAATAATTGAGATTTGTGTATATTTATTTTAGACCCGAGAACATAAAGAAAACCCGAAGCATGCGATCAACATTCTTCACATTCTCCTCATTCCACTTTTCCAATATTAATGCGTCATCTGCGTATAGCATATGGGACACTACCGATCCATTATTACCTGTCTTAATCCCTTCAAAAACCCCCACATTACAGGATTGCTCGATCATCTTAGCCAACGCTTCCATGACAAATAAGAACAAAAATGGCGATAATGAGTCACCATGTCGAAGCCCTTTTTTGCAATGGAACTCAAAAGTTGGTGACCCGTTTAGGAACTTTGCCCTAATAAAACGAAATTCAATTAACTTGGGAAATAAAAACTAAGGATAGTACCAACACCGCTGAAAATGCCGACTTAAGTATACCTTTAACCCATAAGCACCATTTGGAAGGAAACCCCATTTGGTCCATAATATTAAGAAGAAATTCCCAATGCACGTTATCATACGCCTTCTCAAAATCTATCTTCATTAGAAACGCTTGCTTCCCATTCTTCTTTAGCCAACCAATTATTTCGTTTAGCTCTAGTGGGCCATCCAAAATGAACCTATCTTTCAAGAATGCTGACTGAGACTCTGAGATTACATTCCCAATCATATTTTTTAATCTCGCCGCCAAAACCTTCGAGATGAGTTTGCTGATAACCCCTACCAAATTAATCGGTCTGTAATCCCTTAGACCCACTAGTGTCTTCGTTTTAGCTATAAGAGTAATGTGTGAGGTGCTGCACCCATGGCTAATAACTCCAGACTCAAAAAACTCTTCGAACATCTTCACGAAATCATCTTCATCTCCAGAAGTGTTTAATAAATCTGAAATTAAACCCATCTGGGTCTGGCACTCTATCAGATCCACAATCAAAAGCTGCTTCTCTAATTTCTTCCTTGGAAAACGATCTTATGAGTTCCTCCGCATTCGCTTCATCCACCTGTTTCAAGTTTTGACACAAAAGAGTGGGTCTATGGTTAACATATTCATGAAAATGTTTTCGGAAGAAAACCAACACCTCCTTTTTTTTACTAAAGGGGGCTTTGACACCCATACGCCATTTACCATCAACCCCGGGATAGCATTCACCGCCTTTCTTCCATTAATACATCTATGGAAAAAAGCAGTATTATCATCTCCCATCGAAGCCCACCGAACCCGAGACTTTTGAATTAAATCACTTTGTTTCAATAACCTCAGTCTCTCTACCTCTTTCTTACTCTCCTCCCAAACCCATAATTCTTCTTCCTCGAGATCCCTTTCTTCCAACCCCCTTTCCAGTTTTGCCACCTCCTCCTTCAAACTAGAAATATCTTCCGTCTCTTTTTTATTTGTCTCCTTCCACCAGGATTTAAGAGCCTCTTTTACCGCCATCAATTTAAGTTTAATCCTAATATCCGCCGGTACTACGTGCACAGAATTTTGAAGAGCGGATATTACTACCTCCTCACAACCTTCCCTTCCCAGCCAAGAATTGAACCATTTGAATGGCTTAGGACCATAGTTAGAGTCAACCACTGTCAAAAGCAAGGGACTATGATCCGATAGATCCCTCGGTAAGGCTCGTAGACACGCACCAGGCCACTTATTGAAAAATTCTTGACACACAAGTACCCGGTCAATTTGCTCATCTTCAACCCCTGCCCAATACCTGTCATGAAAGTGAACTTGTTTCCCCTCATAAAGTACTCATGTAACCCCGAATCATCAATAAAGGTATTAAAATCCGAGACACTCCCCTTGTTAAAATTGGAATTTTTTCTTTCTTCCGGCCATCTAACAGTATTAAAATCTCTAAGGAAAACCCACTTCCCCACTGCCCCATCCATCAATATTTTCAATTTATCCCATAAAACCCTTTTCTCCAATAATTTTTGAGGGACATAAATGTTAACCACATTGACTATTTACCCATCCTCCACTAGGCTTCCAGAAATAACCAGGAAATTCCTATCCTCAATACTAGACACCTTTGTGAACTTTTTTGGATTCCATATACTTACTATCTAATTGCCCAGTTTTAAAATATAAAAAAAATATATGTATACTTTTTTATTTATAAAAAAGTTATGTGGCATCCAATTTTTATAAATAAATACCGGAAAATACACAATTACACTTTTGACCTTAAAGAAAAAAAAGGTTTTGGAATGTGAAAAAGGTTCTTTTTTTAAAAGAAAAAGAGGAACGCATTGTAGGTAAAGTCAAGTTAATTACTTTTCTCAACGGTTAGTTGTGGTTCGAATTTTAACGTTACATATTCAGTGAAACAGAAAACAAAAATTCGAATTTTGGCTTTTATATAGAAAAATGACATTATCGATGTAACTACAAAAGTATAAAAAATTATCGTTTTCCTTCGGTTTTGCATTTCACCTCTCTTTTTGCAATTTTATATAAAAGAACCATGATACTTTACTATAAGATTTATGATCATACATAACTCTCATAATATAGAATCTGACATGTATTATTCCACGATAAATTTTATAACACGAGTTAAAGTGCGCACACTGTTTTTTGTTTCCCACTATCATATTCTTCCAATGTTTTTAGTTTGTCATAGTGTTCCATGATAAAAAATTGATAACATTGCAAAAACATATACGGTGTTAGGCTTTAAACTTAAATGTGTGAAATTAATCCTTTGTTTACAATGTGGTTTTGGACTTTTGGACCATTTATCATGTGGTTTTACGTGGACTAAAACCCCTTTCTAACTTTCTTTCCCGGGTCATATATCTTCTGTTCAACAAATTCTATCTTTGGCTTTGGATTTGAATAGCTCAAATAATGGGAAGAAAATCATGGGAGCGGTCCTTCATGTTACGGCTTGGGAGACTTTGAAGGCGAAAAATGAAAAGACTTTCAACAATCGTCATATTTACTACAACTGAACGACTGATACCATTAAAGAAAACTCCTTTATTTGGACTACAAGTAGATTTAAATTTTGTAATATTAACTAGGATGGATGGTGTGACTTTAATATCCGTGATGTAATTCCAAATGATCACTTATTAAACCAAGATTTTCATACTAAAACCGATCTACTACCTGATCCCTAATGAGTAATGAAAAGTGTTTTCCGATATTTTGGAAACAATATGCAATAGCTTGTTTTTAAATTTAGGGTCTATGGGCATTTCTGCCGGAAGAATAAAAAACAAAGCATTGGGTGACGAAGTCAAGGCCTCAAGGCAAGGGCTGCCTACATACGGCTATGATCCCAACCAAATTCCACAGTTCTCAATTTCAATCCCTATGATTTTACCTTTTAAAAGTTATTTCTTTCTCTTTAAAGCAAAAATAAAAAAAAATAAAAGCATTTTTCTTTTTTTGAGTTTTTTTTTTCTACTCAGTAGCAACGTATTTTCTGTATTACATATTGACATGAGGAATTTGAATCCAAATTCAAAAAATATCAACTAATAATCTATAACAGCTAATAAATAAAACTCTCTCTTGCCACATATCATTTGATTCTTCCTTTTTCAATTTTTTGGCTCCTCTTCTTATGATACATGAGACCATCTTCTTTAGTTTTCTATTTTTCTTCATATTTTAAAATAAAACCCATTTAATGAAATTTAGGGGGTGTTTGTTAGCCTCTTAATGAACCTCTTGATCATTCAGTTTTTTTTTTCTTACAACAAGCATAAAACTTTATAAATCACACACAAATAACTTAAAACTTCAATAATCATTCATTTACAACTAAAAACTTAAACACCAAACATCCAACTTAAACATTAAAACTTAAACATAGAGTACTAAAACTTAAACATAAACGCTTAGACATTCGCAGTTTTAATTTAAGTTGAATTTAGGTAATAAGCAAACGTCTCTTGTAAACATCTTCTAATCTTCGCCCGAACCCGAGTCGTTTAGAAGGCACTCATCAAATTCGGCTTCTTCGTTGGTCATTGGTTCAATCAAGATGCCATTCACCTCGTCCTTGTACAATCCGGTTCGTACTCCAATTTTCACTCAACTGAGCGTTTATTTTGTACTCTTTCGGACGCATCTAAGTAATCCTTCAAGCAAAGGGACATCTCAACCGTCTTCATTCTCTTTATCGATAAGACCCTGCCATTAGTAGAAAAAGCAGATTCCGAATCTACCGTGGAAGCTTGGACACTTAGTAAATCCCAGGCCATGGCGACTAGAATTAGAAATTGTTCTTCCTTTTCTTTCCAGCAAGCCAACAAATATTTTTTTTTAAATTGTTGTGGAGTGATGTTTTGTAAAAATTTTGAACCAATATACCTCCCGATTCCGCTACTTGTTGTGTTAGTAACTTGCTCTTGAGTATTTATATTCCATAAATTAAATAGCGAAATCGGAATCATTTGAATTTTCGTCCAAAATGTTTCTCATTGAATCATGAATTTGTGAGTTTGAACCATATTTTATTTGATAAAAAGCATGCAAAGCATTAAGATGAGTGTCAAATTTATTTCTTAAACCTTGGCTAAAAAATGGGTCTTTAACACAATTTAAACCCAATTCGTTCGCAACTTTATCAATCATAGAATTAACGCCCCTTATGTTATAGCAAGGGTTTAAGGCGACGGCACAAGTAAAAACCGGTGGTATCTTTCTAAAATATTTTGTAGTTTTTCATTCATTTGTTGTACCATATCCGACCATACACACCCATCTTGCTTAGTTTTGATGTCATTAAAAATATTATGTAAATTGCTAAGGGACTTGTGGGATAATAAACACCGGATAAAGCGGTTGTCGAGGTTTCAAAACTTGTAGCATTTGGTATATAAGCTCAATACTTTCCTAATTTCTTGGATGGTAAGAGTAAACCTTAACACGACTCGACAAGATTTCATGAAAAGCAATTAAAATTTCTTTTTGTAAAATCGCATTGTCGAACATGTTACAAGTAGAACTCCATCTTCTTAGGCAATCCCAATTCGGATCCAAACACGGTTTTTCGCCTCCGCATAAAAATTTATATATTTACTATGTCGTTGTACGTTGCTAAAAATATCACGTAACATTCTTCTAAAAACCTGTTTTTTGTGATTCAACCTTTTTAAAACTTTCTTGAACGGCCAAATTTATGATGTGTGCAACACATCGACTATGAAAAAAACACCTTCACAAATGGGTTGATATTTTAATTTTAATCGTGTTATTGCATCGTTATTTGCCCTCCAATTTATAAGTTTTAGAGTAAACCTCAATTTTCGTCCTGTGGTTTGCTGATTTTGACACTCTTAGTCCAATAGTTTAAAATTTGCATTTATAGTCCATTAGTTTGTGGATTTGTTCAGTTTCAGTCCACACCACTAACACCGTTAGTGTAGTTCTGTTAAGTCATGATAAAAAGACTATGACACCCATGGTATTTACATTTATCTTTTCTTTTAATAATTATATATACACACACACACATCACTGCCACCACCACAACTTCCCATTTTTGTCATTACATCTGCAAATCTGGTACGACCATTATTCTTCACCAACTAAATGCACTCACCACAAATCAGACCACCTGAACCACCCCCGTTTACAACCATTCGAAAACCCGAGCTGCAAAAACCAACACCGCCCCCACCAACCATCTTCTGCCACCACCAATCTGCGGCACCTACCCTAACTCAAAACAATACAACTCTTCACCGTCACCAACCTCTAAAACCCCTTCGAAACCTAAACCCTGTGGTGGATCTGGAAAATTGAAGCCTTTGTTAATCTTCAAGTGATGCAGGTTATGGTAAGGGTGGCGGTGGTTTCAGGTTACGGTGATGATGGTGGCGCTGTCCATGCCGCAAAACCTTCAAATCTTAAATCACTTATGAAAGTTGTACTAGAAATTGAATATTTTATGGATAAATGATGGAATTAACTTAGTAAATCATGAGTAGTGTGAAAGACCTGGAGGTAGTATGTGTGGAATCCTGGTGGTGAACAGGGGTGGCAGTAGTGGGGAACAGTTGTGTGGGGTTAGGGTTTGGAAAAAAGAGAAAGAGAGAGAGAGAGAATGTGTGTGTATGCATATATATATATATATATAATTGGTGTGTCTATATATTTAAATGCAATTTTTAAACTATTGGACTAAAAGTGTTAAAATAAGAAAACCATAAGGACAAAAATTGAGATTTACTCTAAGGTTTAATAACGTTGTCAATAACATTATATATATTTTCACCCGTGTGAGGATAATCGAATAGTTAAAACGCAATCGTACGTTCCATCATTTGCCATGAATAGGGTTGAATCCAATGTGCGGTGACACAAATATAAGAGTCGGGCACACCATGAGGTGTCGACCACACATCGCTAGTAAGATTCGTTGATTATATTAATAAGAACATAAGGTATAATCATAAAATTTAATCATGTGTACTTGATATGCTAAACCGTTCTAAACCGTTCAGGAACCTCAGTAATGGAAGACACCATCATCTTGATTGGGTTCCATTTAGTGTTTACACTAATGATGGCTAATGATCACAAAGTGATCGAATGAGAGAGAGAGAGAGAGATAGGTCGGCGGCTACATTAGGTTATGGTGTTATTAGAGTCCAACCTAATACTTCTAGTAATCTCTTATTTATACACACAAGGGACACCTTATTAAGATTAGTAAGGGTAATTCCGTCAATCAAAGAATCACATATTATAAACTTAGGGATATTATAGTAATTGATCAATATAATATAAATGATAATTATGGCTATATAATAAACATTATTAATATTTATTCCAACAAGGTTAACACCGGTTTGTAAATTTTCAAAAAAAGATATTAATTCTTTTTTAGCGTTCTCCACATTTTTAAATAATCCTTTATAAGATTCTTAAACCTTGGATTATAAGTTCTATTTTAAATTTTATGAAATTATGTTCCAAAAATAAAACAAAATGTAAAACCCAAAAAACCAAACCGAACCGTTACTAAAACCAAAAAAACCAAAACCAAAACCGAACGGTTTTTAAAAACCAAAAACCGAACACTTTGGTTATGGTTTTGCCAAAAAACCCAACCAAACCGAACCGTGCATACCCCTACTTACACGTGTGAAGGGATAAGGAGCCTAATCCTCGCGCGGATGGCATTCCTATCCCACTTTTCAATAAGCCAGGCGCTAACATAATAGCGCGGATATGGCTATCACGCTAGCACAAGAGCAGTAACCGCGGAAACAAACATCTTATGAGGTCTGCCTTAACCCGCGGATCTAACTCCGCGCATGACGATAGGTCACGCGCAACATAACTTCATCCAGAAAACGTCAGTTTAGAGGAATCTTCACGCGTGCTCCCACGCGCGGAATATTCGTCCAACCTTATCCTTTGGTACGAGGTACAGACGATCAGGAATGAAGAAGATTTACTCAGATTTGGCCAGGCATAGCGCCAACCGGATGGTGACACATGTCAGGAGTGGTCCAACAACCACTGACGGGAATAATGACATGACGACGTCCATGCTGTTATCCACAGTATTGCTCAGAGTACTGTGCAAACATGCTTACCTGCTGCCACACGTGACGTCAGACGCCATCAGGTAAGTCAACCATGTTGTGACAGAGCGAAGTCAACCTTTTGCAGACCAGTTCCAACTTTCCCTCACATCAGCATTAATTGTCACATGGACTCCCGCCATAGGCCGAAGACATCTGGGCCTGGTCAAGGCCCAGATCAGTTGCAAGATTTTATGGGCCATCTCACCTGGCCCATACTTTCTCCTATAAATAGAAGACTTTATCTCCTTTGCATGGGGTTGGTTTTTCACAGAATACACACCAGAATTAGCATAGAGAATATTTTTAATACTCTTGTAATCTTCAAAGTAATAAAAGATTCCTCTTTTTACAGTGGACGTAGGTCACTCTTGACCGAACCACTTATATCCTCGTGTTCTACTTTCACCACACACACACACTAATCTTGTTACTGTCTTGGGTTTCGGTTAGTCTACCGGTGTGAGCAAAGGATTGTACCTGAGCGAACACGTGTATTAACCACACGGTGATTATCTTTAATCATCGTTATACTCGTTGTTTCTTCAATGTGTGTAACATGGTTTGAGAGTTTTTTGAACAAAGCACGTATAACGTTGGTTGTCGAAATGGTTGAATGTCAAGCTTTCTTGAATGACAAGCCATTTTCTCATGCACCGCATCAATATTGTAAGCTAAAATGTTTCCTTCACTTGTTATTGTAGATTGGTCCTTTGAAGCTTGTGCTTTCAAAGCCTTGAAAAATGGCTTTGTGATGTGCGTTTTCAAAGAAGTGTTTGCATCTTTCGCGTAAAACCCTTCACAATATTTACAACGAGCCCTTTTTTCAACCGAAGCCATTTCACACATATCGTAGTGTTTCCAAACTTCTCGATTTTTCTTAGTAGGAACAACCCGAACCACCACAACGCTAGTTGAAGCACCAAGGTTAACCGAATCTTGACAACTAGAGGAAGTCATTTGAGACTTTTGAGAGTTTTTTTTTCCGTGAATGCTAAGCATGTTTTTGAGATTTTAGAGAGTGTTGAGAGCGTTTTAGACTTGTGTAATCAACCCAAAACTTCATGAGGTATTTTTAGGAGTCAAAGATGAAAAAATGGGTCAAAAAAAAAAAACAAAAAAAAACGGTCATAATTTGATCATAACGGTCATATGACTGTTCAAAGTGCAGCAATGGTAAAAAATCGGTTTAACCGGTTTTTCCGTTTTTTTTTCAAAGTGTAATAACTGGTTTTAAAACAGCGTTGGACTATAATCGAATAAAAAACCGGTTTTGAAAAACCGAACATTTAGACATATAGTATAAGTGGTCTATAATCGATGGTCCGGTCCGGGTTTAAAACTAGTTATAAAAAATCCGTTTTTTTTTGTACACGTCTACCATCGGGTAAGGCTTGTAGGTTTTGAGCTCGGGTACAAGAACCCGTTGAACAACAATCAAAACTAGTATTTTCCCGTCGCGTATTGCGGCGGTCCACGGTATGTCGATTACGTGTGGCGGGTAACGGGTTCAGCCGTATAGTAACACACAAAGTGTCAGACATAATCCACTAAACACAAATAGATCGGTCCAAGTGTTATGTGATGTGTTAAACACATGAAAACGTGTGCTTCGACATATCCGAACTAATTCAGTTTAACCTATATAAACATTGTGGTTGGATAAAAAGTGAAGTAAATCGAATTTAGACTATACAGAAAAATAGAAATCGAACTTGGGTTGGTTCTTCTGGTGGGGTTTCGCCTAACCACTACACCCCCTTTACCATTGCATGAAGACCTAGCGGTGTCAAAACTTACATAACTCAAATTTTTACGATCGAATGAAAACGTATTATATTTCACTCGACTCATTTCCAAACCAAATTTATGTCAAAATGTAATAAAACTGAAAATGTATTTAAATAATAAGTATGAAAGCATATTATATTTAATCTGACTCGTTTTTGAAAGAATTATACCAAAACATGAATTTATACCATTTACATCAAAACATGAATCTATTCTGACATGTACATAAAAATAAGCACTTGAAAAAATAATGTTTTTTCTATACGTCAAAATGTAGGCTAACTAAAAACGTAAATAAAAATAGACATGAAAACCTATTATATTTGACTTGATTTGTTTCCGAAAAATTTATGTCGAAGCGTGAATTTTACCGTTTACGTCAAAACCTGAAACGTTAAAAACTCCAGGGCATGAAAATGACATTCTATAAAGTTTTTAAAAAAGTGCAGGGTGTGTAAGTGTCAATTTTGAATGTGGTAATATTGAGTGACTTAGTAACAATTTAAACAGATATCTGTTGTAGCTCAAATGAACTATATTTTTGTTAATTAATGTATTTTTAATATTTTTGTATTATTATCTCTTGGGTTAGGATCAAATAAACAGTAAAAAAATAGGAAGTCGTAGGAATAGTATCAAATGAAGTCCGACTGAACTCATTCAAGCGGCATTAGAACCGTCTCATTGAACCGTACGACCTTACTTTGTAGGTTTTCGATTTTGTGGCTTTTTAGCTTGTAGTTTTTAGAATTTGTGTCATATTATTGTGTCTTTTATGTTGCATTGTGTCTTTTCTTTATTTTCATCACTGTATCATTTTATGATTCATTGTATCTTTTTTCTTTGGCATTGTGTCATTTTTATTGTCATTGTGCTATATTTTTGTCATCCGCTGTGTTATATTTCGTGATCTATTGAATTCACTTAGGTCTGTTAGAAAAACCAAGCATATACATAGGAGGCATTTTCATGTTCATTTAATGTTTTTTTTAAACGGGCAAGCACGATTAAACAATGGATGTTTATGTTCGTTCGTTAGTATTCTAAACAAACAGGTTACATATATAAACAGACACAATCGAATAAAACAAGCACCGAATAAAAGTAAACCTGAATATCCAAATGGGAGTCTAAATGTCATCATCATTACATCTTACATCATAGACCATACGTCATGGTACGTTAATGGGGATCTCACACGTGAAACTCATGAGGAACACCACGCCTCCTTGCGTGAAAGCTCTCACGAAATGGGGTCAACTGTCTTGTATCATGCGACAACTTTGGAGGAATTCCAGGCAACTAACCGTTGCCAACTGTTGGAAAATTCAAAATTTGGTACTTTTTTTCCTCCTATAGCAAATAATCCGCAATTCTCATACTCGCATCATCCACAACTATCTCAAAAACTATATAGATCATGGAGTATCATTCATCATCTTCTAGTAGTGATGATATCACATCTTTTGGTTCGTATGAGATCGCTGACACCATTACAAGTACGGTAGAACTCATGGTCCACTTTATACAATACGTTAGTCAGCCTTCACATCTTATTCTGAGAAGAAAACAAGTTGAACGGGACCGTGAAGCTGCCAGCGAATTGTTAATGCATGATTATTTTTATGATAAACACGGTCTAAGTATTTGATCATGTCGTATTATGTTATGTCCGTGTCATGTATTTTTTCTAGATATAATATAATTGAGTTATACGACGAATGTTATTTAAGAAAGACGGCATGGAACGATCTACAACGAATATTTGATGTACATGAAGAAGCACACATTTTACTCGACAGATTTGAAGCATAGACTGCAGGACTGGTGGTGATTAAAGTGTCCGACCACTTGGAGAGGCGCACACACTCGCAGGGACCAGAAAGGTCCATCACTTATCCTTCAAGCTGTTGCGTCGTACGATCTGTGAATTTGGCATGCTTTTTTTTGTTTGTTTCCAGGTCAAACAATGACCTCAATATTTTGGAGCAATCGTCTATCATTAAGGATTACGTAGCAGACTACGTAACAACTGTTTTTTTTTGTTTGCTAATGGAATCAAATGAGAACCTGGTGGTATTTATCCACATTATATGTTTGTGGTAAAATAAACTTTTAGACACTAATTGATGATAAACGAACTCATTTTGCTAAAGGCTTTTCGGTGTTCTCCAACAACGTTGGTATTTTGTACGGTACCCATGTCAACTCTGGGAAAAAGGAAAAAAAAAGAAACTTTATGTATGCTTGTCTCATCTTACATATTATGATTCTACAGGACGAGGGCAAAGCTATGACCCATCGATAGTAGAAGAACAACAACCACAGGCAACTATGAAACAAAGAATACCAAGTGTTGCGTTTATGCGTAACTTCATTGCTCATAACCATATAATGGAGAATTTGGTTAAGCACGCTTGGACGAGACACACAATCAATGAACATGACGAAGATGATGAAGACGATGAAGGGTTTTGTTTTTTATTTTATTTGAAATTGTAGCGTTGTTCAATTTGTTTTAGGTATTTTAACATTGTTGAATAAATGTGTAATTTTTTTTTCTAACTTTAATGAATTTATGGTTATACTATTATTTAATGTTATATTATTTAAAAAAACAAATATTTAATTATTGATTAATAATTAGAGCCGAGGTTAACCCACTACACATTTTTATGTGTGAAATGATCATAGTGATTGCTGAGGAGACGCCACATGAGCATGAACATACATTTCAAAAGTTCAAAAATATGTAAACTGAAGTATAAATACTAAAATAATAACATCATTAATGCTAGACACCTTTTCATAATTGTTTTCATAATTGAAGCATACGTAATTGTTTTCATAATTGAAGCATACGTAATTATTTAGTTGGTGCTCCAATGCTCTCTATATCATTTGAATAGATCTGTTTCTAAATAGTGGCGTGATGCGAGGAAATGAAGAAAAGAGCTTGAGATTATTTGGTCTTAAGTTTGAATCAGATTTAGAGGGGTTAAACCATAATGAGCCTTCAGACGGTGGAATTTTTTTTCTGAATTGATGGCTTGGTAGACTTGAGCTGTCCAGTGGACAACCATTTGTTAGTACTAACTCACTGGTATTTGGTATTTTAGATATTTAGATGTTATTTAGTTAGACATTAAAAAAAAATAAGAGTTGGATATCTATCAAATGATAGAACTAAAGAACGAAAGAAAAGAAGCAACTACATTAGTACTCTCGATCGTGTAGCTTTTATGTTTTGAGATAAAATGAAAGTATAAATTTTCCTTGTTTTGTTATTTTAAAATCATTACTCAAGGATTTTGAAAATCAAAATATCAAACAATAATCTTTTTAATACTTTTTAAAAAACCTAACTAAAAAATAAATAGGAACACTTAAAAACTCTTAAACATAAAAAATTAACAAGTTAAAACATTTAATAAATGTGTTGTGTTCTGATTACCAATTAGGAAGTGGTTGGGGTAGAATTATTTCAATTCATCTAAGAAATTGTCACCGCCTTATATATAGTTGACATATATAAATTGTTCTGTAAAATATGACTATTTTTGAACAAACCAACATAGATATCGTGGGACCATTCCCGATGACCACCGGTAAAAGAAAGCACCTGATAGTCGCCATCAACTATTTCACAAAGTGGGTGGAAGCCAAACCGCTAGCGGAGATCACAACAAATCAAGTGAAGAAGTTTATTTGGGAATTCATCATCCGTCGTTTCGGCCTGCCCATGAAAATTGTCACAGATAATGGGACCCAATTCGCAGACAGGGGATTACTCAAGTGGTACACTGACCTGCATATCAAACCAGTCTTCACGTCGGTCGCGCATCCGCAAGGCAATAGCCAAGTGGAGCGCGCAAACAGAAGCCTCGTAGAAGGCATCAAGGCAAGACTAGGTACCAAAGGAAAAGCTTGGGCAGAGGAATTACCGAGCGTGCTATGGGCCAATCGCACTTTAACAAAGACGAGCACCGGTGAAACCCCATTCAGTCTGACTTATGATTCCGAGGCAATGATACCAGCAGAAATCGGCTGCCCATCAGCAGGAGTCCTCTCAGCAAGCCACACTGACAACGACAAGGAGCTGCGCATCAACCGAGACCTGCTTGAAGAACGCCGCAACTTGGCAGCAATAAAAGAAGCAAATTACAAAAAGCAGTTGGAAAAGTATTACAACGCCAAGGTCAAGCTCAACACTTTCAAGACAGGGGACTTTGTCTTCAGAAACAACGAGGCCAGCGGCGCGTTACCACAAGGAAAACTCACACCTATCTGGGAAGGGTCATACCGCGTCACAAAGGTCCTCGGAAAAGGAGCTTGCAAACTATCAACTCTTGAAGACAAACTTGTCCCGCGCACATGGAATGCAGCGCAGCTGAGGAAGTGTTATATGTAGTCGTCATGCGTCATTGTAACAAAGGCTATTTAGCCACTTAATATGATGAATGCCTTTTCCATTCCAAACATCTATTCCACCAAATATCCATTCACCACATACATGAAAAGCAACGGCGCTATGTACATGCACAAACAGTAAAAACTAAACAATTGCAATGTTAATTTGCAATTCTATAAACAGCGCGTTGTATGGTTAAGATACAACGCGCACCCTAAACATGGTATGGCTAAGATACAATGTCAAAACTAAACAATTGCAATGCTAATTTGCAATCCTCTAAACAGCGCGTTGTATGGTTAAGATACAACGCGCACCCTAAACATTGTTTGGCTAAGATACAATGTCAAAAACTAAACAATTGCAATGTTAATTTGCAATCCTCTAAACAGCGCGTTGTATGGTTAAGATACAACGCGCACCCTAAACATTGTATGGCTAAGATACAATGTCAAAAGCTAAACAATTGCAATGTTAATTTGCAATTCTATAAACAGCGCGTTGTATGGTTAAGATACAACGCGTACCCTAAACATTGTATGGCTAAGATACAATGTCAAAAACTAAACAATTGCAATGTTAACTTGCAATTCTATAAACAGCGCGTTGTATGGTTAAGATACAACGTGCACTCTAAACATTGTTTGGCTAAGATACAATGTCAAACACTAAAAAATTGCAATGTTAATTTGCAATTCTATAAACAGCGTGTTGTATGGTTAAGATACAGCGCGCACCCTAAACACTGTATGGCTAAGATACAATGTCAAAAACTAAAAAATTGCAATGTTAATTTGCAATTCTCTAAACAGCGCGTTGTATGGTTAACATACAACGCACATCCTAAACACTGTATGCTTAAAAGAACTATGCCAATAACACACAACCCATAGTCATAACATGACGCCCTAAACTACCAAATGTATAAATCAACCACAACACATATGTTATACAAACGCTTAGTCAAAATAAAACAAGCCGAACATACGGCAGTGAAAAAGCATGCCACAAAAAACCGTTTCCAAACAAAAGTCATACACATGACGCTAGCAGACATAAATTCAAATGGTCTTGAAACATTACAAGGATAAAACACGAAAAGCAAAGAAGTCTATCAGGCCTTGCCATCAGATGAATCATCGCTGTACTCTTTTATTGAATCCGACAAATCTAACTTCCCACTCGCCTCGGGATGATCATCCCCCGCCTCTGGTTCCTTGGTCACCTTCCTCATCGCATACTTACGCCTTGTATGGACAAGGCCCTGTTTCTCGAATGACTGGTGCAAGTTATAGCATGTTGGCTGGTCCCGGTGACTGACAACAAAATCCACCAACTCTAACTCCATGTGGTCATACTCAGAAGCCTTCGTGTCAAGAACAGTATCAAGATCTTTATTGTAAAGTGCAAATTGCTCAAGCGGCTTGCCATCTTTTGCATGTTGATTACCCTCAAGAAAACCTGCTTTACGCCCCACAAGTTTGGCAACGGCGTTAACCGCCGCCACAGCCTGGCGCACTTCATCACAATTTTTAACATAATGTGCAACCTGCAAACAAGAAAGCAAAACATATGTCATAAGAAGCAGAAGAAGCGATAAAGCTAAGGGAAAGGATGGAGACAAACCTCGGGGACACAACACGTCAACAACCATTCGCGATCACCGTGAGCCACGCGAGCCTCATCGCGCGTGTCTAAAATCTCCCCCTCAAGATCCGCATTCTTCTGCTCCAAGACCAAGTTGCGATCTTCCAAACCCACCTTATCCTCTTCCAGTTTCGCAATCTCAGCATCTTTCTCCCTCTGCATCTCGTGAGCAGCAATCAAAGTTTCATTGCGCTGGGCCAACACTCCATTTAAGCGCAAAATCTCTTTCGACGCTTCACTGTATAAGCGCTCCGCCTCCTGTTGCTTGTGCGCAGCAACTTCCAAGGTCTTGTTAGTCTTCGCACAAGCGGCAGCCCACTGCTGCTCCCGCTCAGAAATATGCTTCTGCAACTTATCACCTTCATCGCGGAACGTGACAATATCCCACTTAGAGCGTTTCAACTCACGATCCAACTTGTCACGCTCAACGCTGACCTCTTTCAGCTTCCGGTCATAATCCTCACGCTCTCGAGACAAAAACCCCCACTGGCGGGCAATCTCGGCTGAGGTAGACAACATATTTGCCATGCTCATGATGTGATCGTCTAGAAGCTCATTGCGTGGGCGGATGGCCTGATGCTCACGCTCAGCAGGTGGGATAAGATTGCCTAACAGCTCGCGACAATTGTCAATGTCTAGAAAACGAGCACCCGGAGTCATCGACCACCCGGGAATAAAAACACCTTCATCACCAAAACCACCACCTTGTGGGGAAGACCCAGAAAAACCAGCCTCAAGCTCTAGCGCCACCCTCTTCTCATCCGAATCATCTTCAACGATCTGCATACCTCGCATATCGCCCTCGCTCACATCGGTTGGCGACACCCGATCGGTACCCAACGTCAAGCCACTTGACTCGTTAAGGTCAACCAGACATGAAGAAGCAGGGGAGGCTTGGGTTACGGGTTGGTGAACAGGCGTGAGCTGGCGAGGGGGTGTAGGTTCATGAGGAGGTGTAGGCTGATGGGGCGGAGTAGTTTGGCATGGAGGAGTAGGCTGGCGAGGCGGCGATGGCAGTGGCGGGATATCAGGACTCGGAGACCGGATAGGCGAGGTAATGGGACGCCTCTCCAAAGAAGGAGGCTTCTCCGTCTCTGTTGGATTGATGGCAAAACCCTCAGCAAATACAGCAGTGGAAACGACACCCTGCGCGCCATCCTCTATCAAATCAGCTGCACATAAAACCAAACAAATAAACAACATGCGCCAAGCAAAGAAGCAAAATCATCAAAGAGACCAAAGGACACATACCAAGCAAGCTGTCCTCTGCGCTGTGGACAAGCTGATTCAACCTCATCTTTTTTGCAGCAGGGGACGACATGCTCCCCGCCCCATCCTTCTCCGCAGAAGTCTTCCGAGACTTGGAACGCTTGGACCGCTTCTTCTTCTGCGGAGTATGCTCCGGCACAGACCCAGGTCCACCGTTTTCACAGTCAACGGCTTCTCCACAACAACATCCTTCACCCCTTCCAACAAGCTAGCGGCAGCAATGCTCTCTTGAACAAACGCATCTGAAAGTTCAACGTAGCTGCAATCAATGGGGTTATAATTTTGAAGATACCTATTAACCACTTCGTGGTTCAAAATAAAATAGCAATCTTCACCCCCAGATCTCTCCCCGCTCTTCTTCTTCTTCGGGTTGCGCACCATTTGAACAATAAACTCATCTACCTTAGTCTCTTCGTCGCTGTCATCAACCACGAAAACTAGGCCAGGCAGCTTACTGCTGTCGCCTGCGGGAGAGACACGCGGAGAAGAAGACGCACGCGAGTCAGAAGACTCGTCGCTGGAGATAACAATAAAAGGATAGCCCGTCCGCATAAACATGTTGGCGGGCGAAGGGTTGGCGAAAAGCAGAGAGGACTCACCTGCTTCTGTAATGCGCAGCTGCGGTTGGTCCCCCACCTGCGGAGCAGCATCAAACTTAGGGCGCAGCAAAGTGTCATATGCTTTCTCCAGAATATAACGCTCATCGTCCGCCAACTCCTCAAAGGCAAACCCCATATTGTCTCCACTAGAAGCATGCTATACAAACTCTTTACCTCTGCACACAACAAACAAGACAACAGTTAAATAATCCGCCCGAAAGCGAAAAATGAAACGGAGCAAATGAAATGAAACTAACCTTCACCATTCTCTGCTAAATGCGGATCACGACCCTCGACGTTATACTTCATGCTCATCCCAGCCATCACAAGCGCTGTCTCATGGATATTGCACACGTCCACAGGGTGGCTGGTCAGAATCTTAAACCAATCTTTCTCCTTGTAGTCGATCAACGCAACCTTGCTAACCCCCTCATCAGGGTTAAGGCGAGCCATCTTAATCGGAATAACACCCTCGTTAATCCAGAAAAATTTTGGTTTCCAAAGCCTAAATTTTTTAACGCCAGCCTTCGCGCATGAGGACACTCCAATGCGTGGCCGGCAAGAGAGCCAGCTCTCCACAAAGCATAGACTGTAAAACACGTAGAACATGTCCACCAGGGGCTCTATTTTCTGAGAGTGGCAACAAAACTCAAAAAACATTAAGCGGGACATCAGCCCCGGGTGGATCTGATTTACATAAACTCCTACAGCCTTTATGAAAGAGGCCAAAAACTGGGTAATAGGAACCCTAAAATTGGAGTCCCAAAAATAAGACGCATACAACCCAATCTTTCCAGCAGGAGGGTCCAGTATGGTCTTCCAGGAAGCAAGCATTTCAACGTCGAAAGAGGAAGGAAAGCCGCACTCCCTACGGAATCGCCTGAACTCATCCTTCGTCCAAGTCGCCGTCACCTAACCTACATGAGGCGGTGCTCTCTTTGAAGCATCATCAGATTTTTTACCACTACTGCATTTCTTCTTCGGAATCTGACCAATATTCTCCATCTCGTTAAAACTAAAAGGTTTTCTGACCTTTGAGAGGAGAAGTAAAAAGGGGTGTTTGGAAAGAAAGTGAGAAGAAAATGGAAAGGAAGTGAGAAAAAATTTTCTTTGAATTCTAACGAAAGTGTAAAGAAAAGAACGAAGGGTGGAAGGTTATATAGGAGAGAGCCACGTACCGCTGTTACCCACAGTCGTGAGGCACGACCGGTTAATTAAAAAATTACACGTCATAAGAAAGAGAAAGAAAGGGTGATACGAAGCGACAAGCTGGACCCACCACGTCCCTGACACGGTACAACCGTCAGAGACTTTTCGGCTACCAACCCGTCACTTCAACCACGCGCACTGACACCTTTGATGTCTGCATTAATTACTGACGTGCGCAATTGCCAACTTGCAAGCATAAAGCGCATATTGCGCAACAAACAAATTGAATAGCACAACTAACTCCGCAACTACAGTTTTTTCTTTTTCTCTAAGTGTAGCATCCTGCACACTGCGCATACAGAATACTACACTAGGGGACTTGAAGAGATATGTACCCGCGCATGCGCACGACCCCACATCTCTTCATAAGCCAACACACGACGCTGACGTGGACTTCTAGAAGCCTGCGCGTGAGTCCTCGTACACGACAGCTGTCAGCCGACAAAGAAAAGGACGTTCAGCCAATCAGAGGTGCTTATTCCCTGTTCCATGATCACATGCAGGTACGAGGTACAGAATAGTACAGAAAGGGCAGTCACGAGACACGTGGACCAATGACAGAGCGACAGTGCCATGAATGACAACGGCCAAGATCGTACAGCCAGCTATCATTCCTTCTCTAGCCAATCACAGGCCACCTCAGGGGCCTATAAATACCCTCATTCGTCACATGAGAAGAGGTATTCAATCTCCAACAGAGAATTCCTATATAGTTGAGAAGGATAGATTATAGTCGAAGCGATGTAACAATTCTGTATTAAGAGTCTTGTATTGTCCGACTGATCATTAATAAGAATTATATCCTTATTTGTGCTCTTATGTATTGATTGTTATATTGGTGTTTCTTCAATAATCTAGTGTTAGATATGTAAACTCAAATTCCCATGTTTCATACCCGAACATCATAGTCGGTGTTAAACGTAAGGACATCACAGTCCAACGGTACGTATACGAGCACCACCATCCAATGCCCAATTAGAGACACAATATGATGTCTCGTCTCCAAACATACCATAATAGAAAAAAAAAACATCAAAACATAGCTAATAATTACAATCTCATATCACGTAGTCTAATTTAATACAAAAAAATCATAGGTTACTAAGTATATTTTTTTTTTTTTTTTTTTTAAAAAAGATGAAAAATTACTTAACCAAGTATATTTTAAAATATTTCCTTAAAACAAGTTTCTTTCCAAAAGTTAAAAAAACCGTCCTCAAACGGCGTGTAAAATAAGCAAATTACGTACGTTTATGCTTTGTCCTATATACGTACGAGAATTAATCCCTTAAAATTGTCAAACTTAAATAATATAAAAACAAGGGACTGTTTCCATCAACTAAACAAATCTGAAGGGCCAAAACTGTAAAAAAAACTTTAATAACAACAATAATATTAACATATCTACCCCTTCTACGGCTATATCTGCCCCCATCATTTGTTTTATCATCTTTCCATATATTCAAATCACACAAAGAGACGTTATTAAACGTTTACCTTTTACTTACCCTTTTTAAATTAAATTCAACTCTTTCTTCTTCTTCTTCATCCAAACTATCTTTATAAATTTCAAGATCTTGAACTAAATTTGGATCTTGTTGGTGTTCATGTTTTAGAGAGTTGGTGTTTAAGGTTTAGAGATGGAAAGTTTTGATGGTAGTACTTGTAGCTCGATATCGAGTAATTATGATGGTTCTTCTAAAGAATGTTGCTCTTCTCCTGCTGCTACTCTTGGGTGGCCGATTAGAAAGGCTGGAAAATGTGGTGATGGGTCTGAAGATGAAAGGAAGTTGAAACCATGTGTGGAGAATTTGAAGCAAATTGGTTCTGTTAATTCAGGTATGAAGCAATGATTTCAGCTTGTTTGAATTTTTTGATGGATTATTTTTTTCATGGATTTTTGGGACTTTTTTTTAAATGTAAACGGTCCTTGACGAAACCGGTTTGCTCCTCGGTTGAACCGGTTAAAACCGAACCGGACAAAAATGGTTTCAAACCGAACTGTACATTTTCCTCTTTTAAACCGGATTTAAACTAGATTGTTGGTGGTGGTTGAGTCAAGTTTGGTAAAACCCCATCAAAGACGGAATTAGTGTAATTTAATTGTTAAAAAAATAACTAATTGGGTTGGATAAAAACCAATTTTGATTTTCTTTGACCGAAACTGAGCCGATTTGAGCCCAAAAACCGATTTGTACGTCTAAACCGGTTTTAAACCAAATCGGTTTGGACGGATACCGATTTGACTTTTGTTGACGAACCGAAACAGGTTTTGGGTCCAAAAACGGATTTGTGCAAGTCTGCATCCAGTATTAGATTTTCTTCTTTTAAACCGTTTTAAAACCGAACCGGTTTTTGACAAAAAAACTTTATTTGACAGAAACGAAACCGGTTTGGACATAAATAAATCATTCAACTGTTTGATTTAAATATATAACTAAATGTTAAATTATCTTAACAGAAATGGATATGATGAAAGAAAGATTTGCTAAACTGTTGCTTGGTGAAGACATGTCTGGTAGTGGCAAAGGTGTCTGCACAGCTTTAGCCATTTCAAATGCCATTACAAATTTATGTGGTATGTCTTATCTTTATAACATTATATTTAATATCTTTATCTTATTCAATATAATTAATGTTTCTGTTTGTGCAGCCACTGCATTTGGTCAGTTGTGGAGGTTAGAACCCTTGCAGCCTGAGAAGAAACAAATGTGGCAAAGAGAGATGGACTGTCTGCTTTCGGTTAGCGATCACATCGTTGAGTTGATACCGTCGTGGCAAACGTTTCCAGATGGAAGTAAACTTGAGGTCATGACCTGCAGACCGAGATCAGACATTTTTATTAACCTCCCTGCTTTAAGGAAACTAGATAACATGCTTCTGGTTAGTATTCAACAGTTTAACTGTTTATCGCGTGTTACTGTGATCGTATAAAACTCGATGATCAAATTCTAATTATTATTATTATTATTATTATTATTATTATTATTATTATTATTATTATTATTATTATTTTGCAGGAAATATTGGATGGTTTTAAAAACACGGAGTTCTGGTATGTTGATCAGGGGATAGTGGCAACTGAGGCTGAGGGGTCAGGTTCTTTTCGTAAACCGCCACAACGCCATCAGGAGAAGTGGTGGCTGCCAGTTCCTCGTGTCCCGCCTGGCGGTCTCCAAGACGACACAAGGAAACAATTGACCCATAAGCGCGAATGCGCTAACCAGATTTTAAAAGCAGCCATGGCTATTAATAGTGGCGCTTTATCCGAAATGGAAATTCCTGAATCATACTACGAATCCCTCCCGAAGGTATCACGATTGTTACTCAATGCTTTTTGCGTTTTGGAATGGTTTTTGTATCGAATGCTTATTGTTATGTTTGGTTTGTAGAATGGGAGAGCGTGTTTAGGGGACGTTATATATCGTTATATAACTTCAGAGCAGTTTACAGCAGAGTGTTTGTTAGATTGTCTTGATCTTTCATCTGAACATGTGGCTCTAGAGATTGCTAACCGTGTTGAGGCCTCGATATATGTATGGCGTAAAAGGGTTCACTCGAGGCCTAATTTACCAAACCCAAACCGGTCTGCAGCTAAAGCATCGTGGGACATGGTTAAGGACCTTATGGCTGATGGCTGCAAGAGGGATTCGCTAGCTGACCGAGCCGAAAGCCTGTTACTTTGCCTTAAGCATCGGTTTCCTGGTCTTACTCAAACCTCATTAGACATCAGCAAGATTCAACACAACAAGGTACTAAATTTGTTATTCGAAAACACTAAAAGTCTATATTCGGTTACTGATATTTCGATATATTTAACGTCCAACGTGTGTGCAGGATGTTGGAAAATCGATACTGGAGAGCTACTCAAGAGTTCTAGAGAGTTTATCATTCAACATCGTGGCACGAATCGATGATTTACTTTACGTGGACGATTTAACAAGACAGTCTGATAATGTGGCTTCTGTAGCTTCTATGGCGGATGTAATTGGCCAAAAACGGGTACCTATCCCATGCATACCTTCTTCGGGGACGCCATACAAGTCCGCATTCGCAACTCCTAAGTTCTCACCAGGTCCCATCATGGCCCCTGGATCATTGGACAGACTTCCAGCGTTGAGTGGGAACTGCAACAAGCCACCTAGACGAGGTTTTGGGGTGAAACGCGCGTTGACAAGTTACCTAGGTGGTGAGATGAAGGCGAAAAGTAATAACCATCAGTTGCTTGAAGGTCCACCTGGCTGTCTTTCGACGAGAAACGCAGAAATGCCGCCTGCTCGCAGTAGCATGGACGGGCCGTTGAGCGAGAAAGAGAACCGGAATCCGAAGATGGAACGTTAACTATGTGTTAATCTGTTATGTTTTAAGTTCATTTGTTGTGATTAGCCATGTTAGGGTAGGAACATATGCAACAATGTGAGGATTATTAGTAGCCCTCATGACCCATGATGGTGTTTAGGATCTATTCTTTTATCTGGTTTCATTTGGTTCACCATACTTTGTGGTGCAACTTTTCTATGATTTTATAGGGTTATTAAGGGTTTATTACTTTATTTAAAGAAATGTAGTGTGTTTTCGGTACTATAAACATTGATTTTTTACACTTTAATGTAATGCTCTTCAATGATTTTTTTACATATGTGACAGATTTTTTTGCTTCTTGTTTTTGTTGTTAGTTGGGATTGTTGCGGTTTGATTTTATTGGTAGGCTTTTCTAAAGGAAACGTTGGTGGTCCACGGGTGGAGTGGCGGTGGTTGTTACCTACCGTATGCGAATGATGGTGTGATAGTGGTTGTGGTGTTGCGACTAGGGAAAAGTGACGGTTGGCAGTGGTTTGACCTTGTGGTGTGAAGGTTGATCGTTTGAACAAAAATAAATCGAAAATAATAGTAATAAAGTTAAAGTTGAAAGAAAAGCTTAAATCCTTTAAACATATCATACCATAGAAAATCTGTTTAATTAACTCTAAAATCTATATTGGTAATAAACAAATAAAAAAAGGTTTCACCATATTTATAGAACGTATAAAAACAAATGAACAACAAAGTCGTTGTAGTATAGTGGTAAGTATTCCCGCCTGTCACGCGGGTGACCCGGGTTCGATCCCCGGCAACGGCGATTATATAATTTTTAAATACTTTTTGATTCTTTAATTCATTCAAATTTTGAAATGTATAGGCTGTCACGTGAGTGATTAGTGGAGCTGTGTGTAGTCACGAGCAGTATATGTGGAGATGGGCGTGACAAATGCACGCTCCTTTTTACACACCAACTGCACTTAATAAACCTTGCTACGCGCTACTCCTATTCAAACACCACATGTATTTCCAAATTTCTATATCTGTACATCTCAACAAAATATCAAAGCTTTTGTTTGATATGTAATTCGACAAATCTATTAAAAATAAACTAAAGTTTAAAACACAAATTGAATTTAAATATTTATAACAATATGGAATAAAAAATAAATCAAAGAGTTAATTTCCTTACAGATTCGGTTGAAGGGAGGTCCACACTATGTCTGGCGTACCTTCTAGTGTTTGGTTGGGAGGGTGGGAAACATGCATGCGTCAGAGCCGGCCCTAATGCTTTGTAAAACTAGGCAACCGCCTAGGGCCACCAAAGTTCTAGGGCCCCTAGTTTTGCTAGGTTATGTTTAAAGTCGCCTTAGATCTTAAATTCATAGCTGAAAGATGATGTATCATAACAAATTCTACAGATCGTGAGATATCTCCCGAAATCCTTTGTGAAACTAGTAAATCGCAATGAAGTTAAAGTCAAATCAGACGCCATTTAATTTTGGGAAAATGGCCAAAATAGTCCGTTGACCGGGTGTTTTGCAAAAATAAACCTCTCACCCCTCTTTGGAGAGACGGGACACGGCTCCCAAAGAGCCTGAACCGTCTCCAAGATCCTTTCACTTTAGAGCCAATAGCCAACCGACACGTGGCGTCTCCCATCCCGAGGCTGTCCCGTCTCTCTCCAGACGGGTCAGAAGTCAACCGTCTCTCTCCCAGACGGGTCACATTTCCCCATGCCGTCTCAAAGCCGTTTCTTTCGGGAACCGTCTCAAGACGGGTCACATTTTACAATGGGGACTCGCCGTCTCCCGAGACATCGGGTATCGTCGTCTCCGGTGAGTCCCGATGGTTAGTCCGGCGCTTCGGTTGTCCAGGTCACCACCTATAAATACCGTTCCCATTCCCGTCAGACAATCACCCCACCACCGTCTAACACTATCAGCACCACCACACCACCACCACCATCCACCACCACCGTCTAACACCATCCACAAATGGCACCGCAACGATGGACCGAAGAACAGGAGATTGCACTTATTGCAGCATGGCGCCACGTCGAAGAAAGCACCCACCAAACCAACAAATGGTTCCGTATATTGCACGAGTACAATCGGCTGGTTGGAGGGTCAGACCGGACAACCGAGTCTCTTAGCCGGAAGTTAAACGATTTGACCACGAAGTGTCAAATCTTCAACGGGTACCACAACCGGACACTTCAGTTGGTACCCCCCTGGCTTTCCCGAAGACACGGCAATTAGACACACCAAAAGACAGTATCAAAACAGGGAGGGCAAAGAATTTAAACATTTGTCCGCCTGGCAAATGATGAGGGATCACCTTAACGAGTTTATTTGTAATCGAATTTTATTTATGTTTTTATGTTTTTTATGTTTTTTTTATTAATGCATCCCATGTTTATTTATGTTTTTTTTATATAAAAGTAAATATTTTATTAATATTTCATTAAACAAACTATATTATTACAATAACAATAAACAAACTATACTATTACAACAAACTTCCCAAACTATACTATTACAACAAACTTCCTAAATTTACTTGCTAAGAACTAAGAACTTTGTTTGAATGGTGTATGTGCGCTTCATAGACAAAGAACTCTTCTTGCAAATAAAATAGACTACCACATTGTAGATGCAAATTACACGGGTTAACCCACGCGCAGATGCAACAACAATCCAAGTAGCCGTACGCAGATGAAACAACAATCCAAGTAATCGGACAATATTTTTGTAAGCCGGTAGGCTTCGGTTGGGAAACCAAAAAACGTCATTGGTTTGGAAGATGAAAGGTTTGGGGAGGGTGGTGGGTGTAAATTTTGTTAAGTGAATTCGGGTATTTATATACACTAGTGAGACGGTTCAGACGGTTCCCGAAACGGCTTGAGACGGCATAGGGAAATGTGACCCGTCTGGGAGAGAGACGGTTGACTTCTGACCCGTCTGGAGAGAGACGGAACAGCCTCGGGATGGGAGACGCCACGTGTCGGTTGGCTATTGGATCTAAAGTCAAAGGATCTCGGAGATGATTCAGGCTCGTTGGGAGCCGTTGTCCCGTCTCTCCAAAGAGGGGGGAGAGGTTTATTTTTGCAAAACACCCGGTCAACGGGCTATTTTGGCCATTTTCCCTTTAATTTAGCTTCATGCTTTTTAGCATGAACTAAGTGGTGTTCAGTTACTATATAACTTTTGTTTATTTATTTGGTTGATTGTTATAGAGTAAACCAAGAGTTTTCAAATTGAAATATTTTGCATTTAATTTTAATTGAATTTTGCAGGAATTAGCATTTGTTGGTTTGGACTTGTTAAATAAATCGACATTAGATATTGATATTGATATTAGAACTCCTTCATCTTGCATTATATCCATTTGTTCATTAGGTAGCATTGTTATCATTTATGAATAAACACTAAACACATTCAATAAATGATGAATCTTGATTCTTACATCAGTTGTAGGATCTTCGTAATGTGTTAGGGGGGGAAATATCTATTATAAAATTGTGAAAGGGCCCAACTTTTATATATAGTTCAGTATGGGATTAAAATGGTTGACCCGCCGCTACGCCAACTATAACATTTTAGTTTATTGTTGTCGGTCTCAAGTCCGGGTAAAGGATGCGAGTTTATAAAAAAATAATCTAGAAGAGCCCCGACTTTTTAGTTCACTTAGGGTCTTCAAAAATGTTGGGTCGGGGATGCGTGGACCTTACATGTGTGTTTCCTTTAGCTGGGTTCAGGATAGTGGGTTTGTGGCTGGGCAAACGGTTCTAAGAGCAGAGTCGAGTAAGGTGGCAAAGCACGCTAAAGCGTGCGAGGATAATCAACATGTCTTCGTTCCGTTCTTTTTTTTATATTTTCAGCTCTTTGACGCCAGAGGGAGTTTTGTTCTTGTCAAGAGTTCAGCAGGCCTGTGGTCCACAACAACTTTGGGACTCCAAAGGGACGATGATTTTTTAGTAGATTAGGTTTCTATATTAAGAAAGGATTGGCGATGCAATTTGTTGCTTGTCTACTCGTTATCTTTATGTAAATTGCCCTTTATTTATCAATTAAGAAAGAAGACGATTAATTAATTTTTCTTTCATTTAGTAAATTACAAATATGTTCATCACAGTTTACCAATCAATAACACGTTTGATTTTAATTGATAAAAAAAAATCAATGTTAAATTTAACAGTCTTTCTATTCTCTAGGATAGAGGTAACGTTTAAATACATCACACACTCTCCAGAGCGCAGAGCCTACTAATATTTGCTATTTTTGAGATTCCAGAGTTTCATTAAAGGAAGGAAAATTATTGCTTAAAACTTTCCTTCCAAAATGGAAGGAATTGAAAGGAAGAGAAAGTTATCAAATAAAAGGTTTTAATATTTACTATTTTACCGATAGACTTAATATAATATAATACCTACTAAGAGTATCATTGTAAAATTAAAATTTTCTTTTATTTTCCTTTCAACTCGGAAGCACATAAAATTTTTATTTTTTTTCCTTTCTTTCGAACTCGGGAACACATAATGAAATTATTTATTTTCTTTCTCTCTCTTTCTTTTCTGTCTTAAATCTCATTTCTCTTCTTTTCTTTCCGTTAGTAAACTTGGGAACACAGCGTTAGTTGGTAGGATTGTTGTAAATCATTGTGAAATCGTAACTATACTCTTACATGTAAAAAAACAAAATAAAAAGAACACAAACCATCGTCCCTCTAAAAACTTTCTCCATTGCCTCTTCGACCTCTTCTTCACTGTTCCTCCACTTGGAAAGCAACATTGAATCGTTTTTCAACTGCGACGACCCCACCTTATGCGCTTTGTTTATCCCAAATCGACTTTTAACGAATTGGATGCGTCATCTTTGGACATGAAAAGGTCTACAAAATCATTTAACATGTTTTAAAGGAAAGGTCTACAAAATCAAGCCGGTGTTAGTTTGACTGGTTTCATTTATTGCGTTATATTAAAAGCCTTATATGATATTTTGCATTCAACTAAAATCTATATCAATTGGATTACCTAAAATTCAATAAATAAAACAACTTGCATACTTTAATATTTATATAATTTTTTCATTTTACTTTAGGATCAACGTGTAACACATGGGTCTCTAACTTAGTTGTGATATATATGATTAAGTGATTAACCCATGGTTTAAGCCATTTGTAGTGGTAGGGGCTTTATGGGAGGTTATCCGACACGTGACAATAGAATGAAATGTGGTGTGTTATATAAAAAAGGGTGTGTAGCGAATAAAGACGCTACCAATGATTAGTTAATTATTGTTTTTTTATTTTTTATTTAAATATACAAAATAAAAAAACAAATAAAGAAATAACAAATAACATTTCATTAAATATAAAAAAGCATTAAATTTAAATTAAAAATCATTACAAATACTAACAAAATTTACAAATACTAAAAAAAACATTACAAATACTCAAAGATCATATTTTTTCTCGATTAAGGCCATGCGTTTTAGAGCCATTTCCAACGCCTTTCCGGGTTGGTTAGGGTCATTGATTCATCAACGAGGAACGAAACCACGGTTGAACAATATGTAATGAAACTCTTTAGTTTTTTTTTTTTATATAAATGGAGTGTTTAGAGTGATGGTAGCAGAGAGAGTGATGGTAGCAGAGAGAATGATGTAAAAATTGGAGGGTTAGAGGTTTAATTTATAGAGGATTAAATTAAGAAAAATAAATACTAAAGATCAGTTGAACAGCTATTTTTTTTTTTTTTTTTGGGGGGGGGGGGGGGGAGCGATAAAAGAACACACTGTGATAAATATCACGGAAGGCAATTTTTTTTTTTGGCATAGCAACCCCGGGGCCGTGTACGGTGCCATTATGCGGGTGTTTCACACCGGGTTCAACCCCACTACATGGAAGGTCTTAAAGTTGTTTTAATTTGATTTGTGGAGGCTAATTGATTTGTACATTTTACTTTGTAGATTAGGGGGACGGGGCGCTATCAGAATTGGGTACGGGTACCCCACTACCAGCACGGTAACATCGCTGTCATCCGTGCTGGTAGGGGTCCCGTGAACCGTTTGCTGGTTCTAGTTAACGGGCTGGTAACCATTAATAATAATTGCAACGGTCGATTTTTAGTATTTATTTTATTACTTTTTTGACCGTTTGAATGAATTTAATATAAAAAGGTAACAATTTTTTGACCGTTAATTTAATATAAAACCAAATCCAAATCCAATCCCTTCCCCACTAAACCGTTGATCAAAATATTATCAATTTTCCATCTTCAAGTTGATCACAAATGGCAAACCAAAACCCAAATCCAAATCCAATCCCGCCCTCATTAAACCATGTGCGACAACCAATCTGGAACTTGGAGGATGAACTCGCCTTGGTGAATAGCTATATTGCTATTCAAGAGCAAGGACCCGAGCGAACGCAAAGTTTTTGGAAAGCGGTTGTCACAAGATTCAATGAACAAATGGGTGAAAACAATCGTTAAACGGACGCGATATACGGAAAGTTTGTATCTTTAAAGTCGAAGTGCGCAATATTTCAACAATTCTTCGTTAATGGGATGAACGACAATCCGGGTTTAAACGAAGATGAATTTATTGAAGAAGCCTGTAACCAATACCGAAACATACACAATGATAACTACCCAAGGGTTGAGGTTTGGAGAGCTATGAGATGACGTTTTCTAATATAGTCGTGTTTCTACTATTTATTTATGTTTTTAAATAATGGTTTGATGTCATGGATTGATGTTATTTTATGCTTTTTTATGTAAGTTTATTTTATTTAGTTTAATAATATGTTTAATTAATGTTTCTTTAAAAAAAATAATAAAATATAAAAATTTCAGTGAAGTTAATAAGTTAAATGCTGCCTTCAAAAAAGTGTTTCAGTGAAGTAAATCAGTAAAGTGATGTGACAGTGTATAATTGGTTAAAATCCGTTAAGTGAAAACTTTATGCTAGGAGCACCCATTGAGGCCTTATACTTTGCCTTGAAGGGTGGTGGTGGTTACTTTCAGTCGCCACTTGCCAGTTGGTGTTATGTATGTGGTATGGGTGTGTTTGTGATTTTGTATTAAATAAATCACATGTTTTTTTTTTTTTTGTGCTATTCTGTTTTTTGTGCTGGTTTTGTTTTGGTTTGTTTATATTAATGTTTCAAATGGAATGTGAATGTTAGGGAAGGATATGAGCCGGGTTTTGGTATGCCTAGACCCGTATTGATTGTAAAGTTGTGTCTCCTATTCGGTCACATACATTTCGGGTACTCGATACTCATTTCATTTCATGTTGATGGGCTTTCGTAGGGATCGGTTATTGTTAAAAGTTACCCTTCGGGGTTACCATTATTTAACAATCGGTCTTGAACCCATCATAAAAACCGAATTGAAATATCAGATACTCAACTACATTTCTAATAATTCTATTTTCTCTTTAGTAATTTTAGGATTTTGACAGCTTTAAAAATACTATTTATTATATTTTTAAGATTAGATAACATATGCATATTCGGATTCAGATTCGACACGGGTATGTTGATCAGTTTTGATTGTATATGATGAAAAACATAATAATAATGATAACACCTGAGAGATTCGTGAGGTTGACATGATTGTCAGTATGATCGGGTTCCCTTTAGTGTGTACACTAATGATGGCTAATGATCACTGATGACGTGGGTACCCAAACCCCCACGTCTAAACATATTCAAGAAGCTATCAAGCTCGGGCTAGGAAGCCGAAAAGCCAGAAGCTGGCTCCTCAGCTCCCTAACACAGGACCTGCCTTACACGAGCACAGGACCTGCCTTGCAGGAGGTCAGTAATAAAGGTGGGTCCAACATTTATGGGCCAGCCCAACCCATTACTACAAAGCCCATTAGGGTTTGGGGTTTCACCCTCTATAAATAGAGGGGTCACACCTTCACCCAAATCCATCCCATTTGTCTTGATTTCAACTCAAGACATCTCACTCTCTCTCTCTCTATCTCACTCTAGAAACATTCCCTCACTAACTAATCTGCCTAGCTCCCATAGAGGAGCCTACGAGCTGCTAAAGTATCACATCAGCAGCTCATGAACTCTTCATAATTACACACAATTAAGCTGTTAAGCTCCCCTGCTCAACTCATGAGCTCCCCTAACGGAGCCCTGGAGCTGTCATATCAACAGTCTACGGATCCATGGTTCTAATAACCAACTTTCAGCCATCGAGCTAAGCAACCCGAAATCACCTCGGCTGCTAGCTAACCGCCGGTTTCAACCATCACCTCCTCTCACACTTCGTATCCCTCATTTACTCCTTTCTACTTACTTTTATGTACATTTCTTGGGATAAATCACTAATGTTGAGCGTCGGAGGGTGGTCCAGAGACCCCGGTCTCTGGACCCCTTCTAACGAGTTGTTCGTGGTGCAGGTACATGCTCGGAAGGTGCTAGGTCCAACCCGAAGGAACGTCCATACCATCTCCATGCCTTATTCTTGTTGTTTCAACAAGTGGCGCCCACTGTGGTTTATGCTAAAAATGAAGGCTTGGCCCACTCACTATGGAGAGCATAAAACATAACCTCGTATACTTGCTCCGTTAAACACCAATTCAATGCTTTGCAAAGATGAGCTGCTCTCCTAGATAGAAAGGGAAGCCACCCTATGGGAACGAAACGCGCTTCGCGTGACCTCACCTATGGTGACTTGAGAAGCTCACGAATGCGTCATTAAGCAGTTTTTGTGACTTCCATAACACACCAATCAGAAAATGTGCAACTCGCAAAGCCAAGAAGCACGAAAGCTACTAAGCCTCCTACGCCTTCACAAAATCCCTACTTAGCTAGCCTTATCAAGTAACATGAGGCACAAGTAAGGCAACGTATAAAGATTACATCCCACAAGGATGACCATCGGCTCAAAGCCATAAAGGTCCGAGCGAGTTAACTCATTTAAATAAGCTCACCTCTTTGTTCTATCTTTCTCATAGGATAAAAAACTTTAGCTTGCACACAAAAAACAAATATGTTCATAAATGATATGGCACATAAGGAAGTTAACCGCCTAAACATGTTCGCAAAAGCATCCAATGTTGAACAATAGACAAATGTTACTTGTTGTCACATGTTCAAAGAAACATCTATTCGGTTCCAAACCAATAACTTACTTGAAATAAGAGTAAACTTCCTCAAGCACCTAGTTTAAAGCTTCATATATACGGATCTTTGGATCCCAAAAGCTTGACATGTCTAGAGGCTTAGGAAGCTCATAAGTGAGAAGTTCAAAATCGAATGGTTAGGTACCAAGTTATAAGCGCCCATGACTACGGCATGACCACTCATGACTGGGGGCTGATGGTACGGGTACCTAATTTTGAACGAATCAAGAAGTTTAGAAACCGAAAAGGCGAGGAACTAACAAGTAGAGATGCCGATTAGCTACACATGTCAAGGCTCCTGCCCTAAAAGCTAAAATGGTCACAAGCACATTGCTACACATGTGACATCATCGGTAGGAGTAAAGAAGCCTCGAACAAAATCATGGTCTGAATAAGGCATATGCTTCTCTATGGGAGGAACGTTGCTTATTGCAGCTAAACAACAAAGAACCTATCAAGCAAGCTAAAGAACAACACATCGTCCTTTCAATTGCTCCTGTCCAGGTGGCTACGCTTATGTAAAAGATATAACAATACTTACTTTGCACATGATTATCTATAAAGAATCAGGCACGGACAAAATCGACAAGATCAAGGTTAACTAAAGCAACTTGCTCAATCATCGAAGCAACCTGCTAAAACCTCCGTACATCTTGTCGACACTAACACTTAGCCGATATATGGAAAAGTTTAAACACCTCGTCAAGGGAATCTTACAAAAAGAAGGTTCTATAAAAAACGAGCCTATATGCCTAAACTAATCCTATCAAGTGTGCAATATCCGATAGATGGTTAATAATCACAAAGCCTATGAGGCTTAGAAACATAATAACCCACAAAAAACATTAAGGCAACTTGTGGAACAACAAATGGCTTACTAAAACAAGCAAAGAAGCTTCAAGCAACGGTTAGGGCAACTCAACAAATGATCAAATAAAGGAGCATTGCTACTCGTACCTACCTAAGAAGCACGCAAGCAAATTGCCAATGCAACAATGCAACTTGGTAACACCAAGGATCGTAGCAAACAACTTCCAGTGGTTGTGCACGCGGCAAATTACCACACCGTTAGAACTCCAAAAGATAATAGAGTCGGGTCAGTCCTTATTCGCACCTTCCCTACAGTAGCAACCAGCTGCCAGGAGCATAGAAGCTTCTCACAGGAATGTAGAAGCTGCCAATAGGACGCATGACAGTAGCCTTCCAGAAATTGTTCACCATAGCAAGGAAGCAGCATGAGAGAGGTGGCATCCAATAGCATCAAAAAGCGTTGATTAGGAGATATTTTTGCCATATGGTAGCACCTTGCTAAAGAATTGTTCGAGGAGTCCCAAAACCTCAAAACTCGAAGCCTTGAGACTTCACCACCTATGAGGTAAGTGAACATCTACCCCTGAACTTTTACATATTAACTATCCTTCAATCAAACACCACGCTGATGCACCATGCCATCAAACAAGCTCAACCTCTACCTCATGCACTTTAAAGGTGCCCAATGAGTAAGACAATTTTACTAAATTATGGAAAAACTTATTTTTACTACCTTCTCTATTGAATCAACTCATGAGGAAGGTCGATCAACGATCACCATATACTCTATTTTAAACAATGTGGTCGAAAACGTAAGAGTCTTTTAAATGTCACCAAGCATAGGGTGATAAGTTCTTACGCATAAGCGTCATCCAAAATGTTATGAGACATCCTTGTCTCCCACAAAAGTTGATCATGGATTCAAGCGTAAAGTGCTTTGACCTTGCAAGAAGTTGTTCAAGTATCCTCTAAAACCAAGAAAACTAACCATCGTATCCTAGGAGGCTGTCTTAGTACATAAGAAGCTTACTAACGTCAACAAAGGGGATTACCTTCTTACATGACAAGTTAACATTCTTACTAAAGAAGCTATAATTGTCACTAAGGAAGCTAACCTTCTTATACAAGAAGTTGTACCTCCTTCGATCAAAAGCTTTAGGGAAGCTAACCTTCTTATACAAGAAGCTGTCCATCCTTACATAAAGAGCCTCCATAAGGAAGCTAACCTTCTTATATAAGGAGCCGTTCATTCTTACCTAAATAGCTTCCATTCTTACATAGGAAGTTAACATTCTCACGTAAGAAACTTCCATTCATACATAAGAAGCTGCCATTCTTACATAAGAAGCTGCCCTTCTTACACAAGAAGCCGCCATTCTTATGTAAAGAAGCTGCCCTTCTTACACAAGAAGATGACCTTCTTACTTAAGAGGCTATTACTCTTACATAAAAGACTTATGGAATTATAAAAGAATCTCCCTAACATTTCCTCATGATATTTCGTCTATTTGACATATGGCGAACACAAAAAGAGGAACGTTAAAGGGAAGCTTATCATATAAAACTCATGATATAGCCTACTCTAAGGCAACCTTAGTTACTACAACATCTTGATATTCCATCAATGAATCCAATTCATACTCGAAGAGCGTTGTCTAGACAATGTAGTTTCTAAGCTGCAAGCTAAGGGAACGAAGGAAACTCTTTCGTACAACAACAACTACTTGTCTACTTTATCCTATCAAAGGGTGAGCCCCTCCTAACCAGGCTCCATGGGATCCGGCGCTATACCTACCCATGAAACGGGGATGAGCTCCTAGGCCACAACTGCTCAACATGTAACAAGGCTAAGTAACCTTCCTGTATACAGGGTGAGTCCCTAATACAATCCACGACTCCATGGGACAAGTCCTTGGAAGGAATACCTAAACCCATGAAAGAGGGTGAGCTCCTCACACCAAGACAACTCATACATGTTCAACAAAGCAATAAACGAACATAAAAAAAAGAAATAATAAATAAATACAAAAGCTGATAGGATGAAGCTGCAATCGGTTCTTTATAGTTACGTTAAGGTAGGGTGTCTGCGCAGCATCAAACCATATCAAGATTATAAAGGCATTTGCAAACAATAACGCTTAGCAAACACTTATGCATGGCTTACATAAGCTTACCTTACAAGGCCTCAGAAATCACAATGTGATAGCTCACTAGAAGAGCAACAAATTCATTATCAAAGTTAGCCTACTATATTGGCTCGGGAATGTTCTCAACCATAATAGTAGGGGAAACATCCTTGCCAACAAAGACGTCATTAAAAGACATGGGCAAGTATAATGAGCAAGACCTTGCTCAAAGAAAGTTCAACCTTCTTGCGATAAGCAATTACAATTGGATATAAGCTTCTAAGACAACAAGATTGTCTACACATTTAGAAGTACCATACGGTTGAAAAAGAAATATAAAAAGAGGCTTAGTCTCGCATTTTGATAAAGAGAAGCCTCTTACATGGATATAGGAAGAAAATAACTTCCACAAGAAGCTAATCTTTGTGTAAAGGAAGCTCACCAACTTGCGCTACAAGCTTACATCCATGCAAATGAAGCTCAACGGCGTACAACTAAAAGCTCACCTTTATACGAAAGAAGCTCACTTGTTAGCTAGAGAAGCTCATTAACATACGCGATCACATTCATAACAAAGAAGTTCAGCGTCATGGACCAAAAGTCTCACAATGGGATGAAAGAGGCTAACTTCCAAACATGAGAAGATCGCTTTCGTATCAAATAAGCCACTTTATTACAAAAGATGTTCATCAATATGGGTACACAAGACGCTCATTCTTGTACCATATTTGCTCATATTTCCTTGGCTCCATCACATCTATCATAAAATGAGCTTACCACAACACTTAGAGAAGCTCAAAGTCTCAGACTGGTAAGCTGCTACATCTGATAGATGGAAGCGATGGGCTCATAGAATGAAGCTGTCAGCTACCATTAGGCATCGAAGAATATCCGGGAGAGCAATGCTCGCGTTAGTATAACTTACCATGAACCCCGACAAGGTGATTATCAGCTTATGTATAAGAAAAAAGGGACACGTAGTGACATGATAAATACCAAGATCAAAGCCACTACTTGTCTATTGCAAGATCACCAACACGGTGTGCCATACGCACACGATAAGCTCAGTCTTTTACATCGTTGGCTTCTACTTGCTTGAATTCATCAATCCTATCATAGAAAAAGTTTATCAAATGCTTCAAAAACCCAAAGACTTTGGGAAAGTAAGCTACGCCGTTTGACAAACAAGTATCTATGAGCTCTTACCCATTTGGGACATGCGACTAAGATGTTTACGGTGATATAGCTTACCATTAACCTCAAGGCTACGAACTCTACAAGGTAAAAAGGCGCGTACTAGCATGCTACCACATATGTCCGAAGCCACTACTTGTCTATGATAAGTCCATCAACAAGATGATTCCATTCATTCATGGACTTTTAGACCCTCTCCAATAAGGAAGGTAGAATCTCCCAACCTTGACAAACATCTCCAAGTTCTCCACACCTACAAGCTTATCACCAAGAAATTTCGCAACATGTCAATATAACATGCACAATCCCCATGAGATAGAAACATCCTCTATAAATGAGCAAGACACGCTTGTCGCCTCCTCTAAGGGTGAGACTCTAATCACCCAGCAAGTTGCCCCTAGTCTCTTGGAGCTCCCTTGCTTTGTCATCCAATCACGACAAGACAAATTCAAGCAAGTCGCCTAAAAGAAATCGAAGCGAAAACCGGAAGCTTGGATGCTTCAAAAACAATAAAGGTGTTTCAAAGCTCATAAGCTACAAAATAAGCTTGGATACTAGAAGCTCTAAGGACTTCCAAGATGACCAACAAGCTTTGCATCTTCTAAGCTTCTCAAGAAACACCGGAAACGTAGAAGCTACAAGAAAAGGCAAAAATTATGAAGTCCAAAACGAGAAATTCATAAACAAATAAGGCGGAAAAACATTACACCAAAGTTTATGAATTTCCAGAGGTAAGAAAAAAGGAAATGAGATTACTAAGTCACAAGCACCCATGACTACGTCATGACTACTTATGACTGGGGGGTTGATGACGTGGGCACCCAAACCCCCACGTCTAAACATATTCAAGAAGCTATCAAGCTCGGGTCAGGAAGCCGAAAAGCCAGAAGCTGGCTCCTCAGCTCCCTAACACAGGACCTGCCTTACACGAGCACAGGACCTGCCTTACACGAGCACAGGACCTGCCTTGCAGGAGGTCAATAATAAAGGTGGGTCCAACATTTATGGGCCAACCCAACCCATTACTACAAAGCCCATTAGGGTTTGGGGTTTCACCCTCTATAAATAGAGGGGTCACACCTTCACCCAAATCCATCCCATTTGTCTTGATTTCAACTCAAGACATCTCACTCTCTCTCTCTCTATCTCACTCTAGAAACATTCCCTCACTAACTAATCTGCCTAGCTCCCATAGAGGAGCCTACGAGCTGCTAAAGTATCACATCAGCAGCTCATGAACTCTTCATAATTACACACAATTAAGCTGTTAAGCTCCCCTGCTCAACTCACGAGCTCCCCTAACGGAGCCCTGGAGCTGCCATATCAACAGTCTACGGATCCATGGTTCTAATAACCAACTTTCAGCCATCGAGCTAAGCAACCCGAAATCACCTCGGCTGCTAGCTAACCGCCGGTTTCAACCATCACCTCCTCCCACACTTCGTATCCCTCATTTACTCCTTTCTACTTACTTTTATGTACATTTCTTGGGATAAATCACTAATGTTGAGCGTCGGAGGGTGGTCCAGAGACCCCGGTCTCTGGACCCCTTCTAACGAGTTGTTCGTGGTGCAGGTACATGCTCGGAAGGTGCTAGGTCCAACCCGAAGGAACGTCCATACCATCTCCATGCCTTATTCTTGTTGTTTCAACAATCACAAAGTGATCGAATGAGAGAGAGGTTGGTGGAGGCTACATTAGATTATGGTGTTATTAGAGTCCAACCTAATACTTCTAGTTATCTCTCTATTTATACACACATGGGACACCCTAATTAGGTTTAGTAAGGGTAATTCCGTCCATCAAAGAATCACCAATTATAAACTTAGGGATATTATACTAATTGATCGATATAATATAAATGATAATGATGGTCATATCTATATATATATCTATATATATATATAAAAGAAAAGACTTTTGCTGACGTGGCGTGCAATGGAGGCCTCAACCTTGTGTCACGTGACATCATAATGGAGAGTTTTTGGTGTTTTTAAATTGTTTCCTTTTTAATTAAATTGAGTTATTTTAGGAAAAAAGAATTTAAAAATAAATTTAAAATTTTCTCTCTCATATTTCCTCCCATAACTTTTAAACGTTTATATCTTTTATATACGGGATTTTTTAAAGAAAAAAATTACACCAAATTAACGAGCGTTTTATTATCTTTCCAACGAGTACCATAGTGCTATATAAAAAACGGAGAAAAAATCGACTATTTTTTGTTGGGTTTCGTTCATACAGGAAAAAAACACACAAAGTGTTCATGTTATCACGTAAAATTAGATTTTGTGGGGAATATGAGTTATTACTGATTAGAATACTATGAACATGCAATGATTGGAAGATTTTGTGGTTAGTTAACTTGAGCAATTTGTAATAGGTTATCACGTAAAATTAGATTTATCAACCCCGGGACCCTCCCGGGGTAATCAGCTAGTATATATATAAAAGAAAGCATATATGCCCATTGAGAGTGCCAAATGGCTTAATAATTGAGTGTTTTTGGTGTTTTTGAGTATTTTTCTAAATTTATCTCTCTATCTCTTAATTCTCAATTACTAAAATTAAATTGAGTTATTTTAGGAAAAAAGAATTTAAAAACAAATTTAAATTTTTCTCTCTTATCTTCCTCCCATAGTTTTTAAACATAAATATCTTTTATATTCGAGATTTTTTAAATAAAAAAATTACACCAAATTAACGAGCGTTTTATTATCTTTCCAACGAGTACCATAGTGCTATATAAAAACGAAAAAAAAAACGACTATTTTTTGTGGGGTTATATTCATACAGAAAAAAACACAAAGTGTTCAGGTTATTCATTAATCAAATTGTAACATATTTTAATTTACGTGAAGATGATTATATGTTGAAGGTTATCCTTTTAATACTTTATTATGTTTAATATGGTTTATGCTTTTTATTTTTTTAACTTTTTAAATAAATGTTTTTTAACTAAGATTGATTATGTTTAAGTTATTTACTCTTTTCGTGATTTGAGTTTTCTTTTTTTTTATCATTTTTTATTAAATCATAATAAATTTTTCAACCCCGGGACCTTCCCGGGGTAATCGGCTAGTAATAAATATAATAAACATAATTTATATTTATTCTAACAGGGTTACAGATTTTGGGTAATTAGTTATCGCCTAATATCATAATCATTCCAATCATGCAAATAGTTCTTATAAATTCTTCCCATCTTCAAACATTAAAAAAAAACTACATAATTATTCAAATGTATACCCATCTCATTATCTAAAGTTTAACTAGAAACATTCCAACTTTAGAAGACACTAAACAAGTACTTCAAAACTCAAAATCAACTGAAACTAGTAATCTAGCTAATATTACAAGCAATACATAACTCCAATCGATTTAAATTTTAAACTAGAACCGGATACCATGTCCTCAGTAGTAGAGCGATCCTGCAGAAACAAAGAAACGCAACATCTAATCAATCATATGACAAACAAAACATATGATCATAAAAACATGGATGATTTAGATTCAAGTCGTGAAAAACAATAATACCTTGCCACCAATTTCCCCTTGCAGCACTGCTTCCATTAGGATATGCATCACCTCCACCTCTATGTCCCTAATCAACCAAAAGCCCATCAAGAAAAACTGCATATATATATATATATATATATATATATATATATATATATATATATATATATATATAGCCTAAACCAACAATTCTTATTCTTTCCATATACTTACTGCGCGATGCGGGCAATTGTTGTTATTAGTTGGAGGATAAACATCCTGGCCACCATAGTAGATTGATGAACTATAAGCTGCTTCTGTGACTTGTTGTGTTTTGCAATCTGTTTCCAAAAATAAAATATTCATGAACTTGATGAACACTTTATATCATATGTGAATCAAGCATTAAAGCTGAATAATTAAGTTAATACCAACCTGTTCTTGACTCTTTAGGATTTCCAAAACTTTGCTTGTTTGATGATCCTGTGTATCCTACGCCCTGAAATACAAAGAGCAAGAATCTAGACATTTAACTATGAAGATCTTGAGTAGCAAAAACAAGTATCCTAGGGTGTAAATGAAGCTAGCCTAGCCTGAGCTCGGCTCGTTGAGAGTTTGACTCGTTTCAAACTCTATTAATCAATTTATATATATGAATGATTATTTTTTTAGTATTTTATAATTTATAGTTATGATTTAGATATATAAGATAATTATTTGATTTAGTTATTTTTGATGTAGTTTTATACAATATTATTATTATTATTATAATTATAATTATTATTATTATTATTATATGTTAGAAAGAGATTTGGACAGCAAGGTTTACCTTTTAATTTGACAGCTATTGACTAGCAATCATATAGCCGTTTGAGGCTCATTTCCTTTTTTATAAAAGATCTTGTACAAGCCTATATAATGTACTCTATGTAGTTAACCCAAAAATATCAATAACAATTCATATTCAATTCTATTTTGTCTATTATTTTTCAATATGGTATCAGAGCAGTGCTCAATCTTTTGACCTGCTCATCATTTACCCATCTTTGCAACACCCAAATCCAAACGAGTCACCATGTCCGAAGACGGTAACTCGGGCAACGATCATTCCCTACAACTTGCCGACCTACTGAAAAGTGGGTTAAATTCCCAACCAAACAAACCCAAACTTTCAGACAGCCTACTCATCAATCTCAAACTGAATAGTCAGAATTACGCGTTATGGACCCGAATGATCCGGGTCGCCATAAGCGAAAAATCAAAAGCCTTACTAAAACATTTGAACTCAGATCCTCCAGACCCAAGTGACGAAGCCTTTGAACAATGGGAACATGATGACTTGGTTGTTTTTTCATGGCTTATACAAAATATCGAACCGACACTCACTAGCAACCTTATCGAGTACCCTACAGCAAAATCATTGTGGAATGCATTGATGGTCACATACAGCAACGGAACAGGAGGGTTAGGGCTCGTAACCAAAGAGCAACGATCTGATGGGAGGAAATCCAGCTTTGCTAGGATCGCATTCTCATATGAAGAACAAGCTATGGATCGAGGTAACCGGATTGAGGGACTAACTTCAAATCCGTTATGTAAGTCTAGAATTTTTTCCAAAAAATTATTAGGTTTAATGAACGAAGAAAGGGAACCAGTTAAGAAACAAACCAACCCCAAAAATTTAGGTTTAATAAGTGAAGGGGAACTGGTCAAAGTCGATCACAATCTTTGTAATATGAGCCAACATAACAGTAGACCTAATCTAAATATGGGCCGACGCCGACCTTCATCTATTTTTTTAAAACAAAAAGTTACTTTGGGCCATATTATAAGAAAACAAAAGAAAAATGGATGGCATAAATTAACTAAGATAAATCCAAAAAGAAATTTACGATGTTGTTTTTATGCAAATAAAAAGCCTTTGTTTTCTAAAAGAAAAATTAAAAATAAAGCTTTCTTAAAATATAAAACAAATTTAAGTGTTCGACAAGCTAATATAGCTCAAAATTGCACTAAAACGGATGAATCATGGATTTTTGACTGTGGTGCCACTGACACCATGACCTATGATTTGTCTGATATTATTTCTAAAACTAAGCCAAGAATCAACAACATCAAAACTGCTAATGGAGGGGATGTTCCTGTAAAAGGAGGAGGAACTATTGAAATTTCTCCAACTTTAAAACTAAAAAACTGTCTCTATGTTCCGTCCCTGTCCCATAAACTGTTATCCATAAGCCACATTACAAAAGAGTTAAATTGCACCGTCTTGATGCATCCAACCTTTTGTATTCTTCAAGATATCAGGACGGGAATGATCATTGGGCGTGGAACTGAACGATCAGGATTGTATTATGTGGATGAAGTAACTCAACGGGGAAATGTGATGCTTGCTCATGGGACTACAAATAGAGAAGCCTGGCTTTGGCATAGGAGATTAGGACACCCATCTATTAGCTATCTACACATTTTATTTCCAAAACTTTTTCCTTCCAATAAAACTCTTAATTGTGAGACGTGTGTTTTGGCTAAGAGTCACAGACATACATATAGTCTAAATAATACTAGGGTTGAGGCACCTTTTTCTTTAATACATTCTGATGTGTGGGGTCCCGCAGAGGTTAATGGGGGACAAAACTTTCGTTTCTTTGTTTTATTTATTGATGATTGCACTCGTATGACATGGATCTATTTTTTAAAACATAAATCTGATGTCTTTGAAAAATTTACTATATTTTATACTATGATACAAACTCAATTTAAAACTAATATTCAAATTCTTAGATCCGACAATGGAGGCGAATACGTAAATGAATCTATGAAACTATTCTGTCAAAACAAAGGGATAATTCATCAAAAAACATGCCCCTATACCCCTGAACAAAATGGCACTGTCGAAAGAAAAAACCGTATTCTTTTAGAGATAACACGTGCCTTCTTAATTGAGTCTCAAGTTCCCACATCCTTCTGGCCAGAAGCTGCTGCGACTGCCACATATTTAATTAATCGTCTTCCGACCAAAGCTCTCAATCTTAAAACTCCCATTCAAGCCCTTTCCGATTTCACCAAAATCCCTCCTCCTCTCACTTTACAACCACGGGTCTTTGGATGTACTGTCTATCCTCATATCCCAAAACATGATCGAGGTAAACTAGGTCCCTGTGCAGAAAAATGTGTCTTTGTAGGCTATGGAATTGATCAAAAGGGATATCGGTGCTACAGCCCAAAACGTCGACATATGTACACTACCCTAGACTGTGATTTCCTTGAAACCGAATATTTTTATACCTGCCAATACAGTGGTCAGGGGGAGAGGAAGCATAGTGACCCACTGGATTGGCTAAAATGGGTTCCTTCATCAATTAGTAGAGATCATCAAAATACCCAACAAGACACCCAACAAGACTCACCTACTTTCCCACAATCTGTTGGTGCTACAGAACAAGACACCCAACAAGACTCACCTACTTTCCCACAATCTGTTGGTGCTACAGACCAAGGATCTCCTTGTCCTATACCCCAAGAAGAAATTCAAAATGATGAACCTCAAAACTTTCAAACCACTCAAAACGAGGAACCTCAAAGTCCTCATAGCATAACTAATCATAATGAATTTTCAAATGATATGTCTAACAGTGAAATTGCAAGAGAACATGTTATGCAGGAAGAACAAGAGGAATCAATACAGGAAGAACAAGGTGGAACAGCTGAGAAATACGTGCTACCTCCAAGAGCCAATAGAGGAGTACCTCCAAAACGATATTCGCCAGAAAAAGAGACAAGATCAACTAGATATCCCATGGCAAATATGGCCAATGGAAATTTGTCTAAAGAAGCTAAAGCATTCACTACTGCCCTTCTTAATGAACAGCTTCCAAACTCTGTAGAACAAGCCTTTGAATCCAGTGAATGGAGATATGCTATGGAAACTGAAATGGATGCGCTTATAAAAAACAAGACTTGGGAAAAATGTGTCCTTCCCTCAGGAAAGAAACCAGTTGGATGTCGATGGGTCTTCACTATTAAACACAAACCAGATGGAACAATAGAAAGATATAAAGCTCGGCTTGTAGCCAAGGGATACACACAGACATATGGGATCGACTATTCTGAAACATTCTCTCCTGTAGCCAAGATCGATACAATCCGTGTTCTTTTATCTATTGCTGCAAATGAAGGATGGCCTCTTCATCAGTTTGATGTTAAGAATGCCTTCCTTCATGGAGAGCTGGAAGAAGAAGTATATATGGAGGCACCCCCCGGTTTCACAAACGACTTCAAAAAGCAAGAAGTGTGTCGATTGAAAAAGACCCTCTACGGTCTTAAACAGTCTCCTCGAGCCTGGTTTGGTAGATTTACCTTGGCTATGAAGAAATACGGGTTCACGCAAAGCAACTCTGATCATACCTTATTTCTCAAACGAAGAGGTAAACTCGTAACTTGTTTAATTCTATATGTTGATGATATGATTATTACAGGAAATGATAAAGAAGAAATGAAGAAGTTGAAAGCAAATCTATTCAGTGAATTCGAGATGAAAGATTTAGGAAGACTGAAGTACTTCCTTGGAATTGAAGTCCTAAGATCAAAGCAAGGGATTTTCATATGTCAAAAAAAGTACATACTTGATCTTCTTGCCGAAACAGGAATGATCGACTGCAAGCCGGCAGATACGCCAATGATGACCAATCAAAAACTCTACATGGAAGAAGGAGCAAAACTAGCAGAAAAGGGGAAATACCAGCGTCTAGTGGGCAAACTCATATATCTCTCACACACTCGTCCAGATATTGCATATGCAGTGGGAGTAGTTAGCCAATTTATGCACCAACCCCAAGTTAACCATATGGATGCTGTACGAAGAATTATCAGGTACCTTAAAAGGACTGCCAGCTATGGGATTCTCTTCCAACCAAACAAACATTTGAAGATTCAAGCCTACACCGACGCTGATTGGGCAGGAGATCACCAAGACCGGAGATCTACATCAGGATACTTTACGTTAGTTGGAGGGAACTTGGTTACTTGGAGAAGTAAGAAACAAAAGGTGGTTGCTCTATCCAGTGCTGAAGCTGAATTCCGAGGTATTGCAAGGGGACTAGCAGAGGTCTTATGGATACGCAAGCTTCTAACTGAAATTGGATTCATTCAAAAGGAGGCAAGCAAGATCTTGTGCGACAACAAAGCAGCTATACAAATTTCTGAGAACCCTGTCCAACATGACCGTACGAAACACGTAGAAGTCGACAGGCATTTTATTAAAGAAAAACTCGAAAACGGAACTATAGAACTCCAGTTCACTCGGTCAGAAGATCAATTGGCAGACATACTTACAAAATCTGTCAACGGAAAACTTCACAACAATTGCCTACACAAGTTGAGCATCGGGAATCCCACTACTCAACTTGAGGGGGAGTGTTAGAAAGAGATTTGGACAGCAAGGTTTACCTTTTAATTTGACAGCTATTGACTAGCAATCATATAGCCGTTTGAGGCTCATTTCCTTTTTTATAAAAGATCTTGTACAAGCCTATATAATGTACTCTATGTAGTTAACCCAAAAATATCAATAACAATTCATATTCAATTCTATTTTGTCTATTATTTTTCAATATGGTATCAGAGCAGTGCTCAATCTTTTGACCTGCTCATCATTTACCCATCTTTGCAACACCCAAATCCAAACGAGTCACCATGTCCGAAGACGGTAACTCGGGCAACGATCATTCCCTACAACTTGCCGACCTACTGAAAAGTGGGTTAAATTCCCAACCAAACAAACCCAAACTTTCAGACAGCCTACTCATCAATCTCAAACTGAATAGTCAGAATTACGCGTTATGGACCCGAATGATCCGGGTCGCCATAAGCGAAAAATCAAAAGCCTTACTAAAACATTTGAACTCAGATCCTCCAGACCCAAGTGACGAAGCCTTTGAACAATGGGAACATGATGACTTGGTTGTTTTTTCATGGCTTATACAAAATATCGAACCGACACTCACTAGCAACCTTATCGAGTACCCTACAGCAAAATCATTGTGGAATGCATTGATGGTCACATACAGCAACGGAACAGGAGGGTTAGGGCTCGTAACCAAAGAGCAACGATCTGATGGGAGGAAATCCAGCTTTGCTAGGATCGCATTCTCATATGAAGAACAAGCTATGGATCGAGGTAACCGGATTGAGGGACTAACTTCAAATCCGTTATGTAAGTCTAGAATTTTTTCCAAAAAATTATTAGGTTTAATGAACGAAGAAAGGGAACCAGTTAAGAAACAAACCAACCCCAAAAATTTAGGTTTAATAAGTGAAGGGGAACTGGTCAAAGTCGATCACAATCTTTGTAATATGAGCCAACATAACAGTAGACCTAATCTAAATATGGGCCGACGCCGACCTTCATCTATTTTTTTAAAACAAAAAGTTACTTTGGGCCATATTATAAGAAAACAAAAGAAAAATGGATGGCATAAATTAACTAAGATAAATCCAAAAAGAAATTTACGATGTTGTTTTTATGCAAATAAAAAGCCTTTGTTTTCTAAAAGAAAAATTAAAAATAAAGCTTTCTTAAAATATAAAACAAATTTAAGTGTTCGACAAGCTAATATAGCTCAAAATTGCACTAAAACGGATGAATCATGGATTTTTGACTGTGGTGCCACTGACACCATGACCTATGATTTGTCTGATATTATTTCTAAAACTAAGCCAAGAATCAACAACATCAAAACTGCTAATGGAGGGGATGTTCCTGTAAAAGGAGGAGGAACTATTGAAATTTCTCCAACTTTAAAACTAAAAAACTGTCTCTATGTTCCGTCCCTGTCCCATAAACTGTTATCCATAAGCCACATTACAAAAGAGTTAACAACATCATTTAGGCCTGTGAGCCGGCTGGAGCTCTTTATTATGCTCGACTGAATTCTAGCTTTTAGCGAGCTCTCTTTTTTGCTCAGCTTAATTCGAGCTTTTTGCAAGTAGCTCATGATCCGGCTTTGCTATGTTTACGACTTCCAACTTTCAAAGCTTTGAAAAGTTGCCAACACTGATTAATAGTTAGAACTAGAAATAAACTAGTTCAAAAAAAAAATTAGAATAATTTGCATAATAAAATAAAATCATTCGCGATGCAATCAACCGAAAAACATAACAGCATACCGTGGAAGAAGGGCCAAAGGCAGAGCCAAAAATGCCAGAGGAGGAGCTGTGGCCGTCCTTCGGTCCAAACAGAGTTTCGGTAAAAGACGTAGATGAAGAACCTCCAGTTTGCTGCTTCATGTTTTCCATTATCGCTTGATAACTAACAAAAATGAATATTGGTTGCAAACAAAGCAAAACTGTTTTGATTATTATAGTGTATATATGAATTCAATAAACTATAGAGAATGAGAAGAGAAGATGTCAGCTTCCTGTTTTGTGAAGAGCATAACAAATAGCATTTGATATTTATAGGGTCCAAAATGGAATCATTATTATTTTACTTTTTTCAAGTCACGTTTTTTTGTTGGATTATTATGTCGACAGTTAGTTTCGTTGATAAAAATTCTTGAGATGAATAATATGGTGTCAGGAATTGGAATGGTTTATTACATTTAATAATAAATATTGTTTAAATGAATTCAAGAATCCGCTAATAAAATGTTACTATTTTCTAGTAGTGAGGTAATGAGAAATGAATATACACAAACCATTAGTATTTATGTGTATGTAAAACATATCACATATACACTTCTACGTTGATAGTCTATTCGTATTTCTCTCATGCTGTTTTGTTTAATATCAACTTAGTTGGTGTTACATAAAGTATGCTTAGTATGTTGTAAATGTAAAATATGTAACAGATTTTTTTTCAACATATAGTAGTAGGTCAATGAAAACCATGACGAGCTAGTCAAATACATGTTAGATTTAGATATGCTACAAGGAGGAAGCAAATGTCGTGGAATATAGGATATGATACATGACCAAAAGTAGATTCTAGTCAACTATATATAGAAATAGAATCAAATGATTTAGAGCATGTTTTACATCTTTTTTAAAAAACAAGTGGTAGCTAATAGCGATTATAGTGTTAATATTAGGATTCTTCTATTAAGATTGTAAATTTTAGTAAATGTTTTTTTTAACTTTTATTTAAGGGGTATTGGATTTAAATAATCCAAAGTTTGGGCTATTGGCCGATAATAATCCAAACTTTAACGTTAGATCATGATAATCCCAACTGGACATGTGGATGTCAAAATGAACCTCCGTTAACTCTGAACTATCTGGATTATTGAAAGATGATGTGGCAGTTGAGGTGGCATGCTGACGTGGACCAGATGCTGATGTGGCAGCTGAGGTGTATGATATAGAGAGAGGGTGGTGGGTAGTGTGTGTAAAATGATGAGACCCATGGTTTAGGGTAGTGCCTTACCAGAACGTAAGTCGTGACTCATGAATTTTAATTCTCTTCTTTGTTCGATGTTGAATGTTGAAGCATTGCTAGCCATAAAAGCCGTCAAGAAACAAAACAATTATCGAATTTTAGAATATTTTATGTTTCTTACCAGGATTGTTTATTCCCGGATAGTTGACTTAATTTAATAACATTTTTGAAAGTTTGGTATTTTAGCAATTGTTTATTCTTTGTTCTTTGTATGGGCAACATACATGATCTATGGTTGAAAAAATGTTTTTCAAAACGTTCCTCATAAAGTTTGATGTCTCAAATAAGTCAAAAAGAAAGCAACACACTTGGAACCCTCTTTCTTTTTTTGGCAAGAACATATACTATTCCAATCTTTATCGTTATAGGTATGGGATGGTATATATAATATATTGTGGTTATATCTCATTGTTGATTTTATTCCAGATCGGTTCAAAGTAAAATGAAGACCAATATCCAAAGTGTATACAGGGTTAAAACACCAATTTGTTCCAAACTCATTAAATTCCCTCACTCAACTAAATAATATTCTTCAAATGATAATTTAAAATTGATGTATATAAACAAATGAAAAGTGTTATCAAACTCACACCTAAATCCTATCTTAGGTGCTCATAATCAACATGTCTTTGGACCTAACATTACCATATGCACCACAACTATAGACCGTTCGTTCTAGTATTATTTGAGATATACTGATACAATAATTTAGTGTTTAACGAATAACGATGTGATAGTTTCAAGTTTGTATATATTGTCGGGCATTACCTCGTGTCCTCGTCGAACAGTCATATGCGTCCCTTATGTTCCATATTGTCAAGCACGACAAGAAGAAAGCTATGAGACGTTTATTTCTTGTCACTCATTATGCATTGTGGGGTGTAAATAATCCTAGATGAGCCAGACCCTAAGCTCCATATCGCTCATTTGAATTAAAAGATATCGATTTCGGCTCATTAAACAAGTCGAAATGAATAGGTAAATGTTTGGGCCTGGGGTTGTGTCCTATAACTCGAGTTTTTGGGCGTAAGTTTGGGGGTTTACATATATTTATCTTGGGTTAGTCTGAAAAATGGGCCATGTTTGAGGCTTTACATTTTTTTTTATATTGGGCTACTTTATACGGTTGGTTTAAGTGGCATTCATTGGACTGGAGACTTGAGAGTTGTAGTGTATCAAAATGTCTTTTTAAACTCCCATGGAACAAAACTACTCCTCGAGATTTTTTTAACTTATGAGTCTACATAGTCACAAGTTTATACATAGTTAGAAATGTTTGATGAATTTGCGCATTAGTTGCGTATACCTTTCATGTTTTTGTATTTATATGTAAATCCAAGTTTGTTTGTTGTTTGCTTTGGAGCCGGGGTTTATCTGAAGCAGTCTCTTTATCATTAGGGATGAAGGTAAGGTTTGTCTACATCTAATGGCTTTATCCTTTTTAAATGTACCATGTAAATGTGTAAAAACCTTTATTCATATATGATTGTTCATGGGAGGATCGATAAACTAATGGTAACGAGTATCGCGATACAAATTGTCTCCCCGTAGCAACGCTCGGCTCCCCACTAGTGTATTAAAAAAACATATAAGGCTAGAAGAATATTCCTAGGCCACACGTAAGATATTCTTTGCCAATTCAAAAACACCATACAAAGAAAAAGGAGAAGTCACTAATTCAACAAGACATGGTCCCAAACTTTTCCGTCTCCTTTTTATGACACGTGAAAATTACTCGTCTTGAACAATTATTTATTTTCTTTTTCATTCAAGTTAGGTAGCCCATTATTTATTCTACAAGTAAAGATCAATTAACTACATCTGTTTTTTTATTTATTTATATAATGAATAAATTATATCCTATTTGAAATAATTGTCTTATTTGATGACCAACGTACACAAAACGGCTTGTAACCCTGAAACATTTAGATTGATAGTCGGGATTGAGATTAATTTAAAAAGAAAACTTATGGATATGATTATGAGACATCTATGGTATTATGTGATATCAAACTCGACTACCCGAAACATACTCTTTTACTTGAATCATTTCCATAAACATTTCTTTTTTTTCCCTAGAAATAGAATACTCTACTAATTCAGTATTTTTTTTTATCTATTTTAATTTTCTTGGTTAATAAAATTATAGAACAATTAAAATAGTAAGAAATGCATATGTGAATCTAAAGGGTAACTTTTAACAAAGTAACAAGTATGCCCGATATCTGATTAGTAAATAAAGAGCCAAGTCCAAACTGTTAAATCCTACTTGACCCGACAAACTTGGTTTGAACTTATTCACAATTCTGTTACTCATATATGGCAAACATAGTACAAAATCACAATATGAATGGTCATTTACCCCAACAAAACTATTCACATTACTCTCAAATCGTTACACCTTTATGTTGGCCTCACACCTTACGATGGTGCAATTAATCACAACTCTCCGGTATAAATACTCATCATAGATTCAATACTTACCCTCATGCTCAGAAGGGTGGTCAAAAGGTGAAGCCACTTCCTGTAGCGAGGTTAACAATATTTATTTGGCAGTATTCAAGCAACAACGATCGACAAATCCAAGCCATGTGTTGATTAGAAGACATGATTTGGAAGTTCACGTCGGTGCAAGTAAACACAACTGATGTTTCTTTATTCGCTAAGTAGCTAACAGATAGTCAGATACACAACATGTATTATGATGAGTAACAAACACATCTTTATAATCAGATACTAAACTAAGATATCTAATACCCATTCAATTCTCATCCCAAGAAACTTATGCCTACAATAAATATAAATTATTATCTCTTTCCAATAGAAAATTATAGAGATATAAATAGAATAAAAATAAATTAAAAATTTTATACCATAAATTATATAAGGTAAAATAATTTTATACCATAATAAACTATATTTAAAAAAAAAACATATATTATAGTTTTTATTATCTTGTTTGAAGAGCGAGCGACCCGACCGACCTTTATTTCATTGCTTGATTCCTACCTACGTATTGAAAGAAAGAAAGAAAGAAAGCACAATCCTTTTGACAAAGAGAAGAGAAGAGATATGAAGATTTGGGCTTCTTTGTCCGTTAACCTCGGTGCTCTCCATCACCATTAACCAACCAAACACTTTCTAATACTCAATACCCACCTCACAATCTCACCATAAAAACCTTTCATTTATTTATTAAAGCCCCTCTCTCTTTCTTATTATTCAGATCTTGCTTTCAACATTCTTGTCTTTTTATTTTTTTAATAAATAGTATGCAAACTGAAGCGGCAACGGTGGGGGTGGTGGAAGGCGGTGGTCCGGCGAGGAAGCTGGTGGCCCACCACCAGCAAAGGGCGGTGCAGTCACAGGTGGGGACAGTTTCTCAGCTTATAGCTGGTGGGGTTGCTGGTGCTGTTAGCAAGACTTGTACTGCTCCTTTGGCTAGACTTACTATTCTCTTTCAGGTCTTTTTTTATTCCCTTTTTGTTTTCTTTTATGTTTTTGGAGATTAATGTTTATTTGCTTAGTTTTTGACTTTTGTACACTTTGGTATTCACAACATGTTAGGTATATATTTGTGAGTGAGTTCTGTGTATCTTAGGAAGTGGTTGTGAGCGGATGGAAGATAATTTGGGGAGACATTGTTCCTCTGTATTTATTTTTTAATATTTTTTGAAAGTGGTTGTGAGTGGAGGGTTGAGAAAAGATAATGATAACGGTATAAAAAGTATTGTTTAATTGAAAATGTGAGAGAAGCCGTAGTGACTTTTACTTTTTTTTAGTGTAACTATGTGAATGGTGACGCGACCTATTGTTAATGCTCTTAGTGTTGTATTGGCATATAAATTTTTTTAGGGAAGTGTATAGGTACTTTCGAGGGATTGTTGTTACTTTTTTGTCATGTCTCGTTTTTTTGGAAACAAGATTTCTGGATTTTCTAGGATAAATATACCGGTAGGTTCATCATGCAGGATTTGAACTGTAACTTTTTGGTTGCGGGACACATCGCTTAACCATAGGATGTCCTATTGAGGACGATCATGTCTCTTTGTAGTACTATAGATTTCCCACCACCTTTTTTGTTATTGGTAGTTGATGATGACCATTTTGTAATTCTTTAAATCCTTATTGTGATTTGTTTGATGTGTTTTTGAGGATTATGGACTTAATAGTTAGCCCTGATTGGCTTATTGGCCTTAGTTTTCCGCATACTTTTGTTTGCCTTAGCGTTGTGTTGAAGCATGGATTTTTAGGTGAGTGTATAGGTACTTTGAAGGGTGTTGGTGGTATTTTTTTTCTTTCCTTGTATCTTTGCTCTTTTTTTTATTATTTTGTTGTTGCTATGCTTTTCTCACCACTTTTTGGTATTGGTAGTTTATTATTATTATTAACAGTAGTACCTTTTTGTTTTGGTGTTGTTTTGATTCCCGTGGTCATACTCTTATCTCTTATATTATCTGGATTACTATACTTTGCATGTTAAAAAAAGGGCAATTGCATATTTCCTCGAATCATTGATTAAATGGCATCGTACATTATGCATTGAAACTTGTGTTTTGGGGATATACGCGATTACCCCTAAAAGGGTTATTTTTTAGTCGGGCATCTGGGTGGGAGCAACCTTTTTATACTGTGGGACGGAGGAAAGGTTTGCACTTTGCACTCATCCCACATTCCCAAGACCCTACCAATAGCTTTGCGATGGATGGGATTTTATTGGGTGTGATTTGTTGTTAATGTTTTGTGAATGGGATTTGAAGGTTAGCTAATGTTTATGCATGGTTTACAAAAACGTTTGAGGCATGCGCCTCGAGGTGGGGTGCTAAGAAAAGGAGTCTGAGGCACGCCTCTTGGCTTTCAGTTTGCACATACGCTAGTAAGGGTTAAGGCGTTAAGAAAATGTGCGCCTCAGCATGTTTAGGGTGTGTTTTTTTTGTGTGTTAGACTTTTTGGGTCGAATATTTTATCTTTGATGTTGTTTTTGATGATTTTGACTTTTCCATAATTTTATAAGTTATATAATTTTATATTTATTTTTTGATTCCGCTTTAGGAGGTGAAGGGAAAACGCCTCGTGGCTCGTTTATGTTCTTTTAAACTCTGTGTTTATGCTAACTGCTGTTTAAATCTTTCTCAATTTGGTATTATGTGATTGAACAGGTGCAGGGTATGCATTCTGATGCTTCTACTTTAAGAAAGACAACGATATGGCGTGAGGCTTCGCGTATAGTTCACGAAGAAGGGTTTCGTGCATTCTGGAAGGGGAATTTAGTGACGATTGCTCATCGTCTTCCTTACTCCTCCATTAGTTTCTACGCTTTTGAACGCTACAAGAATGTTGGTACAAACGTTCTTTGCTGGTTAATTTAACATCTACTTATATTTTAGTCATCGTTTGATGTTTTTTATAATGTTTTTTGTTTTAAAGATTCTACAGCTGCTAATGGGAGTAGAGAATCATGGGACAAATATAAGCACAGACTTGTTTATAAGACTAGCAGGCGGTGGCTTAGCAGGTATCACTGCTGCTTCCGTTACATATCCTTTGGATCTTGTAAGAACTCGGCTTTCAGCGCAGGTAGAAACTGATTAATATGTTATCATAATTATTATTATTATTTTTATTTCATGTCCTCAATTGTAATCTATATAATACTTGCAGAGAAATGTTATATATTATAAAGGTATATGGCATGCTTTACGCACCATCAGCAGAGAAGAAGGTGTTTTTGGCCTCTATAAAGGACTTGGTGCTTGTCTACTGGTATTCTTTTGTAATAAAGTGAATGTTTTTACGTTTTTGCCACTGTTTTTGCTGCGTGTTTTGATACTTTTGCGCTCTCGAGTGTCGACTGACTATATACTTTTTACAGGGTGTTGGGCCAAACCTGGCAATTAGCTTTTCGGTTTATGACACAGCAAGATCTTACTGGCAGTTGCATAGGTAGCTGCAGAGTGCAGACTTTTTTTTTTTTTTTTCTATTTATTGTTCTTGTTTTCTTTGTTTTATTGGAGGGTTACACGCTACACATTCTGATATTTGATTTCTGATGTCTGTTTTGCTGTATGATAGACCGCAAGATTCGACTGTCCTGGTCAGCTTGGCTTGTGGCAGTCTTTCAGGCATTGCATCATCAACAGGTTAGTGATTCATTTCGTTTTGTTTAATCTCAGACGAGTCAAATTGGTCAAGTTAGAAAGTTCAGCTAGAATGGGTCATAAACGGGTCTAAGGGGTTGAAAGTCACCTAAGTCTATATTGAATTCTTACCCAATCTCCCAAATTGATTTATTCAAGGGTTTAGAGTTTAGACTCTAGACAATAACCGAGAATGATATTATTTTCTAATTGTGATCGACACATCGTATTCTAGAAAGTCGATGAGAAAGTTATAACTGTGCAACTCAACTTAACGGGCTCATGTAAGCCCGTACTGAATACTGATATGATATATATGAACCTGCCTCATTACTTGACCCACCCATCTTTTGACAGATCCATAGAAGTTATTATTACCTATTTGTTCAAATATATTTCTAATAAAACATTTTTCAGTAACATTCCCTCTGGATCTTGTGAGGCGGCGGATGCAGTTAGAAGGAGCAGGTGGGCGGGCCCGTGTATACAAAACGGGCATTTTGGGTACGTTTAGTCAAATAATAAAAGCGGAAGGGGTACGTGGTATATACCGAGGAATTTTGCCGGAATATTACAAGGTGGTTCCTAGCATTGGAATTGTATTCATGACCTATGAGAAACTGAAGCAGGTGTTGTCAAAGTTAGACTCATGCAGATGACCTGCAGAAGAGAAGAGAAGAGAAGAGAAAAATATTTTAGTCATTTAGACACACGAAAGAGGCTATAACCTTATATAAATTTATATTAAATATATCTTGTTTTTGTCATATTCAAATATAGTTGGTCCATTTGTTGAGGGACTGATTCATTTTGTTTTTGTATTATTAATGAGAGGTGAATTTAGAAAAAGGGAATTTGCATTTATAGTTGAGAAATATTATTTGAAGAGAAGATAACAAGTGATTATTATTTGATAAATTATTAAAGTAGCTATATATGAAATATCTTATTGTGTTTGTAGAAGTAAAAAATGTTTTATATAGAGAAAAAGGTTTGATTATTATAAATGCATGTTGACTTTTAAGGTCATGATAGAAGGTATAATGACATGTTCTTTTGTTTTTTTAAGGCATTTAGGAACCATACACCTTATAATTAGAATTCATACACTTTGAATCATAACACACACCAACAGGAGGCTGTTACATACTTAGAATGTGATGTCATAGTGTCATACTCCTTAAATGTGATGTCACTGTATGAATCTTAGAACTTTTTTTTTAAAGACAAGGTATGTCATGCCTGCTTTGGGATGTAACATGATTAGCAATGATTATGTTATGTACGTGAAGGTAACTTCTATACAAATAATTTTTGGTTCTCGCCACTTAAGAGAGATCGTCTTTACAAACATCTTGATACCATTTGTATCCATTTAGAAATTAGAACACTTAAAACCGACACGTTTGTCATAAGTTTTCATGATACTCATCAATCATCATCATAATTAATAGTTTTAATGTTTTAAGTTTTAACACCATCTTTTAAAAATTGTAATACATGATACATACGGTACCGAGTACCGGAACGAATTACGTGATTTTAGGTATCATATCGCCTAAATCACGTGGTTTTAAATTTATGTGTAGTGATTTAAGTTGTCTTCAAAACCATAGTGTAAAAAAGCTGATGTTAAGGCATACTTGATTATATATTTCATATTTGAAATACTTTAAAAAAGTTGTTTTACTTTAAAATTTTCATTACCCTAAAACTTTTAAACATACATTATGAGCAATAGAATATGTTACAACAGGTGGTAACACATAACATGTCTCAAACAATCAAAGGGTAGAAATACAACAACCTCCTTCACAAATTTTTAATTTCCTCTAATACAAGTTACAATGAAGACAAATCATGATATTTAATTGGTCAATGGAAGAAAAAAAAAACGAAACTACTTAAGTATAAACTGCAGACAATTTTAGGGCCTGTTTGGTAGCCTCTTAATGAGGCTCTGAACTCTGAATGGTTCAACATTCAGACTGTTTGTTTCAACCTAAAAAAACCTCTGAATAAAATGGTTAAGAGCTGAATCATTCAGACTTGGTGCATGGCTGAATCATTCAGCACTTAATCATTCAGAGCCTCTTAACCATTCAGATCTCTTAATAATTTAGCACTTAATCAACCAAACAACCCCTAAGTATAACTAGCTGAATAATTTTTTCGTAAAAGAAAAAAACATGCACATAATGAGAGCATGGTGTTGGTTTTTTGTTAAGTTCCGTTTATAATCGTGTCAAAACAAAATATCAAGTCACGTGATTTACGTGATATGAGCATCATTGTTGGTGTGCACATCATATTTGACTGGTTTTATATTTTAGATGGAAAAACAAAAAAAGTAGTTGTGTTAACCCATAAAATTGAGAAAATAGCAAATCTATATATATATATAAAACAAAGGTGTTTTGCTGACGTGTCGCTCAATGGTGCCTCCAATCTCCCCTCTATATTGCCACGTGGCATCCTTATTAAGTGTTTTTAGTGTTTTTTAATTAGTTTGGTTTAATTAAAACCTAAAAAAACCCTAATTCCCGTGTTCTCATCCCAATCCGCCTCCTTTTCTCATAAGCATCTCAAAATCTTCTCTCTCTCACCCCTCTCTCTCTCTCTCTCTCGATCATTCTTTCTCTCTCTCTAGAACTAACCGATTGCTCCGATCTGTGGATTATACCAAACATATCTTTGATCGATTAACTCACTGATTGTGTAGGAATATTATTGATCGATTAACTCACTGATATTAATATGTGTTGTTGTGTTCATCGACAGTGAAACGAGCGAGGGATTCCAATCGCTGTATTTTGAAGTCTTCGCCTCTACACTCTCTCCAGATCTCTCATCCTAGAGAGATATCACATAACCTATTTAACCGGAATATCATCACCGTCGATTCAATCGAAGCAAATCGTTCACAGATCATCATATCATATCCACATCTGATACGCCGTCGTTTTGTTCTCTTCTGCCACCACCATGGCGGCTGCTAACGCTCCGATTACTATGAAAGAGGCACTCACGGTATATTATCACCAATGGTTGTCGTTGCCTATATATTATCTATGTTGGTATTATTATTATTATTATTATTATTATTATTATTATTATTATTATTATTATTATTAAGGAGATATAAGATTTATATAGGATTTTTTAATTACTGTATGTATCCTAAATGTGGATGTTGTTTGAGGGTTCCACTTGCATCATATTATGTTTGCCATAAATAATTACGATTTACAGTAGCGGTGTTGTAATTGGATAATGTATCTTCTCATCTTCTTTGGCTGTTGATTTTGTTTTAATTAAGGATGAAAAGTATTAGCAGTTGTGACATTAGCAGTAGACGTACGGTCATCGGATCCAGGCTCGGGGACCGGTTTAAAAGGAGTAGCAGAAGAGAGCATTCACTCCTCCTCATGACCTCCTTTTTCTTTGAGGTATATATTAATAACAAATCATGTTATTATTATTATTATTATTATTATTATTATTATTATTATTATTATTAACAATTAGCATCTGATTTCATGCTCATGTTGTTTGTGATTGAACTTTGCAATGATTCAAGTAGGTTTAAATTAACATATAGTTTCCACCACTTAAGGCTTATTCGTTTGGTTTCAGTTACTATTGGACTCGAATTTGATTGAGGTAAGACATTAGTTATGCCAACAACTGTGATTAGGTTCAGCACTGGAATTATGTGCTTTGAGTTAAATGTTATTCAGTTAATTGTCTCATAGGCATTATTTCAGTTGATTGCAAACTTGGAGAATGGGGATCTTTAAGAGATTCTCATTAGATTATACTTGAAAAGATATTAGGTCAGATAGAGAATAAGTGACAGGTTTCTTTATTATTGCAAATTAAGTGATTGTTTAGTTGATTAAGTTTTATATTAGGTTAGGTTTAAGGTTATAGGAGCGATTAGAATGCCATAAACATGCAGTGATTAAATGCGAGGGATTAGAGAGATATGATAAGTGTTTGAACTGTTGCAACTTAGTTTAGTGATTGTTTAGTTTATTAGGTTATAGGTGAGGGAGTATGGGAGTGGTTAGAATGCTATAAACATGCAATTATTGAATGTGAAAGATTAGAGAGATGAATCATGTGATAAGTTTTTGAACTGTTGCAACTTATTTAATTAAATGATTGTTTAGTCGATTAGGTTTTAGGTATTATTGCAACTTAAGTGATTGTTTAGTTGATTAGGTTTTATGTTAGGTTAGGTTTAAGGTTATATGAGCGATTAGAATGCCATAAACATGCATGTGATAAGTTTTTGAACTGTTGCAACTTATTTAATTAAGTGATTGTTTAGTCGATTAGGTTTTAGATTATTTAGATGATTACTGATGGTTTTAGGTTAGGGACATGCAGTGATTGAGAGATTTTGTGGTTAGTTAACTTGAGTCATTTGCAATACGTTATCACATAGTGAAATTTTTTAACTAAGATTGATTATGTTTAAGTTATTTACTCTTTTCGTGATTTGAGTTTTCTTCTTTTATTATTTTTTATTAAGTCATATTAAAATTTTCAACCCCGGGACCTTCCCGGGGTAATTTGCTAGTAACTTATATACAAAATCTTATTAAGGTCGATCACATACCTTTAAAAGCAAATTCCATCAACAAATACATAATCATTGATTTTAAACTTGTTATTGTATGATAAAACATCTTTTAGAAGTTTAATCGTCTTCATCGATATTGCATGTATGGCATGGGAAAATTTGCTATGTCAAAGTTCCTTTACTTATAAATACACGATGAAGTATTTAAATTAAGTTTTGACCTCTTCAATTGATAGAAGGTTGATCGTCTTCATCGATTATTCAAACTCATTAAAGGTCACTTGTTGCATTGTTATTTTTAGAGTTAATAGCCAAAATCGTCCTTAAGGTTTGGTCACTTTTGTCACATCAGTCCAAAGTCGAAACTTTTTACATCTAAGTCCTTCTGTTTTACTTTTTTTTGCCAAATTCATCCCTGACACTAACCCAGTTAAATATTGTCGTTAACTCTAAGGGTATTTTTGTCTTTTTGGCTGCCCCTTTTTAAAACCCTTTACCCCCCCCCCCCCCCACCCCACCCAACCCAACACACACACTCGCTCACTCACTCACCCCACTCTCTCTCTCCACCCACCTCCGTCGCTACCACCACCACTTTCGTTGCTCGTGGTTGTGTTAGATCCACGTTAATAGGTAGTTGGTGGTGGTTTAGGGGTGGTTTACATGTGAGAGTTTTAAGGTTGCAAACTTTGGTAAAAAATGGAGTCGGATCATCATAGTTCCAGTTATCAAGAACTAAAAATGGGTCGGATAGTACAAAATATTTGATTATTGGAGGTATGATGCGTGGAGTGGTGGTATTTAGGTGGTGATGAAAGGGAAAGAAAAAGGGAGAGGGTAAACAATTGTCACCATTGTTCTGGTGAACAAAAAGGTTAGGGGTAGACAAAGTGGTTTCAGTGTTCCAGAGATAAGACTATAGGGTGTGGCTCGGGAAAGAGATCGGGAACGCTGATGTGGAGGCTTCCCCGAAGGGGAACACCCCTTGCTTTGCCTTCGGTGAGCTCGGGGTGATCCTCCTGTTCTCCCCGTCCCACTTTCCAATGCATTTTTGAACGTTAACATTTGAGAGAGAGAAGGGTTTAAGAGAGAGAGAGAGAGAGAGAGGGGGGTGTTTAAGAGAGGGGGAGCGAGGTGTTTAGAGAGAGAGAGAGAAGCGGTGGAGCAGGAGACGACGACGGATCTGTTGCCGGAGACGACGACGGTGGAGATTTTATTGTCGGAGACGTTGGCGTTGGTGACCTTCGGTTGTCGGAGACGACCACACAGTGGTGAGTTTTGTTGAGTTGTGGTTTTGTTGCTTCTGTAACTTACACACACACACACACATATATATATATATATATATATATATATATAGTTTTAATTGATTTCTCTAAAATAAATATGTAATTAAATACATCAAATAAAATAATAAAAAAGGAAGGGGAACCGTTTCCCCTAGAAGGGGAAGGAGAAGGGGGAAGATGATGTGACGCTGATGTGGACAAGGGGAAGGAAAAGAGGAAGGGAACCATACCCCATAGTCTAAGAAATTTGAGAATAAATATAGTTCAATCAGTACATTCAACTTTAGAATCCATGTATTTGTTTATGTTTTCTATGATAATGTTTTTATTTGTGAGGTTATTATATTTGTTTTGTTAAAAGATGCCATGGTTTAGATGTTAAATGGTGATTTTAGGTTGTGGTGTGGTGATGGTTGATAGTGAAATGGTGATGGTAGTGGTGGTGGTTTGAACTAAGATGTAGGGGAGAGAGATAAACATTGATTTTTTTTTTAAATTTAAAGTTTAAAAAGGAAATAAAAAATTCAAAAAAATAAAGCATACAAAAAGTTCAAAATGCCCTTGATTTCCTAGGTAAAAAGTCAGAAATACCCCCCAACTTAACGTTAATATTTAACTGGGTTAGTGTCAGGGACGAATTTGGCAAAAAAAAAAAAAGTAAAACAGAAGGACTCAGATGTAAAAGGTTTCGACTTTGGATTGATGTGGCAAAAGTGACCAAACATCAGAGACGATTTTGGCTATTAACTCTTATTTTTATCTCTGATTTTTTTTCTTACATGGTTCAGTTCATTTAATCAATAAAAAACCAAGTTACATCTAGGTAATGGGTAAGCGAACAACAAGCTGCACCGCTGTCCCTTTTTGAACCGTGAAGCATGGTTGCAAAAGTCGCTAGGCGCCCCCTAGTCGGAGTCGGGAGTACTCGGGGAGTTGTCGGTCTAGTCGGAGAGTACTCGGGGAGTACTCGGCCTAGGCGTAGAGTAATCGGTACTCGGCAACCTACCTTGTAGCGATTACTCAGGGAATACTCGGCCTTCGAGACCTTGTTTTACAACAGAGCCGTGAAGCCTATTCTACTAAATAAAAACCCAGGTTTGGTTCATTGGGCTCTGCGAGTCACCGTGGATCACTTTATGCACCTGCTCCAAAAAGCGAACTGCCTCAGGGGTTAGGGATCCAAATGTGTTGGAGACAAACGGAATGAACACGAGTTGATTCTCTAAACATGTTGTCTCGTGCTTAGTAACCTTTCTAGCTTCCGCCTTTAAAACCGCCTGTCCCGGAACGAAGTTACTGTCTCGCAGTCCCACCAATGGGGACACCTTAGTGAGGTCGACGCACGCATGCTTACCCCCTGCCCAGCCAAACACAAAGACGTCTGCAGGACGCAGAGTAAATCTCCCCTCTCGCAGATCAGAAAGTGGCTTTGCCATTTTGAGTAGGGGTGAAATTTCTTTAGAGAAAAAAAGTGGAATAGAAGATACAAAACCAATTTGATAAAGAAACAAATAAACTCACTTAATGAAACTAATTTTAAAATGATAACTAAATGTAAGTATTACATTACGTCTTGACACATTAAAATTGGTTTACATCCCTTTGACGCACAAGAGTATAATTGGGCAAACTATATGGTAGCGTTTGGTATGATGGAATAGAAGAAGGAATGGAATGGACCATTACGAGGGAATGAAAAATAGTGTGTTTGGTTGGTCATAGGAATGGAATCACCCATTCCAAAAGGCATTCCATTCCCTCAAAACCATTCCATCCACCCCCCATGTTTTTTTTTCATTCCATCCCTCATTCACCCTTCATTAACAACATCATAAGCCACCACCCACCACCACCACCACCAACCATCATCGTCACCACCACCACCCACCACCATTGTCACCAACCACCACCATCATCACCACCCACCACCCACCACCACCACCAACCACCATCGTCACCACCCACCACCACCACCAACCACCATCGTCACCACCCACCACCACTACCACCCACTACCATCGTCACCACCCACCACCATCGTCACCACCCACCACCACCATCATCACCACCACCAACCACCAACCACCATCGTCACCACCCACCACTACCACCCACCACCATCGTCACCACCCACCACCACCCCCACCGCCACCACCACAAACATAGTCGCCTACCACCGATGCCACTATCACCCACTATCACCGCCACTAACCACCACTGCCACTCACCACCGATTTTATTCCTACGTCTTTTCCTGCCTATCCAACAACACAAAGTAATGTTTTGTTTCATTCCCACATGGCAACCAAACAAGACATGGAATGGTAATGATCCATTCCATTACCTTGTCCATTCCATTCCCTCGTCCCTTCCATTCCCCCATCCATTCCATTCCCCCATACCAAACAGACCCTATGTAACAACCCGGATCTAAGACCCAAAATTTTTCGTGACTAAAAATTAGAATGACGGAGAAATAATAAAAACTGATATTAAAATATAAGAATAACTATTATACGCAAGTACTGGTTACGAACTTGAACCCGAATAATTATTTAAAGTATTATTATCTGAAAAATACCCGTTACGCGACCGAACTGACACCCGATAACGAACCCGACCCTTCATCACCCGGGACACATGTCCCCACTAGAGGGGGGACACATGTCCCCTCCCTTTCTTGACAACTCATTGCACAAAACCATTTATAGTTAAACTAGATTTTATCCCGGGAGCGTCTCGGGGTTGGAAAATATAACAATTCTAATAATACTAATACTTCTCTTGATTAAGTATACTTATGTATCTTTATAAGAGTAAAATTCCAATGATAGCATGGCGAATGGGCTGAATTTCAACATCGTAGATAAGAACCTGGTTTAAAGAAAAACATGATTAATGAATAACCTGAACACTTTGTGTTTTTTTTCCCGTATAAACGAAACCCCACAAAAAATAGTCATTTTTTTCTCCATTTTTTATATAGCACTATGGTACTCGTTGGAAAGATAATAAAACGCTCATTAATTTGATGTAATTTTTTTCTTTAGAAAATCTCGTATATAAAAGATATTAACGTTTAAAAATTATGAGAGGAAACATAAGAAAAAAAAATTAAATTTGTTTTTAAATTATTTTTTCCTAAAATAACTTAATTTAATTTTAGTAGGTTAGGTTTTATATTATTATTTGTTTTTTTTTAATTTGCCACATGGCATGACACATGACACACTCAAGGAGGAGAATGCCTCCTTAAATGCCATGTCATTAAAATTGCTTTCTTTTATTATATATATAGATGGTTTTGTTAAAACCATTACCCAAACCCATTTATAAAAACCCCCCAAACAACCCATTTGTCTCCTGATAAAACTCTACAACACACACAACACACACATATAATCTGGAGTAGAGAGAAGCACAAGGAAGGGATCCGGCCGTCACATGAGGCGGAGCTCCGGCGAGTCACCCCTAGCCACTCGAACCCCTTCCCCTCTGATATTGTTTCCAACCAACATACACACACACCCACCTGGATCATATACAGCTCTAAGACAGAGAGAGAGAGCGACGGAAAGAAGACACAGAGGAGAGAGAGAGATGGAGGAAGAAACAGAGGAGAGAGAGAGCCGGAGAGAAGGCAGACGACGGTGGTGACGGCGGCGGCGGTGGATCTAGGGTTCCGATTAGGGATTTAATGATGACAAGGGTTGGAGCATCGGTAGGTCTGGATATGGATTCCGATCGAGGTTCAAGCGACCAGGTTTATACCCGTAACTCTGTTTCTTGTTCAGCAATTATTAATGCATCAACAGTGGTGGTTGCTGGATTTATCATGGTAGAGGCGGCGGTTGAGGCTAGGGTTTCAGGAGAGAACAGAGGCGGCGGACCTGATGGTGGTTCCATGGTCGGCAGATGAGAAGACAGCAGCGGCGGTGGCTCGATAAAGGGGTCCGACCTGATGGTGGTTTGTATGGTGGAGACGGAGAGGTCAGTGTTGGTGACCGGAAGTGATAAGGATAGGGGTGGTTGATGGTGATGATGACTGTTGACTACTGATTTATGGTTATAGTAGTAGTCTTGGGATTGATTATTGTTGTTAAGCTTCATTAGTTAAGGAAGGAGGATTTAGGGAATCTGATAGGACCAATGTTCGGTCAACAAAAGTCAACCTGGTCAACTGGTTGGTCAACTCAGTCAAGGCAGGTCAAACCCGTCCAACGAAGACCCGAGAGTTAGGTATAACAAACTCGAACTCATCTAATATTATACGTACCTTATATTTTGTATGTGCGTGTGGGACTTGACGAGCAAATGGTGAACCAAACTTCATAACGGATATATATATGTGTATAAGTGTTAACATAACCTTAATAAATTAAACTCTCAAGTTAGTTGAATAGGCGATGGATAACTTGCGGACAAGTCGGATAAGGATAATATAACCTAAGCATTTAAAATGAATACTTGGAACATAGGTTCACGGACATTTGGACTCGGACATTAAGATTAGCTACAAAAACATTAGATAAACATAGAATGTTGGAGGAATTGGACGCCTTAGACTATTTACGCCATTTGAACATGTGGAAAGATTGGACACGGACTTGGTTAGGCGAACACGTATTAAATGGAGGTTAGATATAAATATATACTGTATATTAAACAATATTAAATATTATCAACTCATAAGATTAATATGGACATTAGTTAGTAACATTGGACATAGATTAGAATATGCGACACTTAGAGCATGGACTCGACTAGAAGTAGACGTGAGACGTTAGATTATGAACTCGACGATTAAGATTCGGACATAACTATAGATACCATCACATGTAAGATATGTTACCTATTGACTTATATATTAAAACGGATATTAGTCGTAACCCTTGAACCACAAAAGTAAGATGCGACATTTGGGACTTAGAGTATAAGAATCGATTGGACACATGAGACTTCGGATACAAAGACATATAGAAACCATGTGCTCAAGCTCGTCCCCACGCGTAACCATTAATGGATAAAAACCAAACACTAATAATAATTGTCGATTTAGGATCCATCCGGGAAGAATACCGTACGAGATGTTGGATGCTTCAATTATTATAAACCATTCATGTACATTACTTCCAGGTGAGTTCGTGTACTTCCCCTTTTTGTTTTACTATTTTGGGGTGAACATATGCTTGTGTGTGTAAACTGTTTTGTGTGTAAACTTACTTGATGTGACAAGAGCTCCCAAAACCAGATGCACATTCATTAACCCAAGGGAGTTGGGCCACTTAATGTATGGGTAGTACTACTTGGGGAATCCCCCACGCACAGTGGATCCGGAAGCCCGGAAAACCCTCCACTGAGGTCTGCGGACCGTTGTGGCATATGTTATGCCGTAGGGAATCCATAAAGGGAGTAGATGGATTCCGTGTTAGGATTGAGGTGTGACTTGTACATCACTGTGTGTTTGAATTATGTAAACTTGTTTTCGAACTGTTAAACTGTTTTAGATTTATTTAACTACTTACACGGACTCACCAGCATAATTGCTGACCGAACTCTTTTAAGCATGTGTTCAGGTACTGCTTTGGGATAAACATGAAGACGAGGTATATTCTTGCTTGTGTTGATTAGAGATGGTTACGGTAGAAGATTCAAGCTGCAAGTATAGCGGTTTAGAGTATTTAGAGCTAAGCATGGATTGGGATATGGATCGACTAGCAGAACACACTTTATCAACTGCTTCGACGGCCGCCGCGACTCGTCCCTGCATAGCTAGAAGACTTTTAAATTGAGTTATGTATTTATATTTGGATTAGAATTTGTATTTTACACTTAAATATTAGTTATCGTTGCTTCCGTTGTGCAAGTCTGTTACCAATCTGTCATTTCGACCAGCCCCTACCGGGTCGGGTTGTTACACTATATACATGCAATCTTTTAATTGATTGACTTTGATAAATAAGTATTGAAGAAACACTAATATAATAATCGAGATATAAGAATATAAATAGAGATATGATTCTTATTAATGGCAGTTCGGACAATACAAGACTCAAATACAAGATCGTTACAGCGTTTCAACTACAATCTATCCTTCTTAGCTATAAGACGAGCTCTCAGAGAATTTCTCTGTCAAAGGTTGAATACCCTTTCTCCTAGAATGAAGAAAGGTATTTATAGGTGTGATACGCTTCGGAAAACGGGGGAAACTGAACCCACGATACGTTGGACCATTTGAGATTGTCAAAAGGGTTGGTCCAGTAGCTTATGAATTAAATCTGCCTGAGGAACTCAGTGGAGTACACAATGTATTCCATGTATCGAATCTGAAGAAGTGCCTGTCAGATTCGACATTAGCAGTACCACTGGAGGAGATCCAAGTGGACGAACAACTACGGTTTGTGGAAGAACCGGTGGAAATTCTTGAGCAGGGCGTCAAGAAACTCAGAAAAAGCACCATACCCATTGTGAAGGTGCGGTGGAATTCCCGTTTAGGACCGGAATATATGTGGGAACGCAGGGATCAAATGCGACAAAAATATCCACATCTCTTTACCGAACCTGAAATCGTACATAGATCAAACGCGGAACATAAAGCATCTCGTTCAAAGTGAATTTCGGGGCGAAATTCCTTTCAACTTGGGGATGATGTGACATCCGGGAACCAAGCATACTATTTTCTTAGCTGGCTTTATTGTTTACTTGCTGAATTTTGGGACGAAATTCTTTTCAACTTGGGGATGATGTGATATCCCGTAATTTCAGGTTAACACTTTAACTAGACTTTAGTTACTTATACCTACTTTTCATGTGATTCTGATTAACTAAGGTTAGTTAGGTTGAGTATACGTTGTACAGTTATAGGTTAATAACTGCATGAAATGGTAATTCGTAGAATTACCGGACTACGTACACAGGTAGGTAACCCGGAACGTTGGTGACTTGGTGAAATATGATTATTACAAACTTGCATGTTGATGTGATTATGTGAACTTATGTGAATATACGGATCGGTAACCGGGACGGGACGGGACGGACCGGGATCCAAATATGTATTACGAACGTTTATGTGCCTTTTTGAATATTAATGATTGGAATATTAATATTGTAAAGTGGTTAGGGTTATAGAATAAATAAAATAAAAATTCTGAATTTTTGTCCCTCCCGCGGAGCGTGGCAGGAAAGGTAATGTCCCCGCGGTCCACGAGGGGGTATAATTATCTGATTAAATTTTGCAACGCGCCGCGGAGCGCGGAAGGAATTGATATTCCTCTCGCGGTCCGCTACAGACAGAAATACGTGGAAAACAAGTTTTGGCCTCTTTAAAACAATTTTAACCCCATGCAACCTCATAACCACAACCCTAATCGCCCAAACCACCTGCTTTACGAAAAATACAACCCCTAGTACCTGCTAAGGCTTAAGAACACCATTCGGGAGGCTTGGAGAGCATTCGGTTGGTGATCTTGAAGTGCTTTCGGTATACTTTCAACTCTAGCATGTTTTAATCTCTTCTATTATGCTTTTGAACACCATAAAAATGTTTGTCCAGATCTGAAAAACTTATGAACATTAAAACTTGGTTTTTATAATGATTAAAAGGATTATGCATGTTAATAGTTGATGAACATTATGTGTTTTGAATGATTATGCATGTTATTGAGTTTGTAGACTTATCGGGTTTATGTATGATAGTATAAACATGAATATTGCTAGATTATGGTCAGATAATGTCTTATAGATGTTGTAGAATGTTTATTTGATGCTGGTTGATAATATGCAACTAGGGTTCTAGATAATCGAAGTTATTGCATGATTAAAAATCTGGACAGAACGCTTGTGTCAACTTGTAGGGTCTGTTATGTGGATTAAAAGTTATTGTTTTGATCTATTCTTTGCATGGCTGTAATGTACATGGTCTTAGCTTTTCGTAATGGGCAAAATCGTCCGATTTGGACTTCGTTTGATTAGTTTTTGGAATTTTATTTGATTAGAGGTCATATCAGATTTTCGGATTAGTAAATTGGGTCAACTTTAAATGGTCATAACTTGAGATTTACAAAGAATTAAGTTATGAAATTTTTATAGTAAGTCAACATTGGAAAAACTCGGCCTTTCCAAGTGGATTCATCCCGTTTGGACGAATACACAATTTTTGGGAATTTTCCTACTAACTGACCTGTTGTGAAAATTTTCTGGACATAGCTGTGTTGTACGAATTTTAATATTTTTTGTGTTTGGTTTTAATTCAAGAAAAAAATATGTGTTAACGAATGAATCCCAATGTATACTCAGTAAAAATTTGGGACTTCAATTCATTCGTTAGGTATTTTAAATAAATTATTTTTCACAGCGCACAATCTGCCCAGAAAACGCAGATTGTGTATGGAGTCTTTGTGTGACTACTTGGAGTCGTATATGGTATGTAACTGACATGAACTTGATTGGTCCACGTGTCATGTGATTGTCCTTTCTGTCCTTTTATGTACCTCATACCTGCAGGTGATCATGGAGCAGGGAATAATCGCCTCTGATTGGTTGTGTGTACTTTTCATTGTCACACGGCAGCTGTCATGTACGAGGTTACATGCGCAGGCTTCTAGAAATCCACATCAGTGCAGTATGCTGACGTGTGTGGAGATGTGGGGCCGTGCGCTTGCGTGGGTACATATCTCTTCAAGTCCCCCTAGTCTAGTGTTCTGTATGCGCAACGTGCAGGACACTGGACTTAGAGAAGAGAAAAGATTAGTTGCGGGGGTTATCTGTGCTCTTGTTTGGTTTTGTGCGCCTGATGCGCAGTGTTGTTGCAAGTGGGAATGTGGCGCACGTCAGTAATTAATGCTCACATCAAAACTGTCAGGGCGCATTGGCGAAAAGACAAGTTGGTAGCCGAAAAGTCTCTGACGGTTATACTGTGCCAGAGGCGTAGTGGGGCCTAGCTGTTGTTTCGTGCGACACTTTTTCTCTCTCTCTGACGTGTCACGTTTTGATTCGGTAGTCGTACCACACGATTGTAACCGTCAAAGAGACGTGGCATCTCCCTATTTGAACCCTCTTTTCACCTTCCTTTCTTCATACACTTTACTAAAATTTCAAAAATCCCTCTTCCAACATTTCTTCAAAAATTCCTCATTTCTGCCTTTAATTCTCCTTCTCATACTTAGAAAATTTATAAGTTTTATTAAATGGAGAACGTCGTTAATATTCCGAAGAAGAAACGTAGGAGTAGTAAGAAATCTGATGATGGCTCGAAGAGGGGTCCACCGCTTGTGGGTGAAGTGACAGCGGTGTGGACGAAGGATGAGTTTAGGAGGTTCCGTAAGGATTGTCGTTTTCCTTCCTCGTATGGTGATGAGTTTAGGAGGTTCCGTAAGGATTGTCGTTTAACAAACTCAAAATACCTAAAATACCTTATTAGGGCCACTGGCTGAAGATGAAGCCACAAAGGTTTGACCAGGCGGGGTTGAGTTTGTGTCAGGAGATTGAAGCTTTTGTTGAATTTAGGGTTTTGATTGATTAGGGTTTAAAAGGAAGAAGATGATTTAGATCAATTTGGGGGTGAAATCCTGACTTGAGGTGTTTTAAATAAGGTTGGGATTAAAAATATACAAATTGATAAAAATGCCTTCACTTAACAGACGAAATGACAAAATTGCCCTTATTTAACTAACTGAGACTAACGGTGTTAACGAGTTGGATGAAACGAGCAAATATTTGAAAACCTTTAGATCCATATGAAAAAAAAATAAACTTTTAAATGAAACTTACAAAAAATGTCAAACCTCAAAGATAAAAATTACATTTAACGCCAACGATTATTTACCGAAACCTTTAATTCAAAACACAACATTATTATTATTCTCTTAAACAATATAACCACCCAATCACATCAAGACACAAACTTTTTGACAACACAAACGTACTCTTCATCGCCTTTGCAACACATAACCCAATAGACCGACACTCTTCATCTCTTTTTCCCAACCCAATTAAGGGCTTTTTTTTTGTTGATCTGGGGTTTGTTTGTTGAAGATGGAGCCATCAGCCGTGGATAGGATAATCGAACGGTTGATCGAAGTCCGATCAAACAAGCCTGGGAAGTTGGTTCAGCTCTCAGAAGGTGAAATCAAGCAGCTTTGTGTTGCTTCTCGTGATATTTTTATGCAACAGCCTAATCTTCTTGAACTTGAAGCCCCCATCAAGATTTGTGGTATTTTTTTTTTTTTTTTTTTTTTTTTTTTTGTGATTTGGGTGTTTTTTATATTGGTTTTCTGTTATGAAGAATGTGTTATTTGGGAAGTTTTTGTTGAAAGAAATGGTGGGTTTGATGGTTTGTTTTGTGTTTTTGTGCAAAGTATGTGTTAAGTTTATGATGTGTTTTGATTGTTGGATTATAGAGTGGTTTCGTTAAGAGGCTACTTTTGAATCAATCAGTATTAAGAGTATTTGGTTTGTTAACAGGACATTGTTGAATCAGTTAGTTAGGCTCTTATCTATTAAGTTTCACAATGATGTTAGAATAAATTTTTTAACTCTTTATATTAATAGACGTGTTCACGTCCCTCAACCAGCCACTCCCGCACCGCATTCTTGACACACAACCACCGACTAGTCAGGCCGAACTAAGTTAAGTCTCTTACTGGTTTAGAGTCTCTTAAGGGGCTGTTTGGTTGATTAAGTGCTGAATCATTAAGATGGTCTGAATGGTTAAGAGACTCTGAATGGTTAAGAGCTGAATCATTCAGCATCCCTTATTAGCTTAATGATTCAGCACTTAATCATTCCATTCAGATGATGAAACAAACAGTCTGAATGCTTAATGATTCAGACCTGAATGATTAAGAGGCTGATTAAGAGGCTACCAAACAGTTAGCAGACTTTATGGCATAGAGGTTGCCAAAGTGCCAAACAACCCCTAAGATGTATATTGGGTATCAGTTGAAATGTTGTTAAGCGGTTGTATTGTGATGGCTTTTATAGTAATGTGGATCTGTTATTGTTTAGATTAGATATGTCATATGTGCTAAGTTTTTATGCTTCTTAGTGAGTTGTTACATGTCACTAGTTCTTATAACTTCATATGTATGTTCTTATCATTAAACGGAGCATTTTTGACTCGTTATGGGCTGGGTTTTATTACAAATGTGTCAAATGAAGAAGTCTGTTGAAAGGGGAATGGGCCTTTATGGTTGTGTTTTATCTCAAAATAGTCAAATTTAGAAGTTTATTGAAAGGGGAACGTGTCGTTATGGGGCGTGTTTTATCTCAAATTTAGAAGTAATAAAAGGGAACGCGTTGTTATGGGTCGTGTTTATCTCAAATTTAGAAGTAATAAAAGGGAATGTGCCATTACGGTTTGTGTTTTATGTCAAATCGGTCAAATTTGGAAGTTCATTAAAAGGGGAATGGGTCGTTATGGTTTGTGTTTTATCTCAAATTGGTCAAACTAAGAAGTCTATTAAACGGGTTGAAAGGCATTCAAAGTCTTTTTTAATGCATACAATCTTCTAACTTGTTTTTATCTACAAGTTCAGATTTTTGTTAAGGAAATACTATTGTTTTGTAATAATACCTAACACATTATTCGATTATTTGTATTCTTTATCTGAAGTTTCCTAACTTGCTCCTTTTCGAGTTGCATGAAAAATGACCCGTCACCCAACTTAGGCAACCCACTCATCTTTAGCAAAACTAGACCATCTTTCGTCGTTGCTTTGTGTTGCATGATGTCATTATAATGATTATTATATTCTAAATTTGCAAAGAAAACTGATATATATCTGTTGCTTCTTCTTGTTAGGCGACATTCATGGACAATATAGTGACTTATTAAGACTATTCGAATATGGCGGTTTTCCTCCTCAAGCCAATTATCTTTTCTTGGGAGATTATGTGGATCGAGGCAAGCAAAGTTTAGAAACAATTTGTCTACTTCTTGCTTACAAAATTAGGTACCCAGAAAACTTTTTTCTTCTAAGAGGAAACCATGAATGTGCATCCATAAATAGAATTTATGGATTTTACGATGAATGTAAAAGACGGTTTAATGTAAAGCTATGGAAAGCTTTTACTGACTGTTTTAACTGTCTACCCGTTGCTGCTCTTATTGATGACAAGATACTATGCATGCATGGAGGGTTATCACCCGATCTATCTGATTTGGATCAAATTAGAAATTTGCCCCGGCCCACTGCTATTCCTGATACGGGCCTTCTTTGTGATTTATTGTGGTCTGATCCTAGCAAAGATGTGAAAGGATGGGGGATGAATGATAGAGGGGTGTCATTTACTTTCGGGCCCGATAAGGTTTCAGAGTTTCTAACAAAGCACGATCTTGATCTTGTTTGCCGGGCTCACCAGGTTATAACCTATCTTTAAAATTTATTCGTTCTGTCTTACAGAGATTATGATATATGGGTCGATCTATTTGTTAGGGGTATGTGGAGGAGACCCTCTGGCTCCTGGTATCCATATTGGATACCGATCATCCCACCCCACAAGGGTTATGATCCCGGCAAAATATCTCAAAGCGCTGCCCACAAGATTCGAACTTGTCTCCTCTCATGCCCAACACTTATCATTGGTAGTGGGTACCACTAGGCTATAAGCACATTGGTCGATCTATTTGTTAAGTTGGTTGCTTTTTGATGTTTTGTTCAATCATTAACACGTTCGCTGGGTAGAAAGTCATCCGAAGTTTATATCAATGCTTAAAATCAATTTTAAATCTTTAGTAGATTATTATAAACGTAAACTGTTCTTTTTATAGTATAGACTTTTTTTTTAAATTTCAAGAATATGGATACAAGTTTTATCTACAAAAACGTTTAAAGGCTTTCTGTACACTCCAAAACGGAGAACAGATGGAACGTTTCTTTTTATTGCTTTTTGGTAATTTTAGTATGTTTTTTTAATCTTGTTCATTAAAACACTTGTTATGCTGCAGGTTGTGGAGGATGGTTATGAATTCTTTGCAGACAGACAACTTGTTACCATATTTTCAGCCCCAAATTATTGTGGTGAATTTGATAATGCTGGCGCAATGATGAGTGTCGATGAGAATTTAATGTGTTCGTTTCAAATCCTCAAGCCAGCTGAGAAGAAAAATAAGTTCATGACGTCTACAAAGATGTAATTCTTGCATTATTTCAGCTGCTTGTTTTCCTAAGGTTAGATCATTCTTACAAGATGAGTTATTCGCAAAATAAGAAATTTGTTGCGTTTGGCATTGCATTTTAAAAGCATTCATCTGATTTGTAGAATTTACCAAATACTCAGATCACTGATTATTTTATTTTGATTATTCGTTTTCGCTTGTTCCAATTTTCAAATACTTCTTGCCCTTTGCACAGATGACAGGTGCTGATTTTAGGGAAGAAAAAGTGGACATGCAACTCTTCTCATCTTGTGTTTTGTCGCGTATTCAAAGAAACAATGATGCTTCAGCTGGAGAAGAATGATTTCGCGATGATGACAATCATGGAAGTTGTGTTCTTTTAAGCTATTGCATCAAATATGTTTATAATCTATATTTAGCTTTGTGCTCAGGTTTAGAAGTTATAAGTTTAGACATTGGAATGGTTAATCCTTTGCAAAATTGCTATTAAAAACAACTGGTTTGTCCGCGAGATGTGTGAACTCAGGAATAAGTAAATCCTTTAATGGCTTGGTTCTCAACGTGCGTTTTACCTCACTTTCGGCATCCAGTCCTATCTTAACCAGGTCTTGTCTGATTTTGTATTCGTGCACACCCCTAAACTGAACATGATCCACAATAGTATTTCATTCATATAAAATTAATCAAAAGAATAAAGTTAAGTAGCTCACTCGTAAAGGTTTTGGGTGACGGTGAAAAGCGTTTAATCAGTAAACTTTTAAGGATCTCGTCAACACAGATTGCTAACCAATAATAAGATAAGGTAAAAGCAACTTGCGCGGAACATGTGGCGTTTGAAGGTATAAGTACAAACACCCTTGAAAGTTTCATACTTCAATAATGTTGTACGGTGTTTTGAGATAAATCGATAATGGTATTACATAAACAAATACACATGACCAAACTTAAAGATTACAATAACAATTCAAAACCAACAGAAACCAAACAACAGCTTCAGAAAACTGAGAGAGTAAAAAAAGACCATGCATGTGTTTGCATTTGCAGCCTTCAAGACTTCATTTTTTTATGTCAAGTATCTGTGGTGAGTGATTTTGTGTTGGATCCACGCTGACACCCTGCTTGTATATAAGACTGTATCGGTCTCAACAAAATGTTTGCAAAACTCATCTCTTCAGTATTTTCATGACATCACCAACCAAATGTAATGAACCCGTTACAAGAACCTGACAAAAGCTTGTCAGTCACATACATGTTTGGACTTAAATAGAGGTGGCAATATGAACCCATTTAAGGTCGAATTCAGTTATGTTTCTTTTATACAAAAAAGAAACGGGTATGATTGAGTACCTGCATTCGAACAGACTTATTTTGTTTTGCAGCATCTCTCAACCACTTGATAGCCAACGGAAGCGATGAAAACACCATGCTGTTTTCACAGGTTTTAACAATTGGTTCGCTATAATCTTTTCCCTCGACAGAAACCGGGTCACTGTTATTGGTATTCCCTGAGAATACTCATCATCATAATATGGCTAAATTACATTTTTATCCATTCACTGATTTTTTATACTGAAATATTTCAGTAAATAAGCGATTAAAGAATACCTCTTTCACCAAATGTGATATTCTCCCATACTCTTTGAAGTGTCAATTGCCATGACAGATCAGCTACAGGATCAGTTGATGATAAGGATGAGGTTGATCCAACTTTGGTGTAAAGGGACATGTTTGGTACAAATAGTGCCTTATTAAAGTTTACACCTGAAACGTCAATCATAATATTAGTATATACACACACATACGCATTATACGGACTGTAATTCCAAAATGGCATGATTTATGACAAAAATTTATTAATTACCATGACCACCGCATGTTTTCACCAGCCGAGGAAGAAGCAATTGTGGATCCCTCACTGACATACAATTGAACAATAATATCTGCATTTCAAATAAAGTTTCAGTAAATCCTCTAAAAGATGCTTCATTAAGTAAGAATAATCATGTACGACTGAAGAAATACATATACATGTTGTCTAACCTGTGTGGAGTTCTTGCTCGCGGTGTCACCATGGTTGAGCGGTACAATATCATTTGAAGTTTTTAGTTGTCTGTCATCTTCTTTGATGGCAATAGAAAACCAATTTGCACAAACTTCCATGCTTTCAGGACTATGGGCCCCGTCCAAATAAAACACAAGATCTCCCACACTTTCAATATCAAGTGACGGGTCAGGAATGATTTGGGCCCGTCCTTGTAATGTCGCTGTTGTTAGCCCTTTGATGAACTGCTGGGGCAGTGAATTCTGTATCCAAGCATAAAAATATGATTTTTTTTTTCTTTTCTTTGTTGTAGATCAGTTATTGGAATTACTTTTATGGTACTTACATTCTGGTCAATGGAATCGGGTTCTAGATGACCAGTGCTTTGGAGCCATGTGGAGCATAACTTGATGGCAAGCCCAGCATTTACATACTGGTGATCGCCTACAAGCCCAAGATTTAAACCGTTCAGCAATTTGCTATCTAATGGATATGCTACTTGAAGTGGCACCTGTAACACAAGAAGTTTCATACCATTAATTTTTTTTAATATAATTATTTAGGAAGTTGTGTGTGTTAAAAATAAACTTAAAGACGACTTTCAACTTGTTCAACTCATTCACCCTGTTCGTTATAGCTAATCTTTTTTTATTATTATTATTTTTTATTTTTAATAATCCGAATCGACCTTTAGATATGTGTTCAACACACAATGAAACAGACTAATTGTTAAAGATGAAGTGAATTACATCTAATTGTGAAGCCTTCTCCTTGAGCACTTCCATTGCTTCATCTGGTTGGGGCACAGTAAATGCAGGAACACCTTTCTGTATAAAAATATTAGCACAAAATTAAACATGGATATAAACAAAAATTATTAATAATATATAGGAAATACCTTAGAAAAACCACTGCAAAGGAAACAAAAACAGTAAACCAAACCAATTTCTATAAGAACAAATTATACATGGATATATAAACAAAAAGTAACGAAATTTAGAAAGCACCTTAAAGATGCCAGCCTTCTCACCAGCAATTGCTGCAAGTGTATCTCCTAAAATTCGACACATTTAAGATTCGTCTAATATTAACATTTGAGGATGACATTAAATTATGATTAATATATGAATATAAATACGTCAAAACTAACCTAGAATTTCTGTATGGTCATATCCGAGGGATGCAATACCACATACAACAGGTGTCTGAACCTGCAAACTCATGCATGAACTTTAGATCAATACCACATGTAAGTAACTATTTGAATTTACAATCTATAATAGTGCATACAAAAGATATTTGCATACCACATTTGTAGCATCAAACTTTCCACCTAAACCGACCTCCATGATAGCAACATCTACCTGTATCCAAAATACAATGTGTATCATTTACAGTTTTGTTTTGGTTAATGGGAAGTGGAGCATGTTAGATAAAACGGTAACGCACTTGCTCTGCTGCAAAAGTTTTGAAAGCAAGTAAAGCAAGAAAGCGGAATAAATTTGGCATTGGTATATCATCGGTGCACTTTTCCTGCATACATAAAACATAAACGATTAAGAGACAGCAAGTTCATCTAAACAAAAAAGTCAGCAAATGTGTCCGCAAATAGGTTGACTATGTTACTTTTATTGAGATCAATAGCAATATGATATAGATAACAATATTTATAAAGTGTTGAAAAGAAACGGATACAGGTATACATAAGTTAACAGTCTGAACAGAGTATGGCACAAATAATGAATAATAAAATAGGCAAATTACATTCAGAATGATTATGGATCAGAAATCATGCCTTCAGTCTATCCCAACACCACCAGAAGTAGGCCAAAAACTTCTCTTCACTTATATCCACACTGAATCATACAACAAAACGTAGAAATTAAACAATCTTCCACAGTGAAAACTTGAGATATCTTGATTGAATTTCTTTGCATATTTACAGGAATGGTTTTTAAAACGCATGTGACGGTCCGATGCATTTTGATCCCAAAAGCCGATGTGCAAAGCACGAAGCAAGGGCATCATGCACGTGAGGCGTTTGTTATCAAAAGAATACTAAAACAATGTTTATTGATTATATTTTAACTTGTCCACTTTAAACACTAAAATATAAGATATTCTCATCATCTCTGGTCAGATTTGTTCAAATATTGTTTAACTGCATTAGCTGCATCCCATTCGCATCAACTGCAGTGATGCAATCTCATCGCCGCATCATTTATGCACACATTACTAAATAACACATATGAACCATTTAAGTATAAATATGACAGTTGCAGAAAAACAAAAACTCACCCATCCAACCGAAACCTTTCCCGGACATCAATAAGGTGAGGAGACGTGAAAAGCCCAGTGCGAAAGCCACAATTACGCAGTATCGCCTCAGTAAACGTGCATGTTGATCCCTGTAATCAACCATTATATCACATTTACATGTATTACACAAATGTTAAACACTCTCATCTCTTAAGATTAATAATCAAACCAAACTACCAACACATTACCTTCCCTTTAGTCCCAGCCACATGAATAATCTTCATCTTCGAAATCGACTCCTCCAAATCCAAAATCTACAACAAAACATGTCACATTTATACAAAACCGTATTCAATTTTAAGGGAATGGTTCCGCTTCAAACCATGTTTTTTCAGTAAAAACTGTGAGAACCAAAGCAATATTTATAAATAACTCAGTTGGTGATAACAAATAACTCAGTACTATTTTAATTACAAATAACTCAGTACTATTTTAATTACTATTAAAATAGTACTGAGTTATTTGTTATCAGCACTTTGGTTCTCACAGTAAAACCGAGAGAATCAAAATGCTATCAATAAATGAGTTAGTACAAATATAATACTATTATAATAGTACTGAGTTATTTGTTATCATCACTTCGATTCTCACATTTTATTTTTACATAAAGTAAGGTTTGTATTTGACGCGACACCGCAATTTTAAAATTAAATCTAGAAAGTATACCTTAACGTAGTCGAACATGAGTTCGAATCGAAGGCCAGCATTGGTCTGATCTGCACGGCTTTTTTGAGTAATAAGAGATGAGAGAGCGTCCATTGCTTCATCGTAAGGTGATGCAACACTGCTAGCTTCAGTAGATCCGCATACGTCATCTTTTGCAAATGGTTTAATACACATGTTAACTACCAAATATTTGTTTGATTGGAAACAGAATAGGTGATGAAATGAACAAGTGTGAGATTAATAATAAGTTGAATTGATTGTATCGGTTAGTAATTGTGTTTCAATTTGTTTGGATTATTGTAATAGGTAACATTAAAACAACCGATTACAATGAAATGAAGTGGAGCCGTAACGGCAACGCTTTTTTTGTTGTTAATAATTGAAATTGAAGGAAACTAAGAGAGATAGTAAGAGAGAAAGAGAAGAGGAGAGAGTTTACCTTGTGCCATGGTTGATTAAGAAGAGTGGATTGGGGGAGGAAGGATGGTGAAGTGAGTGGATAGGTTGGTGTGTGTAAGACTATCCTTATTCACTCACGCCCAACCCAATCCAACCTTTTAATAAAAAACTAATGTTTCTCTCTTCAATCTACACAACCCATAACCCAATCTTAACACACATTCACAACCCAACCCAACTCAACCTAAAAATATTTTTTTTTAAAAGAACTCGGTTTTTAATAAAATTTATATCGGGATGTTCACAAAAAAAAAATTAAGAAATACAGTGTATTTAGTTTTTTTTAAACTTAAATATTATAAGTTATTTAAGTAATTAAGTTAGTGGTGGGTTTATTTGGTTGCAAACATGGTTGCCACCACAAACCGATTGGGGGTTTGTTTGCAAACATTTGATTTTTTTAATATTATTTCCACAAACAAACTTGAGTTTGTTCACCAATGTGGATGGTCTAAGGTGAAAGGTGATTGTTTGGGTTCGGAAGACACGTATGAAACGCAACTCACTTGTCCACTAGCAAAAAAAAAAAAAAAAACCACTAATGGTTTGAAATTTAAAGTGTTTGTGTTGCTACTTGCTATTGTGGGGGTCTAGTTAGGTTTGGGGTTAAGAATCATAAGAAGAGACGTGAGTCTCGTCATAGGATTTTAAACTAGCGATCAAGTCATGAGCGTGCTTGTAGAGTGTTGTGTTTAATGTTTGGTTGTTTAGGGTAACGTAAAATAGTAAGTGTATTTTGCTTACTTCTGCGGTCTGAAACATAGGTCTAACTCATCTAAGTAATAGTTTATTGCGTTTGTATAGTGCGCATTCATCGTGTAATGTTATCATGTTGGTGATGATGGTTGTCTAATGTCTGAAACTTAAACCTTGTCTGAAAGACACATCAAGTATTGCCATTTTCATAACCCATCTTCCAAAGGAGAAGTATTAGGATTTACACTCTGTTCCAGAGTTTCATTTAAGAGGGGAAGAGAAAGGATTGGGAAGGAAGTGGGGAAAAAATGTGTTCCAGAGTTTTTTGTAAGAGGGAAAGGGAGGGAATGAGAGGGATAATACAAAGGTTTTTTGGGTGATTTTCAATCTTTCCAATTTGGAAGGATCCGGAGAGAAAGGAAGAGGAGGGAGATCCTTTCTCTTCCCTCCTTAAGTCAATCTCTGGAACACAGTGTTAGTGTTGCACCATTCCTCCATGTGTTACCCTTTTTCGAACTTGATCAGGTCTAAAGTTTTCCCGTCACCGGTACTTTAAATTGGAGGTGGCAAATGTCATCAACTTACATTAGGGTTTAATGTTATCCGGATTTCAGATACATTGTTCTAACCGAAAAAACACAAAAGTAGTCATCTTCATTGGGTTTTATGCATCTATAATAACATTAGAGAAAACCTAATGTCTTTAGCTATGAAATACGTGACTCTGCGGTCACATGTGTACTTTTTTCTACATAGACTATGATTTCATTAGTGCCAACTTAATTGCACTTGATACGCATATCGTCGTCACATAGACTATGTTTTCATTAGTGCCAACTTAATTGCACTTGATACGCATACCGTCGTCACATATCAACTTTACACTAGTCACCAGCATATCATCTGGAAATGTCCCCTTGGGTGGTAGCTAACTGAAACTTCCAACATCTACAGGACTGAACTTAAATTACATATCACTTATTTTATTTGTGTATACATATTGAAATGAAGACCTAATACTTTAAGACATCAAACATATTTATGAGTTACTTGTACAAAAGCCGTGTATCACAAAAACCTTTATTTGCTATATAAAGGCATTAATCAAGTCGAATATAGAAGCGCCATTTAAACACAAATAAAAGAAAACATATTTAGAGAGAGGTTTTGTTAACCTCTAAAAGTTTTTTGGTTAGTCACTCTTTCAATAGTTTTTGGAATTAGCGTCTAAAAGTTTTTTATACCGTAAAAAAGCTAGAAAAACTAGCGTTCTTTAGAATTTTATAGCTTTATCGCACAAAAAAAATCCCATATTTCTACAAATAGAATTGTTCATGTCATATTTACTCTGTTGATCTTTTGCATCAGTGAGATTTTGGTGGGATAGATTTTTAACATTAAAACACAGCCAAACAAATTTTACAAATATTGTTTTGTATATAAAAAAACGTATTGGTGGTGTGATTGAACTACTCTTCAAGGTCTTATAAATATTGGGAAGCTTTTAAACAAGATCGTCTGGGTGGTGTAGTCGGTTATCACGCTAGTCTCACACACTAGAGGTCCCCGGTTCGAACCCGGGCTCAGACATATGTTTTTACTTATCGATTTTTTTACTTATTAATCATAACTAGATTATACCCCAGGAACGTCCCGGGGTTGAGAAATCTAATATAACATATTAATTTTATATATGAAATAAAATGATTCGTTTTATAGTTATATGCAATAAAGCTTCGGGTAGCAGCTAACCTAAAACAATTAAAAATGTATCTCCAATGTTAATGGCTAACCTTAAACAGTGTATAACTCTAATATTAATATCTAAACTAAAACAATGTATAACTCCAATGTTAACGCATGTTGAAAATAGAATTCATATTTACTAATTTGAACATAATTAGTGACTTGCCTATGTATGATTAATGATTTACCTTAACACTTTGTGTTTTTTTTCCTGTATGAACAAAACCCCACAAAAAATAGTCGTTTTTTTCTCCGTTTTTTATATAGCACTATGGTACTCGTTGGAAAGATAATAAAACGCTTGTTAATTTGGTGTAATTTTTTTTTCTTTACAAATTCTCGTATATAAAACATATTAATGTTTAAAAATTTATGGGAGGAAACATAAGAGAGAAAAATTCAATTTTATTTTTAATTTTTTTTCCTAAAATATCTCAATGTCACATGGGATGACACATGACACATTCAAGGAGGAGAATGACTCTTTGAGTGTCATGTCATTAAAATGGCTTTGGTTGTATCTCTAATGTTAACGCGTAACCTTAAACAATATATAACTCTAATTAATATCTAAACTAAAACAATGTATAACTCCAATGTTAACACATGTTGAAAATATAATTCATATTTACTAATTTGAACATAATTAGTGACTTGCCTATATATGATTAATGGATAACCTGAACACTTTGTGTTTTTTTCCTGTATGAACAAAACCCCACAAAAATAGTCCTTTTTTTCTCCATTTTTTATATAGCACTATGGTACTCGTTGGAAAGATAATAAAACGCTCGTTAATTTGGTGTAATTTTTTTCTTTAAACAATCTCGTATATAAAAAATATTAACGTTTAAAAATTATGGGAGGAAACATTAGTGAGAAAAATCCAATTTGATTTTTAAAATATTTTTTCCTAAAATATCTCAATGCCACATGGGATGACACATGGCACATTTAAAGAGGAGAATGCCTCTTTGAATGCCATGTCATTAAAATTGCTTTCTTTTATTATATATATAGATTTGAAGTCATCCTCACGTTAATATTAGCCGAATCTTAAAGGATACATTTGATGTCTTAAAAATTGGATTATTGGATTTAAAAAATGTCCCATATCATCAATTGGCCTCCTTCGGTCCCAACCCAACAAAATATGTGCTAGCGATCCTAACCTTTAACATATATACCAACACACTATGACTAAAGGAATACTAACATATTATATAAATCGATTAGATTTGTTTTAGTCAGTCCGTTTGTAACCAACATGTTAAAATGTGAGAGCGCTACCACACATTGTGTTCTTTAGTTGGCACTAGTAATGGCCATTTCCTGTTAGTTTAGATTATTCAAATCCAATACTCCTTTTAAGTTTTAACTTGCATACATAAACTTTTCAAGCTTGTTTTGGTTTAAACTTATGCCCGATGTGTTTATAGATTTTAACTCTGAGAAACTTAATAACTCTACTTTTGAAACCAAAACGTGGTTAATATTTTGAAAACATGTAAGTGTGGTTTTTACACTAGTTTTTGCATCCCCTTCTAAGTCGGTTGAAGTTGAATATCATCTTTAAGCTTGCTTTCTGATAAAAATTCTCCTTACAGTGATGCCCCGTCCGTTTCTTCGAAGATATCGTGATAATTCCACTCTCTAACTTTTGTTTTGGCATTTCCTACACCCACTCGCGATCAGGTTTACACCGCACACCAATTTTTTCCTACACCACAAATACCAATATTTGTAAATCATGTCTGTGACCCGTTAGCCAATCTGGGCAGCCCGTTTTTCCAGGCTTAAGAAAATTCGATGTTGATCAAGTGTACCATGGTTGAACCAATAGTTTCCCTCTTTATGACAAAAGTATGTAAGCTTAAAGTTATTTGATACGATATATATGATGTAAATATTTTGAGTTCTTGAAATTGAAAACAAAACTTAGAAATAAATGCAGTGACCCTGTCGATAGTGTTATCCAAGTACTCGTCTGCCTTTTTACTAAGCCAATCTTCAAGCAAAGCGTAAGGTTCACAATCTATAAACCCTCGCTTGTTCTTATGCACCCAAACCCGCCCACTATCATCATCCTGCATTTCATAAACAAATGTTGCCCCAACCTTTTAACAATAACAAACAATGTTTTATCAAAGAAACATACCATCACAATTGGTCACATCAATGACTCCAACAATCCCATGACTCTTTTCGCCATAATGTATCATGCTCCCAACTCTTTTGTAAGCCTGTAAGAAGCAGTAACGATTTAAAACAGGCATTATTACATTAACGAAAAAATCCAAAAAAAAGGATACAGAAATTAACATAAAATGATATAAACTTGCCTTAACCAACCGGCCATGCCAATATAAAAAAATTCCACAATTACCCTGCTCCAGGTTAACTAGAGTGTCCAAGAATGAGCTGAACTGGTTTCCAAAACAAAACCATTTTCTATGCTGGTCTTGTGTAAAATTTTTGCTAAAGGCCCGCTTTTAACCTGTTACAAGTTAAGTTGTATGTATCAAGCTCGGTTCAAAAACATTTGCCTGATGCGTGAGCAATGCTATTAGAAAAGTGCCCCAGGACCTTTAGGCAGAGCCGCATCACATATTGGTCAAGATTTGGGGTATGGACTATGTAGTAGGATGGTAAGTAAAAACAACCAAAGGGGTGAAGATATTATGCAAGGTTTACTTGATAAAAAGGCTAATATGTAAAATTAAATGAGACAAATGCAACTTCTGGTTGCACATAGAGGAACGTCTTGCGTACGTAAAGCTCTCGCTTTGCCCCTTGGCTTTTGTAAACTTTGGAGCACCTCACGCTTTTTTAAACCAAGTCATCAAGTGATCATATAACTCATGAAAAAAGAAATTGACAAGTGTAATTTTCATACCAATGACCCTTGGTCTTTTATTTTCATCCTTGGATCTAAAAGATGACTTCTAAATAGGTTCTGAGTGAATAGTCTAATGAAACCTGAAAAGCATGATAATAAAGAATCATATAGACCTTAAATAGATATAAATTTAAAAAAAAAATATAATGATTCATACCCACCGGTTTAGTCATCTGGTCTGGGCCTACGTGAACGAATATAAATGTCACCTTGATAAGAAAGAACTACTTCCATGCATCCAGTTGACCCATTCAAGAGAATATGTAGACCCCCATTCATCCAAATTCCATATGTATATTTGTGTCCCAGTACCTTGCCTATTAAACAAACCTGCTTTTTCACCAATAAAGTATTCATTGAATGGCGAAAATTCCGTTATAGCTTTCAAGTTGTTGTTTGATGAAGTTTCAGTCTGGACATTGGTATCAACTTCCAGAAATTGTCCTTTACGAGAATATGTTACAATCGGGATCTCAATATTCTGTAGCAACAAGGAAGGTGAAACATGACATCAATACGAATCTTTTGAGAAGAACATTATTTATAATAATAATAATGTATGTAAATGCAATTATGATAATAATCAAGCATTAAAAAAGAAAAGGAAGGTAATTTATGAATAATTATATATAATATTTGACATATTGTTTTACTTTACTGCATGCAAACAAAGATTTTAGAGCTACAAAGCTTTTTATTAAAACTATCTAGGAGATTCTAGGCGTTTTAGCGAGTGTATGGAATCGCATTTTCAATGCAGCATTTCTAAAAGCAGGTCCTAGCAAGCTGATCAAATACGCTTACCTTAAAACGCAATCACAAACACCCTAATAATACATCTTAGGTGACTTTCAAGCCATTTGACATGTTACATATATGACCCAAATCAGCCGATTTTCTGGTTAATGAATCAAAATTGTTGCCGTTTGACTTTCAAATTAGGTATGATTAACATCCATGCCCCAACTTGAGCGTTGTTGCCATAGTGGTATACAATTGCCCAAGTAATTATACAACTGCGTACAGTTATCAATAGTTATTAAAAGTAAAGGCTATTAGAGTGCCAAAGTTAGGAAATTGCATTCAACTGTGTTCCTAGTATAGTATTGTCAAATAAAAATGTGCAATAAAAGGCAATAAGAAACATTACAAAAGTCTTGCTACAAAAGTCAACCATTATGGTTCATTCATATGTAAATTTTAGCATTTATCTAGAAGAATGCAGCAAAATAAAAAGAGCATATATATAATAAATGGAATTGCATAACATGCATGTAACAAATAAGTAAGTAGGATAAAGCAAAAGAATGTTGCAAAGAAGATGCAAGAGTGAGTTTATGCAATAGCACTTTACCGTACAAAACATGTCATACCTCCAAATTAATATAATTGACAAACTCATTAACAAGATGAAACTTGCATATGAATTATACAAGAAAACCAAGAAGGAAAATACCTTAAATCCAACACCATATCTTCCTTGTATTGGGATCATTGGCGTTATGCTCCTTGCGACGAAATAACATCATTTTCATAATCTCCTCATGGTTCATCCCGTGACCATCATCTAAAATTGCCAGCATTGGTATCTCCTTACCAACAATGCTCCAGTATATCACGTCAATTGAGTTTCTTGTAACAAATATGTGAATAAAGTAATGATAGGCAATTAGGCATACAGAAAAACATAGATATTCAGGAAATAGGAGTACATTGTTGCTTTGGCGTCTCTTGAATTGTCTACAAATTCAACAATAGCACCGAAAATCCCTTCAGAATGGCTTTGATCAAGGGTTTTCAAATAACTAGGATGGGCGCATACATAGTTCTTGCTTGGACCGGTTAAAGTTATTGCACTATTTTCAGATCTGCTACAGGTTTCACCCATGCGACTATCTTCAAAATCCTTTTTAAGATGTTCTACTTGAGTTCCATCATTTTCGTTTTTAATATCTGACCAGACACAAAGCAACAAAATGATTCTCTTCCACTTCGACATCATGAACCTGTTAGAAAACTTACATTGATGATCGCCTCTTGTACATGAAGCTCGCGTGTTTCCGAGTCTCTGTACTAGCTGCAATAACTATAGCAGAAAAAACGAAATCATAGAAGTGAACCGGGCTTGTGTTTGACACAATTCCCTTAAACAGATTTTTCGTCTGTTCCCAGGGTACACCGGTTCGAAACAGTGGTGGTGCACTGCCGGACTATCCCACTTGCCTGAAAAGAAACCGGAACAAGGCTGCTTCTAAAGACATTGTAGCTGCAGCAATCGATCATATGTTTTTGTTTTCGTGCGTGAGCATGGTTACAAGCGCATGTATCTGTCTTCTATTTGCTACACACCCACTGCTGGTCTTATAGAACTTGTAAAAGGTCTAGACATGAAACTGTTGCTGCAATAATTATGTTAATCAATTCGAGATTAATACCAATTAAACTCGTTTATTTCTCTATTAAGCATAATTAATTGCAGTTGAAGACTAACAGTCTTCTTCTGGAAGCTCTTTTAGTTACATATTAAAAACTAAATGGGTAGCAAAAACCGTGTCGCGCGGACCCGGGTTTTTCGAGCTGCATTCGTGTCCGCAGATGCAGGCGTCGCGTTGGTTCAAGAATTTTTCCCGAACCAGAACCCAATTTTGCACCCCCCCTGCGCGCGCGGGTAGGTGCCAGTGTATAAAGTAACTTAACATTTTACTTCCTTCCATTTGGTTTCTCCTTATAAACCCATCACAATTTCATCTCCCAACCAATGTGGGACAAACCAAACTCACATTCACACAAAATTTCCAACAATCCCCCACATGAATGGGAGTTGCTTACAGAAAACAACCTCATTCCGATTAAATTTCAACAGTTGAGTTTTGCATACGATAGGTAGGTGTGACCCTTTGAACCTTCGCTTATGAAACGCACTTAGCCCACTGGCTCTGAGTAGAACACGATGTCTTTGAACTAGTCTGCCGTTTGTGTGGACGACAATACGCTTCACACAAGACTGCCCAAAATATAAAAAAAAACATAAACAGACCAACTGTTATGGTCTGTTTAGTAAACCCCAAATTAAATAGTCGATCAATTGTTAAAAAGAAAAACTGTATTACGTAACGTTTGTTCCTTTCACGATACTAGTTAATAATACTGATCAATGTGCCCACATGTAACCTTAAAATTCGACCCATAAAGGCTCGTGTGAGTAATAGAATGAGACAAATAAACCATCACTCACACATACATACCTACTGTAACATCACGTAATTTTTCCCCCAAATTTCGAATTAATAAAATCACTACTTTACCCATCTTATACCTCTTTTGTACAATTTTTATATTATTTCAAAGCATTCTTATATATTTTGAATATTTTAAAGTTGGTATAAATTCAAACAAATAAAAAATTTCCCCAATAAACTATTTATTATAGCTTTTTTAGTTATTTTATTTATTTGTTTATTTATAATAATAATAATATTTCTTATTTATTTAAAAAAAGGGGGATGAAAACTTCATTTTTTATAAATCTAAACTAAACAAAACCACCTTAAACCATAACCAAAACAACCCAACCCAAATCCCTTGTGAAAACCCTGAGCCCAACAGCTAATACCCAGCCTAAAACAGAAAGCCCAGACCCCAGATCCACCTTCTCCACCCGCCTAACCCACTCGGAGCCCCAAACCCTACCCGTTTTAACTATCCCACTTATTTAGTTTATATAAGATTAAATAAACACTCGGTAGTTTTTCTTTTAAAACACTAAAACCCTAAATTCCCAATTAATCCTAGAAACCCTAAGTGCTTAATCCTAGATAATTTAGACTCTAAATTCTTTACCCTTAATACTGTCTATTCCATTTAGGTTAATCCTTCGGGAATCTTGCACTTATATCTACAACTTCGTGTAAGCTTGCGTATTTGCCAAGTGAGTTTACATAGCCCCTTTTACTGTTTTACATTTTTGGGGTGAAACATGTTTAAACATTTTGGATACAATAGCAATTACTAATTCTCATTATGTTGAAACTTGTTGATTCATTTTGACTTGTAACAAAAAGACACAGTACAATCATTAACATTGATCAAGCCGCCTGCTTAGATTATAGCGCTATAGGTCTGACAAACCAACCCCCAGCATAAATTCAGGGATGATCGAAAAACAGTTACACTTTTACTAACTTGCGAGTTAGGTCTCAGTTGACCCAAGGTTTGATTGTACAAAAGATGCATTGTTACATGTCGAACTCACACTCTTACATTACTCATTGCTATATCTCAATTGTGATTGCTATACAAATTAGTGTGTTTTATTACTTGCAAAACCTATGTATTCTCACCAACTATTTATAGTTGACCCCCCATCTTTCCAACTCAACATGATTAAGGTTTTACTTGCTATTGGAAATTGTACAAGTCTTGGAACACATAAGAGCTTTGGACCTTGTTTATATGAATCAAGTTTATGTAATCATTATTTGTATGGCAAATTGTAAACCGTTTAATAATATTCAACTTTCATTTAGTACCATGAGCTATTGAACAATCATTACTACGTGGCACCTCGATGTTTCCGCCGTCAGTTAGGGTGTTACAGATTGGTATCAGAGCCATGGTTATAAGGAATTGTGTTATTAGAAAAATAATCTAGTCTATAACCTTAGGATTTAACCAGTACTTGCTTCTCTTGCTTGCAATTTTATCTGCTTCTATTATCTACCCTACTCCTTACCCCTACAAGTTGTCTACTCTTATTCACTTGCTGTAATGCTGGCCTATCCTAGATTACTAGGACAAACTTCTTCGACTCATAATCTCATCAAAGTCTAGGATTCTAATAATGAACACGTACAATCTGGAAGGGTGAACGCCTGTATTATGTGTTTTCTATCTAAGGCCTGGCATTTTGCATAATCCCAATCAGACGAGGGACCCGTATGCCTACCTGGGAATTCTCGGGATGAGTGTTCACTTATTGGCTAAAGCATGTCTTCACGAATATTATTGGAATCTAATGACTTTGATAAGTTAGCGTTTTTGTTTATTCGTTTTAATTAATGAATAAATGATTACACTCACTGTCATTAAAACCTAAGCTTTAAATCTCAAAATTTTACAGTTTAAATCCATTCCATTATTTGCATAATCTACTTAGCAACCTAAATTTCAAGATCATATGTGGGTTTCGCATTCACACTTCATCTTACAATCTTAGCCGCATGTTTGATTATTTTGAACACCATACCCAAATTATATGTTTTATGTTTGCCCCTTTTCAACATGTTACATATTTTTAAAACCCAACATAAACTGCAACCCCATAACCTGAGTGTACCCTAGCACAAAACTAAAGCTTTCTAAACTTGTCAAATTTTCAACACTTAGAAACTTCACAAACTACAAAAAAAATATATTTTTGTCAAAAGATGTCCTCAAACTTAATTTCTAAAGCAAATGTTTATTTATTGGCGTAACAAAGGATTTTTGATATAATGTTTTAATCTATTAAAAATCACTTAATACAACCTTGATCTTCAAAACTCAATGTCGTATATCCTGAGCTAAGCTTACTTAGTTTGCACTAACGACTTTTGCTTTATGTACAAAACCAATTTTTAAAATAAAATCTCTCCATCCACAGGAACAAAATTTAGTTTCCAAAGTTTCCATTGACACCTGCTTATTTCCAACTTGTTCGAACTTTTACAATTCTTGGCATTTGCCACAATCATGTTTTCTCATATGCTTGATTCTAACCTTTGATTCAAGCCTCACGATTCACTCTGCTATGTAATTTCCTTACTACTTGTGTCCCTTTGAAAACCTATAAAATAAACCCTTTATTAACTAGCATCACATTCACCATCTTTCATGACCTTGATGTTACTTCGAGTTCTTCATCATCCTCTCAAGAACTAAATTCATGTCTTTCGCCTTCTTAAACATGAACTTGGCCTCCATGATAACCAAACTTTTGAAAACTTGATTGTTTGATGCATAAAACTTGATTCTTAGTGATACATGAGTATTTGATTATCTACTATAGTCTATATATATTTGAACATTTGATTATTCATGATACTTGAAAACATGGATAGCTGAATATGAGCTAATTGCTATATTCACACCTAGACCCATTAACCATGTCTAGGGCAATACAATTACAACTCGCATGTTATACTTGATACTTGTTGCATTCACAAACTTGCTTACATATATGTATTACCAATTTGCAACTTACGAGCTACGAAACGATTTTTACATTTAATCAACAACTGGTAGAGGATGAAGTACTTGCTCAACAGTTGGTAGAGTTTCTAATAACCTGCTTAACGATTGGTAGAGGTCATCATGCCTACTCAACAGTCGGTAGAGGTTTTAATAACCTGCTCAACGACTGGTAGAGGCCATCGTACCTGCTCAACAATCGGTAGAGGTTCCTAATCTCCGACTGGTAGAGATCTTCTTGCCTGCTCAAATAACTTCGGGACGAAGTTTCCAAAAGTAGGGGAGACTGTAACATCATGTAATTTTTTTCCCGAATTTCGAATTAATAAAATCACTACTTTACCCATCTTATACCTCTTTTGTACAATTTTTATATTATTTCAAAGCATTCTTATATATTTCGAATATTTTAAAGTTGGTATAAATTCAAACAAATACAAAATTTCCTCAATAAACTACTTATTTTAGCTTTTTTATTTATTTAAAAAAAGGGAGGGGGATGAAAATTTCATTGTTATAAATCTAAACTAAACAAAACCACCTTAAACCATAACCAAAACAACCAAACCCAAATCCCTTGTGAAAATCCTGAGAGCAACAGCTAATACCTGGCCCAAAACAAAAAGTCCAGACCCCAGATCCACCTTCTCCACCCGCCTTACCCACTCGGAGCCGCAAACCCGACCCGTTTTAACTATCCCACTTATTTATTTTATATAAGATTAAATAAACATTCGTAGTTTTTCTTTTAAAACACTAAAACCCTAAATTCTCAATTAATCCTAGAAATCCTAAGTGCTTAATCCTAGATAATTTAGACTCTAAATTCTTTACCCTTACTATTGTCTATTCCATTTGGGTTAATCCTTTGGGATTCTTGCACTTATATCTACAACTTTGTGTAAGCTTGCATATTTGCCAAGTGAGTTTACATAGCCTCTTTTACTGTTTTACATTTTTGGGGTGAAACATGTTTAAACATTTTGGATACGATAGCAATTACTAATTCTCATTATGTTGAAACTTGTTGATTCATTTTGACTTGTAACAAAAAGACATAGTACAATCATTAACATTGATCAAGCCGCATGTTTAGATTATAGCGCTATAGATCTGACAAACCCACCCCCCTCCGCATAAATTCAGGGATGATTGAAAACAGTTACACTTTTACTAACTTGCGAGTTAGGTCTCAGTCGACACAAGGGTTTGATTGTACAAAAGACGCATTGTTACATGTCTAACTCATACTCTTACATTACTCATTGCTATATCTCAATTGTGATTGCTATACAAATTACTGTGTTTTATTACTTGCAAAACCTATGTATTCTCACCAACTATTTATAGTTGCCCCCCCCCCATCTTTCCAACTCAACATGTTTCAGGTTTTACTTGCTATTGGAAATTGTACAAGTCTTGGAACACATAAGAGCTTTGGACCTAGTTTATATGAATCAAGTTTATGTAATCATTATTTGTATGACAAATTGTAAAACCGTTTAATAATATTCAACTTTCATTTAGTACCATGAGCTATTCAACATTCATTACTACGTGGCACCTCGATGTTTCCGCCATCGGTTGGGGTGTTACACCTACGGCCATGTATACACACGTATATGATTAGGCTTTAATAAACTAATGTTGTATATGGACATATGTGTGTACATCGACACACAAGACACACACAAAGTCTATACATACATATATATGGATATACACACACAAACATATGTTTGGAAATTGACTAACAATCATCTACACACACACAAGTGATCGTACACAGACATGTCCACACATCTCTGAAACTCACACCATAACACCCTATTTCCCAAGATTTACACCAAAATGGCAACAATGTCACTATACAAACCATTTCACCATGTTTGAACAACCAAAACTAGCTTCCTTTCCTTCCCAAGAAATCGGCCAAGTCAACCCCTACACAAACAACCATGGAACACACCATGTCATGCTCACAAACACCTCGAATACTTCCCAATTTGGCAAGCCACTTTATTTTCACTAAGATCCATGATGCTTAACTTCCAAAAGCCTTCCATGCCCATTGCCTAGGTCAATTTGCGGCCCATATGTTCCCAAGGAAGTCAAGTGTTATGTTTTTGGACTCACTACTAACCTACATTACCAACACACTCCACACACATACATACACATACATATGTTCACCTTTCATGTCCTACCAAGCCACTAGACTAGAGACTTTATACAAACATAGAAACAACATAAAACACTTGCCATTCCAAAGCTTGTTGACTTGCCACAATTCGTTTGCCCATTACCCATGTAGATCGGCCCAAGCACACCCTACACAAGCCAACAAGGAGCCAAGGTCAACTAGTTACACTAATATAGACACTAGTGCTTTTCACACCATGAAAATTAGATGCTGACTTACCAAAATTGTAAACCAATCACCCATGGTCTCTATATCTTTCTCACGGCTATATATAGGGAACAAGGGGTCAAAAGAATCACACCATATCATGTTCAAAACTCACTAACACTTGAAAACTCTTCCTTTCCCTTAGAGACCCTTCGTCCAAGAACAAGCAGCCCCAAAAGGGCCTTAGTTGACTGAATTCCATCACCATTTGAGAGCCATAAGTCACCAACAAGCATCTAGGAGTCACATTGTGGAAGGAACTATTCTATTTTTCTTTGTTTTCTCTCGGCTATATACAAGGTAAACAAACCGAAACCGTGTCTCTTTTTTCACAGTATTTCAACCACATACATAGTTCAGCCGAACCCCTCACACACGAATACGACACCCTACACCATTTATGTTAGATAAAACCAACTAAAACACTCAAGTTTTGTGTTAAAAGTTCAATGTAAAAGCTTATGTATACACACACATACGTACATGAATGTATACACCCTAGGACAAGTATACGGACATACACATACACACACATATAGACAAGAGTGTATGCATGTATGTATGGGGTCAAGACTCGGCCCAAGCTAAGGAATTTATACTCAAAGCTATAACATAGACCATTGATAGTTTTATAAACATGTGTTAAAGTCACCAAAAACATGTGTTAATAAGCTTTAACACAAGAGTTCTTTTGGAAACCCATGTTAAGCTCTAAAAACATGTATGTTAACAAGGAAAAATACATAGATGTGTCATTTTTATACAAAACACTACCGAAATGTATGTCCATGTCATACTTTTAAATACACATGTCCGATACTTAAGTATCACATGATAACATTAAGTAAGTCAAGACGTTGGTTTTACCATGAAAGATTAATCATAGCCACAATAACGACAAAAACGAATATTTCCCAACACATACAGAGTGTGACATATATGGATAGTGATACAGAAACACACAGTCCATAGGTGTGCCAGTCGGGTGAACAAATGCATGGTAGATAGGAGAAACCATTGACTTAAGTTGCCTTTAATTGAATATAGGGCATCCCAGACCAGACAGTTCCACGTCAGATTCAGTCCAGTCTAGCATTCAAACATCAGGTGAGTTATACACGACCCCTTTTCACTGTTTTACATTTTCGGGGGGGGGGGGGGGGCATGCGTACAGTTTCAGTTACATTTATGACTATTATGTGAACATGAGACATTAAGGTTCAGGATCCATTAAGCCCTCGCGTCATACATCACACCTTAACTATTAGCTATGGGCTTAGCCATGAAACACCAGAATAGATCTATTGGGTTGACACCCCCACTCTTGGTCAGACGCTCTGACCGGATGACAAATATCAAAAGAGTGCTTGTATTTCACATTATTCATTGTCTTTAGTGTACAATGGGTAAGGAAGAACATGTCAAGGTTTTGTTATGGGCTCATGTCAGATCACATATTGATTATTTCCCTAGCTAGGCAGCAATATAGTCGGTTTTGGATTACAGGTCCATTATATACAAACCCGTGAACTCACCAACTTTATGTTGACCTATAATTTTTTCATGCATGTTTTTCAGGTAATTAGCATGAAGCATGGAACTTGGGAGGGTTGCGTGCGAGCATTATGAGATACTACCTTTTGAACCGTTGTTGTGTTGTTTTAGTCGTAAACATTCTCATACAATGGTTTTTATTTAAGACAACTAACCTCTTGTTTGTAAAACTAGGTTGTCTAGTGGAAGTCCCTATTTTAATATAATCAATGCTCGTGTGACCTTTGTGCTTGGAAATTATTCGAAGTTGCATCCCGTGTTTCCGCCTTGGCGGGGTGTGACAAATTGGTATCAGAACATGAGGTTATAGCGAACTGAGATTCTTTTGAGCCAAACTATAATCTAAACAAAAAATTGACTTCGAAATGTTTTCCAAATAAAAGAATCACAACACATATCCCTACGCGCTACGCAAGTTCCATGCCAGTTACATATTTCACACACGAGTAGACATATTAAGTACACCACATGATTTCTGACACACAAGTGTGCTATTGATTTCCAGGATCATGGCACACTGCGAGGACACCATTATTATCTCAGATTCTGAGGATGAGCAAGTACCCGAGAACCCATTTGCCGAGGACATTCAGAAGGATTACGAGGCCGACTCCAGTGATTCCGACATTGAGGCGGACCACATGCAGGTGGACCCTGTTGTTTCCGATGATGAGGATGTTGTGCTTGCTGGAGAGGCACAAGATGAGGATGATGATGCACCCCCACCGCCGCCAGAGCCTAGAGTGCGTTCTTTTCGTCCATATCGTCCGTGTCCGAGTGGGGTACGTATGATGCACACCCCTTGGAAATGTGCGCTCTCTCCACCCGCTCCTATCGCACCGGTTGAAGTTCTTGTTCAGGCGGACCCTGAGCCCCCGACACCAGCAGATCCCCAGCCCCCATCTCCAGAGGCACCGGCGCCACCGAAGAAGCTACTCAGGAGGTCGCATGCTCGCAAGAGGACATATCTGCCCACTATTGATGGATTCTTAGCTTATTCTGATGAGGATTCTGATGTCGAGGCTCCCTCTACCTTCGAGACTGGTGGTCCATCCCAGCTACCCTCTGCCACCTCACTACCCACTGGTTTCGAGCCGACCCCCGTACGTCACGCTCACTACACTGTGCGGGACATGATTGGTTTTCATGACACACAGTTGGGAGTGTTATGTGGGAGGGTCCAGGAGATCGAGGATAACCCGTAGCTGACAGGTAAGACCAGGGATCCCATTCTCACTAACTTTATGTTGACATATACTTTTTACATGAATGTTTTTCAGGTAACTAGCATGAAGCATGGAACTTGGGAGGGTTGCGTGCGAGCATTATGGGTACTACCTTTTGAACCGTTGTTGTGTTGTTTTAGTCGTAAACATTCTCATACAATGGTTTTTATTTAAGACAATTAACCTCTTATTTGTAAAACTAAGTTGTCTAATGGAAGTCCCTATTTTAATATAATCAATGCTTGTGTGACCTTTGTGCTTGGAAATCATTCGAAGTCGCATCCTGTGTTTCCACCTTGGCGGGGTGTGACAAAAATGCACTTGGTTTTTATAAAACGCACTTGGTTATTCAAAGCACAAAATATGATATAAAAAGCATTCACTTGGTTTTCTTTTTTTAAAACGCACTTGTTTTTCTAAACGCACTTGGTTTTTTAAACACCATTTAAACTGGTTTTTGTAAACGCATTTAGTATAAATAAAACTCATTCAGATATTTATAACAGGCAATTTGTAATGTTAACTATATCATCTCCGTTTCAATTGATAAAACACGAACATATACCTTGAAAAACGATATTATCAATTTCTGCAACTGGATCTTCTGTGATTGAATGTTCGGTTCAATGTTTAAGTCTGCATAAAATATAACATCATGATTACAGTAATATGATTACATATTAATGAAAAAAAAACAGAGTAACCTACCGACGACGTCGATAAACTCTTCAATTGGATATTAATTTTGAAAAAAGTAAGATCGAAATAAGTATTCTGGGATTACGAATTCAATTTGGCAAAAATAATAGTGAAAGAAGATAGTGTAATCAGTTATGAAAATTTGAAATTGGATTCACGTAAAAACAGGGATACGTATAATTGATAAGATTAGAACGTGATTATTGGGTGTGTAAAAGTCTATAATACCCTCCTAAAGATTAACAACGAGTTTTGAGGTTGTAACTGCCAGTTTCTATATGTCAATTTGTAATGGCTTCCTACACTTTGTATGATAAGGTACTTTGTACTATCTACTTTCTCGTGAGATGTACGCAAGTCTTACCTCTATCGCTAAGAATAGAAATTCTGCTTCCAGAGAGATTTTGGTGGGATGGAATTTTAACATTAAAACACAACCAAACAAATTTTACAAATATTGTTTTGTATATAGAAAAACGTCTTGGTGGTTTGATTGAACTACTTTGTCAGCTCTTATAAAAATTGGGAAGATTTTAAACAAGATCGTCTGGGTGGTGTAGGCGATTATCACGCTAGTCTCACACACTAGAGGTCCCCGGTTCAAACCCGAGCTCAGACATATCTTTTTACTTATTGATTTTGTCTCTTTTATGCTGACCCTGTGCCGAAAGTGTATAAAACATAACTGAATTAGGTAAAAGAAACCTTAATTAAGTTATAATGAGTAACCCAATCTCATTTTACATTTTTATTTTTTAGGTAAATCTAGTTTCGGTTTTTGTTTGGCTTTTGGTTTCCGATTGCAAAATCATTGAAGAGGAAACCAAATATTTGTTAAAACTAACTGGTGGCTGGAAGCTGATAGCTGTAGCTTTTTAGATATCTTTAGATGTTTGGCAGAGGAGTTGAAACTTAATAAAATATATAAAATACTCAAAATGGGCATAATTAAATATAATTCAGAAATAAAATATTATCTTAGAAGGTTATTTAAATAATTTTAAAAACTAAAAGTTTGTTAGCTTTTTTTAAACGCTAGAAGTAGGAACGTTCCAAATATGGAATTTTTTCTTTCAACCTAAAATCTTCAAGCTCCTTTCACCAAACAAAGTTTTTTTATTGAGTAGAAATTTTTTCTTAAAAATTTAAAGCTAGAAGCTTCTAAAAGCTCCATATCAAACATACCAATAGGGGTGTAAACTATTTAGTTTTAAGCTGAAACTATTAAAACATAATAAAAATTTCAATTTAGTTTTAGAGTATGTGTGGCAAAATTAGCGGTGGCTGGAAGCTGGTAACCGTAGCTTTTTAAATATATTTTGGTGTTTGGCAGAGTAGCTAGAGTTTTTAATAAAATCTATAAAATGACTAAAATTGACATAACTAAAAGCTTGTTTGCATGTTTTTTAATGGTAAAATGGGTATTTGTGTCATTTTACTCATTAAAAATTTGTAGCTAGTATGAGATTTTTTCTTAAACGCTAGTACTAATAGCGTATTAATACAGAACTTTTTCTCTTAACCTAAAAACTTCAAGCTCCATTAACTAAATAAGACTTTTTATTGTGTATGAGCTTTTTTTCTTAAAAGCTTGAAGCTAAAAGCTCATTTCCAAACATACCCTAAATCGAGTAACCTGCATTACTTTTTAACCCAATCCTATTTAGCCCACATACAATTCTATTTTGATTGGGACCGCAATCAAGAAACCCGAATTGCATTTTCATTTTGTGCTTGCTTTTAATAAAATCGGGTTTGGTCTGAATCAGTTTTCAGTTATGAATGCAAAATTTTCAAAGCAAAGAAACCAAAATCCGAAGCAATTAACACGTCTAGTCTTGTAACAACGCGTCTGAACAAAATAAGAGGGCGAAATTTGCTTGGACGTCTCAAAATCTGTGGTTGAAACACGTCGGTAATGACCTATTTGGCCCACCCTTTCGATTAGTTGACTTTCACTTAACTAAAATCAAACACCAAGTTGAGTAGTTTATTGTCGTTTTATTCCTTTTGTTTAAAGTCTTTTACACAAAAGTCTACACCACTTAGATTCTTTAAATCACGATTGCTACTTTTGTCTTCAATTTAAATATTTTCAGCTTTAGTCCAACTCTTGTCACAACGCAACAAATAGTCTCTAAAATGGATGGATGTTTACTTGGTCCGTTAAATGAGTGTGGAACACTAATGTAGCGCTCGTTTTACGGAATGGAATGGAACTCGGATGGATTTGGAATGTGTATTCTACTTCTTATGTTGTTCGTTACAACAAAAGAATGAATTGCAATTAAACAGCAACATACACAAGGAAAACCATATTTAAATTCCATCGAGATTTCATTCTATTTTATGAAACAAACACACCTAAATTTCAAATCAAATTATAGTTCTCGAGCGAATTCCAATTCCATTGCAATCCATGAAACGAATGCTACCTAATATTAGATTATAGTTACACCAAGACTTGGATTAGGGTATTTTAGTCATTTCAGTTTTAACATCCACTTAACGGACAAAGTTAACGTCTATACAAAGTTACAAACAATTGGTATAAAGCCGCAATTGTCTAAAATCAGGGAATATATTTGCATTATGGCTAAACCTAATGAGTATATGTGTAACTAACAGAAAAATAAACAATAATAACTAAGAATAAAATCTGTATATTATAAAAATTAATTATATCATAACTTGACCGAGTCTTTTTTTTTGAACGGCTAATTACATCCTCACCTAATATTCTTTTAATATTCACCCTTATCACCTGTGGGGGGATTCGAACTCCTGACCTCACCTTATACACCCTCACCCCCACACCACTAGGCCAAAGCCTCAGTGGCATAACTTGACCGAGTCTACCACCCACTACACACGCAATTGCTACTCTTACCAACAATCGTGCTCTACAATGCTTAACCAATTATACATTACGCATTAGCCTTTGTACATTATTATCATTCTTTATAGATCAATCACAACTACTAGATCCAAACCGACAATTCAATATCAACATGCACCCCATGCATCAAAACATATACATCTACCTGGATTTAGCATTTTTAACTCTGGAAAAATAAAACCTATCCTACATTAAATTGTTTTGTGCAACATTAACAAGTCTTCCACATTACATATCATAGCTTCATATTTCATTGTTTTGTTCAGCATTAAAAACTTGTCTTCTATAGTTCTACATTACATATCATAGTTTCATACCTCATTAAACATGGCTCCATTGCAGAGATCAACATCTACTAGTCAAACAGGTCAACTCCAAATCCAACACTTCATCCATCAACATGTTCTTAACAAACTTTACATGACAACTGAATTCAATTGCGACGGTTGCAACACCGGTGGCCACGGGGTACGTTACCAATGCTCGGCTTGTGATTTCGACCTCCACGAACAATGCGCCACTGCTCCCCACCGTATCTCCGTCAATATCCACCCTCACCACCTTATCCTTGTTAACCGCCCTGGAGACACACATGTATGCCATGTATGCAAAGGTGTTACTAATGGCCTTAGTTACATGTGTGAGGTTCAGTTGTGTGAGTTTAATGTGCATGCTCTTTGTACACCGATTTCGGTGGACAACTCGTTGACTTTGGATCCTAGTCAGGTGACGACGACGGTGGTGAGTGGTTATAATGGTGGGAGTAACAATAGTCAACCGGTGTTGATGAACCAGCAGCAGATGCAAAGTAGTAGTCAACCTGTGATGGTCAACAACCTTCAACATCAGCAAATGCAAGGTATAGAATAATGAAAAACTCGTAACATGTATTTGTGTTTTTACATAATATTATCCTAACCATAAATCTTCCTACTGAAATTTCCAACAAAATATATAGTGTCGAAATATCCAACACCATATAGCACAAAGGAATTTTATTGTGTTGGAAATTTCGACATAGAATATTTCGTTTGAAATTTTTGTAGGAAGATTTCTAGTTAATTTTCTAGTTATACGATAATAACCACTAACAAAACAATATACTCTCTTATACAAGGGATACAACCTATGCAACTTGGCGGTTACACCGGGCCGAATACTAGTCAACCTGTGATGGTGAATAATAATCAAAATCATATAATTAACCACCATCAGCAGCAACAAATGAGACCTCTGGTGGGATATGCTGGTTACAATGGAATGAATAATAGTCAACCTATGATGGTCAACCACCACCACCAGCAACAACAACAACAAGGGATCCCTACACTGATGAATAGTCAACCTATGATGGTCAACCGCCATCAACAACAAGGAATCCCTACAACGATGAATAGTCAACCTATGATGGTCAACCACCACCAACAAGGGATCCCTACAACGATGAATAGTCAACCTATGATGGTCAACCACCACCAACAACACATGGTGCCTACGACGTCGTTTAATAGTAATGCTCCCCAACAATTCGTAACCAACCAGCAACAACAGCTTCAGCAACAAGGGATAGGGATACCACCAACCGCGGTTGGTGGTTATAATGTGGTTAATAATAATCAAACGGTGATGATCCAGCATCTTCCGCAGTCACAGCCTAATCCACAACAACAGTCTAGTGGTTACACGAACATGGGGAGACTTGCTGCTAATCTTATTTCGACTTCCCTTATTGGGGTTCCAATATTTATGCCCAAAAGATGATCGGTTGCAAAATGGTATTACGATCTTCACGTCTACTTTATTAACGTTGGTCACAAGTTTTATTATTTATCTTTGTGGTTTCCATTACAAATATGAAATAACAATGGTCATGAAGTATGATTCACCTTTCATATTATATCACTTTTCAATTTATTTTCTGGAAAAATAAAGGCATTTTGGGACATGATGATTATCTTGTCAAATGTGAAATGTCGTTTGTTTACTACAACTCTATGAGGTTGGCTATAAATGTTGGAAATTATAATCAAGAAATTATGTTGCCTTCAGAAAGTCAAATGACACAAATAAAAGGCGCCAAAATTGGAAAGGTTGTGTCGGTTATTATTGTACAAGTCGTGTCGGTTAAGGTAGAAAACGGTTATGTAACCAACCGTCAATGTAAAGGCCTATATAAAGCCTTCTATGTATCATTTCATTTGTGTGGAATAATATTAAGTTTGTGTATTTCACAAACTCTCTCCCACCCTCTGTTTTCTATATCGAGTCCCTGAACAATTCAGATGTGCATACTCATATTCATCTTCCAATAAACCAAGTCAATAATATGCGAACAGGGGCAAAACACAACATGGTAACAGAGCGAGACGCTCCTAGGAAGATAAAGAAGAAGAATACGAAGAACAAACCTGTGAAGAAAAATCCGATTGCCATCCCTGTTTTCGCAAAATCAATCGGTAGTTTAATCAAAACAAGAATCGAACATCAGAGAAGTATATGTTCAATTCAGACTTGGATTTCATCATTAGTTAATCAGAAAAGATGCAGTCACAGGGCCGTAACAGAAAATGAAGATGAAAACAGAGAAAACGTTTTCCGGTAAAGAGAAGAAGACCGGAATTTCGATCAAGAACCCGTAGTTTATTCGATATTGGAGAGAAATCAGAAGATGTTTATTGTGTGGAGAAAGAAGAAGAGTGTAGTGGGATTGCACCATTAATCTCCGAAGTGAAGTATGATATGGTGAAAGAAGACTAGTGTAGAGGAAAGACACCGTTAATCTCCGAAGTAAGATTTGATCGTGAGGATCAACCGTTGGAAAGCCGAGAGGGCTATTATAGAAAAAAGAAAGGATTGTGATAATCCTCTTAACATCAATTTCTGAAAAGTTCAATTTCGTATTGATTTAAAGAATGGTTCAAGGCGATTACAGAAACAAGAAAGATAGAAAAGGACTGCAGAATAGGATGAACACTGACAGAGTAAACAAGATCGAATTTCTTGATTAGGGGCGTGAATGTTGGAAATTATAATTAAGAAATTATGTTGACTTCAGAAAGTCAAATGACACAAATAAAAGGTGTAACGCCCCAAAACTCATAAACACGCTTAATAACTAAACTTGTAAATACGGGTTTAGAATATATAAACAAAACATGTTTTGATCAAAATCTAGTGTATAATACCAATTATGTCATTTAAACATATGAGGGGCTGTTTCTGTCAATTGTTTCAACACAAGTTTAAGGGGTATATGTGAACTTGGGGAAAAGTCAAGCACACATAGTGCTGCTCGACATTTACACCCAAGAACACACACAAACACCAACAACCCTTCTCATTTTATACAAATCAGCTCCTACAATCTGATTTCCTCAATGCATGACTAATTTCTTGAGCATCAAGGGTGCAAACCATCTAAAGGTAACTATGGTTTTCATATATTTCATCAAAACTTTTCCATTGAGAAGATGATGGTGGTTTTGGGTCTTGTATGAGAAACAAGAATTGTTAATAATTAAGGATTCACTAGTGATTAGGAACCTTAAAAGTGCTTAGGATACCTATATAAATGATTAATTGGAAACTATGTGATGAATTAGCTATTCTTGAACTTATGCATGTTGTGGGTTTTGCTATAATAGTGAGTTCCATATCCATTTGAAAATTTACTAAAGTGGAGCATGTTAATTACAATAATCAGGCTCAAATAGATATGGTGAATCATAATAAGGCAAGGGTAAGGGGTAAGGAGCTTGAAATTGTATGAGCTCCATTATAATGAAATTGTGCACTCAAGGTGTTTGAAGCAAGTTAATGCTTCATTGTTTGCATTTTAATGTGTGAATATTAGAGATCTTTCCCTTTAGGTTCTTTTTTCTGTCAACAAGCCTTTGTATATACAATGCACAAGCATCATATTTGTTGATCTTGTATTCATAAAGATGCCCTTCAACGAGTTTCATGGGATGTGGATCCATGTAATAAGATCTTTTTAGCCATTTAGACTCATTTATCACTTGCTTTCTTGATTCATGCTAGCCCCGACCGTTGTAATCAGGGAGGGATCTTTGCTTTCTGTTTCCACTCTCGAATGCCCTTCGTGGTTTATCAATAAATAACCACTCTTGGAGCATTTCACCCTCAAACACAGCAAGGCCAAAGAGTTCTGAACAAAATCATTTTGGTTATATTTTATATTAAATGGGTCAAATAGGAAAAATAGCAAACAAGGAAGACGAGTAGGCTAACCAGGAGCATTCCATGGTGATTTTGCAGTCGCGAATCCTTTACACACTGTATCACCTACATTCTTCCCTTGTGATTTTGCATTAAGTGCTGCAAAAAGTAAATTATCCTTTAATTCGATGCCTACAATGAAATAAACAATATGAAGCCATTCGAATTGTTTGGATCTGAAAAGCAAACAATGAAACAAACAATTTAAAGCCATTAGAACTTTTTGGATCTGGAAAACAAACGCTAAGCTAACTATAACTAAACAAGTTTAAACAAACACTCAAGCTCCACGAAAGTAACTTTGTTCTTGGCTGTGCCGCTGTGGTGCTAATGTTTGGGTCTTTTTATTGAGTTTTTGTTTCTGCAAAATTAAGATCACATAGCTTAAGTTAAATCAAGGATGTCACCAAACAATGTATTCAAAATTGGGTACCTTTGACTCCAATTCACATTGGACTCATTACATGATATGTTTCTATGTTTTGTCTTTGATTAAAAATAAGATCATATGTACCAGTTCCGCAATAAAAAATCATAGTTTGGGTTTAGCTTTGTAGATGTGAGTCTGATCAAACCTTCGTTGACATATAAGTCTAGTCCATCTATCCTTGCAAGTTTCTGTTGTTGCAGACTAATTAATTGTTAAAATATAGATTTCCACATGAAAGCTTGTACAAGGATTTTATTGTATGCTTAATTCATTTAACTAATAAATCATAGGTACAAAATAGCATACGCAAACTTAAAAGCTACCTAAAATAACGATCATTTAATAGTACCGAGTTAAATTATCAATATGCAATGATCTTGATTTTGGATTTTCACTATGTTATTAATGTTGGGTTAATCGGTTGGTTTAACGGGTTGAGGGTCAGCGGGTTGCGAGTCACACGATTCGGGTAAACATGGTTGCGGGTTTGACTGGGTTAAGGTTCAAATAAGCAGGTTAGTTGGAGATATTGTTGACCGAATTAAGTGGTATGAGACCGTTGGTGTGATGCAAAAGAAAAGGAGTACGTGGGCTCGTTCAATGCATGATGACCATAATAGTACGATTAGTTAATACTTTTATTTGTTTTTTTAATTATGTCGTAGGTTTTTCTATGGCTATTTAAAGATTTCATTTGTCCCATTTTTAATCAGCAGAAGTGCAACAAGTTTACTTCATTTCATTTGTTCTCTGCATCTTTTCTTTTAACAAGTTACATACACATGCATACGTGGGATTTGAGCGTGTAGTTGTGTGTATTTTTTTGGGCCTGAACCAACAATTAAGGGTTGTGTGCGATTTTAGGAAACTTGTTTATTTTTTTTTTAATGAGACCCTATAGAATTGGGGGGCCTTAAGCCCTTGTCTCATTTGACTTGGGTTTCAGCCGACCCTGGGCGTGGTGGGGTGACGATGGTGAAAGGGAGGAGGAGTGGTGGCCCCATGAAACCAACCAATCACCTTAATTCATCTTAAAAAAAATATATATTTCATTTATGTAAATTAATGTCGCAGTCGATTAATAACGTGAAAGTTAAAACAAACTAAATATATAGATAATGAAGTAATGTAACCTCACTCATTCAGAGTATATTAATTAACAGAGCAAAATAAACAACATTTTCAAATACAAGATCATGGAAACACTACCAAATATTTTATCAGCAACAAATGACCACAATACTTTCCAAAACAAGATAACGTTAACATCATGAAATCAACAACTCATTACTAACCTGCAAATAAGTGAAAGACAAACCTACAAACGTTTGTAATCACTAACCCACTTCGGCACTTCATATACTCCAATATATTATAAAAACCAAGTCGCCACTGCCACACACAATAATAAAAAAAAAAACCATCACAATAAACCACCTTAACATTAAAGAGCCTTAAAAAAACCGGATCCCCATAGAAAACAAACATTGAGGAAGTTAAACAGGAAAAGGATTAAAGATTTGTACCGGCAAAAGACGCCATTGATGAACAAGAAAGATGATCATAAGGTCTGATTGATTGATTGATTCAAACGGTTGTTTAAGATTTTGACGATTTCAAGTAATTTTGGAGACCTCTCTCTCTTGTTGTTGGTCTATCTATATATAAACTCTAGAGAGAATTACACAGATTGTCCTTTAGTTTTACCTGAAATTGCATCCTTTGTCCTTTTTTTGAATTTTTAACTCCCTATGTCCTTTCTTTTATACACTTGTTACACCCTATGTCCTTTAGGGTAACTTCTGTTAAAAAACTCCGTTAACTCAGTCATGTGCCCCTCACGTGAGGGGCAAACATGTCATTTCACTCATTATCATCTTCCTTCCCATTTGTGTGCAGCCACCAGTCCACCACCACTCAAAATCCTTCAAAACACACCACCACTCAAAATCCTTGTACAAAAATCCAAAGACCCACTCCAATTGTTATCTGCATACATAAAAACACACACACCCACACATCTTACGTAGAGAGAGAAAGAGACTAGAGACTTAGAGAAGAGAGACGGAGGAGAGAAGGTCATCGGCCACCAGTCCACCACCACTCAAAATCCTTCAAAACACACCACCACTCAAACCCTTGTCACCAGCGCCTAACTTGGAACAGCCATTAACCACCACCACAGTCGTCACCACCACCTATGACCACCGTAGCCACCACAGCCTCCCACCTTAACCCCTGTAACCCTCCTCCTTGTCAACAATAAACACCACCAATACAACCTCCTCATCATCGGGCATCAGAATCAAGAGAATAGAGGTGATTTGGGGGTTTTTACCTGGGAAAAGGTAAAAACCTCCTCTCTAAACTCTAATAGTCCCACGTATAAACTGGGAAAAGGAAGAGATTGGGGGTATGGAAAAGATTGGTTATAAAGTGGGATACTCAAGTGTCACCAACATTAAACCACCTATTAACTTCTACATACAAAAGGTTAAAATCAATTAAACAAGCAAAATACCAATTTACCCTTTTACAAATGCATCAAGTGTTTGTACTTTAAGCATATAAACGTGTAATTACTTAACTTTTACCGGCATCCTTCCCTCATGCTTTATATATAGTATATAGATAGCTCTCAAGATTTAACACTTTATAAAATTTCGAATATACTATTAAGACGAGCTCATTTTTCTCTACGTTTTAACCTAAGTTTCATTAAAAACGAAGTAGGGTCAAATATAATATATTTATTATTATGAACAAACGGTGTCTTATAATACTAAGTGCTTGACTCGATCACGCATATCGAATATAGGTCATGCTACACATCGCTGAACAATTAAGTTTCCACAATATTTCTATTTTATTTGATCAAAAAATGGGGTGTTACACTTAGAGATCTAACTAGTATGATTGAATCGCTTGAGACAATGTGAGAGAAACAACAAAACAAGAGAGTGAAAATATCTGGGTTGAATAACCCTAAGAGAGAGAAGGCAACCATTTATATCCAGCTCTTGAACCTTCTTAAGTCAGTTGGATAATACACCAACTTTAATAACCATTAATGGAGTGGGCCTCTTATGACACTAACAAAAATGATCCAGTTGGCCCATCTTTAATTGCATCATAATAAGACTTGGGTTCCACACTTTATCTAATCGCAAAACATTTGTTATCAAAAGAAAGTTCAGAAAAATTTACCCCTTTTTCAACGCGATATTTTACCTTCCCCTCAATCACAAAGACACTCAAATTTCTAGGAAGGTTAGTACTTCTAGAAGATTGTCTGAGTTCAGACCTGTCTTGGACTGTGTCACCCTTAAAATCTCTTCTAAGATCATTTCTAGTACTCACAGGCCCAACCTTATTAGTCTCATTGTGTGCATTACTAGGCTGTTGACTCCCAGCCATGCCTTTAGTAGCACCCTGAGAATCCGATTGTTGTACTTACTGTGTTCCTATATCCCTATTACCTCCTCCCTTTCTCTCATCATTGGGGTCATTCACACCCAAGACTGATTGTGACTCTGTATTTTCATAGAGGTCAAAAAAATTTAAAGAGTTTACTTGTTTATCAGTATTAGCATTATTATTTATCAAAAACATCATGTTCTTTAAATGGAAAACATCTTTTATAAAACTTTACATCCCTAGAAACATAGAATTGTTTTACTATCAAGACTGAAAACTTTGTAACTTTTTTTCTCATGAGAATAACCCAGAAAAACACATTATTCTACTATACTCTCTAATTTGTTTGACTTATTTAAAAATGTACAAAAAACAGAGACAACCAAACACTCTTAAATTATCTAGAAAGGGACAAAAACCATATACTAATTAATAAGGGGTCTTTCCACCAAACACAGAATAAGGTGTCCTATTTATGATATAAGATGCAATTAGAACACATTCTCCCCAAAATCTAACAGGTAGATTGCTTTGAAACAAGAGAGCCCTAGTAACATTTAGTAGATGTCTATGCTTTCTCTCAACCACACCATTTTGTTGTGGTGTATAGGCACATGTAGTCTGATGAATTATCCCTTTTAGATTTACACAAGTTTATCATTTTACTATTTACAAATTCTAAACCATTATCACTTCTGAAAACTTTAACTAATTTGTTAAACTGATTTTGAAGTATGTTTACAAAATCCGATATGTTTTAAAAAACTTCATTCTTTTGTTTCATTAGACATACCCTCACTGCCCTAGAGTGGTCATCTACTATAGTTAAAAAAAATACTTATGCCCATCTCTGTTAGCAATCCTATATGGACCCCACACATCCAAATGAACTATTTGACCTAATTGAGTACACTTATAATCACTTAAGGGAAAAAGTTCTCTGTGTTGTTTGGCCTTGTGACACGCATCAGAAGGTCCATGATCAATTTTTGAACACAATTTTGGTTTTAAAATCTTTAGAACCTGATTAGATGGATGTCCTAACCTAGCATGCCACATATTAAAATCAATTATGCTATTAAAACACACCTTAGCATAAGAACAAGCATTACCATAGGAATTATTTTTATGAGTTTATCAAACAAAGCATGGTTGTCTGGTTTTAAACGCACATTTACATGTATATAACGCATGCTTTGAATGGTTTAAACGCATGCTTGTTTGGTTTAAACGCACGTTTGTATCTATCACTGGTGTCGAAATCGAAGAAGTTGAGTAGCACCAATGCGACGGTTACTGGAGTTAGTTTTGCATCTGGAGGTGCTGTTATCTTCAATGAAACAGATGAACTATTTGTAAGATTACACGTCTCATATCTTAATTGAATTATAAAATTCTGCTATGTTTTTGTTGTTGTTGTTTTCGTTTCATGTTTTGGCTCAATTGAATCGATCATGAATCGAAATAAGTTAATCGATCGTGAATTTAATCGTGAATTGAATCTGAATTATTGTCGAAACTATTTAATCGATTTTGAACTGAGATTGGGTCAGAGATTAACGAAAGAATACAAAGCTTGAATTATCCTTTTAATCAACCGGGATTAGGTTAGATAAACTTAACTATGGTTTACTGGTGTCAGGATGTGGTGGCTTCCTACACTTCTCACGTTAAGGTTGACATGTACCGTATACTTTCTCTTATTATTTTTGTGAAACACATGCTTTATAAAATTATATATTGAGATAAGATATGATTTAGGAATTAAGTACTTTCTGTGAATATTCAGATTTGATTGATTGAATAATACATGGAGAAATGATTACAATATATAGAGAGTTTTCCTAACTAATCCTCCTATCTATATGGTATCTTTCCTTATCACTATATACAATACTATGGAAATACAATAATGATAATAATTACATAATAATATCGACTGATACTCCCCCTTAGTTGGATCGGGAGTGAGGACGAACGGTCAAACTAGCTCGAAAGCTTTCAAACAATTGTCGTGCGAGACCCTTCGTGAAGATATCGGCGTATTGATAGGAGGCAGGAACATGGAGGACCCGAACATGACCTAAGCGAACCTTTTCTCTAACGAAATGAATATCAAGTTCAACATTTTTTGTCCGTTGGTGTTGAATGGGATTGTCTGATAAATATACAGCAGAGATGTTATCACAATAGACGACAGTGGCTCGCGTAATGGGTATATGAAGCTCTAATAGTAAGTTGCGTAACCAGCTTGTTTCTGCAACGGCATTAGCGACACCTCGATACTCTGCTTCGGCACTTGAACGCGAAACCGTAGGCTGACGTTTAGAGGACCATGAAATAAGATTATTACCTAGAAAAACACAATAGCCGGAAGTGGAACGTCTGGAGTCCGAACATCCAACCCAGTCTGCGTCAGAGTAGGCCACCAGGGACGATGTGGAGCTTGGTGTGAGATGCAATCCATATTCAACAGTGCCCTTGATATACCGTAGTATTCTTTTTAAGAAAGCAAAGTGAGAGTCTCTAGGAGCATGCATGAAAAGGCATATTTGTTGCACGGCGTAAGAGATATCCGGTCTTATAAACGTGAGGTATTGAAGTGTCCCGGCTAGACTTCAGTAAAAAGAACCGTCCGATAATAAGGAACCCTCATCGGCACTGAGTTTAGAATTCGTATCAACCGGTGTCGTGCACGGCTTACAGTCAGACATTTTTGCACGATGTAAAATGTCCCAGGCATATTGGGACTGAGATAAAAATAAGCCTTGGTTGTCCCGTTTAACTGAAATACCCAAAAAATGATGCAAAGTGCCGAGATCAGTCATGGCGAACTCTCGTGAGAGAAGGCCGATGATATTATGTAGCAGAGTGTCGGAAGATGCCGTCAAAATGATATCGTCAACATATAGGAGCAGGTAGGCCGTATGAATACCCTTTTGAAGAACAAACAATGAATTATCACAAATACTACCTTTAAACCCATGGGATGTGATGAAATTAGAAAACCGTTGAAACCACGCCCGGGGTGCTTGTTTGAGACCGTACAAGGATTTTCGTAGTTGACAAACATGATTCGGTTTTGATGGGTCCGAAAATCCTGGAGGTTGAAACATGTAAACAGGTTCCTGTAGGTTCCCATGTAAGAAATCGTTCTTCACGTCAAGCTGATTAATGGGTCAGTTGTTCTTTAAGGCGACAGATAAAACTGTGCGAATGGTAGCGGGTTTAACAACTAGACTGAATGTGTCTTGACAGTCAATGCCTACCGTTTGTGATTTCCCATTAACCACGTGCCGTGCTTTGTATCTTTCCAAGCTACCATCCTGCTTAAATTTGTGGCGAAAAAGCCACATGCACCGAATAATAGGGTGGTTATCGGGCCTAGGAACCAATTCCCACGTATCATTATCAATTAAGGCTTTATATTCAGTTTGCATAGCCCTTTGCCAATTTGGTTCGGTTAAGGCCTTAAGGTGTGTTGTAGGTATGAGAGAAATGGGCTCGGCGGTGGGTGTGGCAAGGTTATATTTTGGATTTGGTTTGTGGATACCATCTTTCCCTCGTGTGGTCATGTGATGAGCATTTTGGGTGGAATGGGCTGGTTGTGTGATTGACGAAGAGGTTGGGATGGGGGTAGGGGATGGGGCCGGGGTGTTTGGTATTGGGCCAGTGGAGGTGGGCTGGGACTGTGGTGGGCCGGGAGTGAATGGTGGGATTGGTATGGGAGTTTGTTGATGGGCCGAATGATGTTGTGGGTGTGAGGTAGGTGTTGGGCCGGTTGGTGTAGATGGGTTTTGTAGTCCCAAAAACACTAGATCTTAAGTGTGCACAAGATTGTTATCAACTAGAAACACCTATTTGTTAGGTGTTTTAGTTGATTAATCAAGACAAGCAAAGAACTAGATGAAGATTGCAAGAACCGACACACAAGAAACATAAACAGATGATTCCATTAAAGATTCAGCAGTGAAACACCATGGATATTACAGATAAGTTCGCACCTTTTACTTGTGCTCTCAAAAGATATAACAAAAACCCTAACCCTAGCTGCACAAATGAGGTTCTATTTATAGGAGAACCTGATGGACTGCGCACTTAACATTAAGTGCGCAGTGCCCGTCCATTAAGTTCGCAGTCTAGGGTTTCACTACTACAACTATGCTATAATTACATAACCAACCCTCCAACTCTAACACACAACTAAACATGATCAAACCTGGTAACTGTGGTCTCATACTAACCCAACAATACTCCCCCTAGACCACAGCTACCAGTTCTACAAAATCAGTCTATCTCCACATCACTTGACTCCCCCTCTTGTCTTGCTTGGTGTGCAGGGAGTGCTTGAACGATGCTCTCTTCAGTAGTTGGTTCTTCATTACGAGGTTCTTCAGCATGTGTTTCTTCAGTGGATGGCTCCTGGATGAATAACTCAGCGAGATCTACAGTTGCTTGATCTGGCTGAGTTTCTGGGGCTGAACTTGGAGAGACTGGTGGGGCTTGAGTAGGCTCAATCTCAGGATCAGCTGTTGCTGCAGAAGCTTGTGTTTGTTTCTCAGGAATGACTTCAGCTTCTGATGTCTTTGCAGCAGCAGCGGCAGCAGCAGCAGCTTTTGCTCTGTCATCTTTAGCTTTATCAGCTGTGTTGATCCTAGCCACTAAATCAATCAGTTCTTGCTTTCGCTTTAAGGCTCTTTCTACAGCTCTTCTGAACAAAACAGCTTCTTCAAATAGCACGTTACCAGCGCCCACATTGATCTGATTCGCAAAAAGAGTAGTTAAATCAGAGGGATTCAGAGCAAACACATCTACTGGGTCAACTATTCTCAACGCCTCTGTATCATCTCTTAGTTTGATCACAGCTTCACCAGTTCGGCTGTCATAAAACCACTTCTTGAACTCTGACAAAATCACAGGAAGCTCTGGATGGATGGGAACCCTAGTGACAACCTGGGGAGGGTCTATCACGTAGGTTATCATTCCCCGTCCGGTGGCTGGATCTATTCTTTTCTTGGACATTCTTCGCCTCGGCTTCTGTGGTTTCCAGTTCTTGAAGTCACGCGCACACTCGTCTTCTATAAACACAGAAACCATGTCAGCTGTGGAGTCTTGAGAGTGGTTGATGAAAGGTGTTCTGCACATCTCCCTAATATCCCATCTTGGGAGAGTCTTCAGGTTCGGTCTGCCTGTGAAGTACTGAATCACACCTCCTCTTCGTTTCACAAAGAATAGTCTTTTAAACCCATCATAGCCCCAACAGATAACTCTTTCTTGGTGAGATGCACGAGTGTGGTGGATGTTCTGGTGCAAAGAAGGAATGGTGATTGGTCTTCTTGGAAACCAGCTTGATCTCTCAGGATCCAATCTGTACCCATCATCCATCTCATAAACTGTGTTTTCTCCCGCACCCATTTCTACAAACGTCTCCGGCATCTCATCCTCACTTATCTCGTCAACATCACTTTCTTCCTCCTTTCTTTCTTTCTCTTTTTCCTCTTCCATAAATTTCCCGAAATCAAACGCTTCATCAAAAGTCATTCTTGGAGCATCTGTACCCTGATTCTTTAAATCTTGAAGCATATCAAACATCTTCATTTGCACCTCTGTCTGAAACTTGATCAGATAACGCTGATCCTTAACCACCTTTTCAAGACTTTTATTTTTGTGCTTCAATTTCTTCAGCTTCTTCCTCAATTCCTGATTATTATAGATCTGATTCTTTAACATGCAAATTTCCTTCGCTGCATTCTTTCCCACTTCCTTAGACAGTGTCTCATATAATTCTTGATGCACTGGTTTTCGACGTGGTGCACCAGGAACAGATGAGGAAGGTACAGACTGTTTCTTCACTGGAGGCTTGGGAATGGGAGGTCTTTCAGTGGAAGGCCCAGGCCTGGCAGTGGAGGGCCCTGGCCTGTCAGTGGAAGGCCCAGGCTGACCCTCCACACCAAACATGGATTCCAGTATCTCTTCGTTTTCCTGATCCTCTTCTGTCATAACCCGTGGCCTTTCAGACTCAGGCAACTGTTCTCTCCTTCTTCTTCTCTCTGCCTTTGCTAGTTCAGCATTCTGTCTGGCAGCTTCAGCCATCTCAAGTTCCTCAGGAGTCAATGATTCTCTCCCTTGCTGCAATAAACCAGTAGGCCTGTTTCTTTTAGTTGGCCTTTGAGGAACAGGATCAGATGCCACCCTTTTGCCAACAGTTCTTTCTCGGGCAACTTCTTCTGCAGTATGCTGAGGTACTGTAGTAGCAGGTTCAGATGGAGCAGGTTCAGAAGGTTCGGGTTCGGTTGTAGTTGGTTGTCGAGCTCTAACAGCAGCTTGATCTCATTGTATAGCTTCATTATGACAGGATACCGTTGAGCAGCATACATACTTTCCAGCAGGGGTTCCCAGTCAGGTGTGTTGCACTCAGTGAAGAATCGTGCACCTTTGGCGAAATTGTATTTATCACCAAGGGGCAGATCCTCGTGCTGTGAGTTGATCATCATCTGAACGAATCTGGGATACATCGTCCACTTTTTCTTTTCAGCTTCAGCATTCTTCACCATACAATCAAACACCAATCCAGACAGATTTAAAAGGTTCATTCTTGCAGACTTTAATCATGGCAGTTGCCCAGTCAGGACTGAGTGCATTGTAACCCCCTTTTCTGTGACACAGAGACATCAGAAATACGTGACAAATAAGCTTCCAATCTCTGGTCAGCTGGCTCTTCTTGATATCACCCCTTGCGTCAAAATCTCCTTTGTATCCAAAATTCATGAACTCTTGATGAATTTCAGTTTTTGGTAGAGATCTAACAGTTTCTGGTCGATCTTGAAATCTTAGAACATTTCGTACTGTATCTTCTGTAATGACTACTGCCTTGTTCCTCACTGTGGCTTTAATCCTCTTGACACGTGCCACGACCTCTACTTTAGCCGATCGCCAGAAATCTTCAATGTGAGAGCTGTAGACTTGAACGTGCTGCTCTACAGCATATCCAATTCTGCTTCTTCTGATCCAAGCAACAACGTCTCGAAACTTTGTATCATCAGTCTCAAGATTCATCGGTTGGTTGTGCATTCCTCTTGGATCCCATTCAAGAGCCATCTGTGTGGGACACATGCACGAAAAGTAAGTTAGAACTTTGGATTTTGAATTGACTAATGACAGACATCTTCATTTACTTTGACGGACGACGTACTTAGACTAGGTTTGATTTTAAGTTGGTTTCACGTGTGTGATTCATTTTATGGATTAGATTTTCTAGTGTATATGATATGTTTCGTTTTTCATTTTAATAGTCATTTGAGTCCAGTTACGGTTTACGGATGAATGAGTCAAGGTACGTAGTCCGGTCAAATGTCATGAACAGTCAAGTCAATGGTCATAGTTTTTGGTCCAAAATTAAGTTCACACAGTCCTTAAGTGCGCAGCCCAAGTCAAGTGCATCTGATTGCTTAGCCTTGACTGTGTACTTGTGGCTTGGTACGCAGTCAGTTTCCCTTTTTGAACACGAGGAGATCAAGTACGCAGTCAAGTGACTCGGGCATGGTAACGGCTTGGGGTGAGACATCAAGTCTGCGTACTAGACTAGTACGCAGACACTTAAACTTTCGTTTAAGGTTTTAAGTCCACAACCAAGGTACGCAGTCACTTAGGGTTCATGATTCTTGAATCACATGAAGCAAGTGCGCATTCATATGAAACAAGTGCGCAGTTTCTTAAGGGATTTAGTGCGCAGTTCATAAAAACCCCAAATCTTCAACGGATTTCACAGATCTCAAGCATAAATCCTGTATATACAACGAAGATCTTGTTAGAATCCACAACTACCTTATAATCAACACAATCAAACAGAAAGAGATAAAAAAAAGATGGATTGATGAAGGTGGTACACCGGTGGTTTGGTGGTGGCTAACGGTGGTTTTGGTGGTTGTAGAGAAGAACACGGTGGTGGTAAACGATTAGGGTTTCAAGAATTTTTGATAAAAAGTTAAAATTAAAATTACAGCAGTATATATAGGTGAACTGGTTTGGGCCGCGTACTTGACCTTTAAGTGCGCAGGCCCAAAAGCCCAAGTCAAGTACGCAGGCCCATTAAAGAGGAAAATAAGTATGCAAGCCCAATAGCAAGAGAATAAGCTTTTAACCAAAGATTTGGGTTTAGAGATCAACCGTTTCTCACCTTTTGCATCAAGATCATACCAGTCATACCTGCCAGACCACATTTCAACTTTCCGTTGGATAGCTGTAGCCCAAGAAAAACTGTCGGTATATTTGTCCACTTAAATCCATGCCTCTCGTCTTTCAACATACTTTATGTGATGATCTTTATCATGTTTTGGTAATATTGACGACATGTTAATGGACCCCACTTGTGCCAGGTGTAAGCCTACCAATCCTCAAGGTTTATTGAGATATAATGATGAGAGCTTCAGGTCTATGTTTCCATAAGCAGAGAAGATGATCATTATGTCAATCAGATGATGAGAGCTTCAGGTCTATGTTCCCATAAACAGAGAAGATGATCATCTGATTGCTTTGTGAGCTATCTATATGTTTGCACGTCACTAACATTGCGTGTCTTTTGTTGCTCATTTTGATTTAATAGCCCCGCTTTGGTAGCTTGCACTCTTAGGTGTCTTTTGGTTGCTTATGCACAAAATTTTCTGTGTCTTTTGATCTCTCAACCTGTGTATGACCGGACTCAGCTTGTGCAAACCTGAAACACAGTGGGAATCCAGCATTTCGTGTAGACTTTTTGGTTTGTCATCTTTTTAGCAGTTTACTCAATTCCAGGCTGAATCTACCGACATGTCGTTGCTTGAAGCCACAACGTCCTCTGGGTCCTATTCACATGCTGACAAATATGATTAGTCCCTATCATTTCTTGATTGTTTTGAAAAAGTTTTTAAAACTTGCAATTTTAGGGATCTACCGGTTTATTTCTCCCCCAAAAATCTTTATTTTATTTTAAAACATAAGATTTTTCTATAGTTTATTTACAAGTTTTTTTTTTTTTTTTAATCATTCAAAGTTGATCATCTCTAACCATGTTACCAACTGACGAAAACGGGTTTTGTCGAAAGCTTTGGTAAAGATATCTGCCTTTTGATCAGCAGTATCTATAGGCAACACCTGTATGTACCCCTTGTCGTGCGCATCGCGAATTGAATGAATCCGAATTTCAATATGTTTAGTTTTCGAATGATCAATTGGATTCTTCACAATGTCACGACAAGCATCATTATCAATGTAGATAGGGGTTCTCATGATATTCAAACCGTAATCCAACAGCTGATTTTGGATCCACAACACTTGACAGCAACAACTGGATGCGGCTGTGTACTCAGCTTGAGCGGTAGATATAGACACAGTGGTCTGCTTCTTGCTCTGCCATGACACGAGCCTGTTTCCCAGAAATTGACAGCCACCAGAGACAGACTTTCGGTCAATCCTGCAACCTTCATGATCACTATCAGAGTACGCAATTAGGTCAAAATTGTCACTCTTAGGATACCATAAACCAAGTTTTGGTGTTCCTTTGAGGTAGCGGAAGATTCTTTTTACTGCAGTTTCATGAGATTGCTTTGGATTTGACTGAAAGCGAGCACAGCATCCAACTGCCCACATGATGTCCGGTCTGCTGGCTGTGAGATACATCAAGGAGCCAATCATAGAACGGTAAGTGTGCGGGTTCACAGAAGGGCCTTCAAGATCTGGTACAAGCGTTGTTTGAGCTGCAAAAGGAGTGTTGGACGGTTTGCAATCCGACAGGTTGTACTTTGCCAGAATGTCTCTTGTGTATTTTGCTTGATGAATGAGAATACCGTCTTCTTTCTGTTGGACTTCGAGTCCTAAGAAAAATGATAGTTCTCCCATCATGCTCATTTCAAATTGAGACTTCATAATGCTTTCAAATTCCCTGCACAAATTTTCGTCAGTTGATCCAAAGATAATATCATCAACATATATCTGAACAAGGATAGAATGTTTGTTGACTTCTTTGGTGAACAGGGTCATGTCGATCTTCCCTCTCGTGTATCCATTTTGTAACAGATATGAAGACAAGGTCTCATACCAAGCTCTAGGAGCTTGATGGAGACCATAGAGAGCCTTGTCCAACTTGTAGTATCTGTTTGGATGATGAGGGTCTTCGAATCCTGGCGGTTGGCACACATAGACTTCTTCTTTGATCTTCCCATATAAGAAAGCACTCTTCACGTCCATCTGAAAAACTTTAAAATTTCGATATGAAGCATATGCCAAGAAGATGCGTATGGCTTCAAGTCGAGCGACTGGAGCGAATACTTCCTCATAATCAATCCCCTCCTGCTGACGAAATCCTTGAACAACCAGACGAGCTTTGTTCTTGATCACCACGCCACGTTCATCCATTTTGTTGCGAAAAACCCATCTTGTCCCAATAGGATATTTTCCTTCAGGCAGATCAACGAGCTCCCACACTTTGAGTTTTCTGAACTGAAATAGTTCTTCCTGCATTGCCTCTACCCAGCTTGCATCTCTAACTGCATCTTCAATGCTAAAAGGTACTGTTTGAGATAAGAATGCTGAGAGAGCGGTGTTGAGCTTGTCTGTCTGATTTCTTGTAAGAACACCCTCACTGATTGGTCCAATGACATTTTCAATTGGATGGTTCTTAGAAGATTTGAATCCCATATTTTCTTCTTCTTGCACTTGTAGAGGAAGGTTCGAAAGATGATCTCCAGGTGTAGAAGAGCTGGATGGTTCATTTACAGACTGCTGATTTGATTGTGTTCCTTCAGCATTTGACGTGCTTTCAGGAATGTTAGAGGTTTCAGCAGTAGTATCACCATTATTAAGTTGAGGAACAATTGGATCAGCAACAAGAGGTGAGAAACGGGTGGTAAACGGTGCGACTTCATCATCAGAAGAGTAGAGAATATTTCCAAAGGGAGATGAGCTTGTAGCTTGATTTTCAGGAGCTTGATCTGCATGAGCTTGCTGTTCAGGAATGACAAAGTGATTGAACACAACATCCACATCAAAGAACCAGTCAGGACCGGTTCCAACATTAGTAGAGTTGGATTCTTGCCAGTCAACATAAAAAGATTCTAGAACCATCTTGGTACGTTTGTTGTATACCCGATATGCCTTTTGACTAGACGAGTATCCAACAAAGAAACATTCATCTCCAACAGCATCAAACTTCATGATATTCTCAAAATTGTTCAGAAGAGTGCAGGAACATCCAAACGGCCTGAAATAATCAATGAGAGGTTTTCTTTTGAAAAGCAATTCATAAGCTGTTTTCCCACGAGGCTTGACAATCAAGACCCTGTTAAGAACATAACAGGCGGTATTTACAGCTTCTGCCCAGAAGATGATCGGTAACTTAGAGTCAATGAGCATGGTTCTGGCAGCTTCAATAAGTGTACGATTCTTCCTTTCAGCCACTCCATTTTGCTGAGGAGTCCTTGTAGCACTGTATTGGAGATGAATTCCTTTCCCGCTGCAGAACGTCACAAAACTTTGGTTCTTGAATTCTGTTCCATGATCACTTCTGATTGACTTTACTTTTAATTTGATTATATTCTCGATCAAAGGAACGAACAGCATCAAGGTCTCAGCAGCCTCACTCTTGAATTCCAAGAAGTACACCCATGTGAAGCGAGAGAAGTCATCTGTAATCACCAAACAGTAAGACTTTTTACCCAAGCTTTTTATACTGATAGGACCAAAGAGATCCATATGTAATAATTGAAGAGGAGAGTCAATTGAGTTCACTGTTTTGGACTTATGCGATTTCTTATGTTGTTTACCTTTAGCACATGCTAAACATTTTTCAGAAAAAGGAAATTCCTTAGAAGGAAGACCTCTGACCAGATTTAGTTTAGAAAGTTTGTTTATATTTTTAAAGTTAACATGACCTAATCGCCTGTGCCATAACAGTGACTCTGACTCGGATGCCTTTGACAGTAGACAAGTCATTGGTTGTTCAGACTTGGCATCCCTCATGTTTATCACATAAGTGTTATTTTGTCTGGGGGCTTTTAGCATGATCATGTCAGTGGGTGGTTTAAATCCTGGCTTCAGGAAGATGCATTCCATGTCGTTGAACAACACTGAGATTCCTTTGTCACAGACTTGTGATACACTCAATAGATTGTAGCACAGCTCTGGAACATAGTTGACGTCCTCAAGTGTCAGTGCGTCAGAGACTACATCTCCTATGCCAACGATCTTTCCACCCTTTTCATTCCCAGCGAACGCTACAAACTCTCCATCGATGAACCGATAGTTCTTGAGGAGTTCTTTCAGTCCCGTCATGTGTCTTGAAGCGCCGCTGTCGACATGCCATAGATATCTCATAAGAGCTATCAGCCATTTTTGTAATTTATTCTGCACAGTCAAAAACAAAAGAGAAACAAAGCTAAACTAAAGAAAATCTATGTACAGTGGTGACTTTGCCTGAAACTTAAGTGACTTTGGGAATCCAATTTTGTTTAATCTTTGATCTGTCATGATTTTCTCCCAAAATTGACTCTTGTTTCTTCCAAATTTGTGTATTTTTAACAAAACTTTTTACGGTTTCTTGAAGATTTCTTAATTGATCCGAAAAAGAGTTTTGTGTTTTGACATCCTTTTGTGATTTAGGTTTTATGTGACAGTTTTTTACTACGTGACCCTCTTTTCCACATCTGAAGCATTTTGAATGCTTAGGCTTGATCTTAGGAGAAGATCTGGATGATGATGGTTGTGATGTTCTTTTCTTGATCTTGTTTGATCTTGAGCTTTCACTTGAGCTTGATTCTTCCCTGTTGCTACTTGATTCTTCATTGGTGTCCAGATTATTTAAGCTGGAGCTGCTCTCTGTATCACTCAGTGATTCTTCAGAACTTGAGGTACCTGTTTCACTTTGTGATTCTTCAGAACCTGATACATCTGTGGATGAGGGGATAAATTCTGGGATTTCCTCAGTGAGAAATTTCCCAAACCTGTTACGCTTAAGTTTTGGCACAAACACAGATGGTTTGGGCACATGATTATCATCAGAGAATGCAGCATTAAGATCAACACACACAGGAATAACATTTTCAACACGAACATTAGATCGTTTGATAGGAGGCTTCCTATCATCGGGAGCCACAGCCCCTTTTAAATCAAGTTTAGAAATACAGTCATCCATCCTAGTTAAACTATTACAGTCATCCATCCTAGGCAAACTATTACAGTCATCCGATTTAGTTAAAGTTTTACAGTCATCCAAAATAGAATTGTTTTTTGAATTTTCATTGTTCCAGATGAACCAATTCACTGTTGAGTAATTGGCACCCGGATGTCCTAAACCCACTGTCTGGCCACCACAACTTTCATCATCCTCCACCTGAGCCTGTTGGGTCATGTTGGGACGAAGAGGATTGAAGAAACCACCTTTTGATAACCTTAGTCTTTTCCATATCTGCCTAAGTATAGAACTGCTGAAGAACAAATAGAAGAAGTACTGAAGAACAAACACAAAGTACTGAAGAGTAAATTCATCAGAAGTTCTGAAGTCTAACCAGACATTTCACTGAAGAACTACTGAAGACAAACTGCTCATCAGCAGTTTGTCACTCATCAGCACTTTCCATCAGAAGCTTCTAACCGACTGAAAGATCAGCAGTTTTACTATTATATTGTTTTGTTAAAGTCTTGATTTCAAGTTTCAATGTACAGACTGATGTAAGCTTATCTTAGCATAATATCTTTGATAAATATCTTAGATTACTTCAGACTTCAGTTTTGTACAATAGTCTATAAATAGATGAGTTTGTTCATCTATTTTACATATGTGATTTTGTGTAATATCTTTGAAATTATATTGAAATCCTTCAAGCTTTAAACTTATAATTTCCACTTCACATCTGAGAAACATAAACTGCTATTACTGCTTTATACTTAGATCATTTATTGTTTCTCATTTACTATTCAGTTAAGGGGGAGTAATAACTCCTCATCAAAGTGATCTTTTAGACCTTTGAACACTTAACCTTCCGCTGCTTAATAACTCTTATATAAATCTGATCAAACACATAAGTGTTCATAGAAACAGCCACTGATCCAACAATTGGTATCAGAGCTTCTGGTTAATCTGATCAAAATCAATCTAATAAATTGAGATTCAGACACAGGCTCAATATTGATATTCAATAAAAAGGATAAAAGGCTCACTTTTTAAATCCATCACTTTAAGAAAGTATTGACAAATCCAAACTTCTTAAAAATGGATCCCTACAATACTGGATCTGCCAACAAACCTCCTATGTTAGTCAGAAATGAATATAACATATGGTCTAAAAGGTTGGCACATACTATCTCTCAAACAAACACTGGATGTTGGAGGTCTGTAGTTTTTGGACCTCACAAACCAGTTGTTACTGATCCAGAGGGTAAGACTGAAAGACCAAAGGATCCAAAAGAATACACGGAGGAAGATTTCCTAAAGTTTGAGCTTGATGCAAAAGCTTTCTCCATGTTGGCTATGGCTCTCCCAAACGAAATTTATGCTGGCCTTTTACATTGTGAAAGTGCCAAAGAGCTGTGGGACTGCCTAAAAGAGCAGTTTGCAGGAACTGCTGAGGTGATAGCCAACATCAGAGAAATACTAGCTCAACAATATGAAACTTTTACTCACATAGAGGGTGAAACTTTAACTCAACAGTTTGAAAGATTTTCTTCACTCATATCTGAGTTAAAAATAAACAATCAGACCTATACAACTGAGTCTATGTTACATAGATTTTTAAGGTCTTTACCTTCAAAATGGGAAACTTACTCAATAGTCCTCAGAACCAGTTCTGATTTTAACACCTTGAACCTAACTAGGTTACATGGTAAATTATTAACTTTTGAAAGAGAAATCAATCAAAAGAAAAAGCTTCAAGAATCTGGTAAAACTGCTGATGACTATACTCCGGGTAGCACAGCCTTATTAGGACATGACTCACCATCCTGTTCTAATAATTTTGGTTCTTTTGACCACATTGACATAACAGCTGGGATCTCATCAGATGGATCTTTCCCAGCTTATGACAATGAGGAACTAAGTCAAACTGCTGACAACATGTGTTTCATCATGGATGATTTAAAATATTTTAGCAGTGATGACTTAGAAGAAATGGAAATATTGCACCAACTGGCCTTGTTAAGTTTAAAAACTAACAAATTTTACAAGAGGTCAGGAAGGAAATTTCCAGGACTAAACAATTCAACAAAAGTTGGTTTTGACAAATCTAAATTGAGATGTCATAAGTGTCAAAAGTTGGGACACTTTGCTAGAGAATGTAGAAGCTCTAGCTATAACCAACAAATGTCCCCTGGAAATCAATATAACCCCTCATACAATAGGAATAATGGAACTAATGGGAGTGCTCATTTTGTACAGGCACAAGCTCCAAATGTTCAATATGTGCCACAAGTACAATATGTACAGATGCCTGCTCAACAACAACAGCAGCTCATGCCTCCATTTCCAACTGCTCAACTTCCTGCACAAACTCAACAACCCCCTCAGCAACAAAGCTTATTTACCTCAGGGTATGTTGATTGGAGTAGTCTTCCTTATGACACGTCAGAATGCAGTCAGGATTCAGACAATAAGGTCTATGATGTCAACTGGGGAGAACCTGATAATGGCAGAAAGAATTTTGCCTTAATGGCCTTTGAAGGATACTCTTCAAATTCTGCTCTCACACAGGTATCACAACAATCTCTGTTAAAGCTTTGCACTAAATCTTGCAAAGAATCATTTGCTTTAATAAGAGAAACCAATGTGCATTTACAAGGCAAATCCAATGACATGGAAAGAAAATACACACAAATGAAGTGTGATTTGGAAAGAAAAGTCATGTTGAAAAACAAAGAAATTTCCAAACTAAATGATAAATCCATTGAAACAGAAGCACAAATTAAAACCATGATAGACAGCCTAGGAAAAGTCAGACAAGAGCTTGCTGACACCAAGGTTGATTGTGAAAAATGGGTTGAGTCTTGTAAAGGGTATCAAATGTTACTTAACAAACAAACTGCAGCCAATGTTAAATTTGGCATTGGATATACCCACACTGAATCACCAACAGATTTCACCCACAAAACTGATAATGATGGGAAGAAATTGATTCAAACTTCTGATATGGAGGAATGCACATCCTACCATCAGAACTTCCTTAAAAAGGGAAGTACTGCAGAAGTTAAAACTACTGACAATAAGCCATCAGCAGTTTCAACTACATCAGGAGTTGAGACCCTGAAAACTGCTGATGACCTATTTCAAAAATCAGATTTTGTCAGTAAATTGCCTTCTAGCTCTCTTGATCTATCTAAAAGGAAAGAGAAGGCAAAAGCATGTGAAATATGTGGTCTGTTTAACCACATAACTGAACTTTGCAAATTTAGAAAGGTAAATCAGTTAAATAAACAAAGACAACAACTGATTGTGGGAAAACAGATAAAACAAGATTTTCAAAATACCTTTTTTCCCAACAAACAACAATCAAACAAAACCCTTTCTAAGAAGAAGCCTTTATCTCAACAAAGGTCATCTTCTCAAAGTTCAATTTCAGAAGTTTCACCTAACTCATCAGCAGATTCACAAACTGCTGAAGTTAAAGATTTGATAAACCTGGTCAAACTTCTGATGACCAAAGTTGATGGTGGAAACCAAAAAGAACCCACCATTGTTCTTAATGACAAATCCATTGCCAAAAAGACATGGATTACTAAAAATGGTCCACAACAAGCTGCACCTGTTCTCAAGAGCAAACCCAAAGCCAAACTGGCTTGGGTTGCCAAAACTAACTAATTTGCTATCTTGTGCAGAGAGTCTCCAGAGGTTTGAATAGCATATGGTATGTGGACAGTGGAGGCTCAATGCACATGACTGGATGCAGATACCTGATAAACAATTTTATCAGTCAAAGAGAAGGATCTGTGTCCTTTGGGAACAATGCCAAGGGATATGTGCTAGGATATGGCAATGTATCCTCAGGCAAAATGCAGTTTGACAAGGTCAATCTGGTTGAAAACCTTGAGTACAACTTGCTGAGTGTCTCTCAAATGTGTGACAAAGGATATTCTTCCTTTTTCACAAAGACAGCATGCAAGATCATATCACCAGAAGGCCAGAAGTTGATAGAGAAGATCATTGAAGATCATACTTTGCTAATTGCCAAAAGATGTGGCAATGTCTATGCAGTGGACATTGAAAAAGACAAAGTATTGAACAAAACTGCCTGTTTCTTCTCAAAGGCATCAACTTCAGAAAATGATCTCTGGCATAGGAGACTTGGCCATGTGAACTTTAAAACCATCAATAAAGTCACAAAAATGGGCTTGGTCAGAGGTCTACCTTTGAAGGAATATCAGTGCAAAGAACACTGTGTTTCCTGTCTTAAAGGTAAACAGCATAAGTCCTCTTATAAGTCTATTGAAGAATCAAAAACAACTGTATGTCTTCAATTACTCCATATGGACTTATTTGGACCAGTCAAGATTATGAGCCTTGGTAAGAAGAAGTACTGCTTGGTCATCATTGATGACTACTCAAGATTCACATGGGTCTTCTTCTTATATTCCAAGGATGAGGCAGCTGAAATCATCAAGTTCTTTATTCTACAAGTAGAGAAGCAATACTCTCTATCTGTCAAAATCATCAGGAGTGACAATGGGACAGAGTTCAGGAACAAGACTCTGGATGAATTCTGTCTGTCTAAAGGGATTGTTAGACAGTTCAGCATTCCCAGAACTCCTGAACAAAATGGTGTAGTAGAAAGAAAGAACAGAACATTAATTGAAGCAGCCAGAACAATGTTAGCTGATTCAGGCCTACCTTTGTATTTTTGGGCTGAAGCAGTCAACACTGCATGCTATGTTCAGAATAGAGTTCTTATCAACAAGAGACATACCAAAACTGCCTATGAAATTCTTCATGGCATTAAGCCCCTTATCTCCTTCTTCAGGGCTTTTGGATGTCAATGTTTTATCCTCAACATCAAAGACTCTATCTCTAAGTTTGCTGCAAAAGTTGATACAGGTTATTTTCTTGGTTATTCTCCATTGAGAAAAGCTTACAAAGTATTCAATTCAAGAACCAGGATAGTAGAAGAAACACTGAATGTCAAGTTCAATGAATCAAAACACACTCTTATTCCAGCAGATCCTGCTGAATTATTTGATCTTGACAGTTTTCATTTCGGACCTGAAAAGACTGTTGAATCATCCAAACCTCCTCAAAATGGTTTTCAAGGATTTGAAGATGATAGTCCTGCACCATGGACTCCAAACACAGTCAGAAGATCAACTATTAAACCTTCAGAAGTTTCAATAGCTTCTACTTCAGGAACTACTGATGAACATTTTGAAACTCCTGATTCAGCTGAACCTAAAACTCCTGAAGTTCAAATAACAGCTGAACCAGATATTATCAATCTCAGTGGTTTATTTGAAGAAACTGTAGAGCCATCATCCAGTACAGGCTTACAACAACTGATTGAACACAAGGATCATCCATTGGAACAAATCATGGGTGATATTGCCTCAGGGGTACTTACAAGAAACCAGCTCTCCAACTTTTGCTTATTCTCAGCATTCATCTCTCAGTTGGAACCAAAGAAGTATCAAGAAGCCCTCAAAGACAACAATTGGGTGCAAGCAATGCAAGAAGAGTTGCTTCAATTCAAGAAACAACAGGTTTGGGAAATCTGTCCCTTACCTGACAACAAGCAACCAATTGGAACAAGATGGGTCTTCAGAAACAAATCAGATGAGGCTGGTATGATAATCAAGAACAAAGCAAGACTAGTGGTACAAGGTTATTCCCAAGAGGAAGGAATTGATTATGATGAAACCTTTGCACCAGTTGCAAGACTTGAAGCTATCAGGTTATTTTTAGCTTATGCAATTTCCAACAACATTAAAGTTTATCAAATGGATGTCAAAAGTGCATTTTTGTATGGAAAAATAAAAGAGGAAGTGTATGTCTGTCAACCTCCAGGGTTTGAGGATCCTTCTCATCCTGATTGGGTTTACAGACTTGACAAAGCTCTTTATGGGCTAAAACAGGCTCCAAGAGCCTGGTATGAAACACTCTCCAACTTTTTACTAAAGAATCACTTCTCAAGGGGATCCATTGATAAAACTCTTTTCATAAAACATGTTGGAAATCATGTCTTACTTGTTCAAATATATGTTGATGATATCATTTTTGGTTCAACAAACTCAAAACTGTGTGAAGAATTTAAGAAACTCATGCAATCAAAATTTGAAATGAGTACAATGGGAGAATTGCAGTACTTTTTGGGACTGCAAATCAAGCAACAATCAAATGGAACATTTATACATCAATCAAAATATGTTAAAGAATTATTGAACAAATTTTCTTTACAAGACTGTAAAACATGTTCCACTCCCATGACACCAATCACACAAATTGAACCAGATGATCAAGGGAAACACATTGATCAAACCATGTATAGATGTATGATAGGTTCTCTTTTATATCTAACTGCTTCTAGACCAGATATCATGTTTTCAACTTGTGTCTGTGCTAGATACCAATCTGCACCAAGAGAATCTCATCTAATTGCAGTCAAAAGAATCTTCAGATATCTGAAAGGAACTCCTACTTTGGGGATCTGGTATCCTGCTTCAAGCAATACCAAGTTAACTGCTTTTTCAGATAGTGACTATGCAGGCTGCAAAATGTCAAGAAAATCAACATCTGGTGGTTGTCAATTCTTAGGAAACTGTCTGGTGTCCTGGCAATCAAAGAAACAAACATCTGTGGCAACTTCAACAGCTGAAGCTGAATACATTGCTGCTGCAAGCTGTACTTCACAGATACAATGGCTCCAATATCAACTGCTTGATTATGGAATCAAAGAGACCAAGACCCCACTTTTTGTAGACAGCAAATCTGCCATTAGCATCATTCAAAATCCTGTTCAGTTTTCAAAAACTAAACATATTGAAATCAGGTATCATTTCATAAGAGATTGCTATGAAAAAGGCAAGATTGAGGTGAAGCATGTCACAACAGCCAATCAAATAGCTGACATTTTCACCAAACCCCTTGATTCAACAACTTTTCAGAGGTTAGTATCCATGCTTGGGATGTTAAACTTAGAAGAAAGTCTGTAAGTGTTTCACTTTTTAATTCTGCACATATTTTATTTTTCACTTACATACTTATCTGTCATAAACCTCTGAAGACCAAAAATTTGAGAAAAGAGAAAGTTCTGATGAACAAATTTGAAAACTACTGATAAACATCAAATTGGGATATTTTCAAAATGGATGTAACTACTGATAAAAATAAGAAGTTAGAAAAGTGCTTTAAGAGTCATCTGCATCAGCAGTTGAAACTACTGATGAGAAAACTAAAACCACTGATGAAGAAACCTTTCTTCTTCAGCAGTTTGACTAAAAGGGTAAAACAGACTTTTCACTCGTCAGAAGTTTGACCTAGTCGGTTAAAAACCTCTGATAAATACCCTGTTCCAACACTTATCCATTCAAAAAGCAAAATTCCCTCTTTCTCTCTCAAATTCAAAACAAAACCCCTTCTCTAACCTAAAAATCACTGTTCGATCAAAAATATCCATGGCTCTCGTGTTAAAACAGGGACACAACCAAAGAGGCTACTTTGTTAAAGATGAAGCCTGGTCCCAGTATGATGAGATACTTGATCTCATCATGAAATCCCAATATTATGATGCTTTCACCATTGATCCACCCATTCATGAAGAAACTCTTAATGAGTTCTGGGCAAATTCAGAAACGGTGAAGGTGAATAATGAAGTGATTTCCCTCAAATCTTCTATAAAAGGGAAACTGATGGCCATCTCACCAGAAACACTAAGCATCAGGCTTGGTTTGAAGGATTCTGAGGCACCTGAACAAATTCCAACCTCAGATATTCATCTGACCATGACAGAATGTGGCTATCAAGGTACTTTGGCACAAGCAACAGTTTACAAAAAATATTTTGACCCACAATATAAACTGTTATTTCATTATATTATTATGTGTCTTAGTCCTAAAACTGGGTCAATAGATCAGATGCCTTCAACCTTTCAACCTATTTTTCATTCCATCATAAATGAAACTTCTTTCAAGGCATCAAAACTATTTTTCAATGAACTGGTTTTACATCATCAAAATGATAAAAAGAGATTTTTGTTGTATCCAAGGTTTGTTATGCAGTGCATAATAAAAGAACTTGGTGAGGGAGTACTTGAGGGAAAAACAACAACTTTAAATCCTTTAACTGCTCAAGTATTCTCTAGGCACAACAAACCAGCACTTTTGCTTGAAGATGACCAAGGGGAAGAACAACCCATCCCCAAGGAACCCACATCTTCCAAACCCAAAAAGATAACTAAAAAGCCTAAACAACAAAAACCAAAAACAACCAAGTCACTGAAAAAGAAAGTTCAGGAACTGGAGAAACCTGAAACTACTGATGTGCAATCTGCACTTGAAAAGGAAGTGGCTGAAACATCCTCTCAGCACACTCCTTCTCCACCACCCAAAAGAAAACCTGTCACAGTTATATTTAAAAGAAAAAGATTTAAGAAACAAGTAACTGTTGACCCTGCCTTTGAAACTGCTGAAACCATTCCCACCCAAACTCCTGAACACCAACCCATCCAAACTACTGAACCTGAACCCTCACATACAACCATAGAAATTGCCCAACTTCTCTCAGGACTTAAAGGAACCCATTCACCACATGTCACTCCCCTTACAACACATCAAATTGGGGAGATGCCTTCAGAAGTTGACATGAATGTGGATCCCTTTAGCCCAACACAGAGAGATGAGGATGAACAAGGGTTTGTAAGCCCAAACTTACAAACTTTTGGTATTTTTGAGGCTGCTACTACTCACTTATCACCCAGTGGTGAACCTGAGGACAGTAGTAACATAGCTAAGACCTCAAATCTGGCAACTACTGATGAAGGCCTAAGGCCAGAAGTAGGAAAACCTCAGGACCAAGACAAAGAGGTTCATGAGACTACTGGTTTGGGTCCAGCTCATGATATAACTGATCCTGCCCTCTCTGAGGACACTATCAGGGATTCAGATGATTCCATTAAGTTGGTTGATGAATCAAAACTTCCACAAACTGAATTGACGGTTGATATTGAAGGTCCTGCATCTAAGGTCTCCAAGCTCAAGAAGCTGGTCACCAAAGATCAGGTTAAAGACCAGTTAGCCCAAAAATCCCCACAACTGGCATCTTCAGAGCAATCTGAAGATCACCCAAAACTCACCCCTTCACCAAAACAACCTACCCAATTCACTGGGCTCACAAGCATAGACTTGAACCAACTATGCAGCCCAGATGGTCCCCTGTATCAAGCACTCAAACAAATTATTACTGATCAACTCAAACCCTTCACAACTGCTTGGGAGTTAAAAGCTAACAATCAGTTTGGGTTGATCAACTCGAGACTTGCAGAGTTGAACAAGAAAATGGATGAAACTCAAGATCAACTTGCAAGGTTGTCTGCTGCAACATCTCATTCTATTCGGCTTCCAGAAGTGGATGAAGCCAAAAAGGGGGAGATGATTAAGGAACCAACAACAGATGCTACACAAAGACAAAATCCTGATCAAGAAGCTGATAGACCAACACAAAGACCAGGAAAAGAAGTAGCACCAGAGTTCAAGTTACCTAAGGCATCAGAGGTAACTGCTGATTACATTTCTCAAACTACTGAAGACAATCCTTCAGCAGTTGTGACCAAACCTACCACATCAGCAGTTCTACCTCCAAAACCATCATCAGAAGTTCCTAAGGCAACTGAAAAAGACCCTGCTCCCACTCCTTTGCCTACAACAACTTCCACAGCTGTTTTAAACCCTACTCCCATCAGGATGTCAAAAGAATTATTAGAGAAGAGTTTAAAAGAAGCTGCCAAGAAGGCAAAAGAAGACAGAGTATGGAACAGCCTAGAAACTAGAGAAGACTTGAACTATGATGAAAAACTGATCAAGTATCAAGAAAAACTTGATGAGCTTGAGGCTGAAGAGAGAGCACTTGAAGCTGCTGCTGAAGATGACAAAAGAGCACAGCTAATAAAATTCATTACAAAGAACTCCAAATCCAAACAAGTGGCCCTCAAGAAACTCTCAACACAAGAACTGACAAGAAGAGCTCAGATGCTATCTGACAGAATAGCAACTGAAAATGAGAGGAAAGCCAAAAGAGCCGAAGTGATTGAAGAATTAGTGGCTAATGACTATGGTTCAAAAGCCTCAATCAGCAAATGGAAAGAACAAACTCTCTATGAGGCTTACAAGAAACTCAAAGCAAAGAAAGCTGCTGAACCAGAAAAATTTGAAAGCCAAGAAGTCCAAACAACTTCTATTGTCAAAAGACCATCTGGTACATTAAGAAAGCCAGCCACTAAAAGAAAAGCAGATGGAGATCCCATTGTCAAGACTGACTTCAAGATGATTCTGTTAGAAGGAGATCAGTTGGTACATGGTGATTTTGATGTTGAAGAGAAACCCATCTTAACCCAATTCAGAGACAAGGCTACCTATGCTTATCAGTTACAACAATCCATTCAAGAAGAAACACATACAAGGGTTGTTACAGAGCATCACCTGCCCAATATGCCAATCCAAGGTGCTGCTGAATTACAAGGAAGTCAAGAGTCTCACCTGAGAGTCACTGAAATCGAAGACATTCCTCAATCAGGTCAACCTAAGGAAACAGGCTTGGTTTCCTATGCCTCTGACTTTGACAGGTCAAAGGTAAACATTGTGAAATGGTCATTTACTGAATCCAACTCAGTACTTGTGACCAGGAGAGACCGTTCAAGTAAGGTCTATAGAAACTCAAAGGAGTTGAGTGTTTTATCGTCCAAAGACCTTCTCACCATTCAACATTTAACACCTGAACTTGGTCCTCTCACTGAGCAACAAAGATGTACTCTTACCACCCGGATGACAGCAGAGATCTGGAGGATGTTAGAAGAGAGAAAAGGACAACAATAAAGGATAGATAAGGTTTTGGCTTCATCAATCCAGGGGGAGATTGTTGGGACGAAGAGGATTGAAGAAACCACCTTTTGATAACCTTAGTCTTTTCCATATCTGCCTAAGTATAGAACTGCTGAAGAACAAATAGAAGAAGTACTGAAGAACAAACACAAAGTACTGAAGAGTAAATTCATCAGAAGTTCTGAAGTCTAACCAGACATTTCACTGAAGAACTACTGAAGACAAACTGCTCATCAGCAGTTTGTCACTCATCAGCACTTTCCATCAGAAGCTTCTAACCGACTGAAAGATCAGCAGTTTTACTATTATATTGTTTTGTTAAAGTCTTGATTTCAAGTTTCAATGTACAGACTGATGTAAGCTTATCTTAGCATAATATCTTTGATAAATATCTTAGATTACTTCAGACTTCAGTTTTGTACAATAGTCTATAAATAGATGAGTTTGTTCATCTATTTTACATATGTGATTTTGTGTAATATCTTTGAAATTATATTGAAATCCTTCAAGCTTTAAACTTATAATTTCCACTTCACATCTGAGAAACATAAACTGCTATTACTGCTTTATACTTAGATCATTTATTGTTTCTCATTTACTATTCAGTTAAGGGGGAGTAATAACTCCTCATCAAAGTGATCTTTTAGACCTTTGAACACTTAACCTTCCGCTGCTTAATAACTCTTATATAAATCTGATCAAACACATAAGTGTTCATAGAAACAGCCACTGATCCAACAGGTCACATCTGCATTGCTTTTACTTATGTTAGCATTTGACTCAGATTCATCACATTTATTTTCAAAAAGGTCATTTTTTGGATGAGGTGATGGAATGGGTATGTATTCACTTTGGCTCAAGGGCAGGAATAGAGATCTTTCGATTCCATTCTTATCCTTATACCCAATTCCATCCTTTACGAATGATTGTCTTCCACAATCGATTATATCATCATGAGCCCGTTTGCTCACATTCCATTTATCCACAACAATTTGAAGACGAATTGTCTCATTTCTAGATTTCTCTAGTTTTGAGGTTAAATCATTTATCAGAAAATCTTTCTTAAGCACAAATTCTTTTAAAGTTTGCATTTCAGCTAGAGTTGCATTTAACTTTCGCTGATATGCCCACTCATTTTCTTTCATTTCAGAATTGATTTTACGAATATCATCAATTTCTCTTAAAACTCGTCTGTTGTGTGATAAACAGTATGCGACAGCTGTAGCACACCTAGGTGAGCACAGTTTAGATTTAATTTCTAGAGGAATATTTACCATGTCTCTTTCCTCAGCTTTCTTAGAAGAACTTTTCACCTCTTCAGCGATCTTCTCTGATGAAGTCTTCTCAGCTATCAGCGCCTCCTCCCTTTTCTGATCATTCACCTTCTCATCAATTAACACACTCTTCAGTCCGGCATTCTTCTGCATTTCCCCCTTTAGAACCTCAGCAGATGACCCTTCAACAGAGTTCACACCATTAGAAGATTTGGTGCAGATTGTGGCCATCAGGGCTTTGTTAACTTCAACTTCTGCAGCAGCTGCCTCTTCTCCCCAGTCGAAATCTTCAACCACCAAAGCCTTATGTGGTTCCTTATCGTTTCCTTCATTACCATCGGTTATGGCTACCAACCTCTTCGCAGGCTTGATTTCAGCTTGGTTCAATGTGGGGCATTCATACTTGAAATGCCCGAGCACCTTGCAGTTGTAACACCTGATCTTTGACTTGTCAAACCCAGCCTTTCCCATACCCACTCTTCTACCGGTTCTGTCTTGAAAACGCTTGACTCGTAGAGTGATCATTGCCATTTGCCACTTGAGATCCATTTCTTCCATGTCATCTGGGTCGACCTGGTACATATCCTCTGGGGACATCATCTCATTCTTAATTTCCCCTGTCTTCAAGGCTTCAAAACTGCTCATAAAGGTGTTGAAGAGTTCCACATGTTCGGCAGCCAGCTTTGCAACCTGTGGAGTTAGTGTCTTTGCCGCCTTTTCAGAGTACATTGGAGCTTTGCCAGAACTTGAACTGCCAATCCCAGTAGAATCCACATAAGAATGCAACGAACTTGAACACATATCACCAATTGGGGCCATTAAAGCCAGATTCTTCATAGTACTGCCCGGAGTCACCTTCGGGACAGTCTGATTCATTTCTCTCTTCGTGATATCCATTTCAAACGATTTCAGAGTGTTTATAAGATCAGCCAAAGTAGACTGAGCATCCAAGTAGTCCTTTTTGATCAACATACATTGGACACTCCACTCCTTTGGGAGAGAATCGAGTAGCTTCTTGATGGAATTGCGGTTGTTTACGGGAATACCAGCTTTCTTCATCTTAGTCAACAGATTCATGAACCTGTCTATATGTGACGACAGACTCTCACCACGGATACTTCCAAACATATCGTATTCCTTTTGAATCATATCCTGCTTGTTTTGCCTCATCTCTGCATTTCCTTCATAATACTCACTCAGAGCAAACCACAGATCATGCGCTGATCCGTATTCTTCAAACATATTGTATACATCGTTTGACAAAGCCATGGTGAGAGCACCATAGGCTTTGTGATCTCGCTGCATCAGTTGTTTGTCGAGATCAGTGTATGTAGTGGGATCAGTGTTGAACACTTCTCCTGCATCAGTGGTTCTTGTGGGAATGTGAGGTCCGAGCTGAACTGAGTTCCATTGGGTGTGATCGTTAACAAAATAGAAAGCTTTCATTCTGTTTTTCCATGTACCATAGTCTTCAGCACCCATCAACTTGGGAATACGTGTTATAGTGCCGGTTTCAAGTTCAGCTTGGGTTATGGGGTTAACTTGGAATGAGTTGTTACCAGACATGATTTAAGATTGATTTTAGATTGATTTTAGGGTTTTGATTAATTATATTAGCAAGTTACAGTCCAAAGTCCTTGAAAATTAAAACAGTCCACAAGTTCGCAGTCACTAAGTACGCAGCAAGTCAAGTTCGCAGTCACTAAGTACTCAGCAAGATCAAGTTCGCAGTCACTAAGACACCTGAAACAGTAAGAAACAAAGATGATAAGTTCTTGATTCTCCTGTAAGTACGCAGTCCCTGTAGCACACACATTGGCTTAAGTTCGCAGTTCAGCCAAGTCAGAGCAGCACAAGTGCTCAGTCTTTGACTGATCAGCCTGCGTACTAGTATAAGTACACAGACACTTAAACTCTCGTTTAAGATTTAAGTTCGCAGAAACCCTAGCCAAGTGCTCAGAAAATGCACCTTTTCAGTAAGTTCGCACCCCAACTAGAAATTCCAGATAAGTATGCAGAAACCCTAGTTGTGGTGCCAGGAGAGAGAAAGCTGTAAAGCCTTGTGTAAATTTAAGTGCTCACACAGACACAAGTGCACACACTTTTAGACAAGTGCGCAGTTGTTACTGTAATAAGTGCACACCTTGAAATGTCAAGTATGCAACTTATGAGCTAAGTACTCAACTCTTGAAACAAGTACTCAGAAGCAAGAAACAAGTACTCAGTTTATGAGCTAAGTTCGCACTTTAAGTGCGCAAATATGGCTGTTACGACCTTTAATCTTATCAGAAACATGTCCAAGAGATTTTCAATTGTTCTGAAGTTCTTGAATGATGTTTCTACTGAAATTAATACCTTTTAAACACCTTAGAAACACTTGTTCACGAGATTTTAAGGCAAAACTAATGAAAATATTCAAAGTTTGATAAACACTAAATTTTTTTTTGAAAAACTTGATAGCAAAAACTAACAAGGAGGGTTTTGATATCTTTAGATAGATACAATCTCGAGCACAGAGGCTCTGATACCAAATTGTAGTCCCAAAAACACTAGATCTTAAGTGTGCACAAGATTGTTATCAACTAGAAACACCTATTTGTTAGGTGTTTTAGTTGATTAATCAAGACAAGCAAAGAACTAGATGAAGATTGCAAGAACCGACACACAAGAAACATAAACAGATGATTCCATTAAAGATTCAGCAGTGAAACACCATGGATATTACAGATAAGTTCGCACCTTTTACTTGTGCTCTCAAAAGATATAACAAAAACCCTAACCCTAGCTGCACAAATGAGGTTCTATTTATAGGAGAACCTGATGGACTGCGCACTTAACATTAAGTGCGCAGTGCCCGTCCATTAAGTTCGCAGTCTAGGGTTTCACTACTACAACTATGCTATAATTACATAACCAACCCTCCAACTCTAACACACAACTAAACATGATCAAACCTGGTAACTGTGGTCTCATACTAACCCAACAGGTTTTGTGGAGGAGTTGGGCTGGTGGGGAATTGGAAGTTGGTATTAGGTGGAGTGTCGTCATCAAGAAATGTATAGTTGGCAGGTGGGGATATCGAGGGAAAGGGAAATGTAGACTCATCAAAATCCACATGTCGGGAGATATGGACTTTACCGGTTGAAGGATCTAGACAACGATAACCTCTAAAGTTGGGTGGATAACCAAGAAATATGCACCGGGTGGAACGAGGGTTTAATTTGTTTGGTTCGGTGGCAGACAGGTTAGGGTAATAGGCACACCCAAACACCCGAAGGTGATCGTATGTGGGGTGGCAAAGATACAAGGCAAATGTGGGAGTGTTGTAGTTGAGGCGAGTGGTGGGGAGAATATTATGAAGGTAGGCGGCGGTGTGAAGAGTTTCCACCCAAAAAGTGGGTGGAATGTGTGCATGGGTGAGAAGAGCACGTACGATGTCATTAAGACATCGGATCATACGCTCGGATTGGCCATTTTATTGGGATGTTTGTGGGCACGAAAAACGAAAGGTGAAACCGTTTGACGAAGCAAAATTGTGAAAAGCATGATTGTCAAATTCTCCCCCTAAGTCACATTGAAATGCTTTAATATTTTCATGAAATTGCGTTTGAATTGATTTGTGAAATTTTACAAATGTAGGGAAGGTTTCGAATTGAATTTTAATGGATAGACCCACACATAGTTTGAAAAATTATCAACTAAGACCATATAATATTTATAGGCAGCATTGCTAAGGACGGGTGAGGTCCATAAGTCGCAATGAATAATATCGAATGGAGCATAAGTAAATGAATTAGAAGACACAAACGAATGTCGTTTATTGTTATATAAATGGCAAGAGTCACAAAAATCAAAAGATTGTTCATTACATGGAATATGAAAAGTACTAGAAAGAAATTTTAAAACTTGTGGTCCAGGATGTCCAAGACGATCATGCCACTTATTGGATTCTGCAACTAAAAGGACTTGACGAGCTGGTGTGAATGGGTAGAGGTCACCGGTGCTATCATGGCGTGAAAGAGGTTGTCCAGTCTTGAGATCCTTCAAAGTAAAACCATAGGGGTCAAATTCAACAGAAACAAGGTTATCACGGGTAAATTTTCTAACCGAAATAAGGTCTTTGACAACGGTGGGTGCATAAAGGATGTTATTTAAATGATATGTGGTGGTAGGTGTTTTATGGTATTCCCTACCCGACCCCAAAATTGGCAAAGTTTGGCCATTGCCTGCTAAAATATTAGCATTAATTGAATTAGATATAAGGGATTCGATTTTACCTTGGTCCGAGGTGATATGCAAGGATGCACTAGTGTCCATGTTCCATTGCGGCATTGGTTGGTTGATGGTTAAGGCAGAGAGGGCGGCGCCGAGTTCAATGGGTTGCATAGGATCGATGGGAGGTTGGTAGGTTGGGCCTTGGTTGTGAGAAGCTTGTGGGTGTTGGTAGTACGAGTAGCGGCCACGACCACGACCCCGATAGGAGCCACGACCACGACCTCTACCCCGGCATTGGGATTGGGCTCAGTTGTCATAGTGTTGGGTCGGGTGATAGGGTTGGGGAGGGTTCGGGTTTAGGACAGTGGGGTTTGGTGTCGTGGGGTTTTGGTTAGTCAGTGCACTTGGGGAAGCAGTGAGGGCCGCTTGGATTGATTGCCTAGCCGCTTGATGACGTTGCTCGCGTTCGATCATGTCGCGAGCATCATCCCAAGACTTTTTGGCTTGGGTAATGAAAGAGGCTACGGTGTCATATTCCTGTGGGAGACCTGTAACCATTTGAAGAACTAAGCGACATTCACTTACCGGATGGTCCACATCATTGAGTTGATCGGCCAGATCCTTCATCCGTTAGAAATACTCATTCACAGACGAGCATGAAGCCATGATGGTTGTGGTAAAAGCATGTTCAAGTGTGGCGGCTCGAGCATGTTTGTTGTTAAGAAAAACGGTGTAGAGGCGATCCCATGCTTGTTGAGCGGTGCAGTCGGTGTCAATGACTCGCTTTAGATACGAGTCCGACAAAGTGCCATAAATCCACTGGAGGACAATAGCATCGATCTTCGACCACGACTCGTAAGTCGGATCGGTTTTGGCCGGTGGTCCAGTGCCATCAATCTGGTGCAAGACATCATACCCGAGGGCATGTAGTTTGAACAACTTGACCTAATCGGAGTAGGTAACTTTTTCTCCATCAAGCATACGAACTTTGTTAGTGATGTTGGTATCGGAGTAAGCAGGATGTAGTGATTTGGGTGGGTTTTCGGCTGCAGCAGGGAGTGGCTGAGGTTGTGGTTGATCGGCCATGGTGGTGTTTCGAAAAACACTGATTTCAAAATGAAAGGAAAAAGAGGCGATTAGGTTTCAGAGTTTGTTAGCTCTGATACCATGTGAATATTCGGATTTGATTGATTGAATAATATTTGATTGATTGAATAATACATGGAGAAATGGTTACAATATATAGAGAGCTTTCCTAACTAATCCTCCTATCTATATGGTATCTTTCCTTATCACTATATATAATACTATGGAAATACAATAATGATAATAATTACATAATAATATCGACTGATACTTTCAGTGGTGTCGAGTTCCAGTTTTAGGTAGGGCTTCAGTTTCATTGGTATAATTCCACGGCTATGTGTTTTGATTATTTGTCAATTGCAATCCTATCTAGCTTCCCGCTGGCCTCGTTTATTTCCTGAATAAACATCTTTATTCCTTGTTGTTAGAAAATAAATAGACGGGTTGAAATAAGAAAAGCAAAAAAAAATAATAATTAATGGCTTACATGATCGTGACACGTGACAGAACCAGTTACAAATTTAGCCAAGTTATATCAATCTTTGTGTATTGGTGTTAATACATAAATTTGTAAGGGTGGTTATAATTAACCCCCCCCCCCCACTTCTATTTTCACCCCCCTGAAAGCGCCTCGCTTAGGCCTAAGCGAGGCGCTTTCTTTACTTTTTAACTACCTCGGTACGAGGTCAGGAAAAGTTGATTTGTGACCCGAAGCGCCTCGCTTTGGCCTAAGCGAGGCGCTTCGAATAAAAAAAAATTTGTAATTTTTTGGTCTTTTGAGTTAGTTTTTTTTTTCAGCCAGACGTTTGTCAAAAGAACATTTTTGATGTCAATAGGAGGGTAAACAAAATCGTCGATCCGACTGTTGATTTATTTCTGCAACAAGGAACAAAATGTCAGCTTTTTCCTGCCACCTCGTATGATTTGGCTAACCTGTCCAGTTATCAATCTCACTGTCCAACAACTGAATTTTACTTCCTTGCATGAAAAGTTGTTTTTAATTGTTCTTTTGAGAAACGTCTGGCTAACCTGAAGTTCCTTTGGATCAAAATGTCACTGTCCAACAACTGAATTTTACTTGCTTGCATGAAAAGTTGATTTTAATTGTTCTTTTAACAAACGTCTGGCTAACCTGAAGTTCCTTTGGATCAAAGTGTCACTGTCCAACAACTGAATTTTACTTGCTTGCATGAAAAGTTGTTTTTAATTGTTCTTTTGAGAAACGTCTGGCTAACCTGAAGTTCTTTTGGATCAAAATGTCACTGTCCAACAACTGAATTTTACTTGCTTGCATGAAAAGTTGATTTTAATTGTTCTTTTAACAAACGTCTGGCTAACTTAAAGTTCCTTTGGATCAAAATGTCAGCTTTTTCATGCCACCTCTAAGCTAGGCGCTTCGGGTCAAATCATACGAGGTGGCAGAAAAAGCTGTATAACCTGTCCAGTTATCAATCTCACTGTCCAACAACTGAATTTTACTTGCTTGCATGAAAAGTTTATTTTAATTGTTCGTTTGACAAACGTCTGGCTAACCTGAAGTTCCTTTGGATCAAAATGTCAGCTTTTTCCTGCCACCCTCGTATGATTTGGCTAACCTGTCCAGTTATCAATCTCACTGTCCAACAACTGAATTTTACTGTAATGATCAGGAACATTCCAAATAACTGTTCAATTTCAGCTTTTGTTTAACTATTTTAGCAATTTCCATAGAGAAGTTATCAATCTCACTGTCCAGTTATATTACTCACTGTCCAACAACTGAATTTTACTTGCTTGCATGAAAAAGTTGTTTTTAATTGTTTGGGAATATATTTTCTGATCAAAAAAGGCATAACTGTAATGATCAGAAACATTCCAAATAACCGTCAAATTTCAGCTTTTGTTTAACTCATGACAGATCCACCAAATCAATTCTTCAAGTTCATTTCACCAAAAAAGGCATAACTGTAATGATCAGGAACATTCCAAATAACTGTTCAATTTCAGCTTTTGTTTAACTATTTTAGCAACTTCCATAGAGAAGTTATCAATCTCACTGTCCAGTCATATTACTCACTGTCCATGTTTACCTTCAACGATAATGAGTAACCTACTAACCTCTATAATAGACTTCATTTATTCTTCTTCATCTTTTTCTACTTGAAGTGCAGAGTAGTAACCCTTCATCTTCTCTTATCGGAGAGATATCTGTCAACGATGAAGGAGGTATATGTACAATGATGTGGTTTGTTTTAGATAAGGAGGTATATGTACAATGATGTTTTTACGCTAAATAAAACTTACACACAACTTTTTGCTCTAGTGGTTTGGTCTACCTTTTTGCAAAAAGACATTTAGTCTTCAAGACTTCTATGGTTTCGGGTTCCCTTTCATCGTTGACAGATATCTCTCTGAGACGATAAAGGTAGATCATGGAAAGTTCAACTCAAGAAACAAAGATGAAACCGATTAATGTTCTTTATATATGAATAGTGACCCTCTGGCAATCATCGTTGGTATTAATGGCAAGATATGTGGCTTTAGTCCTTTACGCAGGTTTGCCAGAGGGTCATTATTCATACATAAAGAACATTAATCGGTTTCATCTTTGTTTCTTGAGTTCAACTTTCCATGATCTACCTTTACATTATTATTATTATTTACATTATTATCGTATTTGCAACTTAGTTCCTTTCTATCAAAAAAACAAAAACGAAGGTTTGCGCGTTAGCGCCGATCCGATTGTTAAAAGTATCAAGACTATGAAATTAGTAAAACAACTTTTCAGGCAAGCAAGTAAAATTCAGGTATTATCGGAGAGATAGCTGTCAACGATGAAGGCAATATTTGAAAATTATCATTTCTTGACATGCTTGGTAACACCTTGATCTGCAATATTTGAAAATTATCATTTCTTGACATGTTTGGTAACACCCTGATCTGTAATATTTGAAAATTATCATTTCTCGAAAAGTAATTAAAAACACTTAAAAATGAATTAAAAACAATTTTTGTGTGTTAGGTTTAGTCGGAGGACCACGTACAATGATTCATCAAAGTTGTACAAAGCTGGATGTTTCTACTGAAAAACCCAAACGAGCAATAAACAAAGCGAAACGGAGAGATATAATTTTCTTGGCTTGGTAACACCTTAAAAGAACCAAAATTGAATTAAAATTATTTTTTGGTCAATAACAGATAATTTTAAAGAATTAAAAGAATTTCATTTTTTTTAAAAAAAGGCCAAAGCGCCGACCAAAGCGAGGCGCCTGTGGTCTAATCAAACCACTCAAGCGTCTAGCTTTGGCCAAAGCTTGGCACTCAAGCGCCTCGCTTTGACCAAAGCGAGGCGCTTTGGCCTTTTTAAAAAAAATGAATTTCTTTTAATTCTTTAAAATTATCTGTTATTGACCAAAAAATAATTTTAATTCATTTTTGGTTCTTTTAAGTTGTTTCCAAGCCAAGAAAATTTGTTTGAGGCGTTTCGCTTCGTTTATTGCTCGTTTGGGTTTTTCAGTAGAAACATCCAGCTTTGTACAACTTTGATGAATCATTGAACGTGGTCCTCCGACTATACATTCGATACCCATATTTTTTCAGAACATAAAATTTGCATGTTTAATTGATATGCTTGACTTCCGGACTATATTATAATTGATCGTTGGTGGTTTTCATAGCACCTTGTTTGATTACACTCGTGTTCAGCCTTTATCAGGTTGCCTTCATCGTTGATCGTTATCTCTCCGAGTGTAAAACATCATTGTACATATACCTCCTTATCTAAAACAACCCACATCATTGTACATATACCGATAACAACTAACTCGGATCAACTCTCACACTTATGCGTAGATCAAGGAGATTGATGAAGATATCTCTCCGATAACAACTGACTTTTACTTATGGAATCTTTGTACGAAAATCGAAACCATCTCATTCCATGTTCTCCATATCCATACCTTGTTTCAACACACACCAGCTTTGTCATCACAGTTTCCAACCACTAATACCAGATTGATGATACTCAATTTCGGTTGATATAGAGTATATCAGAGAAAGATTCAGTTGAAAGTGGATACCATGGATTTAGTTGAATGCTTACCGACTCTAAAACTTATACATTACATCAAATTTGAAGATAACTCTTCTGTTATAGGAGAGATATCTGTCAACGATGAAGGCAACCTGAAACGACATGAACATTTATAACCTTTCTGTACCTGTGGCCAAAAGAACTAGGCTTCAAACACAACTTTTTGCTCAACGTAATATTATTGTAATATAATATTCAGATTTTGATAGCACCGAATCCAGTCTTCAAAGTACCTCTTCTTTCAAGTTTCTTAGAATCATTGAAGATTACTCTTCTGTTATCGGAGAGATATCTGTCAACGATCAAGTAGGTTGGTGGACTTAAGCACCTGAACGGGAAGTTGAAATTTTGAATGATGTTCGTAGGTTGGTGGACTCTAACTTTTTAGTTGTTATCCGAGAGATAGCTGTCAACGATCAAGACAACCTGAAAGTGGATACCATGGATCAGAGAGATTTAAGCTAATCAAACTCATATCTCAAGCCGGTGCAATTTATGTCGGAGCACTTTTCATCTATCTCATCACCTTCTTCTAACTTTTCAGTTGTTATCGGATCGATAGCTGTCAACGATCAAGACAACGTGAAAGTGGATACTATGGATCAGAAAGATTTAAGCTAATCAAACTCATATCTCAAGCCGGTGCAAGTTATGTTGGAGCATCCTTGATCATCTTCTTGTAATTACTTTCAAGTTTCTTATAATCATTGAAGACAACTTTTCAGTTGTTATCGGAGAGATAGCCGTCAACGATCAAGACAACTTGAAAAGTGGATACCATGGATCAGAGAGATTTAAGCTAATCAAACTCATATCTCAAGCCGGTGCAAGTTATGTTGTAGCATCTTTGATCATTTTCTTGTAATTACTTTCAAGTTTCTTATAATCATTGAAGACAACTTTTCAGTTGTTATCGGAGAGATAGCCGTCAACGATCAAGACAACTTGAAAAGTGGATACCATGGATCAGAGAGATTTAAGCTAATCAAACTCATATCTCAAGCCGGTGCAAGTTATGTTGGAGCATCCTTGATCATCTTCTTGTATTATATTTGCAACACACACCTTCAACCCATTCCTGATAAACCAGGGAAAAATGGCTATATTAAAAAACTTCAAGATTATTATTTTGTTTTGTGGATCAGACGAGGACTTGCCTGTGTCTTAGAAACACACGGATGACACACGAAGCTTTAGACTCCAACCGGATCCCTTGATTGCCGCATTTAATGAAATTTAACGCGCATACCGCATTCGGATTCTGATTGCACCGAATCCAGTCTTCAAGGTACCTCTTCTTTCAAGTTTCTTAGAATCATTGAAGACAACTCTTCTTATATCGGAGAGATATCTGTCAACGATTAAGTAGGTTGGTGGACTTAAGCACCTGAACGGGAAGTTGAAATTTTGAATGATGTTCGTCGATTGCACCGAATCTAGTCTTCAAGGTACCATGGATCAGAGAGATTTAAGCTAATTTAAAAAAATTGGAAACACAAGGATGAAAAAACCCACAAAAAACCCCTAAAATTTCGGACCCTAACACACACAAGACGAATGCTGCAACATGAGTTCGACCAAGATGACACACGAAGCTTTAGACTCCAACCGGATCCATAGATTGCCGCATTTAATGAAATTTAACGCGCATACCGCATTCATTGACTATACGTGGTTGATGATGTCAAGTTAAGTCATTGACGTTTGATTAGGGTTATTACTTTGTTTTTAAAATTTTTTTAACTTTTTATAATTATTAAATTAAAAAAAATAAAAAAACCAACTCAAAACATCAAAAACCACTCCAAAATAAATCTTTGATTCGAAGCGCCTCGCTTAGGCCTAAGCGAGGCGCTTCGCTTTTAAAATTCAGCTTTTTCTGCCCCTCGTACTGACCTCCTCGAAATGAGGGCAAAGCGCCTCGCTTAGGCTTAAGCGAGGCGCTTTGAGGGGGTGAAAATAGAAGGTGGGGGTTGAAATAGACCAGGCCATTAGAATATCGATTCTAATAAATATGAATAACTAATTGAGGAGTAGATGTAGCAACGATACTTGTGTGAGGACTAGGTAGTTGATTGTTCAGTCATGATAAAATTGATCAAGGATACTTCATAACCGTTCGTAATCTTTGTAAAAACAGATATTGCACAATCAAAATTAAAAATAACAAGTCTAATAAAATATATTACAAAACTAGTGTCCAAATATGGTATGTTACTATGTTGCCTAATTTACTTATTCAATATTTTTAAAATTTTAATCTATCATTCAAATATGCAAAATAATAATAATAATAACAATAATAATAATAATAATAATAATAATAATAATAATAATACTTTTACAACGTTTTTGTAAAATATTTAAATTTGTAAGAACATGATTCTTTTTCGTATCTTCGCCATTAAATTGCTAATTTGGTGACAAAATAGTTTCCTTATCAACTTATTTAAATATATATGCAGTTCATCTACACGATTTATATTTCACGTTCATGTTCATGTTCTTCATCTTTATAATTACGCAACAATGACTACATGTTTTGTAGACAATAATAATCAGCAGCTCATAGATTTTACTGAGGAAGATGATTGCTTAATCTCGTTTCATTCTCTTAAAGATGTTCTAGTTTCAGGTACATATCAACCATTAATGTTTGATTATCTACTGCTTTTATTTGTTATTTTAAGGAAGCGTTTTTCGCGTACGTGAGCTGTATCGAACCTGGTCTTGTGGGTTCTCAAGTGTGCATGTTGCCACTTCGTCTAAACTGTTAAACGTTTTGGCATACGCATTGGTGCTCAAATCGGGTTTAAACTCTAAACTTGTTTGGGTTGGTCAACAAAAAGTCAAAACTTGTTTTGGTTTTTAAACCGGTCTGGGGTTTGTCGGATTTTAACCTGTTTGGTTTGGGTTTAACCGGTTTCAATGGAGAAGATTATAAACCGGTTAGAAACCTATGTCCTACGGGTTGTACCAGTTTCAAACCGGTTTCTATGCAGTGGCGGATCTAGAAATTAATTTCAGTAGTAATGTTTTTCATTTTAGTAGTAACGTTTTCCAAATATCGTAAAAAAAAAACAAATTTTCCACTACGCGTACGAAGTTGAGTAGCAACGGACGTGGCACCTAGCTTCAAGCTAGGTCCGCCCCTGTTTCTATGTATACCAGTTTTGTTGTGTGTATATTTTGAATTCGGCTTTATGATATTGCAGGTAATCGCGAGCAAAGTTTGTTGCGTAAAAGCTTGGGTTGGGATAGCGCATTCTTCACTATGGAAGGTGAGTTTTGTTTTTGGCATATGTTCGGTTGTTCGCGATTTGGTTATGTTTTTTAATGGTAAATGTTTTATGCAGCAGGTCTGTTGAATCCTGAAGAGTTGGTTAAGGTTAATAAAGGGTTCAAGAAATTAAATCCTGCAACTTCAAAAGATGCTAAAATATCAACCAGAATTGCTGGCTGTAAGTATTGTAAGATCATCAATTACATTTACCATTACTAGGGGTGTCAGTTGTGTCGGGTTGGCAAGTTGAAATTCTTCAACCCTAACCCGACCCGTATATTTATTTGTGTTGAAATCGTGTCGTGATAGTTTAACTTTTAAAAGTTGACAGTTAGAGGAAAATATAAAAATCATGATATTTAACTTTAAATATTAACATTTTTAATCTCTAAAATCTAAGTATATACTTATTTCTAAAAGACGTTTAAATGGGTTGACATGTTAACCCACTTATTAAAAAAGTCGGGTTCTGATTAACCCGTTTATTAAACTTGTCGGGCTTGGGTTAAACTGTTTAGTAAAACAAGTCGTGTTAGGCGAATCAAAACTTGTTTTTTTTTTTTCGTGTCATGTTCAGGTCATGTCAGGAATTGCCACCCAAAACAATGGTTTACACATTCGCGGTTATGAACTATGGCATTATCTTTTGTTTTATCACCTAATCCGAGCTCGTTTCTTTTCAGCATTCAAGAAGATGAACATCTGCTCTCAAAATAAGGTCTGTTATTCTTCACTTTGACCGCCTATTCGACCAAAATTTGAAATTGGACTGATATTTATTTGACTAGATGTGTGTGCATTGCAATAAAACAGGATAAGGTAACAAGTCTTCCAAAGCTAAATTCATCTAGACAGACTAACAACAATGCAGCTGTTGGAAGATCTGATAACGGCGTTAAAATTATTAATAAAACCAGAAACGGTATGGTACAAAAATGATGAACGAGTTCTGTATTTATCTTTAGTTTTTCAGTTTTGAGATACCGAATTTGTTTTATGTTATGCAGCACAAGATTCCAAGATGTCATCAACCTGTTTTACATCTCCTGCAGTTCAGAAAACCGTTCATCATCCATACAGATCACCTTATAGTGCTAGAAGATCAACCATAAGTGTTGGCTGTAAGCCTGTAACTGTAACATCATCTATTACAATCACATTAATCGTTATAAACTATAGCATCATCTTTTGCTTTATCAGTTATCACCTAACCTGCGCTTGTTTCGTTTCAGCTTTCAAGAAGACGAACATCTGCTCTCATAATAAGGTTTGCTATTCTTCACTTTAACCGTCCGTTTGACCACTTTAGTTGTTCAACATAGCCTGCTTTTTAATGTATAAACTTGGTATAATATATATTTGACAAGATGTGTGTCTAATGCCAAAAACAGGACAAAGTGACAAGGCATCCGAAGAACAATGCAGCTGTTGAAAGATCAGATAACGGTGTTAAAATAGAAAATAAAACTAAAAAGGGTACGGTCAAAAATGATAAACATGTTGCATATCTATATTTAATTTTCCAACTTTGACATACAAATTTGTTTTATGTTATGCAGCACAAGATTCCAAGAGGTCTGCATCGGACGGTTTTCCTAAATTAACATGTTTTACATCTCCAACAGTTAAAAAAACCGTTCTTCATTCGTATGAATCATCTTCTAGTAAGAACTCATCTAAGTCTATCAAAGGGAAAGTTAATCCCAAAAAAAAGCAACCGGTCGACTCTCCTACGTCGGTCTTCCATTTTCCTTCGTCGCCTTCTAGCACATCTCCTTCTAGTATGAACTTATCTGTAAGTCACAGTGGCACAATGGGTTCTGGTAGACCAAAAAGAAAGATAAAATGTTCAGGTCCTCGTACGCAATCGATAAAGATGGGATCATTCGATGAGGTTGTTGATTTGATGTCCCAAGATCAGTCTAATCTTTCTCCTTGTGTCTCCACTGGGAAGTGCTTAACAGCTGGAAAGAGTCTTAGTAGGAAACCTGATGCAAGAAAAGTTGGTTCAAGTTGTAGCAAGTCAAAACCGGATAGGCAAATATCGAAAGAGATCTTAAAGAACGGAATGATGAGTTCCAACCAAAAAAGGCAGAAAGATGATTGTGGTTCATTTCAAGCTGAAAAGAACAATGTGCATAGTTTTAAAGATGAAGTCAATGATTTAAGTAGACAGTTGGAGGTTATTGATCTTGAGAGGAATGCGGCTGAAGTCAAAAGTCAACAGATTCATAGTAGTTTTAAAGATGATAAGTTACAACTCATTGATAGTTCTAAGGAAGATGATTACTTACTTCCTTTTCCTTATCGTGTTTCTCTTGAAAATCTTCGACTTTCAGGTGCATATTCTCTTTTTTATATCATCATTTTTTTATACGCATTATGTCTGCATATAATGGGTTCAGTTATATAGTTTCAATCAATTTAACGTATCATGTTCTTTTAAGTGGAGAACCGCATAAGCATATGTACGTAGTGATGACCAAAATATAGTTGGAAAGAAAAGACGCGGTTACATAACCGCCTTATGTATCATAGTTAAAACAATAGTATGCATTTCCCACATTTTTTTATTTGAAAGGAGTTGATTCACTGTACCTTCTCCATAGGACTGTTTAAATGTGAAACTATATAAAAACCATTTGGTTACTTTTGATCTGAAGTAAGTGTGGTCATTTATGTTTATGATGAAACTATATTTCAGCAACATTTGATAATGTACACAAGGACGTTAAATCCGAGCCAAGACGCCAAAGTTTCTTGCGTAAAAGCTTAGCTTGGGATAGTGCCTTCTTCACTAGTGCAGGTGATTACTAATGTTTGCTGGATTCTGACACAGTTTTATCATATTGCAATCCCGGTTTGAATTTAGCCTCAATTTTTTTTTTTTTTTTTTTGACATTTTCAGGTTTGCTGAATCCTGAAGAGTTGTTAATGTTAAATGAAGGTGTCAAGATATCAAATCCTACAACTCCAAAAGATGTTAAAGGATCGGATATTGGTGAAACGGAAAATAAAACCAGAACAGGTATGATTCAAAATGATAAACGCGTCGCCTATCTGTATTTAGTTTTCCAATTTTGACATACCAAATTTGCTTTATATTATGCAGCACAAGGTTCCAAGAGGTTTTGCTTTGGTGTTCTTCCTAAACCAACGTGTTTTACGTCTCCTACAATTCAAAAAATCGTTCAGCATTCACAGCATTCACATGAATCATCTTTTAAAAAATTATCTAAGTCTGTTAAAAAGGAAGTCAATCCCAAAAACATGAAACTGGTCAACTCTCCTTCCTCGGTCCTCAATTTTCCTATGTCGCCTTCTAGCGCATCTCCTGCTAGTTCTAATGATGGAAAATTGTTATCTTCAACGTCTATTACCCACCAAAATGCCAAAGCAGTATTGGATTTTCAGAGTCATGATTCTGCGGAAAGAAAGTTTATTGGTCAAAATGCAGTAAAAGCGTCTGGTCTTCGTATGCCATCTCCGAGGATTGGATTCTTTGATATGGTTAGTGATTTGATTCTAGTTTCTTTTCACTAGAGCAGGCCATATTGACTTGAAACGGGTAGAGCTGCTAAACGGGTCGTGTTCGCAAGCTTACAAAAACACTTCTTATTTAACTAGAGAAAAATTTTAGTTTGTTTTTTCTTACTGATACTTTAGAGTTTAGAACTCTAAATTTACATTTTATTTATATTTCTTTTTAAAGCAATCATGTTTAACAAAGCCAACTTATTTTTGAACTCTAATTTTGGCATAGAAATATGTATATACCTTAAGCAGATACATCAGAGTTCAGACACATAAAAAAAATAAACGGGTTACATGGGTCATTCTGTGAACCGATAGGTTGACAAGAACACGACCCATTTAGCTAAACGTATTTGTGGGTTCAATCTGAAACTCACTCAACCTCCTTAGAATAAACTTAAACATGTGTCAGAAACTCACACCCCTAGGAACGGGAAAAGAAAGGGGCATAAAATCTCCAATAACGGTTTTATTTAGAAAAAGCTGGACTAGAGAACTTTTGTGTGTATTTTTAATGCATAAAAGCCCACCAAACCCATGCCGAAAGTTACCCATTCTGACTCGACCCATTATGTCTTTGTTCCCACCAAACCCATGCCGAAAGTTACCCATTCTGACTCGACCTGTTATGTCTTTGATTTCATCTAATAATAACTTTTCTTGTAAACTTTTTACTCATAGGAGCCCGGAAGTATACAAGACTATTTTCGTAGCCAATTCCAGTCATCTAATCTTTCTCCTTGTGTATCCGTGGAGAATCGCAAAAAAGTTGTTACTGGGCCGAAAAGAGATAGGCTGAAGCACATTGGACGGAGCCCATATCAAGAGTATCCTCTACACTACTCAAGGACTGCATTGGCAGGAAAGATGTTATCATTTGATGCTGAGTTGTATGATTGAATAGAAAACATCTCTATATTAGATTCTGAATGCTAAATTAGTTAAAACTTGTAACAAGTTCTATGTTAGGCCAATTTATCCGAATGGCAACCCATGGTTCAAGCCTTTGCAAACAGTGTGTAACAAACTACTTCTCTAAATACGCGTAAAGTCTGCATACAAGTATAGGGCTAAGGAAATAATGAATAGAACATATGATGAAGTGTGTAGCCGCAAAGTCGCGAACACAAGTATCCTCACCAATGTATATGTCATAACTTTTTACATGTGACCAATGGTTTAAAATACTTATAAACATTTCATTGTAAGAGTTGTTTCTAATTAAAATCACACCCATTACTGGATTTTGCGTACTAATAAACTTGATAAGCTCTTTATTATAATATGAAGGAACAAATATTATAAGGAAATTTCTAATTGTACAATACCAAAAACCCCAAAGGTTAAACTAACTGATCCTTATCCAACATACTACTTTGGTTGATTCTACTAATCCCTTGTCCAATGTGGCAATGTTGGTTTTTATAGTATTGCCATTGTGGTGCGGCTATACATGAATGATGAATCATTATCAAAAATACATATTTTTTTATAGTGATTGATATAAGAATATAGTATATAATATCACTTCATCCATTTCATAAAATTACGTCACAGCAGGCGGGTAATAAGCTGCGCCGCTATCCCTTTCTGGATTGCGAACCCTAATCTATTAAATACAAACCCCTGCCCCTAGAGTCGAGATGTTGCTATGGATAACCCGTTGCACCCTGGTCAGGAAATGGATAGCTTCCGGCGCCAGGGAGCCAAAAGTATCAGAAGCCAGGGGGAAGAAGACATGTTGGTTCTCTTCACATGCTTTATCATGTTTTTCCACTTTCTTTGTTTCCGCCCTTCTCATTCCTTGCCCAGCTTCAAACCCATTATCCCTCAAATCAGCTAGAGGGAATATCGCTTTCCCTAGAGGAAAAAGGTTGTTCCACTCCTTATGTAATAAATAAGATACGCGTTTACATGGCGTGTCTCTTAAAATATCAAAATGTTTTAGGCTGACAGCCATTAAGAATAAACTAAGCCCCAATAATTTAAAATCAGTCATCATATATAAAAAATTGTAATACCACGATAATTGTTATAACAATCATTAAAGCAAAAGTATGGTACCAAAATGATCTAAATTTATGTACTTAAGTGAAGCGTGCGGCTATCCTTGCGTTTTTGTAAGCAAAGCTCTCGATCAAGTCTTCTTAATCCATAATCTCTAATATGTCGTATTCTTACTTTTACGATTTTCACTACCAGAGAGGTAATTTGTATTGAGACATTTTATGGAAAAAAAAAGCATATGAAAGTTTCAAAGAGTTGAAACAAACATTCAATGTTTAAAGTTCAAACCAACATTCAAGATTTCAACTTTCATCATTCAATTTTTCAAACAACCAAACATCAATAATTCAAGATCAAACCTTTAAAGACTTGAGATCAACATGACAAAAAAGCTTAAAAAAACGATAAATAGTTAAATACCTCAAAATCAAGCCCACACTATTCTTTTCTGATCGCATTTAAATTATGAATATGGGTTCGGCTTTTGTTTGGGTTTAAAGACTGAGGTTATTTGGGCCTTGTTAGTTATTACTTGGGTTTAGTTACTAAAAGAAATAATTTATATCACAATAGCTCACAATGCCATAGCCGGCCCTGCGCTTTTACTCTATTTAATTTTCATTTAATCTGAATTCTCTCTAATATTTTGCATACTTTAACTTGTTTTTACAACAAAAACCACCATACTTAGTATAATCCCACTTATAGCTGAAGTATTAGTAGGGTTTAAAGAGAGTGGGATAGAGAGACTGCTTCTAGAGCGACCAATACTCTAAAACCATAATGGCAACGGGTCAGGTATGGCTAATTACATACCAATACCCGATTGTAAAATCTCATCCCATACCCTTCGGGTATTTGTCGGGTATACCCGCTGGGATTTGCATGTATATTCCCCTTTCTAATATATTAAATTTTAATAGAGTTAATAGCTAAAACCGTCCATATAGTTTAGTGGCTTTTGCCAGTCCAGCTCAAAATCAAATTAGTTACCAGAACAACCCAGTAGTTTTATGAAATGCGCCAAAACAGTCCAATTTTACAACGGGTTAACTTAACCTCGTTAAGTCCCAAATACATTGGGTTTCACTAGTTTTCTTTTTACCATCCCTAAGTACATATCTAGCCATAAGAGTCAACTAGTTCGTTAACTTGTTTTTAAGACTATCTACAATGCTAAGGGTGCCCTTAGCTGCCTAGTCAGCTGCCACATCATATTCTTACAAATCCTTAAAAACTTTAATTTTATCTCCAACCATACAAACATCTTAATATATCCTTACATTTTCCATATCATCACCCATTTTTTCTTTGAATTTAATCATTTGAATAAATTCTCTACAAAAGAGACACTTGAAAACAATATAATAAAGTTAAACTAAATTAAATTTGGCACAAAAACCAAACAACACAAGCCCTTGGAGTTGGACATCTCTTATTTTTTGGATGCATTTTAATGGGCCCTTAACTAAGGATGCCCTTCAACTCATCTTGGATAGCACAAGTATGGATAGGGGTGCAAACGAGTCGAGCCGAGCCCGAGCTCGATTAACTTATAAGAGCTCGAGCTAGAGCTCGGCTCGGTTCGAGCTTTGTTTTAAAGCTCGAGCTCGGCTCATTAGTAGTTTCTCAAGCTCGAGCTCGGCTCGGGCTCGGCTCGTTTAGTGTTTATTAGTTGATATATTAAATTAAATAATATATATAATAGGCTCGTTTAGGCTCGATAAGTCAAAAGCTCGGCTCGGCTCGTTTATTAAACAACTTAAAATGTGAGTAAATAATATAAATATTAATAAACCTAATATTATATTAGGCTCGACGAGCCTGGCGAGCTTCATATGCCAGACTCGAGCTCGATAAGTAAACGAGCTTCGTTTTAGGCTCAAGCTCGGCTCGAGCTCGATAAGGCTCGGCTCGTTTCGAGCTTTTTACCGAGCCGATCTCGAGTAGCTCGCGAGCTGCTCGGCTCATTTGCACCCTAAGTATAAGTATGGAGTTAGTCTAAACATATAAAAGTTGAACACTCTGAAGCTAAGAGTCGTAATTTTAGTAAAGTTGTTTATTTTCCAAAATAGTTTTCAGTTCATATAAACAACAGTACAATCCTTCTTCATTCAACTTGATTTGGCAAGCAAACACCAATATTGTTGTTTGATCAGAGGAGCGATTTTCTTGTTAATTTCGATGTGAGTTCACTTAAATCACATACATGAATTTATACACCATTTCTTTTATTTATTTTAGCTTTTCGAAGTTGAGCACCGTTTGATCATCTTTCAAATTCCCCAAATCAGTCTTTTGTTGAGTACGATTGCAGCATACCCTTTGTTTAAATACTTTGAATTATCGGTTTAACATATGGGTTTATCTAGTTGCTTTTAATTAATTGTTTAAGTAGTGTTCGAATTGGGTTAGGACTAGCATGAGGTTGATATAAGTAGATGGTTAGGTAGGGGTGCAAACAAGCCAAGCCCAAGCCCAAGCTCAAGCTCGATTAACTTATAAGAGCTTGAGCTCAGCTCGGTTCAAGCTTTGTTTTTAAAGCTCGAGCTCAGCTCGTGAACTCGATAAGTGAAAAGCTTGGCTTGCCTCGGCTCGTTTACTAAAGAACTTTAAATGAGGGGTAATATTATAAAATATCAGTGTTGTAAAAACGGCTCTAGGCGATCGCCTTGGCGCTAGTCGGTGCTTAATATTGGAATAAGGACCTAGGATATGTCCTAGGCGTTTTGGGCATTAGGCGGACCTAGGCGCTAGTTTTTTTTTTAATTCCACAAATTTCTAAGTAATATGTGTATATAACTAAGTATTTCTACGTATTATGTGTATAAATCTTAACATATTTACAAGGCTCAACGAGCTAGACAAGCTTCACATGCCAAGCTCAAGCTCGGGTCGCGCTCGATAAGGCTTGGCTCGTTTCAAGCTTTTATTTTGAGCCGATTTCGATTAGCTCGCAAGCTGCTCGGCTCATTTGCACCCCTATGGTTAGGTACATTCCTACTATATTGTATTGGCGTGCTTTCTCTGATAAATAATACAAGAGTCGAACGAGTTAGTTCAATATAGTGTTTGCTTGTTTGATCAAGGGCTTTTGGTTTTCCAAATAATCGACTATTTCTTTGATTTTCGAAGTTCAGTGTTGTAGGGTTTTGTTTTTTTGTTTTTGTTATCAGTTAGGAAAGGGATTATAACACCATACACTACTGTACTGTATGCATATGCGAAACTGAGACTAGAAAATGTTATTGTATTTGTTTAACATTTGATTTACTTTCTGAATGTTAAAGTGACGACAATGCGAGCGAGCAAACGAAGGAACTGGTTGGACCTCCCATCAGATTTAATGATAAATATACTCCAAAGAGTTGGTACGGTTGAGATACTCGAGAATGCCCAGAATGTGTGTGTTGCTTGGCGTGACATATGCAGAGACCCTATGATGTGGACGGTCGTTTATATGGACAGTATTTCAGATCATCGTCAGGAGATTTGTATGCATGTTGTAGATAGAAGCCAAGGCCAACTACTTGATTTAACCATCTTTGCGATCTGGAGTCCCGAGCTTCTTCAGTATGTTGCTGATAGGTATTGTTATATGTCACTTTGTGCATTTTATGCAACTGCTTGATTTATGTGTATCATTCGATTGTACTGGTTGATGACTTAACGAATTAGTGTTTATATAATTCAGTGGCATAGCAGTTGTCCCAATTTGTTGGTGTTTCTGTTACTTTAACAGATCATATCAGCTTCGGCGTCTAGCAATCCTATGTTACTTTGGTGAAACATTGAGTGAAGCTTTGAAGAAATTACCATTACTAGAGGAACTCAGTCTTACGGGAACAAATGTATCGCAAGAAGATATCGAAGCTGCTGGCCGCTATTGCCCCTTGCTAAAAACATTCAGATTTCGCGAAAGAAAATTTATGATAACGTTTGTTAATGAAGCTGATGAGGTAGCCTTAGCGATTGGGAAACACCTGCCTGAATTAACTCACCTCGAACTGACTGAAAACAGCATGACGAGCATTGGGTTGCAGGCGATTTTGGATGGTTGTTGTCACCTTGAATCGCTTGACTTGCGTGGGTGCTGGAACGTTGATCTGAGAGGGGACTTGGGGGAACGATGTTTTAAACAGGTTAAAAATCTAAAGCTTCCTCATGATTATCTGGAAATGTGTCTATTATGACAGGGATGCTGAAGGTGTAGTTGTAGCATAAACAAACTTATTGTTTAAGACCTACTCATTCCTTGAATATGCTTGTATATTTAGCGTTTCGTGGTCCAACTGAACTTGTTATAGTCAGCCAAACAACCCTCCTTAGTAAAATGATTGTGTGTCGGGTGGCGTTTGGTTTGTATTCAGGAACCGTTATGGGTATCATTACTTACAGTCCATGACTAAACCAAACAACAGTTTCCACCACATCAGTTATGAAAATCTGTGGGATATTCCTTTATTTTCTGTTAGATATATATCATATGGTGTAGCCCCATTTTTGGCTCATATTCTACGGATGTGATGGGGACTTTAGGTTTGTATATGTGCTGGAGTTTAGCATAAACCGCGGAGGCTTTAGGTTTGTAAATTGGGGGGGGGGGATCCTTGCTTGTCTGCGTAACTGGACATGCCCCACACGCACCTAGGTCATGCCAATGCACTTCGAGGTTTGCCGTGGTTGACCAATCGCACCATGTAACGTCATCTGCACCTTGCGCCACATGTCGCGCCCCCGATTTGCACTGCACCACTTGAGTTGTAGTCTGTTCAGGTCCCCGAAACTCACGTCACACATGCGCCGACCTGATGACTCGCTGGCTAACATCTAGCCCGCTGGACAGTTTCAACCCGCCACTTGCCACTTGGCCTGCACGACAGATTACATGAGCCCACGTCTCCATAGCAACCATGCACCCAGAAGCTGCGCTGCGCCGCGCCGCGCCACACGCCTGCATACTTCCACGCTCCCATGTCCCAAAGGCAACTCTCAGTGTAAAGTGCGCCAACAAAGCGCTCATCACCATGTCACTGTGCGTGCAATTAGGACCCCATTAATGTTTGCCCTAAAAGGAAACAATATACAAAGTCAACGGTCAGTTTGGTTACAAACAAGTCAGATTTACCAAGTTGAAATCATTTGTATCAGAATAATGTCCTAAAAAAAAGCTAGAGTTGTCCTTAAAGTATTAGGTGTATAAGAAAGTGGCTATTGATTAATTAAAGTCAATGATGGTCAAAGAAAGATGGATGTTAGTATTGCTTATAAATTAAAAATAGCATTGAAGAGGGTGATTTGTAGAATTGTAGTTAAAAAAAAGGGGAAAATGTTACATGGTGATCAAAGTCAACTGGTGGGTCAAACTCTCAGTAATCAAAGCTATAAGCATAAATAGTCAAAGGAAGTCAAAGCTTGTGGGAATGGATTACTCTGGCACAATATGACAATTAATCAAAATCAAAGGGAAGGCATGGTGCATGTAGAAGTACTAATGCTCTGCAGTTGACTAATATCATGGTCAACTGTAGTCTAAATATTGTGAATTGGATTATAACTTGGCAAATTTGGATGAACACCTTAGTTTGCATTATGTTTGAAACATGTAACTTTAAATAAAACATCCATGCCAGTTGCCAGTGGCATTTGAGGTAGAGGATTGAAGCTGTGGAAATAATCAAAAGTGGTGGAGGAGGTTAAAGAGAACCCGTTTTTTGGGTTAAGTGTCGTTCCAAGTTTAATATCTTAAATTGAGATAGTTTGTGACTTTAATAAATATAGTGGTTGCAATGTAGGTGAGAAGGTTTACCCATTTTGTGGGGTTTCTGTCCTGGGAGGTCACAGGTTCGAATCCCACTCAGAGTAGGGTTATTCTGAAATGAGGGGCTGAACCTTAGGGGGGCCCGGGGACCAGACTTGAAGGGTGCGGGGCTTCGTTATGGGTGTGTACCGTTGACCGTTAAAAAAAACGTGATGTAATCTTTTAATTTGTTCTGGGGTTTTCGTTTCTTGCTGGCCCCGTTTCTATATGTTATGTAGAAGGTTTGTTGTAGAAAAAAAACTATCTGAAACTTGGTAAGTGAAGAAACAATGGTCTAACCTCCAGTTAATGATGATAAACCATCGTCGCTACAGGAGTAATCCTTTGCTAGAACACCATGGCTGGGAGGAGATGTGAGTGAATGTGAGCCTGAGATAACACAAGGTAAAGCCGGTGGGAGGTGACTACTAGAAATTGAGAACGAATCGAACGTACAGACAAAAATGGTGTAGGCTCTAAGTGTGTTCTTCAGGGTTTTTTGAATGGCCTATCCAATGACGTGAAGTCCCCCTTAAATAGGTTCCACACGGGCCTTCAACATTAACCCTTAACTTACCTATTGGGCCGATGCCCAGTTAAGGGCTTACCTCCACTACCGGCCCATAATTAGTAGAAGACAAGATGATAATATACAGTATGTAAGCATAAATAGAGAGAGACAGAGAGAGTACCGTCGTCATGCGTGGCCTAGTGCAGTTGGTGGCAGGTTAGGGCTTTGACACGTGTCATGTGTCAACTAGTGACAGGCATGACACACCCCGATTTGGTAATTCTCATTGTCAACTGTACCTTTGTCTCCTCTGTTGGTGATTGTTAGTGGATACAGTTGGTGAGATGGCCACATGCATTCTTGTAACACCCCAGTGTTAGGACCAAAATTTTTCGAGCTTTAAACAAGTAAATCGAGTTAGTAACAATAAATAAAAATGTTAATCTATAGAAATAATTAGCATCCGCAAGCCTAATCACGAACCCAAAACCCGAATAACTGTAAAAGTATATTTATATATACTTCACCAAGGGTCTGTGTTGTGCCTATTTCTTTTTGCGGTTGTTCTGGATGAGTTATCCAAATAGATTCAGGAGACGGTTCCGTGGTGCATGCTTTTTGCAGATGATATTGTGCTAGTTGCGGAGACTAAACAATGCCTTAATGCGAGGGCAGGGGAGTGGTGAGAAACGTTAGAGGGCAAAGGGCTTAGGATTAGTTATTCTAAGACTGAGTATCTATGTTGTGATTCAGTTGTATAGGCAGCGATGATACCCAAATCACCATTGAGGATCAAGTGGTCCCGCAAGCGACTAAGTTCAAGTACATGGGATCATATGTACAAAAATACGAAGAGATTGATAGTGATGTAGCTCATTACAGCCAAAATGGTTATTATAAGTGGAGAGCAGCCAATGGAGTACTGTGTGACAGGAGATTCCCAGCTAAACTAAAGAGGAAATTTTATAGGGTAGCAGTTAGACCTGCTATGCTATATGGGTCAGAATGTTGGGCCATCAAGAAGACACAAGCGTGCACGATGGAGGTGGTAGAGACGAGGATGTTGAGGTGGATGTGTGGACACACAATGTTACATCGGATAAGAAATGAGGTCATTAAGAAAGGTTAGGAGTGATTAGTATATCAAATAAGATCCGGGAAGGTAGATTGATATGGTATGGACACGTGAAGTGGAGGCGGACATCGGCGCCAGTAAGTGCAGTTGAAACTCTTACCGTGGAGTGAGACCCAAATTGACTTGGGATGAGCGGATTAGGCATGATTTATTAGAGTTGCACCTCTCTGAGGACATGGTACATGATGGGACTTCATGGAGGCGTAAGATTAAAGTTAAGGACTTTTATGGAGGGTACAATATAGCTTTTGTTTTGTCTCAGGGGCGTAGACTTGTTTACACTTTAGGGGGACTCTATAGGTGCTTGTCATTCGTGTTTTTGCGCATATATGATGTTGTTTGATGTTGGACGTGTTTTTAGTTTATAGTAATCTCTCCCCACGTCATTGATTATTAGTCTTTTTTTAAGCTCAGTTTGTTAGTCTGTTGTTTATTTTGGAGTTTGGGGTCTCTCTGAAAGCAACATCTCTATTCCCAGGGATAGAGGTAAGGTTTGTCTACATCTCACCCTCATCGGACCCTACATATAACTTGCTATTTGTGGGATTGACTGGGTATGGTTGTTGTTTTATTAGAGTGTATAGATTGGTGAGTATCAGTTATCAGTTTGTTATGCAAGTTGGTAGCTAGAGCCTTGGTTTTAAAAAATAATAGGCGCACAAAAGCGACGAGGTCTAAGCGCAAGACGCCAATCGCAAATTTAGCGGTGGGCTTTTCGTACTCGAGGCGTGCACTAATTATATAATTTTTTATATATCCCATCAGTTTTTAGCTTGCTTTACCCAAAGTATAGCTATAAATAAGGTTTTTATATGATTTTACCTATATGTACAAGCCAAAAAAAATCAAGGTACAACATGTTTCTGCATAAAAAGTCATGGGGTACGAGAGGCACGCGCCTTAGGATCAAAAAACCAAAACAAATAAAAAAAATGCGCTTTTTCTGCGCAGATCTCTGAGGTGACAAGCATTGCGCCTTGTTGCGCCTCGCGCGTCAAGCGTGCTTTTTAAAACCAACACTAGTTACCCCTCTCTATATATGGAGAGAGAGTTGTATTGTGAAACTAATGAGATTGAGAGAGATTCCTTCAGCCTGGTACTTGCCTTTATTAGTTACCATGTTTTAAATCTCCAATTTAATTCAGATCTTCAAAATGCTCACACTCATTTTGCTAATATTTGATGAATAACACAATAGTAGGAATTTTCAATTAAGTTATTGTCTTCAATGTTAGCAACCCAATCGGATGTGATTTTTTGTAAAAGGAAAAAAATGACACAGATTCGATAACTATATGTTTGAATCGAGCTATCGTTGCGGTACCATAAGACCATGGACATGTGTTTAATATTGTACATTTGAAATAATAATGTCATCTTTTTAGATGTGTGTGTTCAATATGTATATTTGAAATAACATTAATCAGATCTCCTCATATTTAAAGTCTACAAGATACCACCAGTTACGGTACTTAGAATAATCCTACAAGCAATTTTCACTACCGTCGAGCCTATATTAGAACTCCCTTGGTGCAGCTGCTGCTGGTGGTACTGGGGCGGCTGTTGGTGGTGTTGATGCTTGTCGTAGTACTGGTGGTGGTGGTTGTGCTCCTGCACAGGGATCTTGGTACATAAAGGGTGGACGTCAAAGTCACAAGGCGTGCACGTGTAGCTAAGCCCATTAACCTTCTCACCACAAACGTCGCATTCAATGGCTTTTCCTAGGCGGTTGACAAGGGTGAGATGGTGTTGAGGGTGGTGATGGGAGGAGATGGTGGAGGGGGCGATGGCACATGTATCATGGAGGTCAAAGTCACAAGCTGAGCATCGGTATGAGATACCAGATCCAGGGGTATTGCAGCCGTTGCAGTTGAATCTAAACGGAACTGAGAGTTCATAAAGAAGGTGCGGATGGGTGAAGTGTTGGATCTGCAAGGAAGCCATCAAGATTAATGTTCAAGTATATATTGAGATGTGTTAAATTTTTGTGAGTTAAAAAGGTGTCATGTCAAAGTATTTATGAGAGTTTTTTGGAAGGCATTACGAGTTTATATCTAATTTTGTTCCTGGAGCAAAAGTTACATATGAAACTATTGGTCCTAGACATTTTGACTTATGATGAAAGGCGTCAGTCTCTTCATGAATCTAACGTTGTTGAGGTAGGCCTGGTCAAATGTTTAAACAGAAAACTTATAAGACTATAACTATATGTGGTATTTTAATTTAATTGAAAAGTACATTACTACCTCTCAAGTATACTATGTCTTTAACTAACTCATCCTTCAACTATCATGTTGGATAACCATATTTTATTAAAAATAATTATATTTAATATAGTGAGTGAGGTGTATTTTTTTTTATTGAGTTGGTGAAGTGGGTGATGATGTTATGTTCTGACACTAGTTAATCATACTTTAGCCATTGAGATGTCCATTTTTCTATCCCAGATCCTTTTATTTAAATAGAACATTCAAGTTGATTAAAAATTATTAAAACTTACATAAACAACCAAATTTCATTAATACTAATAATAAAGATTAAAAAAAACGTCCATTTCATAAAACTTTTGAATCAAATATGTAAAGTAAATTAAACGTTTATATATGAATATGCTTATATATCTGTGTACATGTGTGGATTAAAATGATTGACCACATTTGTGCAGTCAGACAAAAAGATTATAAAAAATTAACCGGTGATATATTTGTAGTTAAGTGATATCAAGTGCAATTTTATAAATTTGATGAAAAGATATAGAAGACTGAAACTATGGTAGATTATGTAGTGGATTATTATAACCTTAGCACTCCCATGGTGCGGCTGGTGGTGGTGGTTGTGGTAAGGATTCGGCGAATATGACACCATCGGGCTCTGGATACAGAGAGGGTGGACGTCAAAGTCACAAGGCGGGCATGTGTAACTAAACCCATTAACCTTCTCACCACAAACATAGCAGACAATGGTTTTTCCTAAGCGGTTGGTGAGGGTGAGACGATGTTTAGGGTGGTGATGGGAGAAATTAGTGGAGGGAGCGTTTACACATTCTTCATGGAGGTCAAAGTCACAGGCTGAGCATCGGTATGATATACCAAATCCAAAGGTATTGCAGCCGTTGCAGTTGAATGCATCTGGAACGGAGACTTTATGAAGAAGGTGTGGATGGATGAAGTGTTGGATGTGAGAGGAAGCCATCATCAACAACGTGCCTTAGGGTATAATTAGTATGAGAGAAATGGTATGAGAATCCCGCCTTTATATAGACCTAGGCGACTGATTATTAACTTTTGGTTAGAGTTAAATATATACGATATTATATTAAATTATGTTTATGTTTGGTAATTGGTCCTAGACTTATGATTTATGAGGAAAGGGGTTGGTCGCTTCTTGCAAGTCAACTTAACACTTGTTGTGGGGTAGACCTGGTCAAGTGTTTTTTTAAGTTTGGAATCCTAGACTCAACTTGATAAAAACAAGAGAGAATTACACAGATTGTCCTTTAGTTTTACCTGAAATTGCATCCTTTGTCCTTTTTTTGAATTTTTAACTCCCTATGTCCTTTGTTTTGTACACTTGTTACACCGTTTGTCCTTTAGACCCAACCCCGTTAAAAAACTCAGTTAAGTTGGTCATGTGCCCCTCATGTGAGGGGCAATCCTGTCTTTTCACCCTCAAAAGGACAATCTGTGTAATAATAATAATAATAATAATAATAATATTCTTTTGAACCATCCTTATCTTCTACTCTGTTTCATCATCATCCTCATCCTTTAACAATCAACAAACCATAGTCCACCACCATGTCTGCAACAGCTTCTTCATCACTAATCTCCATAACCACTCCTTCACATTCATCTTCTAAACATTACACCACAAAACCCCCTTAATTTCAATCTCTAAAACCCCCTTCAAAAGCCCCAATCTTTCTCTCAATTACAAACCCACATTTCTTCCATCCTCTTCCCAATCGTACAAAACACTCCAAATTCAACAAAACCCAGAATTAAAATCACCAGAAATTGAACAAATTGATGGAATTGAAGAAGAAGAATTGGAAAACGACGACGTTTTTGAATCAAACATCAATCGAGGAAGCAAAAACAGAGCAAAAAAAACAGAGCCTGGAACCTATCGGAGTACACAAGAGCGATTTCAATGGAAATTTTATTTTGGAGTTTTCTCTGGGTTCCACTATAGCCCAGCTGGCCTCTGTCATGGATAATCAGCCTCACATGTCACAGTTTCTGTGTCGAGATTTTATCGACAGTTTATTAAAGAACACAAGTGGTCGAACCACTTTAGGAGGTCGAACCATTTCTGGTCCAGTGATCCCGATACCTCCTGATCTACCCGTTGCAACTTCTAGCCATAGGTACCGAGGTTCAGCAGGAAATTCAAGAAGCAGAAATGTTTCTCGAGACAGTGGGGAGTACCTAATTGACACTCCAAATTCTGAAGCAGACAGTCATGATGTGAGTGCTAGAGAACTTAACACAGCCTTACAGGGGCATCAGCATCCACACCATTCATTAATACATGCTGATATAGCATTGATTCTACTTGCAGAAATTGCATATGAAAATGATGAAGATTTCAGGGAACAGAGCAAAAAAACACAGAGCAAAAGCGACGTGTTAGTGAGACGGCGCAATATAGAAGCGATCGACGGCGCACTTTAGAGGCAACCGACTTAGAACAACGGTAGTGGTACGTCTGTGTAGGTTTTCGCTTTGGTGTGGACGAAGGTGGTCGTAGTAATCGATTGAAGAAGGTGGCGACATGCCCCGAACAACGATTTTGACCAGGAGGGCAAAACAACCACCAACAAATGAAGACGGAAAACCGGTAAAGTAGAAGCTCGAAATGGCGAGATCTGGTTTTATTTATGAGGATGGCAAACTTGTAATTTAGTAGGTGCTGTATTGCACCATATCACGAATAATAAATTGGATCTTCCATGAATAATAATTTAGTAGGTGCTGTTTTATTTATCAAGAAAGAAATTGAAGGGTTTGGGTTGGTGAAGAAGGTTTGAGGGAGAAGACACGAGGTAAAAAGACAGGATTGTCCTTCACATGAGGGGCACATGACCAACTTAACTGAGTTTTTTAACGGGGTTGGGTCTAAAGGACAAACGGTGTAACAAGTGTACAAAACAAAGGACATAGGGAGTTAAAAATTCAAAAAAAGGACAAAGGATGCAATTTCAGGTAAAACTAAAGGACAATCTGTGTAATTCTCTCTAAAAACAAACTCGAAAGACTTCAGATTATAACGTGTGATGGCTGAGGAATGACTAAAAAATCATACAGTGGCATTTTTACAAGTACGTGACAACAAGTGCAATTTATTTGCTAAAAAAATATATAACAATTAAATAGTGGTAGACTACACTATGGAGTGCAATTTATTTGCTAAAAAAATATATAACAATTAACAATTTATTGTGCATTCAGTATTACTCACTCATGACTATACTATGTAGTGCATTCTTAATTCGTGCTCTGAGTATACAATACTTGCATTCTTAATTCTTAAGAGATGGCCACATAAGCAGGGAGGGAGCGAACACCCTTATAACACATAGCATAATAGTGTTTTGACAACATTATTAATTATTTAAATAGCGTACCCAAGGTTTAATGCATGTTAAGCTCAAGTAAGAGGGTACAAATGCATCATAATTGTATGATTATTGTTATTTCGGATTTGGTTCAAATGAGAACATTTCCCCAAATTGAGAACTGAGAGAACCATTCTGGGCCACACATTTCTCTAAGGCAATTTTTTTTTTTTTTTGCAAAAATCGCTGCTTTATATGTAAGAAAATTTTTTTTTATTTTTTTTGTATATTTTTTTCAGTATACACATGTGTATAATTGCATTATACACATATGTATAATGCAATATACACATATGTATAACTGAAATATACACATATGTATAGCTGAAAAATGCTATATACACATATGTATAAATGAAAAAAATTCAAAAAAAATAAAAAAAAAAAATTCCCTTGCATAAAAATGTGCGATTAAAGCAAAAAAAAAAAAATTTTTTTGGCCTTTATATGAAATGTGTGGCCCAGAATGGTTCTCTCAGTTCTCAAATAGGGGTTGGTTCTCTTAGGATCCCTACCCTTGTTATTTCTAACTAGCGAGTTTCATTAACAAATATTCAATTCAATTCAATTCACTTCAGATTATGTTAGGCGCGACTGGCGAGGCTAGTTAAATCTTTGCTCAATTTCAAGTTTGTATTTATCCTTCTATAAAGACACCAAAATCTTATACAATTCCAGTGTTGTAAAAATCGGCCTAGGCGGCCGCCTAGGCACTAGTCGAGGGTTCATATTGGTAAAAAGGGCTAGTCGGAGATTTAGGCGTTTTGGCCATTAGGCGGTCCTAATTTGGGTCAAAATCAGAAGTTTAAGAAAGTTCTTACCTTGATTTAAACCAAGATCGGACTTGTTCTTGTCTCTATTTCCAGAAATCGAACCCACCTAATCGCATGATGCAAGTTTCGAACTAGGTTTTTTTTTGTGTAGTAGGCGGCTGAATGAATGGAGAAGAAGGGGCAGCTCATATACGTAGTGGGTTTTTTTAGGTTTTAATAAGCTTTGTTATTTTAACATTTAACCCCCCTCTATCTTTATTACTTTACAATTTATCCCCAAACTTGTAAATTTGTACATAATAAGTATATAATTCATGTTATATATTTAAAAAAAACACCTAAATTTGTGTATTTATTTATAAAATACGTATAAAAATACCAAAACGCCTAATTCCGCTTAATTTCGCCTAGTCCCTAAGCTAGACTTCACCGCCCGCCTTTTGCAACATTGTACAGTTCTAGACCCAACTAAAGACTTGTTTTGAACGGAACCTGGTTTGACCTTCTATCATGCCTGACCCGACCCACCAGTTTCGCCATATACCGCCAAACTCATCAATAACATCTTGCTATAGTTTTTGCTTCATTAAATTTGACCCAAACATGAATTCACCCCACATGTGACATGGCCAATATACGCACCGGCAAAAGCAACAATCAGTAGCTGTTTATGATTCCATGTTTAACTTACACAGGAGTTCAGACTCATTAGACACTCAAAACATCATACCATTATATGATCATCGTTAAGTCTCTAATAATGCAAAGCTAAAAACATTCATTAATTGTTTGTCTATGAGACCATCAAAATCATAGTTACCTCAAAAGCACACTTTTTATGCCTCAACAAACTTCTTGAGGTTCTTTAGCCAGTTTGTGTACTCCCTGTGGTCTTTGTTAACCATGTACTCATGCAAGAAGTTTGTCACACTTGGTTTTATGCCCCGGATCTCCAAGTACTTGTGAAATGCCTTTTGCAGATTCTCATCCAACTCACTGCAAAAAGATTTAGATGAAAATTAATATGTGAACCCTTTCCGATAAATAAATATTTCACCAAATCGTAACCAAGTTTCTTCAATGTACCACTAAAGTCACTCACCTTTTTTCTAACACTAAACTTTTGACATTTTTCAATTGTTGTGAAACTTTTGTAGATTGAACACTTTTATAATTAGGTGATTAGAGTATGAGTGACTATCATATATATCTAATAATCCTTTAGAAGTTAATACTTACTCAAATCTTGGTCCCTCGTAAGGAAGTTGATCTTCAGTCATTTCTGGGTCTTTGACCGACAAGCTATCAATGACAATCTCATCAGCATAAGCAGTGATACCGAACTCTAGGCTGGGCCCGCCTGTTTTTGAGACTCTAACAACCATCGGGAGGCTTGTTTGGTTGTCTTGTTCATCATCATTAGCATCATCATCGTCGTTTTCCTCACCTGTAACAAGACTAGATGGTTCAACTTCAACATGGATGGTTTCACCTTGGTATTCTCTTGTCAGAGATACTGTTTGTTGCCCAAGATTATCCTCAAGTTTAAAAGGGAAACCCTCTGGAATATCATCACCCTAAAAAAAATACAAAAAATGGTTTCGTTTAAAATAAGTCTTATAATATATGCAGAACAAAATGATTGATTCGTGTTCTAGATCTCAAAAGCAAAATGTAAATAAAAAATCATATAAATGCAAACTTGAAAAATTCGCTACACAAATTCAACCATAGCTGGATCATACAAACAGCAGATGAAATTATTGCAGCTACATAACAATCCAATTGCATCTGGTCTGAAATTTTCATATTCAAAAAAGTATAATTAGAGTGCTAAACAGGTCATTTCGTGAGTCAAACCCAACGCGACTAGAAAACCATGTTAGTATTCCGACACATGAACATGAAAACAACCACTTTTAACTCGAAAAACTATTTTATCATTTCCCTGACACTTAAAATTACATAGTTAAAACCATAAAAAACACATGTATACAAACAATTACGTTTAAACTATAAAACCTAATCTCTGTCTCCTTTTTTAACTTAAATTACTATGACACACAAAAATAACAAAAATGCATTAAAAAATAAGTTAAACAAGTCAACAAACTAAATTTGGTTGACCCGTCTTTTACTTGGGGCTTCCATTACATGTTTTAATTGCAACGATTTATCGTTTCTAGCCTCGGACTTGAATATAATCCTCCAAAGACCAACCACGAGTCAAGGTCTTCTTCAAATTGCCCATCTATATGTCTCTGTCAAAATCTTCATTGCCGCCGACCAGATCAGGGCACAGAAGTCTTCTTGCCTAGAAACTGTTTATCCGACAATAGATCACCTCAGTGACACTTTCCAGTTTCCACACCAAGGTGATCAATTGAGTACTAAACACCACAACAAGACTCCTACGGTTCTACACCCTGATCTGGCCGTCGACATCGAAGATTTCAACAATAACGTATAAATATTAAAGTTCAACTTGCAGAAATCCTGAGACAATACTTTAAACAAACAACTGGTTTTCTCATGATTAATTCTCTATGAAAAGAGTTCTTTTACTATATTCATCTATACAGACACTATCATAGGTTTATGTTTTCCTGACTTCAACCCAAAACAATTAACTATATATCAGAGCAAAATGGGCATGAATAGTGTATTCTGTCACCCACCCTTTTCTCATTTTTTAATTTTTTTTAATCTGGTGCATCCTTCGTTGACTTTTTCTTTTGACTACACCCACTTGTACTCCAGCTCAACGGTCAGCATCCGACCCATCCCCAACTCCTAATGGACCAATGAACTAACCCACCGAACCACCGTTGCTCACCACGAACACAATCAACCATCACCATTGCTCAACACGACCACCTTACTTGATCTTTAAACAACTATTGTGACCTTGCTGATTGGTGGCTCGTAACATAGGCCTGTAATTACAACACCGTCATCTTGGTTTAAAAAGGCGCGCCCTAGGTGCGCATAGGCTCAAAGCTCAACAAGGCTAAAGCCCTTGCGCTTTTGGTAGCTTAAGGTGCACTTTTTTCAAAAAAGCCCACGAGTGGCGCGATTTCGTGGCAAAAAATGACTATTGTGAATTAGCTTGTTGTACAACATGATTTTCATGTTGTACATGTATAAAGCTTACTTGTCTTAAAATATTGTACATGTATGCAATTCCATACTAAAACATATATAAAGCTTACTTGTCTTAAAATATTGAGTAAATGATGCTAGAAACCTATAGGACATATATAAAAAGTTATATAATTATTTGCGCCTCGGGTACGGAAAGTGATGCGCTTTTGCGCTTGGCGCTTCGCGCCTCAGTTTTAGAAATTGTCGCTTTTGTGCGCTTGTCGCTTTTTAAAACCAAGACCGTCATTATCCACCGATTCCAACGTCAATTTTGTCTTCATCCTTGGAACCCGAGACAACCAGCTTCACCATCAACAACATCAAACTGGACGCATCGTCCAGTCAGAGACCAGGGCCGGAGTCCCTTTCCCGATCTCCTCTCTCTTCCTCTCTCTACAGCTCTTTCTTTCCTCTGTTTTCTCTGCCTCTGCTTCGATCTCTCTCTCTCTCTCTACTTTCTCTCTCTATTTTCCAGTAAAGTGACTTGTTTCATTTAAACACAAACCCAACAAATATAAAATTATAAAAATGTGAGGTGTGAGTAGTTTATGCTTTACTATATTTATCTATACACTATACAAACACTATCATCAGTTTTTGTTTCCCTGAATTCAACCCGAATCCGACCCGAACCCATTTCATTTAAACACGAACCCATTAAAAATCTTCAGCCTTTAACAAAAACAAGGACAATAATAAACATAAATATAAAAATTATAAAACAAAACACAAAAAAAAAAACAAGAAACCTCTTCGAAGCTTTCTTCAGAGCACTGAATCTCGGACTCGATGACACGAATAAGCGTCTCATCAGAAGTGGGTCTCTTCAAAGCAGAGGAAGCAGAGAAAGAATAACGTGAAACTGAAGGAACCAGAAACGAGTCTTTGGAAATGAAGGTATGGGTGCGATTAACGGCGGCGAAGAAGGCGCCGCCGCAGTGGTGGCTGAGGTTTCTCTGACCGGCGAGTAAACGGGCGGCGAGAGGTGTGAGTGTGGAGGCTGATCGGCGGATTATTGTGTTGATAGCCATTTTCTTGTAGGGTTTGGTGAAATGAATTGGGGTTTAAGGATGTTAGGGTTTTAGAATAAGGAAATGGTATGATATACGGCTGTTGTTGTAGTTTTCTGGGTTTTGTTTTGGTGTGGGAGGGTTTAGAGTTTTAACGTGTTTACACTTGAGAGTGAATCCAAGCCGTTGGTTTTTTTTATTTTTATTTTCCAATTTAAGATTAAACTAGTGTTTTAGTTATCCGCACTTCGCTGCGAGGGCGCTCGTGTCGTGATAGGTTTGGTGGGCATGAAAACAAATTATTAGCGATAATATTAGGTAACTATAATTTGTTCAAATTGTTAGTTGGCTTGCGTTTCGCCGCGGGCGCGGCTGTTGTGCATACATGTTACGTGCAATGCTGTTGAGGGTTTGGTGGACAGTAGAGATAACATTAAGGTAAATGTTTTTCTCGTGCGGGCTTAAAAAAAATACTCGCAGGCTATTAAGTTCCAGAACAACCTTAGGATTATAACACTTGGGTTGCCTTGTATTGAGCCCACAGTTTTCCTATATAGGCGGGTGGTTTTTGTGATATTTCAAAGTTTCTTACAAAGCAATGATATAAATACAATTTTTGGGCCCTTTTTCTGGGCGGTTGTGTGTATTTTGGGATCTTTTTCTGGGCTGGTGTGTGGCCCATTTTTTGGGCGGTTTCTCTAAAATAATGGCCTAAATATGAGTTGCCGCCATTCAAAATCAATCACAATATGGCACTGTAGATGTGTTCCTACTTCCATAGATACATATAATTTTTGACAAATGAATTCCTTTTTAAGCTCCTCCTAGTTGATAATTCTATAACCATTCGAGTTCAAACTACTAACATAATCAATGTATTATGTTAATGTTTTGTGAAAAGACAATTATCCCCCCTGTTATTATAAATAAAATACAAAAATATAAGTAGGTGATAATTCTATAACCCAATTATCTCTTTCTCTCTCTAAGCTTGCCACCACCATTACAAACACCAGCATGCCACAAGTACCACCGCCTCTCTCTAACCTCTTTCTTCTCTCATCCTTTTTCTTTATCTCTCTCTCTAAATACCCTCTCTTTCTCTCTCTATCTGCACTCTCTTTCTCTCCCTCATCACCGCATCGACGATGTTGCATCACTCCCTGCACCAAACCTCCCCACCCGTCTCCAACCGACTACCATCTATCATACGACAACATTATAACTAATTATAGGCGTCATTATTCTTGCTGCAATGGAAATTGGTGTTAATCAAAGATAGCAGGTTAGGGTTTTTGAGTTTTGACCCGTTTTTGTTTAGGCATTAGAGTTCAGATCTGAATATGTGGTTGCTGCATGTGTATGGTCGTATTCATCGATCATGTTTTCCAAATCTTCATAAGTGGTAACAGATATCAATGAATCAAGATCTTCAGAGGGTAATTTACATTTAACTGTAAACGACGTCATTAAAGATGATGTGGAGGTTCGTAGTAGGGTTTTAGTGAGGCGGTTAATGAGGTCTGAATGCATGTTGTGGCGGTACACCATAACGATCCATGTGTCTTCACCGACGTAATGTAAACATTGTCGTGTGGTCGTAGGTAACTGCACATCAACCAGAGTTTTGACATAGTGGATGGTGGTGATGAGGCGATGGTGGGGTGGGGGTGGTCGTTTCAGTAAGGGTGTGGAAGAAAGTGTGTGCAAGTGTAAGGTGTAAGATGAATATTATACATATCTATACTACTATATAATGTACTAGGTTAGAGCCCCGTGAGGACCCACGGTGCAAACCAAAGTAAATTAAAAATAATATTAAACTAAGAGTTGTATTATTCAAGTTGAGTGTCCGTAAAACCAATCAATATATCCAACATAATATTAACATGCAATACCAAAACAAACAATCAACTACCATGAAAAAAAAACCAATCAAAATGTCATACTTGCGTTGGTAAGTTCACATATTAGGCAGTATTAAAAAGAAAGATTACTAAAAAAAAGAAGGATAAAGACAATATGACGTAAAAATCAAACATTATCAAATTTCTCTTTTGGCCTTGCGCTTCTTAATTTCTCGTTTTTCCAATTTGCAAACTGAAGTTAGAGTAAGCACATCTTCAGTCTTGATGTACCTAAATGTGGCAAAACTAACATTTTCTATCTCATTTTCCTTCAACCATTCACCCCAATTTTCAATAGCAAACCTAAAATCCTCTTTTGACTTTTCCATACGAAGCGACATCCGAAGTTTAATACCGTCAAGATTCCTTACGGTTATAAGCATACCGCTTTGTTCAAGTTCCACCATCTTAACAACTTCCTTTGGCAGATGCTAATGAAACAATAACATATAATCATATATAATGAAATATAAACTAACATATGAGTAAGTAAACTTATTGAATAAATTAGTAAGGATGTTAATATAAAGAGGAAAATAAAATACTCACAATCCGATCCCTAGCAATAATAGTGAAGTCATGATATTGTTTAGCATTTAATTTAGCCATCATCTTTTGAAAGCGGTAATATCCTGTATCACTGTCCTTGACATGACGAAGTTCTTCTTTTGAAATTATAGTTTGATAACCTTCAAACCCAAAAATCTTTAGCTTAATCTTTAGTTTATCAACTTGATGAAAAACCATCAGGTATGGAACCAAAGGCAAGCTTTTGAATAAATCTGACCAACCGTTAATAAAAACAAAGTGGTTTTCAATTTTTTCGACATTCACTTTCTTCTCAATCACATCATTCAGAAACACTGATATATCCTTGTTTTCCAGTTTGTCGTAATTCATGTTTTTTGCAAATGAATCAGGAACAACCTGCAAAGATAGTGAATAAGTAACTGTATATGACTAAAATAATTATATCCTTTAACTAATTGGAAAAAACAATACCAAGAAGTAAGGTGTATCTTGGTAAACGCGATATGCAAATAACTCAGCATGTCGTTTCTCTTTATCTAAAGGTGAAACAATTATATTCATGTTGTTCTTTTGGAAATCATCAGCATAATTCCATTCAGTACCAAGAGGGAAAACATCAAGCTGATAAGTATGTGTATCATATGGGGTAAAAACCAACAAATCTCCTTGATTCAGTTGTAGTTCCTCAACCATCTTCATCCAACCTTCGGAGAATACCAGTTCATTATTCTGTGTAGTTACACGTACTTTGTAATACCGATCAGCATCAACTTTTATATCAAAATGACAATTTTCTGAAATTTTTTGGATATACCGGCTGATATACCGATACGGTAAAACCTGCATATATGTAAAATATATCAAACAATAACATGTACTTTTAAGAATATAAAGTTTAAACAATTAATAACCATAGATTTTTAATACCATAAACTGCTTGTCAGGGATTCCAAGTTCTATATAAAAGGATGGAAGCATGTTCAGAACCTGTATAGATAGGAAATCATTTAACATTATGGGTTTGAAATTGTCAAACATTTTAGTATATGTACGTTGGATTTGCCAATCAACACGTGAGAAGAAAACTGGCATTAACATCCTAGAACTAAGCCCTTCTGGTTCAGTATCCTCACAGTTTCAATTACATGAACTCTTGATTATGAAAGGAAATCAAGCTTCGTCATGTATAAGTAAAAGTCAATTTTCATTAATGTTTTGGTTCTTGTATTATGCTACATATAAACAAATATATTTGTTAAACAATAATGTTACTAAATGTGAGTATAAAACTTGGAGATCGAATTACCTTGATCAAAGACGAATGCTTGATAACAGACAGAATAACAATGGTGGATTTATTGTGTTTAGAGCTATTTGTGTTTTAAAGACATTGAGAATGCTATCATATCTATAAATAGGTTACAAATATTTCAGCCGAAGATTGTTTTTTTGGTCTAAATATTGTTATTATTAAAAGATCATAATCCCACTAATTGATCATAATCCCACTGATATCACCTTGACTCTCGCCTAGTCCATTGTACACTTTATTTGTATTAATTAGTTTCTATATGTACTCATTTGTAATTACTTTATTTCCTTCTTGTACTATGATAAATCAAATATAAAATAAAATCACTTCTCTCTCAATCATCAAGAGAGAGTTTACCTATCACAATTATTATTTCTAAATATAAGTTAAAACTTTACTTCTCAATGGATTATATTAATTTTTATATATATTTTTTGCCTACATTTCATTGAAAGTAAACTTTTCATTTAAATAGCTTATCGTGGATTTTTAAAATGTTTATAAAACTATAAACGGTGAGTGGTTAATAAGAATATAGAAGGCCTAAGATTGTGAAAGTTAACGGGTCTTTCTAACTATGGGTTAATAGCAAAGTATGTTGTGAAATTGTTAACTATTTGTAATGGGTCAATTTGGTTGTGCTTTTACATGGTTGTATTGTTTTTTTAGCGACTGTCAGACACATTTTTTTTCGTAATATGCAGGGTGATGCTGAACATACAAATGTGTAACATCGAACTTTGTGTATAATAATATGATATACAGTTGGTTTTGTAAAGTATCTTTATTACATTTCTATTTTTAGAATTCAATCAACTCTCATTTGTTATGAAAAAGTCAACATTTTATTATGTAATTTCGGAATAGAATTAGCACATTATGGCCATATCATTAAATGTCATTAACTTCAATGGTGGACAGAATATTCTTTTGTTTAAAATCCGTGGACAAATTCAAAAATTTTTATAAGTGTTCAATTAAATTAGATAAGTTTTTTTTGGAATCATCTTTATGGAAATTTTTATACGTAAAAACATTGGATATCTTTGTATTTTATATGGAGGGGTTAAAATTAATGGACTTTTAATGGTCACAATATATGTTTAAAAAATAACTTATCTAATTTATGCATAAGTTATTCATATAACAGGTATACAAATCGTCCATTAACTGTATCAACCTAATGACTTTTATTGAAAATAAAACATAATAGCAAACATAAATATTACTATATATATATAGTAGTGTATAGTAAATCATGAAATACGCAAATAGAATCATATAATAATAAAATGGCTTTGTGAATTACATTTTCGTCAGTGAGGATCATTTCAATTGAGTAAACGTCTTTAGGATTGCGACGGTCGGGTAGACGCCAAACCCTAAGGATCTTTAGCTTTAAAGAAACATCATTTCTGTTAACATCAACTTGGTTAACCATGGTAAACACTTGTGCTTCGACTGCAGCCATGTAAATGTTCGACTGATTGTATCTAACACATTCTAATGCATCTATTTATACCTAAAATTTTGATAAGAAAAGGTTATAAAGTGGACATAAATTAGCAAATTTACTGATGCTGAATTGATTACTAACACGTAAATTCAAATTGATTATTCGAATTTAGGCAATACGAAATAGGCAATAGTATAATTCCTTTCTTGCTGTATCGACATATTTTAAGGAGTTAACCAAGGAATTATCAATATTTATTCAAAATGTGTTGAATGTCATTAATTAGTCAATATTAATAATAATTATTATAATGGCATAAGCAATAGAATTGATGCATTAGTAATGTACCGACATATTTTAAGGAGTTGATAAAGGAATCTTCAATATTTATTTAAAATGTCTTGAATGTGATTAATTAGTCAGTATTAATTAATACTTATAATTGATTAGGAGTTGATGAAGGAATTATCACTGTCATTAATTAAGCATTAGAATTATTATTTGAATGTATTTAATGTCATTAATTAGATGACAATCAATCATTGACAGCATATTCGTAATTGATTTCTGAATTGATTAAGGAATTTGTGATTAAAAAACTATATTCGTAACAGCATGACCTTTATTGATTTTTAGAATTTATATATGATGTTAGGATGATATGTTTTGGTTTGGGTAATGCTAAGTGTTTGAATAAATATGATTTTGGGCTAAAAATTGTTGGGCTTGTCACAACTCCATTAAGCGTACATATATATGGAAGACTTGTTTTTTGTGTAGAAAATTCTAACAACTTATTACATTTATTTATAGTATGAATCAATGGAGATATCATGACATTTAGTGATGATTGCAAACAATAGGACAACATGACGTAACCACTTTTTGAACCAATCGAAGATGTGGATCTGGAAATATGAAAAAGGAATGGAGATATTGTCGCATTTAGTGATGAATACACAACTCTAAAAAGTTCGATTTTGTAACCTTCTTGTAATGGCTTAAAATCGTTCATTAAATTGATAAATTATATGACATATTTTTCGTAATTGATTTCCGAATTAGTATTATTATTTGACTGTATTGAATCTCATTAAATAGATGACAGATTTTAAATGACAGATTATTCAAAATTGATTTCGGAATTGATAAGGAAAGGTTATAAAGCGGAGAAAAATTAGCAAATGTACTGATGCTGAATTGATTACTAACATGTAATTTCGAATTGATTATTCGAATTTAGGCAATACGCAAATGGCAATAGTATAATTCCTTTCTTGCTGTACCGGCATATTTTAAGGAGTTAATCAAGGAATTATCAATTCTATTTATTCAAAATGTCTTGAATGCCATTAATTAGGCAATATTAATAATTATACTGTTCCTTCTGAAGAGTTACCGAAGGAAAACCAAGAAGATGAAGGGGTCGCTCAACAGAGTGGTAAAGAGGATGGGTTCGATGGAAAGAGTGCTCGGGGCGATGGTAACGGTGGTATTCGATGGTCTCCCGTGCGCATCGACACAGAGGTTCAAGAGACTATGGCCCTTGGTGTCAAACTCGGGGTTGAGCTACAGAATTTTGAGGATTTGGTGAGAAGTTCAGTTTTGGATGAAGGTTTACAGGGAGGTAAGATATGAATTTTTTATCGGTTAACATTAGGGGCGCTGGGTTTTCTGATAAACAATCGTGGGTTAAAGGGTTGAGAGCGGGTAACAAAGTTTCGATTTTAGCTTTACAAGAAACTCATGTTAGTAATTCGAACCGGGTGAATTTCTCTAAATTCTGGGGGCATTCTGTTTTTAAAATGGAGGTGTCTGCGGCGATGGGTAGATCTGGGGGGCTGGTTACTTTTTGGGACCCTAACGTGTTCGTTAAAGAATCCAGCTCCATTCATCAAAATTTTATTGTTCTTTCGGGTTATTTGAAAGAAGATGGTACGGCTCTCAATATTGTGAATTTGTATGCTCCACAAAAGAACTCAGGCAAACGCTGCTTATGGGGGATTCTCTTGAGTCTGATTGAGAATAGCAAGGGTTTTTGGATTATTTTGGGGGATTTTAATGCGGTTCGGTTCAAGGAGGAGCGTAAAAACTCCTTCTTTGACCGATCCGTGGCAGAAGATTTTAACAATTTTATAGAAACAACTTGTCTCCAGGAGTATGCGATGAAAGGGAAGCAATTTACTTGCTTAACCAAAAAAAATTCTTCTTTCAAGCTGAGCAAGATAGATCGTGTTTTGGTTTGCCAAGGCTTTTTTAACAAATGGCCTGACGCATGTTTACGTGCCCTTCCGAGGAATCTCTCGGACCATTATCCCTTATTGTTATCCTTAATTCACTTGAATTTTGGGTATAAACCCTTTAGATGGTACAACTCGTGGATTTTTTGTGAAGGTTGTGAAGACTTGGTGGCTACTACCCTTAAGGATTTTAATATGAATGGCCCTCCAGATTCAGTCCTGACAGGGAAGCTTAGATATCTTCGTGTTGTTCTGAAAGATTGGAAAAAGCGTCTGGATGCAAAAGAAGGGGCGGAACTGGTGGAGATGAATAAAGATAAAGAGAATATAGAAGATATTATGGAGTGTATAGAGTTATCTAAAGAGGAAGAATGGATTTGGTCTGAATGCAACAAGGGGATAAAGCAATTTGATTTTTTTCGGATGAGGGATTTATGCCAAAAATCCCGGGTCAGGCGGGCTATGTACGGTGATGACAATACGGCTTTTTTCCATGGTGTGATTAACGGTAGGAGGGCTTCTAATTCTATTCAGGGTCTCTTGGTTGATGATGTTTGGGTTTCGAAGCCGAATGATGTTAAGAGGGAGGTTCTTAAATTTTTCAGAAATCACTTTACTGAAAGAATTAAGAATCGGCCTCCTCTTGTTTGTGATGGTCTTAAAAAAATTCCCCCGGATATGGTTGACTCTCTTATCTCCCCGTTTTCCAAAGAAGAAATTAAAGAAGCGGTATTTGATTGTGGGATGGATAAAGCTCCCGGACCCGATGGTTTTAATTTTCGGTTTGTTTGGAAGTTTTGGAGTTGTCTAGAAGATGATTTCGGTAACATTCTCCGTTCTTTTTACGAGACGGGGTCCATTAGTCGTGGTTGTGGTTCCTCTTTTATCACTTTAGTTCCCAAAATTAAAAATCCTTTGGGTTTAAAGGATTTTAGACCTATTACTTTGGTGGGTTTGATTAGTAAGGTCATATCTAAAGTTTTGGCTTCTCGGCTCGAAAAGGTGATTAGCTCTATCATTTCGGAGTCTCAATCGGGTTTCCTAAGTGATAGGTCTATCCTCGATGGGCCTCTCATGGTGAATGAGATTCTTTCTTGGTGCAACAGGCGGGGGGAAAAATCGTTTTTCCTTAAGATTGATTTTGAAAAGGCCTATGATAATGTCAATTGGGCTTTTTTATTGTCTTTATTGGAGCAAATGGGTTTCCCCGAGAGATGGAGACTTTGGATAAAAGGTATTTTAGAATCTGCCAGATCCGCTATTCTTGTTAATGGCTCTCCAACATTCGAATTTCAGTGTGAGAAAGGCCTTCGTCAAGGAGATCCATTATCTCCTTTTCTATTTTTAATTGTGATGGAAGCTTTTTCTTGTCTCTTTTGTAAAGCTGTCCAAGAAGGAGAGTTTAAAGGCATAGAAATATCGAAGAATGGCCCTATGGTATCCCATTTATTATATGCGGATGATGCCCTTATTATGGGGGAGTGGTCTTGTGATAATGTTTATAAGACGGCCAGAATCCTTAGAAGTTTTTTCTTATGTTCAGGGCTCAAAATTAATATTCACAAGTCTAGTCTTTATGGTATTGGTACTTCGAAGGAGGAGTTAGTCGATATGGCATCCGTGTTGGGTTGTCGTGAAGGGTCTACTCCTTTTGATTATTTAGGCATTTTGGTAGGTGCCAACATGAACAGAATTAATAATTGGAGAAAGATCATTGACGTTTTTAGTGCCAGATTGTCTTCTTGGAAATCCAAAGTTCTTTCTATTGGTGGCCGAGTTACGCTTATAAAATCCGTCTTGGAAAGTCTCCCCGTATATTATTTTTCTTTATATAAAGCTCCGGTGGGTGTGATCGATAAACTCGAGAGTCTCATGAAAAGATTTATGTGGTCGGGTTCGAGTGATATCAAGAAACTTCATTGGGTTTCTTGGGATAGAATCTCTAGCCCTAAAAGTGATGGTGGCTTGGGTATCGCTAGATTGAAAGATGTTAATGATGCTCTTATGGCAAAATGGGTTTGGAGGTTTCGTGTGGAGGATAATGCTTTATGGAAGCAAGTGGTCGAAGCTTGTCACATTAGTAGAAAGCGTTGGTCCGGTATCCCTTTAATTTATGGTGCCAAGGGGTGTTGGGTTGCGATTGTTAAAAACTGTGAAAGACTAAAATGTGGTGACCGCTTGTTTTTCGATTTGTTTCGAGCTAGACTTGGTAGCGGCACCTCTATTGGCTTTTGGTTAGATAATTGGCTTCTTGACAGGCCTCTCTTATAAGCCTTTCCCTTGTTGTTCGCTAAGTCTAGCAACAAACAAGGGCTGGTTATTGATTTCTGGAGCCGTGGTGGGTGGTGTCCAGTGGATTACTCGATGCCATTTTCAGCTGCTGAAGCCCAAGAATGGTGCATCTTGGCTGACCTGTTGAGTCATTCTCAGCCTTGTGACAGAAGCGATCGCTGGGAGTGGAATGGTGTTAGCAGTTTTTCAGTTGCTGAGGTCAAGAAAAGTCTGTTGCTTAACCGATCTGCAGGCTGCCATTTCAAGTTTAAATGGATCGCGTGGGTTCCCCTGAAGTGTAATATTCTTGCTTGGCGAGCGGAAATGGGCAGGATTCCGACAGTGGAGGCTTTGGCTTCGAGAAACATCGTCATTGACAATAAAGTGTGCAGATTATGCGACGTAGAACTTGAAACTGCAGCGCATCTTTTTTCTGTTTGTGGTTTTGCTTCGGTGATCTGGGATGGCATCTGGAAGTGGTGTAGGTATCCTCCGCTGTTTCCTCCATCTACTCGTGATCTGCTTCTTCAGTATAAGCTCACAGGTAACAGTAAATGGGCTAAGCGTATCTATCAGGGCATCGTGGTGGTGACCATTTGGGCTATTTGGAAGGCTAGAAATGAAAAAACTTTCAACGGTACCGAAGCCAAGATTTCTATGGTGATAGGTAGTGTTAAGTCGTTATCGTTTTTGTGGTTAAAGCATAGGTCTAAATTTCAAGATCTCCTTTGGTATGAATGGTGTAAATATCCTATGTACATGATATAGTTTGCGGGTTGGCGGCCCTTGCTTTGAGGGTGCGCCCCCGTGTTTGTTCTAATGAAAGTTAATTTTCAAAAAAAAAAAGAGTTGATGAAGGAATAATCAGTTTTAAAATTTCGATTTTGTAACTTTCTATTAATAATTAGATTGACTTAAAATCAATATCATTAACTTGATAAAATTAAATGACAGATTTTTCGTTCATGATTAAGGAATTAGAATTATTATTTGAATGTATTTAATGTCATTAATTAGATGACAGATTTGAAACATGGAATTCAAATGCAAATGATATTAAATAAGGTATAAACCTCATGAAGAATTCAAATAAATTACATTAAAAATGAATAAAATAACCAACGTTTTAAATTTCTACATCAATGACTTCTTGTGGTGCAACCCTAGTAACAAACAGCTTGTGGTTTTCTGAACACCATTTGAAGACGCAATAGTCACCAACGGTAATATCTTCTGATGTTAGCAAATCAGCCCATCCGATTACAGTAAACCTTAATGAAACAATAAAGTTGTGTAAATATATAAAAATAGGTACGTTTTTATAATTTAAGAAACGGAGCTGGATCGTAAATGTTGAAATTGGAAATAACAAACCTAGCGACTTCAGAAACAATCTCTACACGCACTTGTGCAGACCACGAATACCCATTTGTAAATTTAATTTTCATTTTCAATGATTGATTTAAATTGGCCAATTCAGCAATCGTATTAGGAATTATCTGCATAAAATAAACAAATTAAATAATGTAACAATAAATAATATCTAGATGAATAAAAGATTTAAAACAATAACCTTACAAAAACAATAAACGTACCAATTCATTTGTAATAGTGCATCCAAAACCAGGTAAACCATCGTAGTTGGTAACTTGAACTTGTAAGTGATCTAGACAAGCTGGTTGTTGCAAAACATTGCTATGTTCTTCTCATAAGTTGTTAGTAAGAACTTTGAATAACCTCATTTGACGACCATTCTTGTTAAAAGTAATAACATTAAAACGGTTGTAATCCTTTTTTTCAAAACAAATTAAATCACCAATCTGGAGACGAAGGTCGCATATGAATTTGACCCAACCATTACAAAAACAAAAGTCAAGATCAATCTTCTTTATTGTCACGTTCCAATGATGTGGATCATCTACATGCATGATCATTGGCACATTAGGGATTCCATCGGGATACTGGTTATAAACAAAGGAATTAGGTATTACATGAGAGAATAAGTAACGTAAAAACAGGGATAATTAAGATAGAATTCGGTATTATATGAAAAACATGTAGGAAAAAAAAGTTGAAATTAATAATGCTTACCATTGGTGTTGTCAATTCATGTTCAATCATTTTACAAAATGAGTTGTCGAATTGCATGGTAGGAGAATGATTGTAATGTTTCATTACGAAGGTATTTGGACTAACAAATTCGAAAATGATGTAGAACATTGAGAAGCATAAATCATGAACAACCTTAGACCAACCATTGGTAAAACAAAATACATCATCTATCAATTCTAATAAAACCAACCAAGATTGTCCTTTGTATGTGGCCAGTTTAACGACATTGTTGTGTACGTTTTTAGAGACCAAAAATTTGTTCATAACTGTCGGCAATGTCTGGATTAAACATTAAGAAAAATGTTAACACAAGTAATAATCAGTTTCTTCAAGTTAACAAAGATAATTATCAACATGAAAATTAGAATCATACCAAAACTCTTGAGGAAGGGTCATGCATGACTTTAAAGAATTGCCCTCCTTTGTGATAAGCCATTACCTTATCTTTATCTTTGGATGATACTCTAGTATTCAAATGAAAAAACATCCAAACATTCAAGGTAAAGTGAAAGTAATAAATTAATAATTCTGCCTTCAATGTTATAACACGATTTAGATAATAAAATTACTCACTTGAATCAGTGCATTATTAAAGGCAGAATAACATATTCACTGTAATGAATATGGTTCGATATTATAAAAAGAAAAAGGGTTATATAATGTGCCGATTATTAACAAAACACTACAGACTAACCAGTTTTAAATCGAACAGAATCAAGAATGCAGAAACAATTATGGATGTGCGACTCTATGTTTCAATAGATTACATACCTAGAATCAAGAATGCATAAGAAGAAGGAGGATGAATGTTGGTTGGAAGATTTGTTAGAGAGTGTGATGGAAGAATGTAGATAATTAAAATAAGAAAAGAGTATTTATAGTGAGTAAGTTGGAGCTCCATATTGAATATGGATACTTCAAACCCTCTCTAAGGGCTTCATTCAACCCAAGTTAACCTCAATTATTATATAGATAGATTCTAAACGGGTAAAATAGTCTTTTCATATCTATATATAGGGGTAAAGTTGTAAATTTGTTAAATGGAAAGACAAATTCAATACAAACAATTAAATCATGCTTTGACCGAATGATTCCAACGAGAAGACGCCCGTTTCACAAAATCCAACCAAAACCATAAGCTATCATCACCATCATCATCACTGGAAACTGAATGCGAGTATGAATGCAGAACTGGCGACGCTTGGCGATTGAATCTTCCATACGTTACAATCAAGATGCTATCTTTTAAGGCACTCCCTACCATTATTTATCACTAGCATCGGTCAATGAAGCAACTATCATTCACTACTGAAACCAAATCATTTGGATACATTGAAGCAACTATCGTAGCATTCGGAATCAAGACCAGATTGTAGTGGCTTTGGGTTGGTTGGAAGGATAAACGATTGAAAAAGGTAAACGTAAGATCACTTCCATTAATGCAGGATTGTGTGTTTTTTGTTTAATTTTGGGGTTTTCATTGTCAGACATGGACTGATAAATTGTGTAGCAAGTTAGCATGAACCATGCTTTGTTCCTGCAATTCTGTTGATGATTTCAACAATTCAAATAATGGCATTCACATGTTTGACGAAATGTCACAAAGAAATTTGATGCAAATTTTTACCTGTTATTTTACTCAATTCTTGCTGCTATCAAGTTGTTAACACCCTCAACCAAAATATTTGGAGTAAATGATTTCAAAATTTTCATTGCAGTTTATACTTCATTGGATTCTTGAACTACTTCAGTTTAGAGTTTGCATTTCCATAGAGATTTGAAGCTTGAGATTTGTGGTTGCATGGCAATTTTGTGAGAACTATTGTTGCTCTACATTTTTTCAGGAAATATACATAGCTTCTTTTAGTAAACGACCTTAAACTGCTTAATATGGGATCCAGATAGAAGGAATGATTGTAACAATCAATAGTAATTCATTCTTGAATTCACATGTGGAATAATGATTTTTGACCATTTAGTTCTTAATACTTAAAATTGATTAGATACTTACAACTATATACATTCAGATTTGGTTCAAGCGTTTCTGTCCATGGTATATTCTTAAGGTGGGAAACGGAAACCTTCTACAAACAGTGACCGTAGGCGTGGTTCTTTTTCCTTTTCGTGTGGGTTGTGGGTAATATGAGGCTGGTTTACTAATTTAGATAAGTCACTAAATTTAATATTATTATCTTTTTAATTACAGATGTTATTTTGATTATTCATGCTTTATTGTTATACATACACTCACTAATTCACTATGCAAAGATATTGGACCCCATGAAATTAATCTTCAACCAAAGGTGCTTAAAATGTCCTACAGCCTCGATAATAACGCGGGTGGTAATTGGTAAGTTTATTTAGCTCCATCCTAGAATAGATTAAAATGACTGATTGGCTTGTCTAATTGGTTGATAGTTGTGCGGTATAACCGAAAGATGCTGTTTTGTTTAAACACGGAGAATCCCGAAGAAGCTTCATTCTTTGAATCATATGAGGCTGCACATTCTTCTCACAATTTATCTGGCTCTAAAGCAAAGGTTGCACCTTTTATGTCAAAATCTTAGTTTGCTCTTTGTAATAATGAGCAAATTTATCTTTAGTTAACCAAAAAAGAAAATAAAATGGGTTGTCTTTACTTGATAGTATAATGTTATATCAAATCTGTCAGTAATTAAAAACTTTTTGTTGGTAAAAAAATATGCAATGGCCAAACTAACTCTTAGATTCAGGTGTGTTAGAGATAAAGGCCATGAGGTTCATCTGGATTTGGTGAAAATTCTTCGCCAAACCACTAACTACGGTTTTGGGAAAAAAGGCAATTAAACCGGCTGGGTTGTCCAGACCGGCCGATACAGTTCATTTTGAGGGTTTGAACCTATTTTACCTTTTATATTTTGAAAATCGCCAATTTATATTATTTTTTAATGTTATAAAGATAATGAATATAATACATTAAGCTTTGTATTCAAGTTTCAAATCATTGGCTGAACTATTAAAACATAGACGATGGATTGAACTGTATAAATTTCAAACCGGCAGATTGACATTGGTTTGGGCGGTTTAGCTGGTGTCAACGGTCTAGGAACACCTCTGACTCTTATTAGTAGAAAGTATAAAGCACTGACTATGTTTGTATGGAGTTGTGTGATGCAATGATGTTTTATTTTGATTGTAGAAACTAGGGGTTAAAGCCCCACCATTTAGAATTGACAGCCAGGTAAAATATGGTGCGTCGTCATGAGGAGATGGTGCAATATATTTAAGGTTTCCGAATAAAGGATATCTTGAGAAGATATGGGATCATGCTGCTGGATACATTGTTATTACAGGTATTTATCAATTTCTATTATTTGCCCTTGACTATAATCTACTATGGATTCAACTATTCAAAAAACACCAATATGGTTTTGTAGGAATGATGTTAACTTATGTTTCCTTTTAAGCATTGATTAAAGTTAAAGGCATAGTTAATTTACACAAAGTTAGGAGATTTTTGAGAGTAGTGAGTGTTAAGACCCCAAAGATGTTACAAAAGAACAAAAACCACATATATCTTACACGCAAATTTTTGAAGCTATGTAGTTTACTTTTTTCCTTTTTTTTGAAATTTTTAGAAGCCAGGGGTGTTGGCACAAATGCTGCAGGGAAGCCCTTACACTTTTCGAAAGGAAGTATTATGGATTTGGATATAGGAATCGTTGTTACCAACCGGAAACTGATAATGTGGAAGGCAGTTACGAAGAAAAATAGAAAGTCGTAGGAAGGGTATCAAACGGACTCCGATTGAACTCATTCAAGCGCCGTTGGAATAGTTTCATCGAACCCTACAATATTAGTTTTTAGGTTTTCGTTTTTTGTATTGTTAACTTGTAGTATTTGAATTTACGTTATATCATTGTGTCTTTTATGTAACATTGTGTTTTTTTTCTTATTTTCATCATTGTGTCATGTTTACAATTCATTATCTTTTTTCTTCAGCATTGTGTTATATTATTCGACATTGTGTTATATTTTGTGGCTCATTGTGTCCTATTTCATTATTTAATGTGTTTTTTGTATCGTTCTCACCCTTCTCATTTTTGTTAAACTGTGTATGAAAACTTGACCCATAAAAACTGTATAGTTAGATTTGGGTTGAAGGAAAATAATAATAGAATTATTTTTTAAGTTTAGCAAAATTTAAAATTAAAAAAATAAATAAACAAGAAAATACAAGGGAAAAAAAGGAGGGTGGTGGTTGTTCCACAAAACCGGCTTGGGGGATTAATCCCCCCCCCCCCATGTGATTCTAAACATCGTGCCACACCACCCAAACCAAGCTTTGGTTTGCGTTTGAACTCGGAACACACTCTATATGTCTATATGTAAGTAAAGACGAAAAGAAAAGTTTGAAAACACACTCTATATGTAAGTAAAAACAAAAAGAAAAGTTCCAACATGTTACTATAGAAACTAACCACCAGTTTTGAGGTATATATAATTTGCAACAAAGTCATACAACCAACGATTGAAAACCAAGAAGTTTAACAAACAAGAGGTACAAGCATAATGAGTTTCAGAAAAAACAACCTTTGAATAGCAGGATCAAGAATATTGCATGACATTGATAAGCCTAGAGTCCATAAATATATATTGCACTATCATTCAATTGAGATTTGCAAGGCTCACCACATTGATAGATCACACAAACGCAACCACCAAACAGCCACAACGCGCGGGTTCCTGCTAGTAATATTTATTACATACATTATATATTATTTTTATTTTATGCATTAAAGACTTGTTCATTATACCTTATGCATTAGAGAGTTGCACCTAGGTGTAAAATGATTCATTTACCCGTATACTTAACTAACTTGGTTAATGACTTTAGAAAATTGGATTCAGATTGTAAGAGAATGTAAACACTAGAATTTAGAATGTTAAAAATGAAAGTGTTGTACTCAAGTAGTTAATGTTGGAAATATGTGAATGGATTTTATTGAAATTATAATTTGATGAATTATAATTATTATTAAGACCTTAATGTGGTGAATTAAAGACTAAAACTCTTGAGTTTTATGTCTTTGATGAGAGGTCTTTATTTCTTTTAATTAGAGATTTATGTCACTTAATTAGAGTTTTTATGTCTCAAATTAAGTCTCTAATTAAGAAGACTTTTCATACATCCATGTTCTTATATAATGGAAGGCTTTGTGCTTCATTTGGAGATGTAGAAAAAGATACTTACACACACAACAGAACATATGTACTCGAATACATTGATCGATTGCTGCAGCAAAACTTTTAGAAGCAGTCTTGTTCCGGTTTCTTTTCAGGCAAGTGGGATAGTCCGGCAGTGCACCATCGCCACTGTTTCGAACCGGTGTACCCTGGGAACAGACGAAGAATCTGTTTAAGGGAATTGTGTCAAACACAAGCCCGGTTCATTTCTATAATTTCGTTTTCTATTATAGTTTATTGCAGCAAGTACAGGGACTCGGAAACACGCGAGCTTCATGTACAAGAGGCGTTGAGGCGATCACAATGTAAGTTTTTCTAACAAACTTAAAAAGATTAGTAAAACAAACTTTCGTGTAGATTGGAAACCGATCTTAAACCTTCTTCTTAAGGAATTTGGGTTCGCGAAAGTTTGTAGATTTTTTCCTTTTGGTACATCGAATTGGATTACATTCATGATAAGAATGCAATCTTTAATCCGAAAAGTTTGATAGACAAAACGAATTTTTTGATTCAATTTTCGGATTCATGGGTGTTTGGGATGTGTTTGGATAAACCGAAATATTAACTTTTTAACATGTACATACACGGTTGAATTTCTAATTAGAGTATTAGAAAAGACATAATTTTGTAAACCCGTGTAAAAACGTTTGCTAACGTTTTCTTTCTAATTAGTGTATTAGAAAGATAATTTCAAGGTTTTGAAATGTTTACTTTTCTAATGAGAATATTGGAAAATAATCGGTTTCGAAATAGAATGTTTTGAAACATGCATTTCTAACAAGCGTGTTAGAATCGACGGCGTTGAAAAAATAACGTGTCATGAAACATTTCTAATAAGCGTATTAGAAATTATTATTTAGAAAATAGTAAGTTTAATTTGTAAACTTATATATTGATTTCTCTAACGGGCGTGTTAGAGATTGATGATTTTGTAAAGACAAAATAAGTTGTTTATATTTCCTAACAAGTGTGTTAGAAAAGATTATTGTACAAAATAGACAAAAATTTTGGAAAATTTTGTGAAAATAAAAAAGTTATAAACTTATTTTGTTTTATTGAAGGTTTTAGTAAGATACTAATTAAAAGTCCAAAGTTGAAACTTAAAAATAATAAGAATATCATTAAGATGGGTCAATTATTCTTAAAGGTTTTAATGGGGTGTTTCAACTCATGGGTTTATGGAGAATTGGGTGTGTCAACCTTTTCCAACATTAAACCAGTTTTGTTAAAATTGACGGTTTCTAACGAGTGAGTTTGAAACGGGTATATTTTTGGAAAATCCAAAGTTAATACCATTTATGTAAATGGTTTAATTTTCTAATGAGGGTGTTAGAAACGATTTATTTTATATAAACCAACAAGGTCTAAAACGATTGTCATAATCGTGTATTTCTAACAGGCAGGTTAGAAACGGTTGAGAATATAAACCAATGACCTTTAAAATGATTTTGGTAATCGCTTATTTCTAACGGGTGTGTTAGAAAAAAGGTTTATTTGATATAACCAAAATCTATATGATGAAACGTGTAATCGTTTGCATTCTAACAAGTATGTTAGAATTGGTTAATTTTTAAACCGTATATGTTTATATGGTATACGTATAGTTTCTAATGAACAAATTAGAAATGGTTAGTCATGAAAACCATATACTCTAACAAGTGAGTTAGGAATGGTTTAAATAATAAAACTATATTAGAGTTTATGGTTTTGATGTGTAATCAAAACATAAATATGTATAGTTTATGAAAAATACTTGTGAAAGCAGAAATGTTTTGTCTGAATAAAACATATGTTTTGCAAATTATATATGGTTTGATACTTGTATGAGAAGTATGATGACTTGAACCATATAATAGTCTAGAGAGACTATTTAGTGTAAAACAACTTATATTGTTTTGGACATATTTACTTGTTCGAATACTTGTGAGTAGTTAAGTATAAACAACGTTGTTGTTTTGAACAGTGTATTGAGGGAGTACCTCGAAACATGCCACGAGACGATATAATTGCTATTATTTTCGTCGAACGATAAAGTGTTAAAGAGATTAACACTTTGATATTTGATGTTTATATATCCTTATATGAATCCGGTTAAAGATATATGTAATATGTTATATATATTTTGGATTATATTGAAATTATAATTTGGTAAATTATAATTATTAATTGGTAAAACTCTTCATGTGGTGAATTGAAGAAAAACTCTTTAGTAGAGTTAATTTATTTATGACACTTGATTATAGTTTTAAGACTAAACTAAGTGTATAATTGAAACTCTTGAATAGAGTTTTTAATGCCATTTGATGAGGTTTTATTTCACATGGTGAAACTCTTGAGTAGAGTTCTTAATGCCATTTGATGAGGTTTTATTAGAGTCTTAATTAGAGTCTTAAGTCTTTAATTAAGTGACTAAGAAGAAAAAGCTCTTCATCCATCCCCATTGAGATAATCATGATCAACGTGGCAAGTGTATTGAAGTTAAATGCATGAAAACGAAATATGTCATCTAATGTTGAAAGCATTTACGTAGAAATGCACAAATGTAGTTTTGATGACTATAACATATGACAGGAATATATGTTATTATTCATAAGTCTTTGAGAAATATTGTGAGATTTATTAAAAAAGACTTAGAATATTGATGGACGTGTAGAGTCTCTACAAACCATCAATGTTGGTTGAACTATATGGAGGATTCGTGATATATTTTGGGAGAGTCACCCAATAAATAGTATCAACAAAATATATACATATCACTTAGGCATATGTGAATGCCATGTCGTCGAGTGTCAATCTAATTGACTTGTTGATGATGAATATGTTCATCAAAGTGACTTATATTAAGACTTATGTTTAAGTCCTAAAGAGTCAATGGTGAAGCCTTGGAGATTAAAGGCAAACGAGTCTTGATCCTAATGGATGAAATTAATCATGATTTTGAAGCATTCTTTAAACCAAGGTTTTGGAATGGTAAACAAAATCTCATTTTGTGTCTAAACTAAGACGTGAATGTTAGGAAGAGATAGTGAGTTATCTCTTAAGGCTGTGAAGAATCAGAATGAGGCATCTTCTGTTCACATGCTAAGTATTCGTAGTCTAAAGCATGCTAGACTAATACTTGTTAATTTAGATGCTCCACGGAGAATAAATTAACTTTGAACATTCAAACATATGTGACGACATAAGAATGAATTTTGTAAAAGCAAATATATAATTCATTAAAAAGGATGACTCGAAAGGACCGAATAAATAGTTCATTAGTTATGATACTATTTAGCTGAATATGAGGAAAACTTATATAGCTCAGAAAACGGTTCGTGTGAGAAATATGGGTTGAGTAATATAATGGATGACCTCAATAAACACAAAGATATAGATAGTCGCTATCTTATCACGGGTGTCTAATGTCATCATGAGTGATATTACTCAAACTCAATCAAAGTGCAAGCAATGTGGGGGGAAGAGCCATTTAAGAAACAATCCGTAAGGATGTAAAAATGGCACTTGAGAAGTTTTCAAACTACATATGAAAGGAAGAAACTTTATTCACCCCATTTGGTAGTTATCCAATAAACACATAAGTGTGGAGGTGACTTGTATTTGAAAATAGAAGGTTTGATATAAACGGATGTGATTTTGGGAAGTACAAATCACACGAACCTAGAACAGACTTGTTATAAGTCAGTCCTATTATGTGGACAAAATTCTTGAGAAGTTCAATGGAAATGACTCTAATGTGGCTAGAAATTTCATTGACACGAGTCAATGTCTAGCTAAGAATCGAGGTGAGCCTGTTAACTAATTAGAGTACTCAAGAAGTATTGGCCGCCTGATGTATCTGATGAGTTGTATCAGACAAAACTTAGCAAGCAAGCTAAGTAGATACACGAGCAACCTAAGTTCAATTCATTGAATTACGTGACACAGGTGCTTTGGTAATTAGGATACATACGAAACTACGGGCTGCAATATAACAGATATCCAGCAGTTGTTGAAGGTTATTATGATGCGAATTGGATATCTTACACGAATGATTCCAAGGGAACGAGTGGGTATTTGTTCACACTTGGAGGTGTTGCGATAACATGAAAATCATCTAAGCAAATTGTTGTTGCTAGATCCATGATGGAATCAAAATTCATCGCTTTAGAGGATGAATTGGCAAAATGGCTACGTCAACTTGTTAAGGATATACCTAGGTGGCCGAAGCCGGCATTGGCCTAATGCATACGCTGTGATAGTCAATCGGTAATTGGCAGAGCTCATATCACAATGTGTATCAGTAAGAACAGGTATATAAGACGTAGGCATAATACGGTACGACAACTAATCTCTATAAGAGTTATCACTGTTGACAATGTGAAATCAAAGGATAACATCGCGGATCCGCTAACAAAAGGCTTAAGCAGAGAGTTAGTTCAGAAGTCGTCAATGGGAATGGGACTAAAGCCCATGAAAGGCTAAGTTTATGCGAAGGAAACCTAACTCAGCTGACTGGAGATCCCAAGATCTGAGTTCAATAGGACAACCTAATTGTATGAACTGGCGAAGGTCATTGTGGGGGAGAGTTGGTGAAAACCCCACGTTTTAAAAGGGAGTTTACTATAAGATTTGATAAGCTTCCTAGTCCATTCCTAAGAGTGACAAGGTTGAGGTTAAGCTTATGGCTTTTAATGATTTGACTGAGGTAACCAGTCCCAGTAGATCACCTATGTGAGAGAGAAGTGGGGTCGCTTCGAAGGGTATTGTTGGGGCACAATACTTAAGAGCTCTCGCAGAACCAGGCACGTGTCCATGACCATAACGGACACAACTATGAGTACTTGACGTTGTCAGGGAGAGTCTTGTGTGAAGCGTATTGTCGTCCACACAAACGGCAGACGAGTTCAAAGACATCGCGTTCTACTCAGAGCTAGTGGGCTAAGTGCGTTTCATAAGCGAAGGTTCAAAGGGTCACACCTACCTATCGTATGCCAAACTCAACTGTTGAAATTTAATCGGAATGAGGTTGTTTCGGAGTATGACTCCCTTTCATGTGGGGATTTGTTGAAACTTTTGTGTGTTTTGAATAATCTCCATTCATGTGGGGGATTGTTGGAAATATGTGAATGGATTTTATTGAAATTATAATTTGATGAATTATAATTATTATTAAGACCTTAATGTGGTGAATTAAAGACTAAAACTCTTGAGTTTTATGTCTTTGATGAGAGGTCTTTATTTCTTTAATTAGAGATTTATGTCACTTAATTAGAGTTTTTATGTCTCAAATTAAGTCTCTAATTAAGAAGACTTTTCATACATCCATGTTCTTATATAATGGAAGGCTTTGTGCTTCATTTGGAGATGTAGAAAAAGATACTTACACACACAACAGAACATATGTACTCGAATACATTGATCGATTGCTGCAGCAAAACTTTTAGAAGCAGTCTTGTTCCGGTTTCTTTTCAGGCAAGTGGGATAGTCCGGCAGTGCACCATCACCACTGTTTCGAACTGGTGTACCCTGGGAACAGACGAAGAATCTGTTTAAGGGAATTGTGTCAAACACAAGCCCGGTTCATTTCTATAATTTCGTTTTCTATTATAGTTTATTGCAGCAAGTAGGGCTGCAAACGAACTGAACTTTCAGCGAACAGTTCATGAATCGTTCGACGGGAAGTTCGTTTGTGTTCGTTCGTTTAATAAATGAACGAATACGAACAAAAAATTCCGTTCGTTTAGCTAAACGAACGAACATGAACAGAGGTCACGTTCGTTCGTTTATGTTCGTGAACGTTTGGTAACATGTTCGTTTATGTTCATTTGTGTTCGATAGTTTAATAAGGTTTTTTATTTTTATAATTTGTCTTGATATTCTTTTACTTTTATTTATTTTACCCAAATTAATAAATAAACTATTTATATGAGGTAAATATATATATATATATATATATATATATGAATTCGATTTTATAAGAAAGTTAATATATGTTCGTTTGTGTTCATTTGTGTTCATAAGCACTTGCTTGTGTTCATGAATGTCCGTTTGTGTTCGTGTGCGTTCATGAACAAATTTAACAAACGAACACAAACGAACATGGACATGAGTGATTTCTTAACAAACGAACACGAACATAAAATCTCGTTCGGTAAGTGTTCATGAACTGTTCATGAACACATATTTTCCTTAACAAACGAACACGAACACGAACAAGGCATTGTTCGTGTTCGTTCGGTTCATTTGCAGCCATGGCAGCAAGTACAGGGACTCGGAAACACGCGAGCTTTATGTACAAGAGGCGATCACAATGTAAGTTTTTCTAACGGTTAAAACCAATATAACACAGTGACTCAAAAAGGAATTCACTCATTTTTGTTTGTGGAACTTTTTTCATGGTTAGCACAGCCGGAGATGGCTATAAGGTTGGGTCTAGACCTCGAATATTTAATACTATCTCACACCTATGCATGCTTGAATTAGTTAGGTATCTCCTCCAATATGTCATAACACGTCTACACCGATATCCAGGGTTACCCCTTCACCTGGACAATCAAACCGGGCCTAAGGAGAAAACCATCCCAACTGATGAAAAACCCTACCTCACTCTTACCCAGTGGGGATCAAACACCTTCAACGTGTGCATGGTTCGGTTTGGTTATTAGGTAAACTAAAACCGAAGTCATCAGTTAATCAATTTTATAACCAATCAGTTAATTGGTTCAATTTATTTGGTTAGATTATTGTTTTCAATTCATTTAAGTTATTTTTGATTAATAACCAAGACCAAAAATTGGCTAATTTTTTGCTAAGAAATACATGAAATACAAGTATAAATACATGAAATGGATGTATAAAAGCCAAAAATATGTGAATATATGAGTGGTTAAGTTTTGATTCCGGTTAACTAAGGGTACAAAAAAAACTGATAACCAATTTTAAGTTAATTCGGTTCTTGGTTAATTAAGTTTTTTATTATTTTATGTTCGGTTTCGGATAACGGTTCAATTATTACTCACTTCTAAATCTTGTTAATCAATTTTTTTAAATAAGAAAATATATTAACAATAATATATTCATATTAAAGAAAATAAAATGCCCGTTTTTATGATGTATTTTTTATAATCTATACATATAATAAAGCAAAGCAATTTTGGTGACATGGCACTCAAGGAGGCATTCTCCCCCTTGAGTTTGTCATGTGTCATCCTATGTGGCAAGTGGTATTTAAGTTTTAAAAAAAAAACTCCATCAGACTAAACCATCGCCTCTCTCTCTACTCTCTCTAAAAAACCCTAGCTTTCCAACCCTCTCTCTATCTCTCATGATCGCCTCTCCTTCTCTTCTAGAAATTGCGGCAACAAAATTGGATTCATCGAGCTCCAACACCTTCCCGTTTACATCAAATTCATGGCAGGTGATCGAGGGGACGATACAGAGTGCGATTGTTGTTATTAAGAAGATGATATTGGACATGTTTGAAAGATTTATAAGATGAATTGATTGTGCTTTCTGTTTATAGTATTTAGTTCTTGATTTATTTATGGCTAGGGGTTTTTTTAAGGAATGAGGAGATGGAGTCATGGAGATCAAGCAGTTAATGAGATTTGTCAACGTAATGAACTTTTTATAGGTTCGAGTATTGCAGCCATGTTCGAATATTGTATCCACTATGCAGATGCACATTATTTTATTTTTTTTCTCTACGGTTAAGTTTAGGAATTTGGTGAAGTCAATTGATGATTTGGGTTTGTCGTTTGGGTCGAATCGGTTGATGTTATTGAGGTATTTAACTGATTATACAGTTTGCTTATTATTATTACGTGGAATCTTAATCCTGTTTTGTTTTGTTATATTGTATACCCAGGTAATGATTATACATATAGATGTTTCTATTTATTTAGTTAGATTTGGTAACGTGAGTATGTATGTATGTATGTATGTATGTATGTATGTATGTATGTATGTATGTATGTATATATGTGTAGGATGGTTGCAGGGTTTGGTGCAGGGTTGTTGTTCTTGATGGTTCTTCGTGATCCACCGGTGATTGTGTCTGTTGTTATCTTTGCGTTACTGGAAGTATCTTTAAGATGAATAGGTGATCCATAGATCATGTTGTTTATTGATAGGATAGTTTTTTTATTATTATATTTAACATAATAATAGAGAGAGAGAGGTAGGTAGGGTGGGAGTAGAGGACTTGGAAGTGATGATAGAAGGTTACAAAGCCAATTGTTTATATGAATTGGGTAAGATGGATCCACTATTGTTTCTCAGGTTAAGTTTTTTATGTTTTATGTTTATTTAGTTTTTATTTAGATTTGTTTGAATTGTATTATTGTTAATTTGTTATTATTGACTTTGAAGCTTCGATGGCGGAACCTTGTGCCCAATATACTCTAGGACATCTACAGGTACATCCTTTGAACATCATCATATACCAAAGGTGGCAGTTTCAGCCGTGTGTGTGTCTCTATCTAACGTTGTTCAGGTCCGATTTACATCTTCTTATTTATAGGTAATCGATATTATAACTACATAACTTGATGTTAGGTTAGTTATTTGCTTGATTGATCTTTTATATTTGTCAACCCCGGGACGTTCCCGAGGTATAATCTAGTTATAAACATATGAAAAAAAATAATGGCTATTTAAAAACCGTAAAGCACTTAGCTTAAAATAAGGGCAAAAGATAACAATCTATATATATAATAAAAGAAAGCAATTTTAATGACATGACACTTAAGGAGGCATTCTCCCCCTTGAGTATGTCATGTGTCATGCCATGTGGCATTAGTTAAAAAAAAAACTCATCCCATTTAAAACCTTTGTATCCAATCTCAAACCCTAAAAACCCACTCTTTCATCACCTCTTCTCTCTTTCTCGTGCACCAAATATTTGCATATCTCTCAGCCATGGTCTAACTCACAACCATCAACCAAACGATAACCAGTATATTTATATTTCATTTGGATCCTCCTCTGTCTGTTTGTTTTTCCTCTACACCATACTTTATAAAATCGTCTGGTAGTTCTAGATTTTTATTAGTCGACATCCACACTTATCATAGTTTCAACTGTGTTTTCTGAACTATTATCAGTTTCATCACATAAATAATGTTTTATTATTTGATTATTTATCGGAATTATAAACAGATTTATATAAATTACAACGTAATTGATTATGAAACTATAAATATAATTATCAATTTACTCATTTTATAAAGGCTATTTCACATTAGGTTTACCAAATTCAACCAGCAAAAATAACCGGGTCGGACGTACCCAAACCTGTTAACACGTTCTCCAAACTTGATTTAGGCTCTGTGTTGAACGATAATATTAAGAACCGGTGTAAGTACGTTAAACCCACTCAGATTCAATGTCATGCTATCCCGGTTGCTTTAGCCGGTGTTCAAATCAGTAAATATGAATTTTATTTTCAACATGTGTTAGTATTGGAGTTGTACATTGTTTTAGGTTAGGTATTAATATTAGAATTATACATTGGTTAAGGTTAGACGTTAACATTTGAGATAACTGTAAAGCGCATTATTCTATTTCATATGTAAAATTGATATGTCATATTAGATTTCTCAACCCGGGACGTTCCCGGGGTATAATCTAGTGATTTAAATAACTAAAAGTTGAGTAAAGTTAAAATTAAAGTCAAAGATTATTTTAAAATCTATAAAAAAATCTAATAATATTTTAAGTCTACAAATTTATGTGGAAACGTTTAAAAATTAGTGTATAAATAAATATAAATTTTAAAAAAAAATTGGATAATTTAAGTTAGTTATTATAACCTACTAATAGGTTAATTTTATGTATTTGTAAATATATAGAGAGTTTATTAACTTGTTTCTTCAAAAAGGGAGAAAAGGGACACATTGTCCGCGAGCTTGTTTTTCGCTATGGATTTACGCTCGTCCTTCAATCACAAATGGACCCACACGATATGACGTTTTTTACTTTGTCGTCTGTTGCTACCCGGAAACCCATGTTATGGTGCGATAAACATAAAAGTTTGACTAAGTGTAATAAAGAAAGTAATCGCCCACTCATAGAGTCATAGGGGTGGAGTGGTTTGGGATCAACAATCTCCGGTGGAGACACGTGTTCGCTTCTCACTTTGTATTGGGTTGCGAGCCGCGAAATACGTAAAAATGACAAGGGTTTACAACCTAAAGCAATGTTAAAGAAATTAAAGGAGTGCTTAAACAAAGGGGTGTGGACATCGGGGAGGTGAGGTGGCACCCTCCACAGACGGGGAACACCGTCCCCCCCCCCCCCCCCCCTCCCTTTTCAAATTTCAGTGCCAACAGTGAATTTTTCCCTTTTCCCCCTGATGTGTTTTTAAATATTATTATATTATATGTGAAGGGGGAACACATCCCATAGCCTTAGAGGGAATTTTCCCTGCGCTGTTCAAAAAATATATACGAACAAATTAGATTTTATAAAATGTATATTTTATTTAGTTAAGTAATGCTTTTCTAAAATTATAATTTGATTACTGAACTATATAATGTCATATTTTGGACTCCATCGATAATTTTGAAATAATCTTTATCAAGATGATTATTATCAGTTTATCACTGTTAAGTGTTATCATACAAATAATAAAACTATTACATGTATATAATTTAAGCCCTTCTATAACAGAAATAAAGCTAAAAAAAATATAATCAGAGAGCTAAATAACTCAAATGATAGTTATTCTGTCTACAGCACAAAATTGCACATCAAAACAAAACATACCCTTTTTGACAATGAAAACATCTAAAAGTTTTCAAAGAACTCATAACAAATCATGACAACTATATTCAAACATGAGTTTATGACTTTGTGTACACAATTTACTATTTAACCTTTCACATAACTATCTCTGGCTTCAGGATACTAGCCTTGATCTCCTTATGTGGCAGGACCACACCACCATTGCTATAAATCTCATCACACACATGAACATCCTGTCCAAGAATAGTCATGTTTTCAACTCGGGCCCATCGCCCGACAGTTGAGTGCCACCCTATGATACTACTAGAGATGCACGCGTGTTCCTTGATGCGGACCCCACGCATTATGGTGCACCGTGAGAGTCTGACACCCGACTCAATCACACAATTTGGCCCGATTGCAACGTCAGGCCCTATTAAACACCCTTCACCGATCTTGGCACTCTCGTCTACCAAAACGTTACCTATGATGTGGGCTCCACTAGCCAGTTTAGATTGCGACTTCTTTCTTAGCGAGTCTAGGTGAAGTCTTAATCCAGTTATGTAATCTTTTGGCTGTCCAATGTCCATCCAATACCCATGTAAAACCATTGCATATAGCTGGTTTTCAGATACAATTTTTGGGAAGATTTCTTTCTCGATTGAAGTGGGCTTGAGCTCGATTCGATCAAGAACAGATGGGTTTAAAAGGTAAATTCCAGCATTAATCTTGTTGCCCACATATATTTTTGGTTTTTCGACATATCTTTCAACTTTACCAGTTGATTCTTCTGTAACAACCACACCATATTTTGAAGGCTCATCGACCTACAAGGAATAATTTACAAAAGAAACCCAAAAAACACAAAACGTTAATGAAACTGAAGACACAAATTTAGCCCGAATGGACAATACCGGGCCAATTCGGGCATTTTTGTTTATCTTTGGTTTGCTTAGGCAAAACAACATATTTATACAGACTGGATCGGGTCGTGTTGACCCGCTAACAATTTTTGGCATTTTTCTTCAATCTTTATAAATAATGATGTATTAAACTGATCACAACAATCTGTAATATTAAGCTGATTTTGTATGAATAAAAATAATTTAGGAGAAGTTGTAAGCATTTAATATTTTTAATCCATTACATCACAAATAAGCTAGTTTGATACTTTGAATGCAACAATTATTATTTAGTAAAATAATAAAGTCAGAAATAGCATTTAATTTACTGGTTATTATAAACAGGAAAAACAAAAAAATTAGCATGTCAACCAACCAAACCCGGCCTGTTTTGACCCGACCCGTTATCCAACGCGTCCATTTTTCCACTTCTAAAGTGAACTTTACCTTGGTGACCAACATTGAAGCTTCACCACCATGGGACTTGTGGAATGCAATCATCCCTTTGAGGGGATATTCACTGATGACATCACTATTGAGGACAAAAAATGGTTCACCAGTTTCATCGGCTAGTATGCCTCGAGCCAGAGCTAGGGGCCCTGCGGTTCCAAGCGGTTCAGTCTCTTGTGAGCAAGTGATCTTTATCCCGAGCTTACTCTCAAAGTCCTTCAAGAAGTTCAGCATAACCTACATGAGCAAAATTCATCAAAACTTCATCCATATATACAATTAAAAAATAAAAAACCAAAATTTATTAAATATACCTCTGGTTGATAACTAATAGCTAGAACCACTTCTGTTACTCCTGTAGCCTTAAGAGCTTCAATCTAATAAAAAAACAACATATAAAATATAATCAATTACAAGATAATAATTGTATGCTGATTTCAAGACACATACATTACCTGGTGTAGGATCATGGGTTTGTTGGCAAAGTCAACAAGTGGTTTTGGGAAGCTTAGAGTTAACGGTCTCAAGCGCGTCCCAAAACCTCCAACAAGAATAAGCGCTTTCATGGGGAAAGATCCGGGAACTCAACAAATTATCAAAAAACTGAAAGGAGAATGTGATGGATTGATTACACACTTGTGGAAAAAGAATGAGTTCTTTCTATATAAAATGTACATTTATGTAACTAGTTGGTGACAGTAGGTCATAAAAGCAATTCAATACCGCCTAAAATAGATCAAAAGTTGGTAATTCGACCGATATGTGTATGCCAAAAATAGAAACACATTCATTAAATTTAATGAAATGATATGTGAATGATATATGAATAGAGGTGCAAATTTCAACCCTGTTATTTATTAATGAGTCGACTTGACCCGACTAGTTTCAACAAGTTAGTGCAGTTACCTACATAAACGATTATTGTTCGAGTCTGTATTAGATCTTACCAATATTACAGTATATACAAACAGGTTTAATACCAATTATAGGAAATAATATGGTAAAAAAGGGTATAATATTTTTTTTTTACAAATTTAAGGATCTCGTATAAAGATTAACTTTCTAAATCGAGCTTCATATCCAAAATGAATACTATTCTCGAAAGCCTTAGAATCGCATCTAATGTGAAAGAGACCAAAAAAACATGTCATCGCATGAAAAAAATGACTGATAAAAGAAGCAAATCCAGCTTAATACAGGCGGGCTGGAGCATGCAATGGGCATGACATAACCATGGATAGCTTTAGTCCAAGATAACATCTAGTTCTTTCATGCATTTTATTTATTTATTTATTTTTTTAAACTATACAGGCTAGAGCCCGCTATCTTGATGTAATTTTATTTTATTGTTTTCTTCATTTTTTCATCAGTCGAAGACCTAAGAATCTGTACTGTTTGGACCAGATAAAGATTGTCATTTCTTATTCTCTAGACAACAAGATAATCATACTTTTGTACCATTGTAATCCCAATTTACAATAATGAACTTGTGACACACTGACACTTTGACAAACAATTAAAGAAGATACAAATTTGTTCTATAATTGATCAAGAAAGTTGCAAGCATCTTAATTAGCTTAAAACTTTAAAATATAAAAATTTCTAATTGCATCGATTATCTTACACTTGGTAAGTCAATAGCAGGCACCAGAGCCGGCCCGACCATTTTGGAGGCCCTAAGCGAACTTTAAAATTTGGGCCCTTCTAGGGTTCTCCAAGCTAGCCTGGTAAAACAGGTGGATCGAATCGGGTAGCGGTTCTTAGCGTTTTTGGGTTAGGATTTGAGCCAATAACAAAGATTTATGCTTAGGCATTTAACACGTTAAGTGATCAAGACATAGAACTCTATTGACTCTATGTATAAAATGTTATGAAGATAAACCAAGAAACAATAAGAATAGAGCCAAGACATGCTGTTAACTTAAACACTACAGCAACTGAACAAAGGAAATGATGTTGATATTTGAATACAATATAAATGAAATATGGAATACTTTCATATGCTTATTTGGGCCAAGAAAGACCTGTTGAGACTTCAATGTCCCCCACCTTAGCACTAAAGTCCACCACAATACCACATTATGTGCCTACAATCTAGCAAATAAAAAAAGAAGAAAAAAAGCGTGGCGTCTGAGATTCGAAACAAGTTCCCATGCATGATATAGTTGAGTTCTATCCACTAAGCTACAACAATGTCATTTGTACATCAATGATAAACATAATATATCAATTGGGTTTATAAATGGGGCCCCAAAAAACATGGGGGCCCTAGGCCATAGCCTAGGTTTGATACATGGATGGGCCGGCTCTGGCAGGCACAAAGCTATAACAATATAAGTAAGTGAAATTATAACAAAAAGAAAATGAAAATATATAATACAACACCTTAGGCAAATACCAAATTAGTCCAACAGAGAGATGGGCCCGCCCCGTGTGGTGGGGTGGTAACTAACTTGATGTATAACATGGAAGTCATGGGTTCAATACTCACTAACAACTCTAAAGAAAAGAAAATGATAAATTATAATACAACACCCTAGGTAAAGACCACATCGCTTGTGAAAATGAGAGATGTTGGTTCATAAGAAATGTCCTGCCACAAATACAATTAACAAGTTTAGGTGCATTGGTTGTGGATAAGTGGGGAATTCAACAGTGAAGTCGGAAATAATCACACGATGGTGATCTTGTAAGAAGTCTTTGCCCAGGTAACAAAAAACAAAGCCGTGAGCTACTTGTGAAGAAAGCGTACAATAACGGTTAGAAATATAAGGTGCATTGGCTTGTACCAATTTCATTTCTTCTCATATAATATAAACAAGTCCTACAATCAACTCATCATAACACGAGACAATTAAAATGTTGAATTGATCCAATTAAAAGCCACCAACAATCTATAAGCTTCAATATCTTTATGTCAAATAAATCAAATTCATATGAAATCAACCTTGAACTAAATTAAATACACGATCCCAGAAAGGGTGTACAGAAAATAATGATTTGATTAATGATTAGCAATCACTGACCTCGTATGATCATTAAACTATAACGAACAGAACTTGTATAATAATAAAAAAACAGGTAAGCCAAAATTCAAGAAATAAAAGGAGGGAAAATTACCTCAGCAAGCAAAAATAGAGCTTGATTGGTGAAATGAATTGGGCTATTTGTAAAAATATACAAATGGATATGAAATGAAGAAGAGGCTTTGACTGGGCCGCGTGATTTGCGGTCAACGCGTAAATGTTTAATAAAAGTCGCGTTTTATTTTATATAATAATAAGAAATATGATTCATGTTCAATGTTTTTATGTAGAGTACATTTGAAAAGGTGGTATAGTTTTGCATCTAGAGACATTTATTTAACGGTTTAATATTCCTGTGGTCATCCACTTGCTTAAAAGGGCCCAAACTTCTTTGTTTGTGGTGATCTCTTTGTTTATGGTGATGCCGGAAGCGCTCAAATGCTAAAGGTTAAAAACAATGTTCTTCAATTATAAGTCAATCAAAAACTACTAAAACAATAAACTCATTATATAGTTGAGAACTACAAGTGAAATAGGAAACGAAATAAGATAAAATAGGAAATAGAAATTAAATAAATAATAAAACAATCTTCAAACTAATTAAAAGATAATCTTGCATTATAGGTTGTGTGATATATCAGTCACATGAGTTTTTTTCCTTTATTTTTTCCAGCTTTTTTTTTTAACTTATGGTGTTGTCTTAGATTTTGTTGAAACTAAATTATTTTAATTTAAATAAAACACATATTTTTAAAACGTTTTAATCAATAAAAAAAACATAAAATAACTTCAAATTACAACATCTTAATTAGACAAAACTATTGCTTCATTTGGATGTAGGCTAGGTGTCGAGGCTCCAAATGCTTGATAAGATCCAATTTAATACCCCGTTATCAGGTGTAGTTACATTCAATGTTTTCAGAATCGGAGCCCCCCACTGGTTTACTGATCCAACCGTTTCGATAAATCGGCCAACAAAACCCAAAAAAAAAAACCGGTTCAACCATTCAAAACCAGCTCCAGTCGGTTTCCCGATCCGACCACTAGCCCAACACTGGTATGTTATTCTCCCAGGGTTTAACAACCACCACCCCACGCAAACAACCCCCCCCCCCCACCACCACATATGGAGAATTACTAATGTGACACCCAACAAACACATATTAATATTCTTTACACACACACACACAAGTCTACCTTAGCAAAACATTCATAAATCATACTTAACTGGGTTTGTTGAGTCAATTCGATGATTCGGGGAATCATTGGGAGTCGTTACGATGATCCGGGGGATCATCGGTAATCGGTTACATTCAGGTGTCCAAAGGTTGGTGATTCGGAGGATCATCGGATTAAATGCACACACGTGAGTCTCGAGTCCCGGAAGTTGGTTAATTAACGTGAACGTGTTAGCTATCGAGTAATAAGTGTTTTACAATCACTATATAACTTGTTGGTATGTGAATACGTGATATAATATGTTAAAATAGTGGTTAACGCGCCGAAACCCAAATCAGCCTGCAAAGGGGTGTGACTAGCTAGCTGAGCTAGTCACCACCAAATCGGCCTGAAGGGGGTGACTAGCTAGCTAGTTGTGCCCTTTGAGGGGAGACTAGCAAAGCTAGTCGTGTCCTGCAGCAGCTAGTCGCCCAGAATATCTGGAACGACTAGCTGCAACTATAAATACCATACTTGACTTGTTAAACATCATTTATGCAACCCTAACTCGCCCTAAAGTGCTTTCACACCATCCTTGTTAAACATCATTTGTGCAACCCTAACTTGCCCTAAAGTGCTCTCACACCATCCTTAACCTTTGTACACTCGTTTTTGCCCTAAATCCATCATTTTCAAGCTAAACAACCCTCTCAAGCAAAGATCTAAGGTGTGTTATTCTTCCCAAACCTTTGTTAAGACATTATTTTGAACCCTAAAGGTCCAGACCTGATTTTATAAAGTTCTACCTTTGCAAACTCTTGAAAAACACATTCTAACCTATATCTTAACATCTACATGGGTTTTTTTTTATTAAAATACAAACTTGAAATGGTTTTTGATGATCTAAACGTGGGGATTCTTGTGTATTTGTTATTTGGCTGATATGGATTAGTTGGTAGGGTGTTTATCTCAGGTTTTGATGGTTGTTTGATGTGTTTTATGAAAAATATGAGTTTTGACCCGTTTGAGGGTGTTAGAAGGATTTATGATGTTATGTGATGATTTGATGAATGAAACTTGTTAGGGTTTGTGCTAGAATGATGTAACAACAAATTAATGATGATGTAAAGTGTTTGTATGATGAAATCTGATTATTTGCTATTAAGGGTAAAGTTTTCATGCAATGATGTGATGTTTCCATAATATTATTCCATTTTGGGAAATACTTGCAATTAAGGTGTTAAACTGATGATAAATTGGGGATTTTTTATTGGGTTAGGTTGTTTGATGATTGTGGATTGATATTGGGTGTTTCTACATGTTTCGGATCCGATTTGAAGGGTTTCGCCACGAAAAGAGCCACCAGCCTCCAAGCAGGCGACTAGCTAAGCTAGTCGTGTGCCTGAGGGGCGACTAGCTTAACAAGTCGCCTGGAGGAGAGCTAATCATGCCCATAAGGGGCGACTAGCTTAGCTAGTCACCTGTTTGTTTCCCAGTCGTGTGTTTTTGATGCCTAGTCGTGTGTTTTGATGCCGGAAGTGCGTTTTGGAAACCCGTAACCTGTTTTGACGCCTAGAAACATATTGTAAACCCCGTAACATGTCTAGGAACCTCGTAACATGCTTCATGGCTCATACGTGCATTATGTGAACTATATGCATGAACTTGTGAATTGTTATTCGTATAAGGTGCATATCTACACATGCTTACTTGTTTACTTGTATTCGTCTAACATGGGGGATGTCGGGTCTTGTCTTGTGTGGTTGAGTCAAACATTCAAAAATGTTTTCAAACATACGTAGTCATGGTCTGGACAATCAAGGACTAGTTAACCTATGGGTTATTAGTCAAGACACTTATAAACATTTTATGATAGGTCACCGGTATTAGGGACTATCATCACACGTGATTAACCTGTTTTTGAAGAAACGCAACCTAAGGTGTGTCACGGCCCCACTTTTACATATATTCTCATGAGGGAGAAACATGCTACACATTTTGGTTACGTAAAGATCATGTTTTACTATTGTTATTATTTGTTTACTATGCGACTCCTCTAAATCCCAAGGAAACCACTAATACGGGTATATAGCGGGGAAATGTGGATAGATCTATTGGGATTGACAAACCCCACCTGAGTCAACTAGAGGTCTAACGGGTGCATATTGTCTCAAACACACAGAGCCTACCGGGGATGACAGTAGTCCGAAGGGTACACGCTATTGGCAACATAGTCAGCAATGGTTTCAATCGCAGTAGTAACATACTTAACGTCTAGCTAACATTCATATAACATAGTAGTAACGGGAATGATCTTTCTTACTTATGGAAACCGCTTTTGTAAAAACTGTGAACTCACCAGCATATTATGTTGACACTTTTAGCATGTTTTCTCAAGTCGCTAAGGTAGAATGGTCGGAGTAGGCGCACAGAGTCCCACGACGTCTAGTTATCATTAGCATGGTTTTTGAACAACTGTTAAACTATTAACTGTTTTATTTCGGGTTGTAAACTATTTAAGCTTCCACTGTAGTTGGACATTGGTTAATACTTTTAAACTGTTTGGTTGGTTTTATTACGTTGTTTTCATATCATATAGTTGTCATTTATTGTGACCGTTGACTTGAATCCTGATATGTCATGCGTCTCACGATAAAACCCCGCAAGTGAAATTTGAGGGTGTGACAACAGATCACCCAAAATCGGTGTAACCAATGTTTTAATTGGACCAATAGAACATTATGTGAATTATAATTAAGTTTTGTTGTACTACTTAAATTTTATGATGTCATAATATAAGAAGTATAGTATAGATTATATGTTTATATATCTACATGTTATATAATAATAAAGTTAATAATTAGATATTAGTATTCCTTAATGATTTGTATCTAATTATGAACTTTATAGTTACATAACATATAGATATATAAACGTATAATCTATATTATACATCTTATAATGAATTCTTAGCATTAAAGTAGTACAACTAATCTTACAAATGGTAGAACGTATAATTCACAAGATAACCATTGAAGGAGGGGGATATGTCTTTTTAAATATCACTTGCATATCACTTGTGAGCCAAACTATTCACTTTTTCATAAATTTCTAGTTTTTAGAGAAAATTGTTCGAATGGTTCCTGTGGTTTGCTTAGATTTCATCTTAAGTCTCCAACTTTTAAAAATTAGAGGTATAGTCCCCAACTTTTGGTGTTTCTTAACTCGGATAGTCCCTAAGTCTACCGGAGTTTAGATTATTTAGTTAAGTGGGTGTTAAATTACTAAACTACCCTCATTCGACGGTATGTTTTTTATTGTAATATTTTTTCAAACCCTATTTATTTCATTTCTTCTCAATTCGTTTCTTCCTTATTTGGTATTATCTCACCTTTGTTTTGGTTCATCTTCTAAATTCTCATTTTTATCTTATTTGCAAGTCCTGATTGTGGTATTTCATATTACTTCTTTTGTTATTCATATGTTCCGTCTACAAGTTTTTGTAGATATGGTTTAAATACTATATTGATATTGATCATTCATATCATGATTTATTCATCTACATCATATTTTTCTAGGTATTTTGTTTTTTTGTTTATATGGTACAAAATTGTTAGAATTTTTTAAATTTTAGATTTATTTTATATTAATTGACTCTTTTATGTTATTTGTTAATCTACTATTCATGATGTTCTTTGATTATAGATTTGTTGTTCATGTTGAAGGTATTTTTTTAACTCCTAATGTATTTTTTATATTATTATTTTTATAGTTAATGAATTTCATGCATATTTTAATGTATATTTCAAATATATATATATATATATATATATAAGTTTATTATTAATTAACTATGTTCTGTTATTTGTTTAATATGTGATGTTTATTAATTATAGATTTTGTCTTCCAGTTCTTCACTTTAATGTATGTTTATCTTCTTGCATATTTTAATGTTCATTTTTAAATAATATATATATAATCCCAATTATCCTTTTATATAATTATATTAAAATCTTATACTAATGTTGATCCTAATATATTACTATTATTATTACTGTTAAATCATCCATAATTATCCTCATTTAGATTTTTGAAAAATTCATAAACAAGAATATTCTATATGAACCTTTAATCTGTTTTAAATTGTTCCTATAATTAGGCGGTTTATATTAATGGTTTAACATCTTTAAATTTTTAAATCTATGTTGACCTTCTTTAAAAACCTAATTATATCTTTGAAAAAAATCACATTAATGATTTTTTTTTGTTTCTTTTGACTATTTGTATACATATATTCATCTTAATTAAAATTAATTAATTAATTAATTCTATCACATAATTGACTAAAATACAAAATCAAATATTCGTATTAACTAAGTACATAAATTTTGTTTATGTGATTGTCAATTACATTTTGTTTTCTTAATTTACAAATATTTTCAAAGTTATATATCCGGTGGATATTTCCACCGCCGTGGGGCAACACCCGGTGGTGATGTGGAGGGCATTATTTGCGCCCATGATGTGGACAATGTCATAACGGTAAAACATTTGTTTTTTTTAAATTACCATGTATTTTAATTTACCCATTTAATTCAAGTTTACCTATTTATAACTCTATCTCTCCCTCGTTTTCAACCAAACTGTCTTCTCCACCGTTTTCCCAATCCCCTCCACTAGTACTTCAAGTTTTTTTTATAAACATGACTCATTGGTCCGAAGATGAGTAGATCGCCTTATGTACATGGACGGAAATAAACAACCCTTCATGTCAAGGGTCGATTTGGCTCCACGTACTTCGGGAATTCAAGGACTTGGTCGGTGATTCAAATTGAACCATCGATTCTCTAAACTACTAGTGGGCTAACCTACGAAACAAGTACCAAGGTTTCAAGAGTGTCCACCAAACAATTGTGCAACATCCCCCTGATACCATCGAACACGAGGTCGCTGAACTAACTAAAATAGAGTACGAGTTTTGCCACAATGAGTTTTCTCACGTATCGGCATGGCAAATGATCCGAGTGACCTTAGATTGGGTTTTATAGTTTCTGTTTAGGAGAAATCACCAAAAGGTGTAACATCCCGTTTTTGGTATATAAATAAAATGTGTTAGATTCATATTTATTAGTGAATAAAATGGGTCATTAACCGTTAAAATGAACCAATAACAGGTGGGATAGATATTTGCGTATTTTAATCAAATAAGTGATGGTTAGTATGATTATTGAGTTATGAGATCTAAGTGAGTGGTTAGGATTATAAGAGACCGTTTAGTAATAATATAATATGTTATATTATATTTGAACCCTACTCAGTTTTGAATGAAACTTAGGTTGGCGTGTAGAGAAAAACTAGCTCGTCTTAACAGTATAATAGAAGTTTTATAAAACGTTATAGTTTAGAAGTTATAATAGAAAAACGAGTGAAGCAGCTGAATTAATAATAATAATAATAATAATAATAATAATAATAATAATAAAATAAAAAAATGAAAAGGCACGAGAATGTTCATGAAGTTGTTGTTATTACTTTCACAAAAATCGACTCATGAAAGTCGGCCAATTTATATCAATATTAAGGGGCTATTTAGCACTTAGATAGTTAATTACAAATCAATACACTTTAGGTATTGTCTCGCCAAGGTAGCAGGTAAAATTTTTTAGCTTAAAAAAATTTTAAATTTAGTAATTTTTGCTTAATATTAAGAGTGGGGCTTAGATTTATAACCAGGGTAGGTATGGGGTAACTTGACTCTAATTTAGGTATGAATTGATCACTCATGCCTAAACTAGGACAGGTTATCCAACACTAACCATAATAATGACCAGTTCATACCCACTCTTTATTTTTAGTTAGTATCTAAGATTTGTCATGGTCTTAACCAGGGAATCAAGTTTGGATTAACTAGACTAAACCTCTATAAAGCAAAGGTGAGTGTTACATACCTCTGGAAGTATATATATATACATGATGTGCTGATTATGTGTTAGAACTGTATGAGTGTTAATGTAGTTCTTATTTGATCACATATATTTGGATGTGTATATTAGTATATTGGTATATGTTGAATCAGATGGGAGTTTTCTGATTTGACATGAGATCGCAGGGAGTTAGCGATCTTGGTGGATTATTGGATTCAGATGGGTGTTTTCTGATCCAATAAATTGTATTTGAATGTTATAGTAGGTTATGTTGAATCAGATGGGAGTTTTCTGATTTAACATGAGATCGCAGGGAGTTAGCGATCTTGGTGGATTATCGGATTCAGATGGGAGTTTTCTGTTCCAATAAATAATAGCAAAGGAGTTTCGCGAATTTAATCCATATGGGAGTTTTATGGTTCTAATTGATTGTGTGTCAGTATTGTGGTTATGTGACATGGTGATATAATGTACACTCACTTAGCGAAAGCTAACTAGTAGTTATATATATATACTTTCAGGTAGAGTATCTAAGCAGGAGGGCTGAACCAGGTCAAGTCTTGCAGTAAAAAGGGATCGAACATGTTTTGTAAAATATCAAGAATAGTAGTGAAACTTGTTTTTGGCAAACTGATGGTTGTAAAATAGTTCTTATAATGAAATAAAAGTTTGACGTTTTGTATAATTAAATTGGGATCTTCCGCTTAAACTCTGATATAAGATGTGCTTAAAAATAAATATATAAAATAAAGATGGGTGTTTCAAAAGGGCCCTTTGACCAACTTATTTACCAAAATGTCCCCCTCCCGTCTCTTTGGATAGACGGGTAGAGGCACCCAAGGCGTCTTCCAAGAGACTTTTATCGTGGACCAATTATTGTGCAACACGTGTCCATCTCTCCCTCTCTCTATCTTTCTCTCTCTTTCTCTTTTTCTCCCATGCTCACATAGAGACGTTCACCACACAATCATCTTCTCGTATTATTAATTATTTCATCTCTATTATTTCCTCTCCATCCACAATTTTATCTCAATCATTGTCCCCTTCCCTCTCTATTTGCTCTTATTATTGTTTCGGTTTGTGAAATGGGCGACTACGTTGGAGAAATGACGCCGTCGTCATCGGTCGGTTTAACCTTATGTGACAATTTATAAAAAATCGAGGAAAATCCGTACAATATTAATTAACGCAATTAGTTAAATAATTATAATTTGCATTTAATTTTGTTAAATTAGTCCATGGAGAATAACAAAGTCCTTACATAGTGCCAGGTATTGCCTTAGTTTGATTAGAAAAGCTGTTTGAGTAAGAGTTGAATAACTAGTCACGTACCGTAGTTATGGTGATGCCCGGTAAATTGTTAATAACCGAATTGATCCCGAAATTCTAAAATACTTAAAATATAACAATTTCAATCCAAAATAAGTGTTTCTGGGTTACAAAACCATAATTGGATGTTAAAAACTTAAATTCCACGGTCACGCGTAAAGTTCGCGTACCGCGGGCCCGATGCGCACGTAACTTAAAAATTAAATCAATGAGAGCCTAAAATATTTATCAACACTCAAAATAATGTTATTTGGAGGTTCAATATGGCTCATTTAGTGCCCCGAGTATTCGCGTTAAAAAGACCCGATAAAACCCGAACCGGTGCAATTAATTAATATTAATTTGAATTTGGAGAATAATAATCAAGTGGGACCCACTCCCACGTATCCCAAGCCGGTCCATCCCATTTACTAAGGTTCCCACATGCATTTTATGGAAGACCACAAGCATACGTGGTGAGTTGTGAGCATGCTTGGCGTAGTCTTCTAGGAAAGCATCTTTTGGAAAAGACCTAACAAATAGGAATATTATCATTTTAACAATAAAAACTCATCTCCTTGACTCCCATTTCTGCCATGAGTTTCCCACACACATTCATTACAAGTTTTTGACCAAACAAACTTAATATTATTAACATTTCAACAACAAAAACCATACTTTAAGTTTTGGCAGATTCGTATGCCAAACTTCAAGAGACCGTAACTCTCTCATTTCTCCCATAAAATGAGTGACTAACCCCTTGAAAGAAACCTATATCCAACCTCTAAAGATCCCCGCCAGTTTCATTCAGTTCCAAGGAGTTTTAGGCCCTCAAATAGTCCATGGAAAATGAATGTGCAGATTCGAAACAGCTGTAACAGCCTGTCACGTTTTTGAACTGAAGAGGCTACACACCTCCAAATCTGATGATTCTTTTTCCTACCTCCTTGGACTTCCATTGGCTTCAATTGTATCAGAAACCCCTGAGTATTTAAATCAAGAAACCTTCCCTTCATCGCTTGTTTCCTTCCCTAGCTTTAAGTTAGTAGTAAGAAAGCTAAACCTTTCATTTCTTTATAATTTTGATTTGTATGTGTTTACAAGCGCAAGTTGTTTTGGGTAAAAGGGTTAATAAACAAGTGATGAACCAAATGTTTATTAAAAACAAAATGTGTAGGTGTACATATGGCTAAGTCGTGAGTTGATTAAAGTTGATTGTTTATATAATAGATTGTTATAAATAAACCTATATCAAATGTAAATGTATAGACAATGTTTCTCCTTAAAAATCAAGTGTGGTGGTGAGTCTTAATAGGATAATGTTTTACAAGAACGGTGAAGAGGAAAAAACTTAACCGATTGATCAAGTAGGTTCAAACCCTCCAAGATAAGATGAAGATGAGAGCGCACTCCGCCTTCTCGGGTCAGATCTGTAATCATAAGAGGAAAAGAGAGGATGGGACTGTAGAGAGGGGCCTAGACTTGGAGGAGAAAACTCTCCTCTACCTAGTAGTAAAAAAGTGGTGTGCTCATAACTTGCCTATACAAGAGGTGGAGACCTCTTTATATAGGAAGTTAATGGGCTTTCCAAATGGACCCAAGTTAATGGGCTACCCAAATGGATCCCCTAACATCATTGGGCCAGGCCCAGTTAGGGGTTTCTCTACAAGTCCCAGGTCCAGTAGCGCTGAACCTCGCGAACAAGTTAGTACAATATAATAATAATAATAATATTAAATAAGTGGGTCCGAGACAGTGACCCGCTCACGGCGGTTCGGAGGTCCATTCCGGATTCTATCTCTTCAAGTCCCCACAAGTCCGGTGTTCATTAGCAAAAATGAATACCAGACTTTAAATGGTCGGTACAGAGGACCTCTCAATTTGGTTGTCGGACCCGTAGCATGAGTTTAAATGAATCGCTCAGGGGATAGGAAACCCCTTAGTATGTTACGACATCTTATGAAAGCATGATGATGCTTGTTATGGGCGATGATCCGTCCATTGTAATATTATGAAATGTGTGTTTTCTGAGTCTTTTTCGACTTATCATTCATAGTTTGTGCCGAGGCATGCGTCCATGCTTGTTCGGCAATTTCGAGTCGGTTTACGATTCGTCAACACGGTACTTTTTCCCATGTTCTTAGATGCTGTTTGAGGTTCGGAAGTTTTTATCCCAACTTCCGTCCCTATTTAAGCTATCCGTACTCGGCAACTTTTTTTTTTGCCTTATCCTTTATATTCTTTATATTTTACCGGTAAAAAGGTTTAATTAATTTATAAGCGCGCTGATCAAGGTACTATGTATACCCTCATTCTTCCGGAACATTTGCTTTATCTTCATTTTTTGATAGGGTATTTCGCCGAAGCTTGTAACCCAGCCTCGGTGAAGGATTTTTTAACTTAGAAATAAGTTAAGCCCTTAGTGGTTGTTATTATTTTAGCATTGAAGGCTTTATGCTACATGTGTAGATTTGTTCGTTCCGGAGTATAGAAAGGTTTCAAACCAAAAGGGGTCTTTATCCCAACCCTCTTGGTTTGGTATCTTTCCCTTAGCTTCATGTTATTGCAGAGCATGAGGCTTTCTTATGCCGAAGTCTTTCTTTCTTCTTTTTTTTTTTTTTACTCGGGGTGTCTGTGAGACTTTCGGGTAGCTCCCCTTATTGCTGTAACCGAGATAATAATGCACATAAAGATAAAATGGACCGAAGGAAGCATTGCTTTGTTCGCAACTGATTGATAGGAGAATTCTTCCCATAAGTGCATTTGAGACGAAGATGAGGAATGGTTCGTCTCACTTGAACAAGTAAAAATGGAAAAAAAAACTTGTTCAATTGTCTATATGTTTGAACTGTTTCGGTCTTGGACTTCGGATTACACGTAGCATTTTTTAGGTGAACTCCGTTCCATGTGCAGAGAGCGAAAGTTCTTTTGATCTTCGCCGGTAAATAAAATCCCTTAGGTCTAGCTGACACAATCATGTGGGGTCCATCCCGTTTTGGCGTGGTTTTCCCTTTCTGGAATGGCCCAATTTGCTTCGTCTGATCGGAGTAACAATTCTCCGATATTGAGTGTCCGGACCTTTATTTTGGCATTGTAGCACTTCTCCGGCTTTTTTATTTATTTGTTTATTTATTTTCGAGGCATATATCCCTCGAAAAAACTCATATTTGTTGAGTTTATTAGTGATCCGCAGCATTCATCCATGCTTATTCGGGACACTTTGTAGGTACGTTCGGGTTTTAGTATCCCTTGACATTTTTAGAGGTTTCCTCATTGTTTCACTTTGTGTTTGAGGTACCTTGTCTATACCGTACCTGGTTATAACGATGGGGTGGCTCGTAGCGTGTGTTTTTGCCAATATAGACTCATGGTTCGTATCTACGAACGTCCGGTATATCACAACGTCCTTGCGCTTTTACATTAATAAAAGTTTTAAATAAGGTTGCTCCTTTATGCTGATGCGTATAGCATGCTTCCGAGGAGATTTCTTTGGTCAAGGAGATTTCCGATGCGCTGTTGATCGTAAGTATGGTGCATAACCGAATTTATCATGTGGCTAATATATGAATATGTGTTTGGTACGTAGCTATACAATGGTGAGTCATGTAGTCAAGTGATGGTGCGACTCTTAGCCAAACGCATGTGGCGTCTAGCCGATTGGGGATATAGCTTCTAGCCAATAGCGTTCAAATATACCGCGAGGCACCCATCATCATGTTAGTGTTGCTCAAATTTAAAGTAAGTCAATAAGAGATAGCAGATAATTCAATTAGTGTAGGAAGTAGTACCTTGGGTTTTAAAGGCCGCAACTTGTTTCACGCATGAGCGTGGAACATATTCGAAGATTATAATTGGCTCCAGGTAATGCTCTTCATTAGCCGCGTTGTCATACCATGCAGGCCCCCGAGTTCAATGTTGCTATACTGTATTAGTGGCATTGAACTTTATATTGTTAATGAGTGAGCTATTTTGAACAAAATTCGTATTGTCAGGCCATAATTTCATCAATGTACGCCTGATGGGGAATTTAAAGGGAGTGTGTTCCCACTGAACCAAAATGCTTTTGAGCAATCAAGAGGCGTGTGCCTGTTATGGTATATCTTTAGACTTTAGAGCCCAATACCGAGTTGAAAATTGTTCACATGTGCGGTTAATCTCATTATTAATGGTGGGGAGTCGAAGTACGACTAGGGGGCGATGAAGTAATATCGCTCCAAACCTGTGATCTCATGGGAGGAACAAACCTTGTTCATAACTGATCATACCTCTGTTGCGGGTGCAAACTGTTGAACTCATGAGGCTCGCTCTTTACACGAGTCGAGTTGAGGATGGATGTGCTGATCTTTCCGGATATGAAGGCGATTAACTGATATATGGAGATGAAATGGTAATTTCTCACCGGAGTCCAAATGATGACCCTCCGAAGCGATAGTTCGGAATTGGAGTTTGCTACACCGGGGTCATGTTGCGATTATTTCTTCCTTCGTTTTCTACAATATATCGGACCCTCGTCTTACACAATCATATTCGACATCATTATTTCAGCTTTTGGGGTAGATATACTTAAACTTTAAACCATTTAAAATGGTTTGTTTCTTATGTATGGGTTCATAAGCATATCGGCCCAGAATCGGCTGAACCGTTATTTCCGTCACCAACTGCCGTGGCGACGTTACTAAAATATTCACCATGTCTGGATGTGGTGGTAAGGTGGTCGTAGGACATAATCCAAAGTACTCATTTTGAGTAAGGATTGTACAATTGGGAGATAAAATAACCCGTTTTCTGGAGTCAAGGCAGTACATTACTCTAGTCGTGTTTAGGGAGAAAAAGAAAGCCGACACATATTTCAAGTTTTAGATCGGACAAGAAATAATTATTTTGACCTTATGACTCAAGCAATAAAAAGTTGGTTTCGATTTCCGGGTCAGATATGTGACTTATTTCGGACCTTATGTTTAAGAAAAGAAGTAAACATAGGCTAAGTATTGTGGTTCGTGATTCTGAACCAAAATAGGATAAAACGGTCCCAAGGTTTAAAATTGAATTTTATTAAAATGAAGCTGAGCCAAAACTACATGGATCAACCAATTTAAAAGTTGTAAAATAATTTGAAATTGGAAAAGAGTCAAGGTCGATACAAAACGAGTTGGAAATTTCCCAAGGATGTAAAATGATTAATTGTTGTGAGGAAACCAAGGTTAACATTGAATAGCCCGATGGGTTTTCTGTAGACATAGCTTTGACGGCCCATATATATATTAATAACCCTTGTGGGCCGGAGCATTATTTGATGTTGTTTATGCTGCGTTCGAGACTGAGTAGACTACCGTTGGCGACTTGGTATAGCTGACAATGAGGTCCGACCATTGTATTATTTGTGCAATATCTTCCTTCTTATTATTATATATATATATATTTTTTTTTATATAGGCCGAAGCACTGACATGGAGGCCACTAAATTTTGTAGGAGACTACACTCTTGGCAATGTCTGAGGAGAACACAATAGTGATATAAGGTGAAATTCTTATATCTATACGGAGATCCGGAGTGGCAAGGAATACGTTGGTCCGATACTTTGATCCGGATATAAGGCAACGCCATTTGTTTATAATTTTTTTTTTATAAGGAGGCACCAGGTGTGGCATCGTGCCTGGTTGTACGACATATATAGTGTCTTAGAAGTTGATGTCATACTTTTCATTTAGCCCTCCAATCGGAGGGAAGACAATTAATACCAGTTGAATACGTTGGAGGCCAATTTCCAAAGGATCAAAAAATATTGCCGTTTCCCAAAATTTATGCCAAATGGTCCGTCATGGGTCTGACAATTATTGCAGCTTCCCCCTTCTTCGTTGTTTGTGTTTGACAACAGCCATGGTATTTCTAGGCTGGAAAGGAGACTAGACGTTTGGTGAACATACCATTGGAAGCATCATTGCTTGGCGGAAAGGTTTGGAGCGAAAGGTCGTTCGCCCTTGGTTGCTTGACCATGTGGTCATTTATGGGTCGGCGAGTAAATTTTAAACCCCTCAAGAATTACCTATCATAGTAGGTTGCCCAGGTAGTGATGTTCCACATGCATGGGTTTTCCTTCAGATATGCTTTACTTGGTGAGACATCTTTCAAGGCCCAACATTGGGCATAACCGGTGTAAATATCATTCGTCTGGAATTCATCCAGCAAGTTTACTCATAAAAAGTTTACTCATAACAGTGCCTCCCATATGAAAGATTAAGGCCACTTATAATCGAGTGGAGTTGAGTCGGAAAGATGAGCATATACTATGAATTTTCGTTGGAGTTACACCGAACATGCAACACCCAATCTCTTCATGGAGCAGGAGATAATGTGTTGTCATTGTTTTGATGGATAGTGCCACCTTTTATCCAATATCTCCTGAGAACTCGTAGAAAGGTGGTCAATCGTCATAGTTTTCCAATAATCTACCATAGTGATACTTGATTTAGATCATATTTGAGGGGAAAAGCAGCTTGGAAAATGGCCTTTTAAGACTTTTGCTAAAGCTTGGATATGACTGACTTCTGCTGTAGGTTATTTTGCAATGTCATAGCATGTGTCATAGCATGTGTCTCACAAATATCATAGGCTTCAGCCATATGTTTAGGAACAATATTGACTTCGTCTGCCATGTTGTTGGAGCTTATTTACTCATAGCTCGTAGTCGGGGTTTACATGGAGACGCGACATCTAGCCAATCGATGCTCTTTACTTGTGGCGATGGTGTTGTTTATACTGTGCTAGCCCGGTAGCTCACTACTAACCAAAGCGTTAATTGAATAACAAATAAATAACCTTTTTTTACAAGTGTACGTTTAGTCACGACACATAGGTTGTTATGCCGGAAGGATGTTCGGCCTTAGAGGCTAGTAGTTCATCGTTCGTCTTAAGAGGAGTTAGTTTAGCCTCAATTTTTGACGTGTTCTTGGATGACGCGAACGTTACAACCCCTGTGCGTCATTTACTAGTCATTTTGTTGACTTTTTACGTGAACTCATGTGCCACATTACTTCACGTAAAGGTTAGTAATCGTAATGAGACACCAAACTTGGGTATTTTCTTTTTCGAGCGGCATTTCATGCAAGCTAGTTTCCATTCCACCAAACTTGTGTGAAGACGGAAAGGTTCATAACAATATTGAGAACGTTGTACTTCTTGTTTCGCCAGAAGTACTAACGTTTTAATTTATTGCTTATTCTTATTACATCGCATATCTTGACTCGGTGGATTTCGAAACTACCGGACGTGTGTAAAACACCATATACATTCAAGTATTCCCAAAAGAATTGGTAATAATCATTCCCAATGTTAAATCTTGGGATATACTGGCCTGGTAAACCGGACATGATCGGTGCCGTAGCAAAATTTTCAGTTTGTCCGAATAGATCTGGCTTCGGCAAGATCAATTGAATGAAGCACACATAATCCCCAACAACCTTGGCGTTTGGACTGACCAAAAAATTGATCCGTTGGAGATGCTCCGGATGCGCTGGGCGCCCGGACCAGGTTAGTTCGGTGTGACTGTGCATCTGGCTAAAGTTTATATTATTTTAGCATTGAATGATCTCTGTGGACCGTACCAATGCTCTGGAAAGTCGGATGGGGAAGCTTCATTAGATCAGCGACCTTCTAAGTCGACTAAATCTTTTCGGAAACTCTTTTGTTAAGGCTATTTCTTAGCTACAAACTTTGTATATTCTTCAAGAAAAGGTAATTTTGCGCAGTGTGTTGTACCTTCTCTTTGCTATCGGTACTACGATGAAACCTTGGGCCATCCTTCAATTTTTATATTATTTTAGCATTGAATGACGATCTTGGCGCAATATGGAAACACGTATATGATACCGCTTAACCGGCCTTGCGACGAGATTTCACACCCACCCAAAGCATGGGTGTGTGGAATGGAGAGAGTCGGTTTATGTTTGCCATAATAGCAGAAGCAAAAACTCAGTTTCCTTAGGCGCATCCGATTTTTCATCGCGACTATTGTGTTATCGAAACTTAAGTCTGCAAATATTTTCCGACCTGTTGTGATTCCTACCTACCCAGGCTGCTTCAGCAGTTTGATTACCGCGATTTAAATGGAGTTGAAGAAGCATCGGTTTGAATAAGCAGGGATCGGTATGTGATCGCATTCAACCGAGCAGCAATACCTTTTGTACCCAAGACCGATTTCCGTAATAAGTATAAGGGTTCATCCTTATACTAACCCTTAGTATTGAAAATGAATGAACCGCCTTTGTTTCATCCTTTTATTATTATTATTACTTTTTAGGACCCATATGTGGTATTATTTTTTAATAAAAAATAAGTCATTATAGTCAAATGTGCTTGACACTTGTGACCTGACAATATCCATAAAAAAGGTTTGCCAAACCCAAATTGTTGTACCCCCTGCTTTAAAATGTGTACAAGACACCAAGATGTGTGCATTAAGTATAAAAATATTATATGCTTACCAGTGTGAATTTTCTGGACAAGAATAAACACTTTATTGCAGAGGGAAGTATGAAACTCTAGAACCGGCCGGTTAACCCAATTGGGTTGATTCCGCCGTAAGGTTCTGGTTCGGCTGAAGGGGTCTCACTCTTGTGAGACTGGACGGAACTTCGACTCTTGTTGGCTTTAGAGTCTAATTTATTTTATGTGATTTCAATATATTATCTGACCTTGAGAAGGTGGTCCGGCATGACCGAACGATCAAGAAGTTAGTCCCATGAATACTTTGTCCGGAACGTGAGATTATTATGGCAAACAAAGTACGGCAAGGTTCATCCGGCTAGTTTTTCACGACAACGGAGAACAGCGAGATTCATTCGGCCATGATATTATTGCAACCATGGTACGGCGAGATTCATCCGGCCAGTATGGTGAGATATAAAGTAATAAGATCATCCGGCAATTGGTGGCACACCCAATGTTCTTTGGAACAATTAAAATATCATTTAGCTAAAGGATGGCACCTTGAAATTATTTTTGCTCAAGAGATGACATCAACCGTCCTTCGGCTTAACCTTCTCACAATAACACCAGTCGTCAAGATTGTTTGACCTTTCTTGTTTTTATTTTAAATTGGACCGAAACAACAGGAAACCAGCCCCGTCAAATCTTAACACTACACTCCATATAGGAATGTGTTGGCGGTGAGATTGACCTGGGAAATAAACGATATAGTGTATATATCCCCGATGTATGATGGAGCAACATAAATATGTGTGTATACATGTGGGGGCAATTAAAAACTTAACAAGACATGAATCTGTCCCAGCCTTGTCATCCGGAGGACATCCTGGTCTGGGTACGTATGAGTGTCTGGAGTTTACCGAGCCGCATTGAGGCTCGGTGATGATCCTATGTGAACCAAAAGGTAACATTTCGGTTCGGCCTTGTGGTTTCCATCTGGTTCGGCCCTTTAGTTCAGTCTTAAGAGCCATCTGATTCGGCCTTTTAGTTTAGCCGAAACTTTTTGCACCGAACTCTCTCTCTCTCTTTTTTTTAACACCTGTTGAAGTAGTACACCTTTCAAGAGGTGGTCTTTTTCTTTACACAGTGTGTCGATCTTATGGTATATTATTATAGATGGTGATGTTTCATCCAACGGATGGTACAGAGAAATCTTCCTTCGGTCGCTAGGTGGCGCGGAGAAATTATTCTTCCAGGAAAGATAGCTCTGGGATGAAAAGACGTATGGTGAATGACATCGTCTGGTAGCAAGTCATACGGAAAATATGGTTCCTATTCCGAATAGCCGTACGTAAGTTTTGGCTTTATCCAAATCTTAAACCTTAAACTGGCCATACGTACAACAAACCAAACCTGCAAAAGTTGTCCGGGTGACTAACAAAGTCATTTGGCGAACAACCTCATCTGGCTTGTGAATCTTATCAAACAAGTTTCACTTGGAAAACATATTGTCCGGTGAGGAGCAAGCCCATAAAGGGATGGTCCGGAAGAGATACTCCGGAAGAATTACTCTCTGATGTAATGAGGCAACAAAGTTGTTAGGAGAATGGAGTCGACACACCATTCGGAAATGACATCTACCAATGGGCGATGTTTTCCTGCCTAGGTGTTTCGGTAATCGAGTCCGAATGAGAAGTATATATCCAAAGTATACCGGATGAGAGGCTACGGTGTAGCAAAAAGCATCAGTCGATAAAGAAGCTGACTCTTCCGACGATACAGAGAGGATTATTCATCAAATAAAATCGTTTACCTTAAAGTTACCCAAAAGTATTTTCCAACAATTTATATATTGGCAGAAGAATAATATTGATGGAAACAATTATACAAAAGCTGTAAAACATAGCTACGTACGAAATGTATTCATCAATTGCATTAATGTCCATATATGCAAAATTAAATTCTATGTAATTTGCTAGTTCACCACAAAATCACATTAACATAGCTACGTACGGAATATATTATGTACTTTAATGGATAACCATAGTAATTCAAACCCAAACTCATAGGCAAACAAAATAATATCAATGATTTATCCTGAAATCAAAGCTATAGGTGAATATTTTACCATCGAATCGTAGAAAATTATGAACATCGATAATAGATCTTATTCTTGTACTAAGACTGAAAGATTATAGAGTCTCCAACAAATAGATATTTATGCACAAGTAAGAAGGATCCGCAATCAATAGCAATGATTAATGCATTTTTAAGGAGTTTTAACAGAGATATTGTGTACCAGGTTCGGAGGGGAATGAGATCTAGAAATCGCACATCGAGATGGAGAGCTCTGACCTGGACATCTAGTTCCAGAAAACAAGCAATCTGAACAGTTGATCCTGGAATCCAAGCTCGGATGAACAGTCCTTCAAGATGTCAGATCCGGTTATCCAATGATGAATGGAGAGACTTCCGAACAAAACACTCGTTTACAGACAGTAAGAAATGCAGATCTGGACTGTTAACATAGATCTGATGTGTGCGTGGAGCTCGAAGGTACCCCAAATCCAAAGAACACTTATCCAACAACCGTCCACAGGGCTGTGATGTTATGAATGATATATATAGAGGTAACTGTTCGAAAAGCACATATGAAGCTCGAACTGGAACAGATCTAAAGGATAATGTTCTAAAAATCGGAACCAGAACAGATCCGGATAGTGGGGTGGAGAAGACAAAGTGAGCTCGTTGCCGGTCCCACGGATGGCGCCAATTGAAGAGGAAAAAACTTAACCGATTGATCAAGTAGGTTCAAACCCTCCAAGATAAGATGAAGATGAGAGCGCACTCCGCCTTCTCGGGTCAGATCTGTAATCATAAGAGGAAAAGAGAGGATGGGACTGTAGAGAGGGGCCTAGGCTTGGAGGAGAAAACTCTCCTCTACCTAGTAGTAAAAAAGTGGTGTGCTCATAACTTGCCTATACAAGAGGTGGAGACCTCTTTATATAGGAAGTTAATGGGCTTTCCAAATGGACCCAAGTTAATGGGCTACCCAAATGGATCCCCTAACATCATTGGGCCAGGCCCAGTTAGGGGTTTCTCTACAAGTCCCAGGTCCAGTAGCGCTGAACCTCGCGAACAAGTTAGTACAATATAATAATAATAATAATATTAAATAAGTGGGTCCGAGACAGTGACCCGCTCACGGCGGTTCGGAGGTCCATTCCGGATTCTATCTCTTCAAACGGAAAATGTGGTTTTGACAAGATGGTGATCTAAACGAGATTTTGAAGTAAAAACGCGTAGTTGAAAGTTTTGACACGAACTTAGTAAACAAACTTGGTTTAATTAAACAAAGTTAAAGTTTATGTTAAAACTCATAACATTTCAAAGCCTCGGGGTGAAAAACGTAAGTTTGTAAAGATGTGAGTGTTTTGAGAGTATTTTACAAACTTAAGATGAAAACTTGAACTTTTGGAAAGTTAATGGTGAAATGTCACATTTTACAAAAGTGGAGGGTTGAGTTTTGTGGAAAAACGAAAGAGTTAGGTTAACTATATTATTAAGTGAGTTGTCATGAAAAGTAGTATAGTTAATAAATCGAGTCAACGCGCAAATTATCGGGACTACACTAAAATCGTTGATATATGTATAAAGTCGTATTGAGAAATGAGATGTGAATGATATGTAATTATTCTAAAAGTATAGAGATATATTTTCAAAAGAATAATTACGGGAATTTTAACGAGAATATATTTTTGTAAGTGTTGAGTTGTTGAGAAAGTGTTTACGAAAATAATATCTAGACTTGGGAATACGAATTAGATATTGATTCTTGTTAGTGGAAACGATCACAACATGAGAGAGGAAATCGGACAGTGATCGGGGATTGCTTTGGCAAACTAACCTAACCTAAAGATAATATTTAAGGTTATAAAACTAAAGTTATTGATTACTTAACATCGGGAATCCATCACCAACGGGCCTAGGACATGTTTCTAATCAAACGGGACATGAATATTATAGTGGTGTTGGGAGTTGGGAAAAACAACTTGCCGAATAAACAAGCGCTATAAATAATGTCTTATGGAAATAAAACGCTATAGGTTGTTGAATTGAGTCGCTTGCTATTCTCTAGTTGTGTTGGACTGTGTGCTGTGTTGATGCTGTGCTAAAGTGAATTTCACGGCCCCTCTTTAAACGTTTTAAATGTTTTTAAACTCAGGGGGAAAGATGTGTTTTAAATTGTGATGTGACCTAACGGAAGATTGTTAAGTAAATATGGATACTTAAGTAACGGTTAGCTGCATGGTGGCGAACTCTGTCGTGAACTATAACCAACTGTTTCGAAAGAGAGGAACAGGAACAATATGTGTAACGTAGCCATATGGTATGATGAATAGTACTATTGGTGCTCGACAAGGCCCACCCCTAAACTGATAGCGTCGGTTCCTGTGGGGGTGCATTGCATGCTGAATTAGTTGTTGGACCATGAAACAACGTAACAGAGGATAGTCTTGGTTTGGTTATGGGCTTAAGGGATGCCATAGACCGAGGGGATGTAGCTACCTCGAGATGTCAATACTTAATTATTTCTGTTACATGCACTGTTTTTTTTATGAGACGAGATAAATTGTGATGAAAACTAAAACCTGTGAACTCACCAATATTTTATATATTGACGTTTTTCAAACATATCCTTTAGGTCACTGAAATGGATGAAGTTCGAGCATAGCTAGGGCGGGGGATGTTTTAGAAATTCGGATTTTTGTCGGGACTTATTTATGGGACATGTAACTCTGAAAACAAATCGAAGATTTCGACGTTTAATGAAATAAGTTTTCTAGAAAAATGTGTTTGTTCTAATCGTAGCTGTGAGATATTTCTTTTCGCCACACCACGTGTTTCCGCCTTGTCGTGGTGTGACACCTTAGGCGGAATCCTATCGATCAAACAAATGCCTCCGTATCGCATTCATGCTTAGAAGCTTCTTGATATTATCAGTGACGACCCAGTTGTAGAAAACAGTCCAAGAAGACGTGGAAGATGTTCAGAGACAAGAAGTCAAAGAAAATGTGGAAGACGTTGAGAAGACTGGAGGAAAGAATGGTGGGGAAGATGGGTGGTGGGTCTTGTATGGTGGTAGAGATGGTGGACGACGTTGGGGCTGGAGACGTCACCGGAAACCCACCAGAGACGTAACCAGAGACGCAGCTGGGAAGATGGGTGGTGGGTCTTGTACGGTGGTAGAAACGGTGGTACGACGTTTGGGCTGGAGACTTCATCGGAAACCCACCGGAGACGTCACCAGTGACTAGGGATGAGCATTTTTTCCCGAGTACCTATATCCGTACCCATATAGTACCTGTACCGGTACCGGTACCCGTACCGATTTTGAGTACTCGGTATAGGTATCGGTACCCACTTTTACTGATTTCGGTATTCGGCACTTTTGGTATCGGTACGGGTACGAGTACTTGTAAAAATGGTACTGGTACCGAATTCTATATACTATTGAATTTGATTATATGTTATACTTCGTATTATGGTATTCGTATCAATTTAACCTATTTGGTACATGTACCATATTGGCACCCATTCCAAATTTTTCAATTTGGTACCCATATAGTATTGATACTTGTAATTGCTTACATACTTAGTACCCGTACGAGTGCTCAAAAAAGAAAAAATAACAAAATGGCATCAAAACGGGTACTGTACCAAAATACTGGTACCGATACCCCGTACTCGTACCCGTACCGTACCTTACCTATATATTCGGTACAGTACTCGGTACCCACTTTTGTTCAAATTCGGTACGGGTATTTTCGGTACGGGTTCGGGTATACGTACGGGTACGGTACCGATCTCATCCCTACCAGTGATGCCTGGCTGCTTAAACATCTCCAGCTTTACCGGAGATATCTTGGCAGCGCTGAGACGTCACCGCAGACGTTAGGCAGGCTGGAGAGATACGTGTCGCCACCTAACTTGTCCAAACCTAAAACGTCTCGGGAGTCGACTTGGCTGCCTCGAACTTGGTGAGGGGTCTCTCCAAAGAGACGGGAGTGAGACATTTTGGTAAAACACTTGGTCAAAGGGCTAATCTTGTGATCTCCCCTCGGGAAAAAAATGCTCATCCCTAGTGTGGAGATAAGACCAACAGGGAGAGTCAAGAAATGTGGAGATTAGACTAGCAGAGAGAGAGTGCAGGGGATAAAATAAAGATGGAGAGGAAGGGGACAGAGGATAATTGTTTAAATAAAAAAAATAGGTTTTTTAAGTTTTGACATGGAATGACAAAAATGTCCATGACCTTAACTAAGTTTTTCTAACGGAGTTTAAAAAAATGGGCCAAAATGGCACCAAAATTAAACCACATGGGTTCTAGTGATAAAAAAAATTTCTGTCTAAAGTGGCATTTTGGGCCAAACCTCAAATGCCTAAATAGCAGTTTACTCTTAATTAACGATACCCTATAATTAGTTACCAATTCCGATAGATATATTGTATGTATCCAAATGTTGCGTTTACCCATTTAAAAGTTCTTTGTATACATAAGTACAAATATGAGTTATCGAAATTATTTTAAACAAGTTGCAAATGGTTTACTCTAGGCTATTACTAATCACGTTACAAGAACTTTTAACTACTAGATGAGCAGGTGAACCATCACATTTTCATGAAAAACACATATAAAACCACAAGCACAATAAAACACTCAAATCGATCAACTAACTTACCAAGTCCATAGTGGCAATGGACGGCAGAAGAAAGAACATTTCCGCCACGAGTGACGGAGGCAGCGGTGGTTCTAACTTCCAAATGCCACTTCACTACCCGCGATACACAAAGGAAGAATATAAGGAACTTCCCGAGTGGAAGCTTGACCGGTTACTTGCCCAATACGGTCTGTCTTCTAATGGCCACCGCGATTTGGAGTCTAAAAGGGAATTTGCAATGGGGGCATTCCTTTGGCCACCACATTACTCGGCTGCATCGCCTACTAACTACCATGATCAACTTGCGGCACAACGTTATCGACTCAACGGGAAGATAGTTTCTGGCTCCCCAACTCTTTGGTCATTCCTACGCAAGAAAAAAGTCTAATTAACGACTACTAGCAATAGTTGAGAATAAACAGGAGGGAGGCTATTGAAGTAGTCACAATTTCATGAAATAAATATATTGGCTTGGTTATCTTTTTTTTTTTTTCACTTAAATTGATGACTTTATTTAACAATGAGACATTGCGATGTTGGTTTGTAATGTTGGTTTGTATTTAGGAAGTATGGACGTTTTATTTCGAGTCGGGATGTCGGTCTTTGGCCGACAACGCCTTTTTTTATAATTTTTATAATAAATTATGATTATGATTATAATTTTTCTTACTTTTTTTTTGATCGGCGAACAACTGTGTGGCAACCACCCTTGCGGGGCGCCGTGCCCAAGAATCGACTACTCGACCTCCAGCAGCCCCCGCCTTCTCCCGATGCGCGGAAACCCGAGCCCCACCCGCCCGAAGGCACGACAGTGTTATAGAACTCGGTAAAACCTCGCCGCCCGTCAGATTCGAACCGGCGCCACCCGTATTCGATCTTCACCCGGATACCAAACCAGAAATGTTGGAAGTGGGGATTGAACCTTTGATCACCTAGGTGAAACAAAGGCCACTCCACCACTCCACCACTATGGTTGTTGTATGAACCAAAATCATTTTGGTTAGTTCTGACTTAAACCTATAATTAGTTTGTTGTATGAACACCCTATGCATAATTGAGATCAAAAGTCTATTAAGAAATAAATGATTTTGGTTGGTGAAGGAAGAACACAAATGATTATTATTATTATTATTAAATAAAAATTGAGATTTTTTTCTTAATTATATATATGTCGGAAATTATAAAAGTCCACTAAATGTTTCAGGGTCAAGATTGTATGTATTTGTATATTTTTCATTAGATTTTATCCCGGGAGCGTCCCGGGGTTGAAAAATATAACAATTCTAATAGTACTAATACTAATACTTTTCTTGATTAAGTATACATATGCATATTTAGAAAAGTAAAATTCCAATGATAGCATGGCAAATTGGCTGAATTTTAACATCGTAGATAAGAACCTGGTTTAAAAGAAAAAACATGATTAATGAATAACCTGAACACTTGTGTTTTTTTTCACGTATGAACGAAACCCCACAAAAAATAGTCGTTTTTTTCTCTGTTTTTTATATAGCACTATGGTACTCGTTGGAAAGATAATAAAACGCTCGTTAATTTGGTGTAATTTTTTTCTTTAGAAAATCTCGTATATAAAAGATATTAACGTTTAAAAATTATGAGAGGAACCATAAGAGAGAAAAAATTAAATTTGTTTTTAAATTCATTTTTCCTAAAATAACTCAATTTAATTTTAATAGATTAAGTTTTATATTATTATTTGTTTTATTTTTATTTTGCCACATGGCATGACACATGACACACTCAAGAAGGAGAATGTCTCCTTGAATGCCATGTCATTAAAATTGTTTTCTTTTATTATATGTATAAATATGTATAGATTTGACAAAAATAAGCTTATAGTTGGGTCACAGTGGGCTTATGTATATTTTTAAACCCCTATTCAATGTAGTATATAAATCGGCAAACGAATACACAACACAAGCCATAGATTGCTCTTGTTTGGGTATTTTCGTTACCATTGTTATATGCTATTTAGAAGAGAAGGAAAGATCTAGTGGTCATCGTCTATGGACATTTATATATATACTAAAACACAACGACGGTGCCGACCACACCGCCGTTGGTTTTCGCGTCTTACTTTATGTAAAGCGTCTGCGTTTCGATTCCTTCCTCTACCGGGTTTTGTCGGTTTTTTTTTACTTATAGATTTCAGCTACAACCTCGGTTGCGGTCACAGATTCCACCGACGACTTGCAGCAAAAATGAAACGCTTAGGGTCCGTTGCGAACGTCACAGGCTCACAGCGATGGCGGTAATGGCTGTCGCCGTCGATATGTGTGGCAGGAACTGTTTTGCATGGATCTCCGGCCAAGTTACATCCGCCACCACGAGCCTTCCGTTTCTCTCTTCGCTTACGATTCCTTTGCCGGCTTGCGACCACGTCAGATCATTGCAGAGGCGACCCAACCGAAGTCAAACTCCAGCAACAATATCCAGGTTCCCTTCCCTGTTTAGTGGTGGTGATGTTGCTGTTGTGGTTTAGATGATGGTGCTCCTGGTTTTGTGGTGGTTTTGTCATGATAATAATTATAGAGCGAGAGAGAGCATATGGCTTAGAAACATCTAGATTAGTAAAATGAAAAGCAAAGTCTACAACTCTAGAGACAGAGGGACACATGGTTATATGATTGACAACTTCATCTTCGGAAACAATAATTTTCTTTTCAAAGACACCATGTTATAATATTAATATTCCTTCCTCCGCGTGTTTTCGTATATAACCAACAAGTTGAAGCGATTATAAACAATTACAGTATGCGTTTTCGTGCAGTTAGCGCATGACACAAGTCATGGATTAATAATGTGTCTGTCGTGCATTGCCCGCTGGTTACGTGACGCTTTGCCTAATCCGTTCTATTATTGCGTTGTACCCGCGCGGCAACGCGCGCGGATCTAATTGCTAGTTTTTATTAAAATGAAAAAAGTATGTACAAATTGTGTTTTAAGTCTATTTGAGACGTAGCCTAAAATATTTATTCACGTGGCATTATCTTTTGCCTTTAATTTTTATTTTTGTCACGTGGCAGATTCCTGTGCAATCTGGGCAAGACTTTTAGCGGCGACGCGTCACCGCTAAAGGTCTTTTTTTTTGCTGTTCGTTTACTCCGCACACGCATAACCAAACTAAATAATAACAAAAATAATTAACCAACATTTACATATATATAAATAAACATACCAAGTTTAACCAACATTCGTCAAAAACATATAAGACAAACTAAACTAACATACCAACCTAATTTGATTCAAGCATACACCATCAAAACTAAACAAACATACCAAAACTGCCTAAAAGTCTTCGTCTTGGTCTTCGTCTTCATCGTCGTGATCGTGATCGTCACTATTACCACTTCCGCCTTGATTTCCAAACCTTTGAGTTTGGACCAATTGATTAGTCATTTGGAGCAATTGCGTTTGAAATTGAGAAGTCGCTATGATATCATTAAGTTGCTCCTACAAATATATTTATACCAAATGGGTCAAATTAATATCTTATTTACTAAACATTTATACTAAACGGGTCAAATTTTAACATTTAGCAAACATCCTATTTAGTAAACATTTATACCAAATATTTCAACTATCAACAAATAACTACAAATATATACCAAATGGGTCAACTATTAACAAATAACTACAAATATATACCAAATGGGTCAACTATCAACATTTAAACTACAAATATATACCAAATGAGTCAAATATCAACATTTAAACTACAAATATATACCAAATGGGTCAAATATTCTATTTACTAAACATATTTATACCAAATGGGTCAACTATTAACAAATAACTAAAAATATATACCAAATCGGCCAAATATCCTATTTACTAAACATATTTATACCAAATGGGTCAACTATTAACAAATAACTACAAATATATAACAAATGGGTCAAGTATCCTATTTACTAAACATATTTATACCAAACGGGTCAACTATCAACAAATAACTACAAATATATACCAAATGAGTCAACTATCAACATTTAAACTACAAATATATACCAAATGGGTCAACTATCAACATTTAAACTACAAATATACCAAATTGGTCAAATATCCTATTTACTAAACATATTTATACCAAACGGGTCAACTATTAACAAATAACTACAAATATATACCAATGGGTCAACTATGAACAAATAACTACAAATATATACCAAATAGGTCAAATATCCTATTTACTAAACATATTTATATCAAATGGGTCAACTATGAACAAATAACTACAAATATATACCAAATGGGTCAAATATCCTATTTACTAAACATATTTATACCAAACGGGTCATATACTAACATTTAAACTACAAAAGAGATACCTGTGTAAACATCGTTTGCGTAGGCGTAACTTGAGGAAGGCTTTCTTTCGGAAAAGGCATATGCCCAATCCCGCGAGTATGTCTGCGACGACTACCCAACACCTCTTCAAATATAGCAACCTTCAAACACCCCAAATAATATTAATTTTAACCTACTTTAAACCCAACAAACAATCTCAAAAACATGAAAACTAAACACGCACATAAATAAATATATACCAACCTGATCCACTTGGTGGGAGCTGCTTCCTTCTCCTCCTTCTTCTTCGGCGATCCGTTGACGTTCAGACTCAACCCGTGACTTTAACTTGTGCTGTATTTTACAAAAGTGATTTAATAGATTATAAATATATATATATATAAGATTATAAATACATGCTTACTAATTTTCTTCATTCTGAGGGCTATCAAACGTCCACTGCCTTCCTGTATGTCCAGTACGGTATGCTTCATACCGTTCCATGCCCTGTTTAACATTAAAAGTTAAATTATAAGTTAAATAAACATTATCGTCTATGTATATGTGTGTGTATACCTTTTTGTAACAGTGACTGGCAAGAGAGCTCGTTCCACCTCGGTATGTGTTCGTTTGTTTTTGGCGGGCGGCTTTGTTTATTTCAGACTTCCTCTGATGCTTTGGAGTGCAGAAGTGATCAACAGCTCGAAGTCAGTTTTCCGGTTTCATACCCGGGGGAGGATTTTTCTTTGCTAACTCCACATCCTCATCATCTCCCAACACCCGCAAATAATGACCCTTTGCTTTGTTTTTGCGGTCGCTGTACCGCTTTCTGACAACCGCCATAATGCCTCCTTTTTTTTAGCTGCATGGATATCTTCATTAACAGCATCCAAGTTGAAGTAACTCTAATAATTAAATAAAACAAGCTAGTCAGATAGGAAAAAAAATCAACAAATAACATATAGAATATATATTTACAAATCACTAACCTTTAAAATCTCAAATAACTTGTTTTGATTAGTCGCAAAAACATTATCCCAACCTTCCACATCCAACGGGATCTCACACCATATATGCATGGACGCCTCCATCACACTTTGATCAACGGTTTATAACTTTTTGACCTTTAGCGGCGACACTTTGGCGGGTCGCCGCTAAAGGTGTCACAGCTAAAAACCAAAATTCTTAGTAGTGTGACCCCTATCATCAAACCATATAGACCACACCATCAGAGCCAAAACTAACAACCGCCATAAATAATCATCATCAAATTTCAAACTTCGACCCTTTTGACATTTCTTTCTTTGGTCTTCATGTTAATAATTCATATTATTATATACCATTAAGCAAGCAATGATTATCTGGTCCCTCTACCAGGTTCATCTCCCACATAAAATTGCATTTCATTTTCTTTTTTCTCCCACATAAAGTATCTTTATGGGGGGCCAAAGTTTACTTTATAAAAATACTTAGGAGTCTAATGTGTCATTAGGTATTTTGTATAATTTAGGTCTATAAATAGGGGTCGTACGCTGTTCAACAATCGATAATCGTTAGACAATTGTAATTCAGTGAAAACGTAATTACAGATCATTGTTCATCTTGTTCATACTAATCTGTCTTTGATTACCACCTACAATGGATATAACCAACTATTGTACCTTTTCAAAGTGAATAAGTGATGGTTGTTATATGTGAGCCATAAATAACTACCTATATAATACTTAGTGTATAACTACAATAATACTAATAATATATTGTCTAGATGCCATGAATAAACACAAAGAAAATGAATATAAAGGTGTGTATTGTGTTATCTTATTTCACTGATTACAATCACAAAACGATAATATAGGAATAATACAAAGAAAACCAAACATCACTACAATCTAAAATATCATAGCAGCAGTAATTATAATACATGTGACATTAACAAGCATTTGCATATGTTTTTTCAAAGTTGCAAATGAATATAGCATTCATAACATTCAATTCAGATACTAGAATATGTAAATCCAACCATAAATAAACATCTTAACATAGAGAATATGAAACAACAACGATCCAACAGAAAAAGCACAATTAAGTCTATTGTCAAATGAAGCTTTCAAGCTTACACAAGTTTAAACTTTTAGTTTTCAATCAACGCTCATCAGCTCAACTCGTCGTCCGGCTCTGGTAATTTGTCATTAAGGTCAAAGGCCAGACCCTTAGAATCCGAACCTAACACGCTGTCTGCAATTCTATTTTCTTCAGGGCCACCACCATGTGTTGTTTGGGCATCTGTGTTCGAAGTTTTTATCTCGGGTGACATAGAAACCACTTGTGCTTGGCTTGATGACTGGTGGTTGGATTCCCTGGCAGCTTTACATGCCACGCACATGCATCCGGATCGGTGCTTCTTGTTCCATTTTGTTGGCACCAGTAATGTGACCGAACGCTCCATATCTGTATCTGTGACATGAATTATATTATTGGTCAATGGGTTAAAGCAAATTTTGGGTGTGGGTAGTATTTTTGCGCATAAATCTCCCTAGGTTTTTTAATTTTGTTAATAATTTAGTAATCTAATTTGATTAATATGAAGGTTTGAAAATAAAATATAAGTATAAATTATTTATTTCATGCATCTTCATAGATCAAACTGATCTTTTATCTTACCATGAACACTAGCCAAATCATTTGGCTGCCTCTTGCTAGCCGTAGAATTTGTTGCTGATCTGGTCATTACCTATAAAAAAAAATAAAACATTACTACGTACTTAATATTATTATTTCTTTAAGTTGTTATATAAATATGGTGTTTTTAGAACATATATAATGTGCTTAATTCCATCCTACAAAATGATGAGTAACTTAAAACAAAAAGAAAATCATCAATAATAATAATTAAATTTTAAGTTTTTTTTTATCTTATTATAATTTATCCAAAGCATGCATTTAGACACTAGGATCATAAATAATTATGAGCTAAATTCCATCCTATATCAATCCAAACCCAACTAAAAGTAGACTCACTAGCTTATATTGCCATAAAAGTTTATGGTAGGATCATTGGGTATTGTAATAAAAAGTTATAGAGTCGAGTACCTTGCTAGTACTTCTTTCAAACCCCTTTTCCACCACGACGGAGGGAGCATTGCTACCACAAGGCAAGTCTTCGTGCGTCTTATTTTGATTCTCGGTAGTTTTACTTGTTGATCCAATTTGACAACTCTTTCTCTTGAACAAAACACCAAAGTCAGCGTCTAGGTCAAATTGAATATGTGATTTCCTTTTAGTAGATGTGGTCTTTTCCTTTGAAACTTCTTCGCTTGTGGTACTACCCATGACCTATAGATAGATCATAACACTCAACACATCAAAAGCTAAATACTATATTTGACAATTTGCTTGTGACAAAAATTATGAATATGGCAAAGAAGTTGTATATGCTTGAATAAGAGCAAAATGAAAATGCTAATGTTTAAAAATTACCGTTTTACCCTTGTCGTTAGAACGGGCAGTAGTTTTAGTCTCCGGTAATAGATCCACCTGGCTAGTAGAGGATGGAACCTTTCGGTATCCGATGACCAGCTTCCCCTCGGGTTCCAACTTACAAAATGTTACTGAAAGAAGATAGTATAATTAAATCGTATCATATCATATAAGCATAGAAATATAAAATATGAACATAAAAATAACATAATAGGCATTCAAATAAGGTTGAATAGAAAATACATATCTAAATTTCAGTTACCAGTATCTCCTTCAGCCAATTTCATTGATCGAACATAAGGCTCAAAACCTTCCAAGAAGTATATTTTGCTGTTGCTGTTCGGCCACATTCTAAAGCTAAAACACCAATCTTTTCCATCGGAATCTTGAACTACAACACGTTCTCCTTCAGCATCATCAATAGTGGGAAAGAACTTCTGAATGATATCAATATAAACAGTTATATACCCATGATTGATACAATAAAAACTTGATTATTCTAATACCAGTAATATGTACGCATACTAACCTCTGCACATTTTTTTGGTAGCACAAGGCGCCCACCCTTCCCAGTATCAGTAGCACTCAATGTTTTCTCAAACAGTGGAGTAACTTTCTCATTTAAACTATCAAATAATCAAGGGCAGGAACGGATTATTTTGTTACGCGCGTAAAAAAATGTTATTGTTTCGCTTTATTTGTGGTAAGTAGTAATATTTAAAAGAACCGAAAGAATACCCTTTAAAGATCTCATCAAGTTCTTCAACTGTCATTTTGGGTGTATAACGTTCGGCTGGCTTAGTGTTCCTACTTGTTCCTGTGCCAGGCTTTTCATTATGAGCCTGAACTTGAGCTTGAGCTTCGGTAGAAGACCTACTTCCACTGGGTTGAAGAGCCAAAGGTAGAGGTGTTGATTGCGGTACATCAGTCACTTGATTACTTGCCACCGGTGTTTGTTGAACAACAACAACAGGGGTGGGTGTGCGGATAGACTCTTGCACATTTTCTTTAGAACTCGGTAGCTGAAACAAAGTAACAGTTGATGACAAAAGAAATATGATTCTAACTTTTGCAACACTTGATTGTATAATTCGTATATTGTCGTTGTGTGTACTTGGGGGGTCTAGATTGTTAAAAGTCATTTAGATTTACAGACTGTATATCCAAGCATTGTGTGTGTGTGATGAACAAATTTGTAATCGACCTATGTAATCATAAATCAAAATTCTAGTTTGTCTATTTTTGTTCTTAATTGTCTTGATTGCCAACATTGGTATCAGAGCGGTATTTGAAAGAAATCATTTTGGGAAGTTCACCAAACCTGTGATCACAAGGGAGGGGCGATTTGATTCATCGTTGATTATTTTTTTACAAAACAATTAAAGGATTGATCATAAGCAATTGACGAGTGTGATTGTTTACTTGGTTCTGAACAAAAGGGACAATCAAGAACATTCAAGATTGAATCAAGATAATTCAAGATTCAATCACGGTATTTCAAAATTTAGTCAAGAAGTGGAGATTTGAATAAGTGATCATCAAATGTCTCACAACCAAATAAGTACTATGTTACTTAGTTATTGTTTTGTATCTTTTCAATCAAAGAAGAATATGCCTTGAAAAATGCAAAACATGTACTGACTCGATAATCATGTGGAAGAACAACTTAGAAGTTTTATCTAGGGAGATTAATATCAACAGAGGAAAGGCGCGATTAATTATCAACAGTACTAGAAAGGCGGGATTAATGATCAGGCTTAGAAGATCGAAGAAACCAGGCTCGTTTTTTTTTCATGAAGATTTTGTACAAGTATAATAAGTATGATCACTTATAACTTTTTTTTTTTTTGCAAAGAAGAACAAATAAATGTAGACTCTGGTTAATTAGTACTTCTAGGAAGAAAAATTCATCAGAATAGGTAGAAAGAAGACACGTTCAATGGTTGAGGATTTATCCAAGAACAAGGACACTATAGTGATAAAGGAAGGAGGAACGCGATGCCTTTCCATTGCCCATTCTCAACACTGTCAATTATACATTGTAAAAAGATTAAAGAAACATCCATGGAATTTGGGAAGCAATGGAACCATCAATGGGAACTGAAGTCGATCTAACGAAGATAGCAAACAATTCCTAAAAATATGGTCTTGCAAATTGCTAACCTTACCTCAACCAAAGTTACATGGGATGCATTAAAGATTCAACAGGTAGGAGTTGATACAGTTAAGGTGCGCATATTCAGACACTCGAGTCAGACTTTGAATCTTTGTAACTGGTGCTAATTAATGAGTCACTTGATTTCAATGCGGGAAATATTAGTGAGATAGCATCACAAGCAAGCAGCCTTGGGCAAACATTGGATAATATAATATTGGTTTCAAAACTTTTAGGTTTGCTACTAGAAATGTCCATGTAGAAAGTTGAGGCAGTTAGAGCAGTTTGCTAATCTTAATACGATGCCATATGAAGCTATGGGAAGATTAAAAGATTTTGAAGAATGCATTAAGAAGCAAACTAAGGAAGAAGACGTGTCTAGTAAAATTTTATTCAACAAAGCATACAGAAAAAAAGGTTAAGTATCATAAATAAATTTGTTCATTGCGGTTGTGGGGGTTTGATTCAAGAAAACATTGTGCGTACCCAAGATAAATGTCGGTGTTCTAGAGAGAGTAAAAATGGTAACATGTACAGGGAACAAAAGTCACATCAGGTGTCACAAGTGTCATGAGCTTGGACATTACATGAATGAATATCCAAAATGGAAGAAAGAGGAGGAGTCAAACTTATTTATATTATAGTATAAGGGTCATAGTGTCAATGCTGAAAACTAGGTTTATGGGTCATGGTGTCATTGTAAACACTTAGGGGGTCTTAATTCTTAAGAGTCATTTGGGATAACCAAATGTTTATCCAAACATTTTGTCTATTGGATCACATGGTTCATGGATCATAAATAGGTGTTGATGTGTGAAACAAATTTTTAATCAAAAATCAAAATTCTAGTTTGTATATATCGTGTTCATTAGTGTGTGGAAAGTATGATGTAGTGGGTGAGGGGCTTTACGGGGCTTCATGAGAATTATAATATTATTACTTGATTGGGTGTAGAAGATATTTGATTGGGTGTAGAAGAAGGGGTGTAGAAATTGATTAAAAATAATATTATAAAATTGCTTTTTCTTCCAAAACGCCCACTATACACATGGAGCTCTTCCCCCATAGCTACCCATAAAGCCCAAGGGGGCGGTGTAGAGGGCGCTATGGGGCTCCATAAATCCCCCAAACGCCCTCCATGAAGCCCACTACACATGCACTTATAAAGAGTAAAATACCAATGACTGATAGATTAATTGTTGATACACTATGTGTGGCTATTGCTTTGGATTCAATAATATATGGCGTTTTTGTATTGAAGATAGGAAGATCAAGACTCATTTAACCAGTCGTGGGGTCGAATGAGATTCTCAAGAGGTCGAACGAAAGTTTTGTTAGTTTATATGTTTGGTTCTAGATAAGTAGAGGTCGAACGTGCTCATTCGACCATTGCATGCAGGGACAGAACTACAGGAGGGTCAGGGGGGTCAGCTGACCCTCCGGCCGACCAAATTTTAACTGAATAGGGATGCTAACCAGAAGAACCTTTTGAAGTTTAACTCTTTAATAGGTCTAGCTAAAGTGAAAGTGAAGGGTGGATATGCATAATATTATCATGGTTTTGTGTTTTTTTTTCCGGTTGACAACCCACTTACCAAGTACTTACAGTGTCATCCCGGTGGCATAGGAAAGACTGAGGAAGACAACAATGAAATGACCTAGTTTTAAATAAGAATCCATTTGTTTGGGCCTTTTATTTTATTTTTAAACTGCAGAGTCCCACTTTTAACTTTCAAAACTCAACTTAAATTCTAATTTTTTAAAATATTTTCCGGTTTGTCTAAATATTTTACATCATTACTCAGTCACTCACATAAAGTTTTGAGGCTGACTACATATCCATACACCTAATTTAATTTTCACTTGAATGTTAAATTCGTTAACTTTATAATAAATTTTAATTACCTTTTATTTTATATGCCATTTTATATTGTTTATGGTTTTCACAAATCATTTCATTATTTTTTAAACACATACGTATATCGTTTTGAAAAGATATTTTAATAAAATGACTCTAATCAAGCATTAAGGCTGAAAACTAGTAATGTTAAATACTAATCACAACAACATTTATAACTAATAATAATAGTAAAGAAGGATGTCGTGAAAAAAGTAAAACTATTAGAAGATGAAATTGTTGGTAATCCGATCTGCTTAAACCAATTGATAACTATTTGGTTAAATTGGACCCTCCAATTAAAAACTTCTGGTTCCGCCACTGATTGCATGGGTTGAATGTGCAGTCTATATATAGGTTAAGTTTGTTTTGTAAGTGAAGTAGTTGTGTCATTTGAATGTGTGTTTATGTGTGTTTTCAGAAGAGGTCTAGAAGGTTCTGTGTGTGAGTTTATCATTGTAATCAAGTACTTTAAAGTTAAAATTCAAGTGATTATTATTGAGAATGATGACTAAAATGGATTTCTACGTGTCTTATTGATTGATTATCATATTGCATACTATCTAGGGTTTCCGCACCTGGATTGTTCTACTCGTGTGATATATTGTGTGTTTTCTATAAAATCGATCCTTTACATTAATTCTTGATTATTGTAATAATAGTAATATGTATGCATGCTAACCTCTGCAAATTTTTTGCCCAGCACAAGGCGCCTACTCTTCCCAGTATCCTTGCCACTCAACGTTTTCTCAACCAATAGAGTGCCTTTCTCGTTCAAACTATCAAAGAATCAAGGGCAGGAATGGATTATTTTGTTATACGTGTACAAAATAATTATTGTTTCAATTTACAAGAAATTAGAAAATACCGTTTACGGTCTAGCTCATTGTTACTACTTTTTCCAATGCCAGGCTTTTCATTACAATCTTGAACTTGAGCTCGAGCTTTAGTAGATGACTTACTTCCACTGGGTTCAAGAGCCAATGTTTGAGGGGTTGATCGCGATGCGTCAGGGATATAATCTTGACCAGTCAATTGATTATTTGCCACGGATGTTTGTTGAACAGGAGCAAGAGGACTGGATGTGCTGATAGATCTATGACCAGTTTCTTGAGAACTTTGTTGCTGAAACAAAATAGCAGTTGATGATAAATGAAATATGATTCTAACTTTTGTAACAATTGATTGTATAACTCACTAACATATGATTATGCATACCAATATTGCATTTGGCGGTCCACAATCATTACACTTGATTTTGCCGTCTGGTAAAGTTGTATACCAGTCATGTGTTACTGGGCATGGGCGATGTATTCTCTGCAGGAAAATTTAGTCTTTTTTATTAAAATAAATTAGTAATAAAAATATTGTCTTTAGTCGTTAAAATACGATACAATGTCATGTACAAAAGAATTAAAAAAATGTAAATTACTCATTATATAAATGTAAACATATTCAAAGCAATGTCTCCAATAGGTAGTGTCTTCAACTATAAGAAACAAACGAATCAAACCGCTAGTGTTGGCCAAGGCTTTGTGTTTAGCACAGGTATCTTAAAAATATTCCGAGTCTTATAACCTAATAGAACTCGCTTATATCCCAAAATACAAGTGGAGGTGGTAATTGTACTATTGGAGATAGCTCACATGTCTGAGCTAGCCCCATGAATTTTGTTGTTTTAGTATTTGTGGAAAAAGAATCAAGTAGTGAAGGAACAATTAGAGAGTACTCATCTCTAGGACACGTTGCTCTTTGTTCTTGGAAAATAGGTGTGTGGGATATTGATGTTTTAGCCAAAAAAAAAAAAAAAAAATGAACCTCCAAGTTCACTTTGTGTGGTCACATCAAATGGAACTAATATTTCACATCAATCTAAAAAAGTAATTGCATTAATATAAATTTAAGTGGACAGCAAATATTGTCATTTGAATTTGTACAACTAGTGGCAACACACGAGCGGCGATATCAACTAAGTTGTTGTCTCTTAGTAGAAACCAAGCAGTTGGAACTTCCTAATGCTAAGTAGAACTTGTAGCCCACTATAAAACCAAACTTAGCAATAGAACTTGTAGCCCACTATAGAACCAAACTTCAAAAAACCTAAAGGTGGTTCGTGGTGACGTGAAGTGAAAGTGTGCTACCAAAACATCACATTATGTCCATTGCCCATAGACCCATAGTCACAACACGTGCGTGCATGAGGGGTGAAAACCTTCTAGGGTCCCTACTTATTCCATAGGACAAAGGATGACATACTGTATCCGAGGAAGACTCAACTTATATATCACTCCATAGTTCATCAATCCACCTATGTAGGACAACTTTTATCCGCTTCTCGTTTCAAGTTCCATACTAAACTCATTAATATGATCATATATATCCCAATCATATTAGCTCAGTTATGGACACATTATAGTTGATTGTGAAGCTCTCATCAATGAGAATGCAATCCCAAAATAATTACTTATATAACACATAAAAATATTATTATTTGTGTCCAAAGTTACAAAAAAAAGACACATTTTCACTATTTTTCTAGCAAATGTTCTAAATAAATTAAGGATACTTATAGATGTTGTGCTTGTAGGGTTGTAGCCCATCATCTATACGTTGATTCGAGTTAATTTTTAGCTCTATATTCAATATAGTTAACATTACATACCTATTAAAAATAGTTAAACATTAAAACCTAATTGAAAACGGACAAATCAGATGGATGGATGGAATAAAAGTATATTCAAATATTACCAGCGTGGTTGAATTACTCATTCACAAAATAAGATTAGTAGTTAAACTTAGTCTTCATAGACATTATATAACAAAGTAAATATTTATTATATTCATGAGAAACGATTAGAAGTGTATACGGGTAACTACTAAATATTTCTTAGATCAATTGTCTAACCTTGTTGCAGTATTTGCAAAAGCTCCATAAAGTAGAATCCTTGTGGTGTATATAACAATAATCTTTTTTCATATAAGCAATACTGCAGCCAAATTCAACACGAGTAAGTACTATTGTAACTTAATAGAAATAATAAGAAACATGTAAGGTTTGATTTTCATATAACAAATTTTGAAAGAAGGAAAGATGCAAGATTAATAAATTGCATTCTAAAACAGGATATGAGGATATCCTGAACAAATCCATGCAACATTACATGAAACATTACTTATAATACTAGTAACATTAACACCATCAAATTTGTATTAGGAATTTAAAAGTAGCTTACTAGCATTGATTACAAAGACTAACTATCTGACCAAACCGTTTCCACCCTGGTCTTGGGATCGTTATAGCTTTTCTACAATTTTCGTTTTCGCAAGTAGTCGATGCATTGCCGGACGATGAAGCCATAGTCTCCTTATGAGAATCCTATAAGAATAAATTAGATAAAGGAAACTTTTACTTTACAAAAAGTCATAATGAAACAATATGCATTTCACAAGAATGATGATCTATTAGTCATTTTAATCGTTGTAGTGATGAAGAAAGAGGGTTTTTGGTAGCGTTTACTATTTTTTTTAATAACAATCGTTACTCTTAATCTACTTTACACCAATAATTTCTAAATATGTTCTTTCCCATATTTGAACACCGGACATCCTCTCTAAGTGACATGTGCCTCTACCAAATGGTCTAGTCTCGCGTTGTTGCATAGTTTACTGTCCGTGGTATATAAATTTTTGTGTGGTTCATGTGTAAGGTGTTCTAAAAATAGGTTTTTAGTAAGTTAGAGATGTTTACGGTGGTTTGATTATATCAATATGAAGATATACATACTTTGTATCCTATGAAAATAAGGATAACTTTTAGTGTGTTGAGAGCGTTTGCTGCTCTTGTCACATCCACGACTCTCTCTCTCCCCTTCACATCGTTTTTACTACTATTTATCGTTTACTTGTCAAATCATTGAAAATACTACACGTTTCGTATGTTTCCCATATCAGAACTAATTTAAAAATAAATAAAACGATTAACTAAAATGTGATTGGTTTATTTTAACAGCTAGTTTCTTTCCCCGTTTTTTAGACCTTTTGTGAGACTTGAACTCTCAACAATTTTTTGAAATCCCAACATCTTTAACATCATACCACACAGGATGGGGCCTAACTTAATATTAGTTAGACAATTACTTGAATGTTTAGAAGAAATTTTTAATAATGTTTTGAGAAATAAATACTCTAGATATCATATCTAACCAAGCTTTCCTTTTTAATATCCCCTAACAAACCGTTTAATTTAATTTAATTTAATTTAATTAAATTGAATTAAATTTGCCTTTTAGTATCTTAACTATTCTATGTAATAATAACTACAAATGTATAGGGTACTAATTAGGGGTGTGAACGTATGGAGTCGAGCCCAATTCTGACTAGGCTCGAGATCGGCTCGTCATGTTTTTTTGAGGCTCGAGCTTAGCTCGGTTCGAGCCTAATATTCTGAGCTCGAGCTCGGCTGAAAGTAAATCCTAAGAGCTTGAGCTCGGCTCGGTTCGGCTCGGGGTAATTAAAAAATATTTTTTAAACGACCTAAAAGCTCGGCTCGAGCTCGACTCACTAACATTACTAATTAAAATTGAACGTGTTCAAATGATAAAATCACATATATAAAAAAATAATTCTTGATTGGTAATGTTACTGTTTTTTTATAATAAATTTACAATTTTAACCACTATCTTTAAGAGCATTCTCATTTGGGGAACCAAATGTATGTATGTGAGTGTGTTTACCAAATTATATGGGGTGGGTGTAAGTGGTTGTGAGTGGAGGAGAGAGAAAATATTTGGTGGAAGCACTATTCACCCCTATATTTAAAAAGCTACTGTTCACCCCTAAAAATATTTTAGTAGTTTTAGAAGTGGTTGTGAGTGAAGAGAGAGAAAATACAATAATAAAAGTATGAAAAAGTATTATTATTTTAAAAATGAGAGAAAATTTTAGGGTGGAATAGTGATTTTTAGTGTAATTTGATGGAGGAAATTTGGTGGAAGAGATGAGAATGCTCTAACATTGCTATTAGATGATCCGATCCCCGAAGTCTAATATTTGTTTTATGAACAATTTACGTTTATATCCCTAAACGTTAATAGATTTATGATACAGAAGTTTAAAAATAATACTTCTTTTTCTATAAAGGAATTATGTTTCGACCCCAAAAGTTTAACATAGTTATCATACGACTCTTAAGCTTAATAAAGTTATTTTTTTAACAAATATTTGTTATTTTATCTTTTCTATAAGTTCACTTCTTTTTTATTATTCATATTATTTATTTAACCTTTTTACAATTAAATCCAAATTTTAACTCTAGTCTCTAGATATATTTACTTAGTTTTGTTGGTTGCTGATCTTTATTGTCATTTATATTAAAGTCAACATGTATCAACCCATCAATATACCATTTAACAAATTTAATTATTTTTTTATCTACCTTATTACGGTTAAAGCTAACCTTTAACTTTAGACATCTTTACATATAACCGGTGTTCATTGCATATTTTTACCATAGTTAGGCTAAAGGTTGCATGACATATAATAACACATTGATGTATCATGTAATAAATACATTCTCACCAGCACCTCCTACTAGTTTATTACAAAAAAAAATCCGATGTTTTCCTATTAATTTATTACATAGTATACACGTATTAAAATTTGAGATTTGATTTGTTTATTTATGTCTATCTTTTAAGTGAACTTAATACATTTAATAGTTTTAACTAATAATAGAGATATAGGATCATTAAAAACAATATAATATTAGATATATTTTTTTTTTGGTAAACTTTTGTTGTATTTATAGAAAAATAATAAAAAGTGCTTATGTATTTGTTAGTTTCATTTATTATAACTTATAATGTGTTAGTACAGCTAATGTTAGTTAATAATTACTATGTATCATTATAAACTAATGTAATAATCTGTTAAATTCTGAAGTAATTATTTTTAACATTTATATGTTATGGTAGTCAAAAGGATTTCAATCTTTTTGAATTACCATTGTTCATACATACGTAATAAAGTTTTATTCATACTATTGCCACACCACTTTGGTGTAGTGATATAGGTGTTTGGGTTTCAAATTGGAGATTGAGAGTTTCAAGCTTCACAAGAGGAAAAAAATGTATTTAAAAGGGATGAAAGGGGGATGTAATAAAAGGGTGTTATAATATGAGAATGAAATTAGCCGTTGAAAAAAAAGATGACTATTGTCTTATTAAATAAAAAAATATATTGTCAAAATAAAAATCTTATATCTATATTAAGCTCATTTGAAAGCTATGACTAAAAAATTTATTACAATCTATTTTTTTCTAGTTATTTATTGTATTTCATGTTGTATAAGTGGTAAATTAATTCATATATGGTAAATAAACAGGTGTTATTTGTTTTTCAGAGGTAAATGTCTGTAGTTTGCGGACCACATCATATCTGTCGAAAAAGAGAAGAACCAAACCTCTGCAGTCTGTAAAAAGACTGTTTGTTTTTTAAAGTTTGCAGACTGCTAAAATAAACTGCTGGTGGTGTATGGATGATGGTGGTGGAGGTGGACGGTAGTGGTGGTGGAGGTGGGTGGTGGTGGTGGGTTGTGGTGGCGAACAGTGGGTGGTGGTGTCTGCAAACCTTGGAAGATCTTAGAAGTGGTTGGGCCAAGTCTGCAACAAGAAAAGCTTGCTCAAACGTTTTTTAATGTAACGTCATCAAAAAAACAGTCCGCATATGGCAATATTTGCGCGGCGTAAACAGAAAAGTCTGCGTTGACGTTTTTTAGAAAAACAAACACCACCGTAAAGTAAACATAAATAACTTCAGAGAGTTAAAAGTGATATTAAAATAACTAGTTGAATAAGTAGTGGTGCACTCCTTTTTATAGGAAAAACTATAACTTATTAACTCGTTTAAATGTCTCATTTCTTGTGGTGTGGTGGTAAATGTATTGGTGTCTCGAATAGGAGATTAAGAGTTCAAGCCTCATAAGAGGTAAAAATAATTGTATTTAAAGGGGAGAAAAATTTAGCCAATAAAAAAAATTAATTCACTTAAATGAAACGACTTTAAGATGATATCTTATTTATATAAATATGACCATAGGGTATACTTTAACTCCAGTTAGGTGTTAAATCCTCTACTTTTTTTCTTTTCACACTATTTCACTTTAAGGAAATGGTTTAACCCCCTTTAACTTTACCTCATCCCTTAATTTTCTCTCTTTTGATTCATGTTAACATGTTAACCTATGGCCACTTTAACGCCCTTTAACAAAGAAAGGAAGTGGTGTACAATGAATGTTAAAATACCACATCACCGTTAACAACCTTGGTGTTAAAGTACACCCCATGACCTTAGTTCAAGATTTTATTTACACGGTGAAATTAACAACAACTATGATTTTAAGAGAACTAGAAATCTACAAGATAAATCTAACGATCCAAAATTAGAGAGGTAACAGTATATGCTTTCAAAAAAAAAAAAAAAAACAATAACATACCATTTACGATTAAAGAATTTGAAGCATAATAAATTAAATTGATATCAGTTCTATAAAAAAACATGGCCAAGTTATTTTACACAATGTAATAAAAATGAGAAGGGTGAGAAGGATACAAAAAACACAATAGACTATAAAATATGACACAATGAGCCACAAAATATAACACAGTGCCAAAAAATATAACACAATGCTGAAGAAAAAAGACACAATGAATTAAAAAAAATGACACAATAATGAAAATAAGAAAAACACAATGGTACATAAAAGACACAATGATATAACGCATATTCTAAAAACTACAAGCTAAAACCCCAAAAAACGAAGACCTAAAAACTAACGTCGTAGGGTTCGATAAGAAGGTTCCAATGCCGCTTGAATGAGTTCAATCAGAGTCCGTTTGATACCTTTTTTATGACTTCCTATTTTTCTTTTAGTGTTTATTTGATCCTAAACCAAAAAAAACATAGACAAATAAAATTTTGCTAAATAAAATCAACAAATTCCTAATATTTATGGTTGTAAAAGTCGTTAGACGGTGCCAACTTGATTGCCCCAGTTGCGAGTACTCAATCAAAATCGGGAATATTTGGAGATAATCCGCCGATTAATCGACCTACTTAGGGATTACTCATTGAGTAACCGACGCATACGTGGGACTTTTACAACCTAGTTAAACCTAAAATTAATGAATATAAGCAAATATAGCAATTAAACAAAAATATATATAGTAAATTAACATTAAGAGTTAATCGGTCTAGAAAACTCACAGATAATGTAAGAGATCGACAGATTTATAAAGAGTTCCGCTTATGAGGTCAAGTGAAATGATATCAACGAAACCAAGGGATTCTAGGTGAAGCCCAACGTCGACTTCTTATGTTGGTGGCAATATATAGGATTAGCGGCGGCGAGAATGATAGAAGTCAAAGAAGGAAAAAGGAGGATTAGCGGAGATATTTAGAGGGGTAACGTGATTGGAAGGAGGAGGATTGGCGGAGATATTTAGCAAAAGGGGTAATGTGCCTATAAATAGATTAAATGTAAAGCGCGTGTTTAATATTTGGGAGTTTCAAATTTAAAGTGAGCGGGATTAATCAATCCTAAGGGATTTTTGTTCTTTTTATTTTTATGGTTTTTCGTTTCATGTAAAGTTCTAATTTCATTAAATGCAATTCACATCCCTCAAGTTTTAACTCCACATGTATATACCACAATTAGAAAACTGACTATCAAGAGTGAACTTATCACCCGAATATTAAAGAGTCGATAATGACCAACAAAGAGAAAAAAACCTCCCAACAAAATAATATATTTGTTGTTAGCCCCTCACTGAATCAACAAGGGGCTATAATATTGTCAATGATTATTATTTGTGACAAATGAGCCATCGGTAGGCCATCAAATACTGCGAACATAAGATTCCTTTATATTCCGATTAGTTCTTTGTTATTGTCAATTTGAACAAATTGCGATGATAGTTTACATCAGTAACCAGTAAAAAACTCATTAAAATACCCTACCGGTTTTCACATGATTCGTCTTCTATATATCTTCGGGTTTATGTATACCTGTCAACTTATATCATATAACTAGGCACTCGTGGTTAAATGATATTCGAATTGATGCTAGGAAAAATACGGTTTGTCAATTGGGATATTGATTTATTTATCTCTATTATTGTGACGGAAGTTGAGCATAAACGAGTTGCTTCGAATTTAATGTATCTTCTGTTGCTCGATCATACATTGGGGTGGGAGAATATAAAGTGTAGTATTGTTGGTCCCGATACGGAGCTTGTTCTTCAAGAACAAGAAGAACTGAGCATATATTCAATCACATACAATTGATTAGTTTGGAAACACTAATCAACTGCCTGAATGAGTCACAAATATCTAACTTGTCTTATTTGTACTCAAATTTTGCAAGGGTTTGGTTACAGAGAATAGAAATGTGTAAATGGAAGCTCCAATTGGTTTTATGCGCATAAATTAGGGTTTTATAGAACCCTCACATGTGAACTACTTAATAAGTATGAAGTTTCATATGCCTCTTAACCAAACTCTACATAAAACAGATCTCTCAGCTTTTCACAATAAATGTACACTAACTTATTCCCCCTTGGCAATAGCTGGAGATATGTTATCAATAGTCTTGATTTGTCTCACAGTATCTCTTCATCATTTTTGAACATCAACCACTGTGTGCATCAATAGACTCTCCCTAGGCTGATGTGTGACACCCATCAAAATTCTAGGTCAAGATCCGTACACACCCTTAGAACTATGTCATTTTATTTGTGTATTAGACATTATTACATTAACTATGTCATCCCGAGTCTAGCAAAGCCCAAAAATTTCAGGAATTCGTTACATTTTCCAACAGTGTTCATTTACGCATGCAACACCCAATTAACCGAAACAATTGGCAATGAATAATCAAGCCAATCACACACTCAACAAAGAGCAACCGAATGTCCAATTCTTACGTACAAACAAAACAAGATTACACGTGACAATATCAAAATTGGAAACTATACAATTCCATACAAAACTCGAGTATTTGTATTACATTTTTTTATGAATATTTGACATGTTAATTCAAAGAGTTTTGTCATTGATCAATTCCAATTAAAAACATATGTAAACATGAGTTATTACACAATTTCAACATATGTTTAAACATGATTTACACATGACATTCTATGAACTCAAAACCATGTTATTATTATTATGCACGTGTTATCAATGTCAAAACACAACACTATACATATGATCATGTCCAAATCGATTTCTAAAATGTGTATAGACTTGATGGATTTTAAAATGCATATTATATATATAAATAGATACATAATCGGCCTGCATATATATATATATATATATACGTGTGTGTGTATAATCAAGACAAAACAAAATCATATAAATTTCTGTACATCCATACGATACATATATAGATATATTAGCATGTGTGTGATCAAATTCCAAGACAATACATATATATATATACACACATTAGCGATATGATATATATGTGTGAGTAGGTGATTGTAACAAACAAACCACTTATGTATCCATACACATATATAATCGCACACATGTATTAGACTATGGTTGAGACCTTTCATCAGAAAATAACAATAAGTATACACTTACGCACATCATACGACACATATATATGCACACACACACGACATTCATACATACATACATACATACATATATATATATTTGTCTTACAACCATCCAGAAATTCCAATACCCATGCTTTGCACCAATCTAGAGCCTTAATCACCCAACACCTTCTTCCTATGTATGGTTGACCACTACAATTATACATCCACAAACCCTAAAAATCGGCTAAGAAGGAAACAAGGGAAGCATGTACAACCTAGCCCTCCCTAGGTCAACTTCTTAGGTGATTTTGGCAACTACTTTTTTAACAACAAAGTTCCATGGTATTTGACCTTCCATAACAAACAACCACCTCTCATCCACTCTCCTCTCTATCTCAGTGTATATATAGGGCTAATTGGACAATGGTTCACCACACACAAATCTCTCAAACCCATTAACACACAACACACACTTCATTTGTTCTATTTTGCTCTCCGCCGAACCCCAAACCACCACCTAAGCCTTTTTTTTCGATGCCTAAATACAATAACCAGCCATCTTGGAATATCTTTAAAATGTTAGAAGTCACATTGTGTGAGAAGTCGACTAGGAACTCAGCCAATTCATTGTGTGGTATGTTAAACCAAACCATACTCTTTTCTAATCTATCATTTCAATGTATATTATGTTCATCCGAACCCATGACACAGGACCACACACTATACACAAAGTTATATGGGTTAAAAACTTGCAAAACCTGTATTAAACACATACTACATACACACGCATATATATATATATATATATATATATATGATGGGTGGACAAAAGTCTTGGGTTTTTAGTAGTTAAGGTTGTGTTTTTATGCAATTTTAAGGCTTTGGATACACTACTTTGGTAAGGTTTGTGATTTGCAGGTCTAATGAAGTTTAAAGTGTGTTTCGGGAGCTAAACAGGACCTTAGATCGAAGCTAAAGCGAATCGATTGAATATAAGTGCACGTGTGTATGAGGTGTTGTAAGATTGTTTTCAAAATGAATATTTCATTTAATTAAAGGCGGCACCGGCTACAAAGTCGGTTTAAAACCGTGTATATAAAAATGTTGGTTTCATTTGATTTCACTTATTCGACCACTCTTAACCTTCTGCAAACTCAAAAGGTCATTTTGAGTTCAAGTTTCTAATACTATAACAAATAATACAACTTAATTAATAACATTGTTAAGTATTTTTATTAGTGGTAATTTAAGAGGTTATTAGTAGTGATAACAATTCTACCACTCAATATTTTAATATAGCAACTTGAGGGTCTCAAACCATCAGAGTAGAGTATATGACTTAGCATAACCTGTCTAATACGTGCACAATTAGATTGTGGTATTATATGACCATTTTGATTATAAATGGTTAAGATGAACCATGGACTGCTAAATATTGGCATGGATATTAAAGCCTGAAATTTTTGGACTAGAATAATTGTGCACCATAATAGCAGTTGTTATGCTAGTGGTCTGTTAGAGTTAAAATATTAGTTTTTAGACTCAAATTAGTAATATGGTATGTTGAATCTTAGATCGCAGTTGAAGTGATAGGAAGCTTAAATTAGCAGTGAAGAAAGTATATTAAGGTGAGTTACTTAAACTATTTTCAAACCTTGATACTTGCTCATAAAATTGTTTTGATGGTGATTGATCATGTATATGCATCAAACCATAGGTGTGGCATCCAGGGTGTTATATATATATTATAATGATCATTATATTTTCCCAGGGGGGGGGGGACATACACTTACAGTCTGCTGTGGAATTGGTAGACTGTGTGTGCCTACTGTGGAATTGGTAGGCCACGGGTGGGTTTGCTGTGGAATTGGTAGACCATGTGTGTGAATATATAATGCTTAGTCTAGATATATGATTATGGTGACATGCAAGGAGCTCATACTTGATCAATAAAATGTTTATGTGGTTGCTTTACTGATGAGTCGGTTTATGTGACTCACCAACTGTGTGCTGACGTATTTTTATTACTCGAGCATGTATCACAGGTTGATGGTGTAAGAAATGGGAGTTCCTAGCTGAGAGTTGGAATACTTTAGACGGTTCATCATATTATGGTTAAGCTTTGTTTAGCTTAGTGGTACTTGGATCGCACTGGCTTGTAATAAATACTCAAGTTATGTAATGAGATTACTTTTCCGCTTTAAGTTTGCGCCGACTGGTCACTGTAAGTGCCCCGACCTGGGCGGGGTGTGACAACCGGTATGATATCCATTTTCTTATTATTGTTTTAATCAATCATTTCCAATCAAGTCTTTTTCATTAATCAAATTAATTGTTTTTATAACTTCAATTATCATCTTGAATCACTTGTTGGTTCTAAAACTTTCAATCAAAACTCTTAAATGAACAACAATTGCAATCTTCATAATTGACAACATCTTCAAAAAAGTGACATTCTAAATCAACTAGGAATGATTTACACTGACCATAGGCTCTTCGTGGTTTGACACCCTTGTTACCACTAGCTAGATAGTTCAAGGTAATTAGGACATTATAAATATTATTTTTTTACGGACCGCGACATCTGATCAATATAACGTATATATACACACACGAATACATGAATAAAGACACACGCAATAGCATGTGCTACACATATATGTATGTGTGTGTGTATTATTGTATATAAACCACCAAATCGACTCTTTAAACCTCAATATTTATAGTTATTATGAAACATATGTTAAAAATGGCCAAACGTGTGTTAACTACACTTTTAACACAAGAATTCTCAAACATATGTTAAACTTCATTTTACATAAGAATCTTAACAAGTGTTAACATGAGGTATCATATCGTGACACGTGGTAACTTGTGAACCCAATTTTGAGAAGTTAGTTATTTCAAGATCTACATGTTAAAACCATACGTCTTTTCAAAAATACAAACAATGATACGTAATAATTGTCACGTGTAATGACTATAACACCACATACACATGGTCCAAAGATTTACCAACTTGCATGGTAAATAATTGAGTACAAAGACTTTAGTTGTCATTAACATTCTAAGGCACTTTAATTCGGACTCTAGTCATTCGGGATTTTGCATTTGCTAGATCACTCACACGGACACCAGGTGAGTTTCACGGCGCCTTTTTACTGTTTTCATACTTTTGGGGGGAAAACATGATACATATTTCAAGTTACATTTCGTTTAAAGTGAATTCTATCATGACACCATGTGAAACATGAGATAAACGGTTCATGAGCTCAACAATCATCGTACATGCATTACACTGTAACCATTAGCTAAACAGATAACCATGGAACACTTAAATAGATCTATTGGGTTGACACATCCAATCTTGTTTAGTCGCTTTAACCTGTCACACACAAAAGAGTGCTAGTTTCCTATGATTCTTACGTTGTCTTTATTGTACAATGCACGAGGCACAACAGTCAAGAGATTTGGTTATGGGACTCATGTTGGCACAGTAATCATTGGCTTAGTTAGCTTTGATTGGTCACACATAAATTTCACTAACTTTACTATACGTACATTTAAACCTATGAACTCACCAGCTTTATGTTAACAAATCTTTTACGTATGTTTTTCAGGTAATTGATTTAATGGATAGTCGGGACTTGAGAAACTGGTTTGAGCTAGCATCGTGTGGTACCAGCTTTTGTGGGTCATGTCTTAAAACAATTGAACAATTTATGTGTTTTGTTGATGGCTTACCCATTGAGACAACTTACTTCATGTTTTGTAAAAAAACTTGAATGTTTGGTAACAATTCTATCTGTTTCTTATGTGTTGCTAAAACCTTGTGCTTGAAACCCTTTCGACGTTACACTCCCATGTTTCCGCCTAGACGAGGTGTGACATGGTGCTTTGAAAATCTTAGCTTTTCTCAATCTCGAGTGCTTCAAAAGATATAGGAGGAGGATCCTAACTCGGCATCTTCTGATATGAGGTATTGATGTATCCCATGATCTTCATGAATTCTTTACTCCGGTGAGTTTATTGATTTATACACCTCATGTGTTTTTCATCACTAATCTGTTTTCACTATTACAAACAACATCTCGAAAGTCTTACTAAACTTATTCACATCATATACAAACGTGTGTTCGTCTGAGAATGCATTCATGCATTTGTAAAATTCTTAGTTTATTAGCTCAATATAGAAGATTTTCAAAAATAAATTTAGAAATAAAATACTTTTGAATTATTAAATATTTTCAGCTAAAACACACCAAAAATATTTTTGGAAATTTTCAAATGTTAACAACATAAACTCAAAATTATTTACAACAACTCGTTTTGTAAGAAAGATCGTAACAGGAATCATGTTGGTCATAACACACTAATAACATTTTAATTTTAAGCATTCAAACATGCAAGACAATGTCGATTGCCCATACACAAATTCATTTAAACTCAAAAATAAACTTACGCACATTACATAGAGATATGCATTTAAGTAGGTTTAATGCACAAATCCTATGGACCCAACACTATCAGGCGTATTCTTGCATCATGAAATACAAAGATCTCACACAAACAATTTTTTAATTATTTATCATATTTTCTGAGTTTCACTATGCTCATGCAAAAACAAAATAAAATAAGTTGAAAGTGTCCAAATCTTAATAATAAGATCAAACTTTTGATACGCATATAAAGTCCAAGGTTTGAAGGAAACGCCAAAGAAAATATGTTGAAGCCCTAAGCCTTAATGATGTGTTGCAAAACACATGATTTTATCATTTGTAATTGTATTGATTTTGTATTCGTTTAGTCATTTTAGTTAGCTATAGGCTTGTATTTATTTATTGTATTGTAGGTCATGGTGTGCAAAAGGAGCTTAACAGGTCAAATATAAGAGAACACACACGAGTGGAACTGGATCAAAAAGTTGATTAAAGAATTAAGAATCTGAATTTCATTAGCCTTCGCAGGTCACGAAGGATGGAAGAGGAATGTCCACGTACCGCAAAAGATGGAAAAATATAATATTGCCCTTATGGAATCAGGGGAATTACTAAAGGTACCTCACGACTATTTTGTCCTTCATGGGTCGTGAAGGACGTGAAGGAAGTTTTAACATACCGTGAAAGTCTATTAAGCCGTCAAAAAAACTAGTGTTTCATTATACAGTCAATTGTGCCAACCCTAGCCTCTTAACCACGACCTACAACAGATTAATTTTGATTTTTGGAGATCAATTAAGATAGAGAAAGGTCGGAAATCATTGGAGAGAGCTCGGGTTGAAGATCTATGAGTATTAGTTTCATTCTTTTGATTACTTGGTATTTTCAAACATCGACACTATGTTTTGTTTATCTTTTGAACCTATGTTATTATATTTTTCCAGTACTATTATATTTTTCCAGTACTCTATGATTATTTTGTTTTTCTTGGTTTTGGATATTATTGTTGGTTATATAATAAAATAAGAGACTTGATTTCGATTTCAATTTCTATGATGTATATGCATGCTCTTTACTGATTTATGATCTATAAACGTTCCATAAGTGTCTCAGTGGATGTATTCATGTTTGGATGCTTATTAGACCACCCGTAGTGGTAACCAATTTGGGCGTGAAATGCCCCAAAAACGCCCCATCCACCGCCTCCGTGGGCGTTTTCTTCTTTTTTTGGCTTTGGCGTGGATTATTTAATGCCAGAATTCACGTGGAATTTTCTTCTTTTTTGAGAGCCAATCAACACTCAACAAAAGGAAGGGGCGTGAATTTTTTTCTCTACCACTACAGGTGGTCTTAGGGTTACCTTCTTTGTGCTTGTAGCTTAGTTTATGGTTTTGTATACGAATTCCATAGGAACATTGATTGAGAGTCTAGAGGTTTAGAGTGTTCTTACTATTCTAGTGAAGAGAAATCCAATGCATAGTCAAGTTTATCTTTGGTGTTAGGAGTATAGGTTTGAAACGCTTCAAAACGGGGATTTCCTAGGTTTGCATGCATTATTTGTTCACACGTGTCATAGTGAGAGTTTTATGTTACTCCTTGAACTCTAGGGTGTATTGTGATTATAAAGTAAGAAATATAATTCAAACCATGAGTATTTTAGTATTAACCTATTAGTGAGTTTAAACATCTTTAGATTTTTGTGTATGTCTGGCTGAGAAATCAAGGATTTGGTAGGTTGGTTAAGGGTAGAACATCTTTAGATCCTAGTTCCCAACATATTTTCCTTTTCCAAGATAATTCTAGTTATCATGAGTATGATTCGATGCCTAAGTAGCTGTCTTTCCCATCTTTGATTTATTTCTTAGTGGTCTCTGCTGTTTGCTTTTCATCTTTAGTTTTATTTACTTATTTTTTTAATTAATCAAATCTATCTATTACAACCAAATTTGTTAAGTTTTAGTTGAGTCTTCTTTTGTTTTCCTGTTGTATCATGTCGGTTTGATATCCGTACTTACTTTGTCTTTACAACATTGATAGGTACATTTGCTTATCGTGTGGTCTAGTTTAGTTGAATCTACTTTTTATTGCTAGGTAGTTTTTATAGACCATATCCAGCCTATCAAGTTTTTGTCTCCGTTACTGGGGACACTTGGCGATTGCAAATTAGCTTGACTAGGATTTATTTGTTTTTGTTTGGTTTTTGTATCTTTTTCGTGCTTGTGTGTTAAGTCAGTGTCTGTTTTTTTTTTCTCGTATGCTTTTGTGTGTTTTTCTTTTTGTGAAATTTTTCTTATTTTAATCTTTTTTCCTTTATATATCTAGTGTTCGTGATCTTTTTGTTGCGTGTCTTTGTGTAGTGTTTACTTAGAGGATGGCAGCAAAAAGAAACACCGTAGCAGAACATATATAGGAGAATGGTCGGTGCATTACCGAGTAGTGTGAGATTTGTGGAGAACCTCATCCTACTCGGAGTTGTTATTATTCATTGAGGTACTCCACATATTATCATTATAGTCCTTACCCGCACTCACAGACATATAAGGGACCTCAAAGAGGTCTAAGCCATACTTATTGAGAGCCGAAAGATTGACAATGGAGGCATTCAATATATTAAATGGGTGGCAAAGAGTTGAGGAAGAGAAGATAGAAGAACTGTCCATACTTGACAGATTGGAAAAAGATAATAAAAGACTTCTTTAAGTGATGGAAGACATGAGAATCGAAGATAAAAGGAAACATTTTAACAGTGAAGCCCGAAGAGAGGTATCACAAAAATAGCCTTGAATTACAAGCTATGAGTGCTCGTATCTACTCCGTGGATTTTAGTTTCTCTTCCAACACAAGTGCATTCACATGTGAAGAAGAAGTGAGTCTAGTTGAGGATATCACTTCAGAACGGAGACCATAATGGACAAATCACTCCCACTTCCAATTATCCATGAATTTGAATCAATTTATTGGTACTCTATACCATGTAGTACTGGTGATCACTTTTGGAGTGATGATGAGGAAGATGTAGATGAGATAGAGTTGGCTTAATACAAACGATCATATGGTGAAGATGAAGTAATCGATAAGGGGTTTCAAGTAGAAGTTAATAAAGAAGAAATATCATTCACGTTAACCCCAACACAACCCAGTGATGAGATGTAAGATGAACATACACCATCTGAAAGGGGAGAAGTGGTAGAGGATGAGTCACCAGGAGTTGCCAAAGAATCTCATTAGGTTTGGTCAGGTAAGTTTAAAAGTTTGTGGCATGGCCCGTTTGAATTTTCAAACATATTTCTAGTTTCACCCATTCATTTCTTGACAAGCAAATGTGAACAAACTGATCTAAATGGGTTGGACATTGGTTGGATAAAATATAAGTCAACTGATTAAAACTGCGTGAAAGTCAGTTGTAGAGTTTGTACTATTTTTGTATTTATTTGCATTTTATTTTTCTTTGTTTTTGTTATTATTTTTGCTTTGGAGTCTTTTTGCATATTTTCGTGTTTGCTTAGCATGGAGAAATTGATCATAAATGGAATCTCATGTATGGTTGATCTAATTTTCATGTTTCGGATATTTTTATAAAGTTTTAGGTTACCAAAAATGGGTAAATGTTTTAAGTATAAAAGTGGGTTGTATAAAAATAACTTTCTGTGAAAAGGGTTAGAAGCCGGGTTGTGAAGCTCGCGCACGCGAGCTCCTAATTACCCTAGGATTTTATTGTTTTCTATTTGTTCACAACACGTGAACAGGATCACCGAGTTCTTCGCATGCCACGTATAACCCCTGAACTTAGAATTTTTTTTTCTTTTCACCTCCAAAACTCACCACTTTTATTCATTTATTATCATCCATAATCTGCCACTAACGACCACCCTGCCACCCGGTTACGTTTACCTGTATTGTTGTATACCGTGTCGGTCGAGTCTGTATTTTATTTTAGAGTCTTTTATTTATTTATTTTTTGTCCATTTTTCCAAAACCACTTTGGGGATATTGTATTTTATTTTTAGACTTCTTTAGCATTATGTCTTTTTTTTTTTCTCGACATTACATGTATTATATTTTTTAACATTGTGTTATATATTTTGTAACCAGACATTCTAGAAAGTGAGAGTGAGAGAAAGAGGGTGGAACAAAAGGATCAGAGGCGGAGCAGGAGACTTCCGGCCACCACCTCTCATGGTGGTCTGCGGCGGCTCTATGACCCAACAACAAAACCACTTCACCCAAAGATTCTAGAGAGAGAGACAGAGGACTAGAGAGAGAAAGACGCAGAGAGAGAGAGAGAGATGAGCAACCGGTCGATAACCACTGCTCGACGGCGGAACACGGCGGATTGCAGATCTCAGAGGGAGAAAGCTCAAGATAGTCTGGGTACCGTTTAGGATTCTAAAGCCTTCGTAGACATGAGCTAAGTTCTGGTAATCACCCCTACTATATCAAATATGTGGTTGTTGTTGGGGTTATTAGGATAATTGTTGAGGAGCTATAGTGGTTATGATGGTGCCTATGAATGACGGAGTTTTGTTATATTATAGGGCAAGGATAGTTAGGGAGTTCCATAGATTAAAGATGCTAATGGTGATGGATGTTTAGGTGTGGCAGTAGCCCGTGGTGTTAGTCGATTGGTGGATGCAGGGTTAGATGGCGACTGTATTCATTCCAATTGGGGTTAAATATACACTTATCAAAGGTAAGGCTCATAAACTTAACTATCAAAATATTACGATTAAGAATGGATAATAAAGGTGTATTGATAGGTGACGATTGGTATTAGATACAAGAGATGGTGATTATTGTAAAGGAGACAAAGGGTCCAGACCCGAGTCACCCAGTTGACTCAGTCAACGCAGGTCAACGAAAGTCAACCAGTCAACGGACCAGTCAACTAAGAGGATCCGAGAGGTAATTGCGAGGATCTAAACCATTCTAATATTTATGTGTAATACGGCTAACACGTGTGGGACTCGATTAATATGTTGGACCCGACCCGATCACACAATAATAAATGGCAACTTATAGTTATAAAATATATATTGGAACTATATGAACATGTAATAAGAAGTTGGTTATATGTAGATTGTATGGATATGATGATGATTGAACTTGAACTTGGACCCTAGACGAATAGAGTTATTAATATAATATCAAGAGACGATAGATCGGATAGGCTAGTTTCGTAGACGACTTAAAGACAATAGACGATTGAAACTCTTGGTGGTATGGTATAACTTACACGCAATGAACGATACCAGACGTAGGACACAACATTTGGACAATATGCGAATCATACTGACTAGAAGTTGAAAAGACATTTGATTCTTTATATATATATGAACTTAAAAGATTGTAAACCTTATAACATGAACATTAATTATCCATTCATTGCTATTAATTTGGATAGTAAGTACATAGACATGGAATCTAAGTCAAGGAGCTCGATATATCGATAAACCATGGCCTTACATTCTACAATTAGATAAACATGGAATTACAACTTGTCGACTAATATAAGTATGGTGTTAACAACTAAAGGTCCTAAGATTTACCCACACGTGTAACCGCGATACTCGGATCACACCCACTAATGATTGTTATTACAATAGAACCATGAACAGGATTCGTAGATGAGCTCAGGACATGAGATACCATAGTTATGCAACCAAAGGTGAGTTCCGTGTACTTTCCCCATTTTGTGTTTTACTATTTTGGGGTGAATGCATGCTTCCTTTTTATGAACTGTTGATGTGACAAGATAACAGCTTTCGGATACCATACCGACACTCATTAACCTAGGGGATTCGGGCCACTTAATATGTAAGTAGTACTACTTGGAGAAACCCCCACACACAGTGGATCCGGAAGCCCGGAAAACCCTCCACTGAGGTCCACGGGGCCGTTGTGACATGTATTTTGCCAGGGAAATCCATAATGGCAGAAGATGGATTTAGCGTATAGGTTTGAGGTGTCGCTTGTACATCACTATATGTTATGTATGAATTTGCAAACTTGTTTATGAAACGATAAATCTTGTTTTGGATACACTGAACTACTTATACGGACTCACCAGCGTTGCTGACCCAAAATCATTTTAAGCATGTGTTCAGGTACAACTTATGGATGGATGACGAATGCAAGGTATATATTGTTAGATGTGGATAGAGAGGTACTTAGAGACTCAAGCTTATGATTTCTATATGGTATGAATAGAATAATCGAGCTGCAAGGATTGCGGTATTATGGATTTAGAGCTAAACTTGATTAGAGATGGTGTGGACTAGCGGATAATACTTAGTAGCTGCTTCGTTGACCGCCGCGATTCGTCCCTGCATTAGATAATAATCTATTTATTTAAGTTGTGTAAATTTATATTTTGGATTAGAAATTGTATTAAACAATAATTATTAGTCATCGTTGCTTCCGTTGTGCAATTTTGGTATCAACTGCATCTCAACCGACATCCCCTAGGTCGGATTGTTGCACACATCCTGCCTTGTCACTGACCACACTCAATAGTTTTGATATCTGTTCAGAGGTCAAAGGAAGAACAACAGTACTAGCAGATAAACCAGACTTATTAGACATATTAGTTTTAGCACTTTGTCCCACTGGTTTCTTTTTATAACCAGCAGGATAACCAACAAGCTCATAGCACCTATCCACAGTATGACCCAACATATTACAATGAGAACACTTCAAATTAGGATTAGGACCTCTAACAACTTTCCTCCTATCAAAAGTTTATTAGTTTTAGACACAAACCCAACATTTTGACTTTTACCAGACCCACTAGAACTCCTATGAGATTCTTCCCTAGACACAATCGCAAAAGCAGTTTTAATTGTAGGTAAAGGATCTCTGGTTAACAAATTGGTTCTAACAGGTTGATAAACATCATCTAATCCCATTAAGAACTGCATTAACTTTATCAAACAATTGTGATCATTAAAGTCGCTAGCTGCTTGACATGAACAGGCTGGTAACTGAACTATAACATCAAACTGCTTCCACATTGTATTCAGTTTGTGATAGTACTCTCAAACTGAACTTCCATTTTGAGTCAATGAGTTAATTTTTTTATAAAGATCAAACACTATTGACCCATCTACCTTATCATAGGTTTCTTTAAAATCAGACCAGACTTCAGAAGCTAATTTGGAAAACACTTGACCTAAGTATAATTCTTCTGAAACAGAGTTTAACAACCAGGATAGTACAACAGAGTTGTACTTGTCCCATTGTTTTGCCAAAACTTCATTATCCTCAGGTATAAGATATGTGTTTGTTATAAAACCACTTTTATTTTTAGCATCAAAAGCCAGTTTCGTTGCACTAGCCCAAACTGAATAGTTTTCTATCCCTTTCAGTTTAATACTCACTATGGTTAGACTACTAGAATCAGAGGTGTGAAGGTATAGAGGATCTCATATATCCAATTTACTTATTAAAGTTTCATTCATATTGGCATTATTAGGATCAGGAATAACAACATGACCCTGACCACCTTGTCCACCACGATCACCCATGATAAACAACCAGAGAAATAAGAACAAGTAACAAGTAAAAATCAAATAAGAATCAGAACAACAAACACAACCAAGAACAGAATATCAATCCTAGAGAGTGAAGCCGTGTAGGTGTTCAGATCATGGGTTCGTCACTCAAGGTGCCCACGCAGATCCTTACACGGGAACTCTTTATCTCTCTCTCTCTCTCTCTCTCTCTCTCTCTATATATATATATATATATATAATAGACAGAAAAACATAATCAATACGCAGAACAACCAAGAATACCAAGACCAGACAAAGAACAGTAAGACAATAAAACTTTAATCACACCGGTCCACCCTAACCCGGCCAAGACACCTAGACACAGTCAAAGACAAGAGAACTTACATAGTACTCCAGCAGCAAAGCAAAGCAACAAATAAGAAACAGAATAACAAAACAATAACAGAAAGACTTACAGTTTGCAAGCTCCAAAAACAAATAACCATGCAAACCTTAGTCAAGCTCCTTCCCAAGTAATTGCCAACAACAGATTGACATACAATCCTGAGACTAGAATAAGACAGATCCAAGAAGACAAACCAATAATAGACAATAGACAATATCTATGAATCAAGATCAAATCTATTATCAAACATGGAGAGATCAGATCTATATATGGAGATCAGATTCCTCAAACCCAGACAAGAACCAAAAACAAACCCTAGACCTGTTATTATTTATAACAGATCTAAGTAGAAAAGAATCAGATCTATGATTAAGATAAGATCCAAACCACATGCAGCGGAAACAATAACCAAGATCATAGAATCAAGAGCCTCAGCTCTGATACCATGTAAAAACTAATGAATCTAATCTAGAATAACAAACTAAACTGAGATAATCAACAATAACAATGAACACAAGCTAAATAGCGACAAAACGGTGTCCAAAACCTTTATTGATTATCCAACCCAGAAAACACCCCCAATCCCTGTAAACTCCCAAAATAGGAGTTCACAATTTAGACAGATAAGTTTGTCCTTAATCAGCTGATGATAAAGAATACAAAGACAAAATACAAGAAATAAGATTACAGGGAAATGTGACGAACGAAGATACAAACCCTAATTGCCCAAAGAGAAACAGATAAAATAAAATGAGGTGTTAGAATGATTTGGAAACCCTAATGGGTTTATATATCAGCTCCCAATATCATCCCTTGAAAGATTATAACTTGTACACATTTAGCCCTTCTTCTTTATCAATCATAGCTTCGGTAACCTTGCACTTTATTCACCTATACAAAAAAACAACTAAACCAAATATCATAGAATGTGACATATTGTGAAACATATCAAACAACTTATTATAACCATGCTCATCCCTAGTTTGGGGACGGAAATTAAGGAAAGACATAATCAAAAAGAGAAAAAATGAGACGTCTTGCATTGATAAAGAAGATCAAGAAAAAGGTTGAAAGCTTGCATTCGGTTAATGTGTTTAGCAAGTTACTTATTCGATTAGTTTGGTGATTTCCATTTAAAACTTATATTCTTATGTAATATATACATTTTCATATATCATACAGCATTAACAAATCAAGTTATAAACGATTCACAAACATATCACAATAAATAAATGGGCTACACGAGTTGTAACAATTGAGTTTGAACAACTAGTAAGCGAGTTGACGACTCTTATAAACGAATTAAATATGTCATAACCTGGATTAACTATATAAAATAATTATACTTTGATGTCTCTTTCAAAACACATCAACGTGTTGATCAATCAGGTTGAACATATCAATCCAACATACTATAACATAACATGTTTATTAGACGAATACCAACAAAAAAACCTAATCATTTGTTATTGTTTTTAGCGTCACCAGGCGTGTTCATTTAATATATAATTAGAAAGTTAGGAAGTTAATTAGGAACCGTTCGTGCAATGAGATAAATTGGTTTACTTGTAAATTGACAAAAGTTCAAGAACCAAGTCTCTCGAGGGATCCAGTCACTCACAACAAAATTGTCGAGCCTTAGCCGATCTTCCTTTACCATAACAAAATCACATTTCAAATCATCAAAATGTGTAGTTGTCAGTCGGGTTTGACAATATTACCGCACAACAATCTAACAATGCTCCCCTTAAGACTGAATGGTGTGCCAACGGGGAAGACACTCGGGGAGATGAGGTGGAGTCGGGGAAGGCACCAAACACCCCCCCCCCCCCTCCCGTTTTATTTTCGGGCAAAACGGTGAGAATGCCTCGTTGCCACCGAGCTCTCTGATTGGGTAATTTTTTTATTTTTTTTTAAATCAAACTTTAATAATAAAAAAGAAGGGGGATGAAGGGGGAACACCATTTCCTTAGTTTGAGGGAGGAGAATGAGGAAATGACGTGGCGCTAATGTGGCACTTGAAGGAGTTAGGAGAAAAGGGGGCACACCATATAGTCTATAAGGCCATCGTCAAAAAAAAAGGCCATCAATGCGATCATCTTAACAACGATTTGGGCAATTTGGATCACAAGAAACAGAAAAATCTTCTCAGGGAAAAGACCGAGTTTGGATCAATGCTTAGGAGAAATCAAATCGCTCTCTTATAACTGGGTCACTAACCGTGGAAAGCTCATACCAAAGGATTGGAACAAGTGGGTTAGCTTTGATCTAAATGTGTAATCGATTTGCTAGGTTTGGACAAGTATATATATATATATATATCTAGTTAGCATCTTGCTATTGGATATTTTTGTAACTTTTGAGTTTGGAAATAAAAGTTGTTGGGGATGCCGCCGACGTGGCGAAGGCCCTAGACATCATCCAGAAGGAGGGGCCATCCCTGGGGCTTCAATTGAATATTAAGAAAACTGAGGTTTTTTGGCCGTCTTGTAATGGAGTGAAACTTAGGGATGGGCTTTTCCCCAGTGGGATTGGCAGGCCTGAAAAGGGGGTGAAACTTCTTGGGGGGGGGGGCTGTTAGTCGGGACTCTTACTTTATACGGGAATTGGCAGCGCGAAGAGCCTCGCGCGCGGTTGATCTTATGAAACTTTTGCCCTGCCTTCGGGATCCCTAGAGTGAACTCCTCTTGCTCAGATCTTGTATGGGAGTCGCTAAGTTGCTTTTTGGTTTGCGGACCTGCCAACCCGCCATGATGGATGAAGCGATATCATGTTTTGACAATGGTTTGCGGGAAGCCATTGAAGACATAGTGGTATGTGGGGGTCCGTTCTTTGGCGACCTACAGTGGCGACTAGCTTCCTTGCCGATGCGTTTGGGAGGATTAGGGCTTCTCTCAGCAAAGGATGTTGGGGTGTATGCTTTTGTGGCATCCCGAGCTCAGTCTTGGAATATCCAAGACCACATCTTAAGGAATAGCGGGGTTGTCGACGTAGACTTGGACTACGTGCAGGCCCTTGAAAGGATAAATGACTATCTCCCAGGTTTTGATATTGGCGGTTTTTCTAACAAGGACACAGCCCCCCCAAAGCCTCAAAAAACTTTGGCGAATGCCCTTTTTGGCAAAATCGCACAGAGCCTGGGTGAAGCTTTTGATCTGTCTTCCCGCCAAAAGGCAGTTATTGCATGCTTGCAAAGCCCCCATGCCCAAGATTTCCTAAATGTTATCCCGATCGAAGGTTTGGGCCAAACCATGTCTGGGGTTGAATATAGGGCAATTCTCAAATACCGATTGATGATCCCCATGTACCATGAAGATGAAGTCTGCCCGATCTGCCGTAAGGCACGCTTGGACAAATACGGGGAACACGCGGTTCACTGTAAGGAGTTGCCTGGTTTCAAATATAGGCATGACTGGGTCCGGGACGTTCTTTGGGATATTTTAAGAAGGGCTGAGATCTCAGCCAAAAAGGAGGCGCCTGTGAATTTCCTCTCGGACCCCGCAGAAGGGAGATCCACCCTACGTCCAGCAGACTTGCTTGTCTTTGGGTGGGCCGGGGGGAAACACGCTTGTGTCGACCTAACAGGTGTATCTCCCCTGGTTGGTTTGAGGGATAATGGTTTTGTAGTTGGCCAAGCGGTGCGGAAAGCAGAGGTGAAGAAAGTTGAGAAACATGCTAAAGCTTGTGAGGAGAACCAACATGTTTTCGTACCCCTAGCATTTGATACCTTTGGCTCCCTGGCACCGGAAGCCATCCGTTTCCTGACCAGAGTCCAACGGGTTATTCATAGCAATGTCTCGGCGCCACGAGGGCATGGGTTCGTTTTTAGCAGGTTAGGGTTTGCCATTCAGAAGGGGTTGGCGGCGCAGCTTGTTACCCGCCTGCCCGCTATCTTGATGTAATTTTTCACGGTTATGTGTTTAATTAATGAAGAAAAAATACATTTTTCAAGTTGTTTGCCTTTCAAAAAAAAAAAAGTGACCCAAAGGCCAAACCCCCTAAATTACTCAACAAAACGTGTTAAGCTTATAATTAAATATTAGTTAATCATTGCAATTTCATAAGTCGTAACGAAAATGGAATCCAGCGCATCGATATTGACGCCTAATATTTTGGACCAAAAAGTGTAGACGTGGCTTCACCTGCAGATGACTAGTGTCCCCGTCATTATTTCAAATGAATTTTTTTTATCTTCCTGTTTTTTAAATATTCTTTTTTTTTTTTATAATTCAATGTATCTCTTAATCACCACTAGTCCACCACCACCACTTGATTCACAACTTGATATGATATTCAAATGTTCACAATTTCAGTATACCATAAATGATCTATACATGTTAATAGATAACATCTATCATCTTAGTTGCATTATTGCATATGATGATAGTACTTTCAACAATTGATGATTTGATGTTAATAACAATATTAATAATAATATTTAAAAATTAAAAAAAAAAATAAAAACAATCACATAGATCTGATATATGATATGAAGCTTAAAATGTAACGTAGTTAAAAACTCGAATCTTCGTTATTGATTTCTTCTAAGATCAACCACAACCACGCTGACGTTATCTGACGTCTGTCTTGCCAAAGCTAGCTTTGTTAAAAGTATTGAAGCATCTAAACATGCCTTATCGGAACTTTCACCGCCGGCGATGTTTACATCTTTTCCGGCAGCCCGGAGATGTGATGGTGGCTTTTGTGAGGTTAAACACATGCGCGCAACGCTGCAAGCGACGTCGTTTGATACCACGTCCCATAAACCATCACTTGCTAAAATAAGACACTCGTCTTCTGCAGTTCGTTCGGTTATGGTTACCTCTGGGTCTGGTATCACGTATGGCTTAAGGTAATTATCACCTAAAATTAGAAAAAAATACAGAAAACCTTTTATAGTTCAATTGCTTATTGAGTTGAATATTGAAGATGAATCTATTAAGTTAACAATATACCTATTGCTCTTGACATAGCGAGAACGCCAAGTACTCTAGCACCGTCCCAGTATATCACACGGCCACCAGCTGCTTCTATTCTAGCAAGCTCGTCTGGTCGATCAGGCTATATTTAAACAAAATTAAAATATTAAATAAAGCTTCATATCTAACCAGATCTAGATAGGAAAAACAATTACAATCGATTCAAGGGAATAACTACCTTGTGATCTATAGATAGCGGAATAGCAACGCCGTTACGACAAAGTACAGCTCGTGAATCACCACAGTTTGAAACAATAATCTTATCAGGAGTTACAACTGCAACAACAGCCGTTGATCCAACTGCGTCACACTGAGGTGTTTGCAACTCACATCTACAATTAGATATCGAAGAACCTTCACTCCAGTCAGTTACATCCTTATCCATTCGTGAGAAGCTAACCGTCATGGTATCTTTCCAGTTAATTGATTCACCACCTGTCTCCACTTCGTCTTTCACTATTTCGTGCATTCGATCCTTGCACTTCATCGCCACCTACACAGATTAACAAATAATAATTCACAAATTCAGTACACAAGAAAATATATTTTTCGTGATGATATTATGCACATAAAATTAAAGTATTACATGTGAGCAACCGTGGCCATCGTAAACACCATAAAAGTTCATATCATTACTAAACAATGGTTTTACAGCAACCGCATCTTCCATATCTCGTCTCCTTCCACACACAGTCGTCACGCCAAATCTAGCTTCGTTTTCATCAACAACAGTTTTGTTGCTAACCGCCTCGTTCTCCAACAAACTACCAACATGAGTTTCACATACTAAAGCTACCTTCTCAGACTCTACAGGCAGAGTTAAACCTTTTGCTTCAAGCTCACCATCAATAGTCTCTAAACAATCCACTTTCCTTCGTTTTTTATTGCTATCGGGAAGCGGTGCAACCACGTCCGAGGCGGCGGCAGCAAGGAACTTCAACTGGTTAAGTTCCATCTGCCGACGCCTCGTTTGACGCGCACCGCTTAGCTCAACGGTAGACGGAGTCTCCGTCTCACCAACAACTCCACAACACATACCGGCCATATTCAAATAGTTGATGCACACCAAAACTATGTGTCAGCAAATAATAATATTAATAATAATAATAATAATGATACAGACTTGAAAGTTGAAAGAAAGGAAACACAAGGAAATCCTGAGAATGAAAATGTAACGAAAATGAAGTATTTGGGAGAAGATGAGAAGAAAGGGTATAACCAATAATACCTGCTGCTGAGAGAGTGGTGGGGACGGGCAGCTGCCCGACACCGACCCGGGCAAGACAGAGAGTTGGTACGACGTAGAAATGTGACACGCGGATGGAATCGTGGCCGTTGATGGGAAATAAAATCTTTTAGCGTTGATACGATGATATGGTACGTGGAAAGTAGTTTGGTGTTAGGGGTTACGTGTCCCAATAGGAAGTAGACAACGGTTGATTCAGGGAACAAGCTTCCTTTTCTAACACGAGGTGGTCCCTCGCCTAAGTTCTCTCCGCTCTTTATTGTTGGATTATAATAAAAACTTGGCGGTATATTTTTTTTGTTGTGATTAATATTATTATATTACTAAAAATAACGCTCATAAAATACTTGTTACGGATACAAGATTTTTTTTATTAGGTTCACTTTTTAGGTACTTCAATTTATATGACCAAGCATTATAAGTTTTAGGTTGGTTTGACGGTTTGGGTCGGGATTTTATATTTTGAAAAAACTATATACGGTTATTATCTACGAGTTTTTATATCTTGAAAACGTTGCATTATGTAAATCTGTCCGGATTCAACATGTTAAAATTAACATCCCTAGATTCAAATTTTCCACATATTAAAACAACAAACACATTAAAAGATAGAAGTTAACATCAATCATAGTTTGATTAACACTAAGAATTAAAACAAGACAACATTACCTATGTCCGAAAAAAAAGATATGTTGTTGTGATAAATTTGCATATGTTTAGTTCTGCGTTCATTCGTTTATGTTCGTAAACATTCGGTAACGTGTTCGTTTATATTCGTTTGTGTTCAATAGCTTAATAAGGTTTTATATTTCTATAATTTTTTATATTGTTTTATTTTTATTTATTTTACCCAAATAAATAATTTATGTAAGGTAAATATATGGGCATATGATATCAATAACCCTACTTTTAGTATCCACGCTCATTGCTCAGTATATGTTTCCACGTTCCAGCGCCGACACCCTCCACATGTTTGGATAATTAGATTATACTTTGAGTGGATCTAATTAATGTCTTAATGTATGTAAATTCGATCTTATTCGAAAGTTAATATATGTCCGTTTGTGTTCGTGTGCATTCGTGAACAAAATTAACAAATGAACACGAGTGTTTCCTTAACAAACGAACACAAACAAAAAATTTCGTTCGGTAAGTGTTCATGAACAATAATTTCCTTAATGAACGAACACGAACAAGGCCTTGTTCATGTTCGTTCGGTTCATTTGTAGCCCTCTGACTATATGTGTGTTTATATTTATATTTATATTTATATTTATATTATTTAATAAAATAAAATTTTAAAGAATATTTAAGCCATTTATTTAACGTTTTCCCACCTCTATCTTTTATTTAGTTGATAATTATTGCTTAATTTTAGATATCTATTATATTATACTCATCAATAAAGTAACTTTAATATGGAATTAACTAGGTTATATCCCGAGATCTTTTCGTAATAGATAAATTTAATATTAAGACAACATATGTGTTATGATGTAGCATAGAAATTAATATACTAAATATGAATAAAAGCAACAATTTTAATTATGTGAATAAGAATCAAAATGTATCTATTAAAAAGATAATGCATGTTTGGATGAGGGAAAGGCAGAAGCAACCATTCAGGGCATCATGGAAAGAGTGGTCTTGAAGGTTTAGTTTTTTTATTAATAAAATATTAAATGGTTTTAATGAGCGAAAATATAAAAAAGAATCAGCTAGGAAATATATATTAAATAAAAAAGATAAACATGAAATTATGATTTAATAATATTATTTTATATGAGAGAGAAATAAGATAATCATAAGATTTTAATTTATTATATAATAAACTAATAATAAAGATAAAGATAAAAAAATATAAATTAATAAATTGGGTTATTTATTAGCTAAAATTTTTGAGGGGATTTAAGGTAGAGATGATCTCACCAACTGTAATCTCTCCACCCCAATCAATATATTATATACATAGATTATGATTTTTTAAAAATAAACTTACGTTTTTTTAACTGAAAACATTTATTTAAGTCTTCAATTATCACCAAACTAAAAACTGATTCATTAAAATGTCATAAAAAATAATAAAAATAATAGTATTTTTTACGAGTGATTTTTAAAACGAAGAGTCCGTTTATGTTAGTTTAATTAAATAAAGGAACAAACATGAACACAGCTTTTATTCAATTAATTAAAAGAACAAACACGAACACATATTTTGTTCGTTCATTTGTGTTCATTTTTGTTTGTTTATGTATGTCCATTTAAATTTTAAATAAATACATCAATACTTATATTAATATAGATGTAATGTAAGACCGTACCCGATAAACGGGTAATTAATCAATGATTTACGTGTTATTACACTTAGTTTGGAAGTTCGGATTCAAAGCATTACATACTTATCAAGTTTGACGAATACTTTGCACCTACACAACGTGGTTTAAACATACGCAAGATGTATTTAATATCGAAAGCGATAACGATGACGCCTTCCAAAAACCATGTTTATAAAGTTTTTATTTAGAAGTTGCAGAAGTGGACGAGTCTTGTACATTCGGTTCTTGGTCCGAGCCTTGATCATCATCATCCGTATCTCGTAACTGATTTCCCGGGGCTTAAACACGATCAAATAACCCATTAAACGTTAATAAATTCGATTAAAACTGAAAATAATGAAAGTTTATAAGTTTGGGTAAAGACACATTCTTTTATTTTATTTTAACATATACCAAAGGTTTGCATATAGCATAGAAAACTTGCATATACGAAGATTTGAATATACCAAATTTTTGCACAGGTTTGCATTTACCAAATATTTGCATGCAGCGCCGGAAATTTGCATATACGAAGATTTGCATATAGCACAGCAGATTTACATATATTAAATTGAAAAAATTACGCCGTTAGTCCCTGTGGTTTCCACCTAATTTCAATGTAAGGTACTAAGGTTTTATTGTTTCACTTTAAGGTATTAACCTTTTAATTTGTTTCAATGTCAGGTATTAAAGACTAACCTAGTTAAAACTTAACTAAGTTTGAGGGGTATTATGGTCCAATCACCTATATATTCAGTTTTTGAAAAAATTGTAGCTTGGGGGACTCGAACCTGGCCTCTGGCCGGTTCTCATTCATAAAACTTAACACCAAATACCAACTGCTTTGCAAGTCTTTTTGTGATATTACTGATTTCGAAATTTTATTAATCAATCTCTGTTATACTTCATCTTCCCCAAATTTACCATACGAACCTAATGCCATTTGTGTGAACAGTTTTTAAATTGGCGCCAAACACGCCATTTGTGTGTGTGACTGTGTTTGAAGAGAGAGAGAGAGATGAAGGAGTCTGGTCATGATATTCAAACAACGAAGAAGGAAGGTCTACCTGTTTCATCCAATCGCAAGGCTTAACCATCAATTCACACTGTTTTTTCCTCTTTAATTATCAATGATCTTATTATATAATACCGAATAGACTAACATGCTTACTTAATCTAACAGAGCATCAAAAAGAAATTAAGTTTCTCTTTCTCTCCAATCACCGAAGCTGACGATGTTGCAAATCCATCGGATAAAGAGTCGATCTCGGAACCTGTTGGTGTTATTCATCAGTCCACTGTAGAGGTGTTTTAATCATGTTATTATTCATTAGATCTAATCCGTATTTGATTGTGTTATTTCTAATCGTTCTGTTATTTATTTGAATATTTTACGCACAGATCAATAAATCGAGCTTAGATTCCGGACACGATCTGGTTTCTGAAAATGAAGTTGTGGTTCAGCATCCAGAACATTCGATTGAAGTATCTTCTGTCTCGGAGGCTTTTGTTTGTAACGAAGATCCATTAATTGAATATATGGAGGTATGTGTTTAATTTTATTGGAATTATAATCATATGATGTTTGGGGAAGATGAAGTATAACAGAGATTGTTTAATAAAATTTCGAAATCAATAATATCACAAAAAGACTTGCAGAGCAGTTGGTATTTGGTGTTAAGTTTTATGAATGAGAACCGGCCAGAGGCCAGGTTCGAGTCCCCCAAGCTACAATGTTTTCAAAAACTGAATATATAGGTGATTGGACCATAATACCCCTCAAACTTAGTTAAGTCTTAACTAGGTTAGTCCCTAATACCTGACATTGAAACAAATTAAAAGGTTAATACCTTAAAGTGAAACAATAAAACCTTAGTACCTTACATTGAAATTAAGTGGAAACCACAAGGACTAACGACGTAATTTTTTCTATTAAATTTTTCCCTTGCACCAAGATGCACCTTTTGTGCAGCTCTAAAACTACTCTCGAGGCTTCCTGGGGCTCGTTTAAGGATTCTAACATGTACATCATACATGATTAAGGCTCGGATTGGATTCCTTGTTTGGTTACTAGTACAATAACAATTATTAATCTACCCATCCTCAACCTGACCCGTTAAGTTTTATACAAGTTAAAATAATGAGATTTTATGATTCCCAAGATCTAATTGTGATTTATACCTTCTAGTCAAGCCTCGAGTCGACTAAGTGACATGGTTTTTATCCAATGATTTTCATAACCCTTGGGAATCACAATATTATCTCAATTACATGACATCTTTATTGGTGTACCCTCCTATATACGCATATATGTATACATAATTTAAAGTTGTATTTATGACTTACCTTAGTTCACGCCCCGTTTTGCTTCTAGACTAGCTTGAGATTGATAACATAGAGTCTACGAATATACTCAAGCAATTAACAAAATTGATATCGGTATAATGTTGACCCTTATCTTAGGTCCTTGTCTAACTAGTGTTTTACCCAAATTGACCCGTTAGTCTAATTGGGGATATTGACAACCTTCATCTAACGCCGTTTTCTATGAAATATGAATCTCTTTGAAGCTTCTTTTGTGACACTCCAAATGTCTAGATCCCAAATGTATATACAAAGGTATAACTAAGCGTATAAACTTACTAGGAATATATTGACATTTAAGCCATCGAGTGACTTAACTTATACGTGCTTCCTCTTTACATCAATCCGAGACTCCTTGACTATCCAAAGTCTCTTGTATTTGCACCTATGAGGTGAATGATTACTTAGGTTGTTAGAACCTAGTCTTTACTTGTCTACACGCATTTTTGGTCGTGTTTTACCAATATACAAGTTTTCAACAAATTTTCTATGCTCAAGTGAAATCGAGTTCCATTGAGGCATTTTATCAAACAATTGGTAGGTGTGATTTTCCTAACTTTAATTTTAGAACATAAGGACCTCATGGATCCATCCTTGACCAAGATTAACATTATTAGCATTCCTATAAAGATCTTAATCATAATTTATCATTAACAAAAGCTAGTATTTCATGGTTTAAAGGTGGTTCCTACCAATCCACCAAGAAACCTAATTCATTTTATAACATGAATTACAAGGATATAATCTTCTCACAAGGATTTTGCTTAACACACACAATTTAACATGTATTAAGGTTTCCTCATACTAGAGTAACCTTTACAAGCCCTTAATTAATGTTTTTATAACAACCATGATTTTCATTATAATCAAACGTGAACATACCATCAAAGTTAGCCAAATAAAAGGTTACCTTGGTGTGTATTATGCTTAGATGATTTGTTTTAGGGCTAACGCAATCAAAAGCCCTTTGATTCCACCTTGATTTAGGCTTGATCTTGAGGTTTTTAGGGTTTGGTGTGTGTGTGTGTGTTATGAACGTATTTGGGGTCATGGAGTTGATCTCCATCTTTTTTTTTTCTATATAAATGTTTAACTAAACTCAAGTATGGTTACTTGGCAAGTTAGCCCCTTCATCTTTTGGATTTGAGCTAACCCGCTTAGTTTTATAAAGGCTTTTATATTGTTAGTCTACCTATCGTGACTAACGATGTTAGTTCCCAACTATTGTTTATCTGAGATTATTCAGTGTTATAAATTGGGATTTTAAGCCAGTTATTACACTTACTAGCGTAAACGCTAATAATCAAAATTGGGGGTGTTACATGTAAACATGAAAGTATCTTTCCAACTGATTATATAACTGTAACTAATTTGTAATTGGACTTTTTGTTAGTGTACCTTTCGGCATGTCCATAGCCTAAATATAGGTTTAGGATCTCTTGTATTGATTTCGAGTGGCATTTCAGGGTTTAACGTATCGATTTTGTATCGTAGATAGAGTTCCAAGCGTAGGAGAGTCCTACGCCTTGATCATTCCATGTGTAGGACATCACCCTATATATATATGTGCCTTGTGCTTTGTAAAATAAAACTTTTGCCTATTTTGATCTAATACAATCAAGTGCTACCCAATTTGTTTTATGACTTGTGTGTGTGCATATTTTCCTATTTCTAACACCATCCTTAACATCTAACAACAAACTGATCCGTTGATTCCGCCTTCAGATCGGTCACGCACGTAGTATCATCAATTCTTGTCCGAATCACGATCCTACAGTTTTGAGTAATAAAAAGTTGGGTTTTCAATTAAAGTATAGTAATTGATCACCAATCTATATAAGAAAAACAAAACTATGTAACTGAATCATGTACATTTTAAAAAAACTACTTTAAATGTACTGCTTTGATAAATTGTGATATAATCAACTTGTTTGTATGTGTTCAACAATGTTAACTTATGTTCCTTGTGCTTGTTTATGTTTTTTCAGTTATGATCATTTGTGTTCGTTTATATTTGTTCAATTAAGTTCATTTAAGTTTCTTTGTGTCCTTATACGTTTGTGAACTGTTTTAGATTTTAAACAAATGGACACGAATATGTTAATTTTTTTTTAGAAAATTTTTTTCATTTCTAAAACGTGCCAAGTTACATCAAAATAGAAGATAGACGAGCAACAAGTTGCGTGCACCACCTCTATCTAAATTGCAAACCCTAGTCTACCAAATACAAACCCCTGCCCCTTTGGAGATGAACTATTGTTGTGGATAACTCTTTGGACCCTCGTCACGAAACGAATAACTTCTGGTACTAGAGAGCCAAAGATATCAAAGGCCAATGGGACAAAGAAACGTTGGTTCTCTACACAAGCTTTAGCGTGCTTATCAACTTTCTTCGATTCTGCCTTTCCCTTAAACCGACCAAAGGAGATACCCACGTGAGGTTCACACAGGCATGCTTCCCTCCAGCCAACCAAATACGAACAGATCCACTGGTCGTACAGTGGATCTCCCTTCCGCAGGGTCCGTTAGAAAATATATAGGGGCTTCCTTCTTGGCAGAAATCTCAACTCTTCTCAAGATGTCTCACAAAACGTCCCTCACCCAATCATGCCGGTATTTGAAACCGGGAAGCTCTTTGCAATGAATTGCGTGCTCACCATGTTTATCCATGCAAGCTTCACGGCATATCGGACATATTTCATCTTCCGGATACATAGGGATCATCAACCGATACTTGAGAATAGCCCTGTATTCCACTACGGACATGCATTGACCCAAACCTCAATAGGGATAGATCAAAAAGGCCAGAGCATGGGGACCCTTTAGGCATTCAATTACCGCCTTCTGGCAGGGGGACAAATCAAAAACTTCTCCCAGACCCTGAGCGATTTTGCTAAACCGAGCATTCACCAAAAAAGTTTGTGGCTTTGAGGGGGCGGTGTCCTTATTAGAAAAACCACCAATATCAAAATCCGGGAGAGAGACATCTAAGCGTTCGAGTGCCTGCTGATAATCCGGGTCAAGCCCGACGATCCCACTGTTCCGAAGGATATGATCCTATAGTTTCAAGGATTGAGCTCTAGACGCCACAAAGGTATAAGTCCCAACATCTCGGGCTGAAAGGAGACCCAAACCACCTAGGCGCATCGACATGGATGCCAATCGCCGCTGAAGGTCACCAAAAAAGGGGCCGCCACATACAACTATCAGCATGGATGCCAATCGCCCATGTTAATTTGGATTTTAAACAAATCAACACGATTATGCCCATTTCTTTATGTTCTCACCGACTGACTAGTGTCTATCGATTCTTACAATTCTTACAACAATGATTATATCTTATTCCAACATTTTTGCATCTTAATTCTTATGGCATATCTTCTACGCGTTACCTATTGTCAAATGTAATTGCATGTTTCTCAAATCCTAAGATCCTTATATTATGATGTCATCACAAGAGGCCCGCTTCGTCATCATCTTTCAACTAGTAGCAAACCTTCTATTACGTGTGTAATTAAAACCATCATCTTGTATTCAAACACGACACTAATTATCTTTTTCCTAAGCAAAGATCATGCAACTAACTTCATTTAGGGCTTATCCGTAGATTTCGATTTATGAATATGATCCAAGTCTTGAAATCATCAACACGAGTCAAATTGTTAAAAGTAAATACATATGTAGTTATTCGTATAGAATATATTGTTATGGTTTGAAGTTTGATCTAAGAAGGAGAACCAAGGTACAAGAATATATCTAAGGATTTTATGCGAGATAATATATATGGATGTCCTTTTCAACATCGTTTTCTACTTTTTACTCAAAGAACAAGATTCATTCAAGTTTCTTTATTAGTTGGCATCCATACATATATCAACCATCCACTTGTTACATAAATATCTAGATTATTAATTTTTTTTCACGACGTTTACTGTTCTTGGATGGGCGGCTTTTATATAAATCAATTTTTAACGGTAAATTACTTTATTCATCACTTAAAAAGATGCTAGTCTAGATCGTGCATACATCGCCTATATCTACATACATTATACTTTTATACAATGTAGAATTTATTCATCTAGAACACTATTCATCTAGAACATTATCGCATGCCAAAACGCTTCGCCCTAAACCCATTGAGTTATTTCACCCCATTTATCGATCACAAGATGAAGAAAACGAGACAATAACCTTATATAAAGTAAGGTTTTAAATCTTAAAAATTGAAAATGTGAGTTTTATAACATTAACAAAGTAAATAGTTTAATGAAAATCTTAATTACTTTCTTTGTATTAATCGATATATAGAGTATGGAAATATTTTGATTTGATTTTTAATTTTCTATATCGATAAAAGTGAATAAAATCAGTTGGAAAAAAAGGTTTTAAAAAATGATTATATAACTAGGTTATATTTTGGAGGCGTCCCGGGATAGACAAATCTAATATGAAGTGACAAAATGTGTGTATCATAAAAGAAATATAATGTTTTTTTGGGAAAAAAATATAAAAGGATCAACACTCGATAACTCATACATCCTACTTCTAATTCCACGTGTATACCTTTTTCTCGAGCGAACTCTCTAGGCAACGTTTTCATTTCCTCAAGACACTCTAAAACTGTGATATAAATCTGGATAAAAACCCCAAATTGGTATCAACTAATATGTCATGATGATGATGATGATCGGCGATTCTGATGTGTAAAGTGAGCATATGTTAAATAATGACATAAATGTTCAATCTTTATTATGGATACATAATAGATCACTTTAGGTGACACTAAATAAAACAATCAATAAGTAAGCAATGAAAATCCATTTTAAATAAGTATCTTTTCATGTCTCCAGAGTTTTTTTTCTTCTCATACATAACTTAAGTATCTATTTCAATAATAACCATACAAAAAGTCATTTTTTTTTCATTTTTTATATAGTACTATGGTACTCGTTGGAAATACAATAAAACACTCGTTAATTTGGTGTCTTTTTTTTTCAAAAAAAAAATGATGAATAAAAAAATTATTAATGTATAAAAATCGTGGAGAAAAATGCACGTGCCTTGCACATGAGAGAGAGAGAGAGAAAAAAAAAATAATCTAATAGTTTTTTTAGGGAAATCAAGAGGTGGGATGGTGTCACACCCCGACAACGAGCAGCGGAAAGCAAGTCATGAGGTAACGAAAGCTGTTAGCACAAATTTTAGCAAATCACACATTAATTACGTATGGACATCTTACCAACACCCTCTAGTCAAACATATTTAAGTTTCAGGTCCAAGAAAGTTTAAAAACATGTCTAACCAAGATGAAGCGAAATTACATAAACATTGTTTTACAAATTAAAAACATAGTTCAAAAGTTTTACAGAAGGTCCCAATATCATGTCCATAAGTAGTGCATTCTAAACCCACACTCTCGACCCCTATGCATCAGTACCTGAAAAACATGCTTAAAAATATCAACAAAAATGTTGGCAAGTTCACAGGTTTTATGGAAAATAAACATATTTCCTTTTTTAAAATCGTATGATCGAGTATCAACTAAACTACGAACCAAGTAGACTAGCTAGGTCATACAAGCATGATCGCAACCTAAGACCCTTAATCAAACCAAGACATTTCTTCCCGTTTGCGCAACTATGTGCACGCCACTTGTGACTCTCAGTGTCTTTAATGAAGTGTATTCATCCCATAAGACCCAGTCCAATCTAACTAGTCAGGGAGGGGGTGTCAAACCCAATAGATTTATCAACATAATTCGAGATTCTAAACCTAGAGTTAATGATTAATCATGCAAGGAAGAGTCCACCGTGTGGAATGACTGGCGCCCCGCGCTACGTCGTGCATCTACAAAAGGCCATCATATGTTTTATATAGTTATAGTCTACCCATCATACAAGCATGTTAATCCCCCAATTATAAAACGTTTAAAAACATTTAAAAGAAAAGGGGCCGTGAAACTCAGTAATCAGGCAATTCCCTAGTCCAAACTACATTCCGTTTCTAACAATACCCTATTATCCAAAGGGCTATTTTAACAAACATTCTAAGTCTGTCCATGTTATTCACCAAACTTTCCTCGACTTAGATTAACCAAAAAGATTTGAATTTCCATAAACCCTTATCCCATTGACCCACTGGTGACCTTGACGATCGGTTAAGTTTTAGACCTCATTTACATTCATATCGCTTCTAATTACCCAACCCTTAGGTTTACACTTATATGTTTCCACATATATCATTTTAAGTCAAATTACACATAATTCAACTTAGTAAACCTATCAATTTAGTATAATCAAACATACTCATGTAGCATATAGCTTCACATAGTCGCTACATTTTAGACTTGTTTTTTCCATACAAAGCCGTTTTCTATAAAAACGCGGCCATTCTTAGTAAACCACAAGTTACCTAAAGAATGCCTAGACTTCATGGAAATCATCCAAGTGATTAACTTACGAGTCACATATCACAAAGATCCGCATAATCTATCCAAATTATCCATGCATGCTAAGACATCGTCTTAACGCCTAATAAGACATGTTCTAGCAATTTTCGTAACATACAAGTTCCCAATGTCACATATTATCCTATGTATATTATATGAACTTAATTTACACTCTAGGGCATGCATATAAACCTCAAAATAGGACCAAATTTGTTGTTCTAAAACAACCACAAAATCTAGCCGTTATGCGCATCAAAAACCACATTTCGACGACTTTTAATACATAGTTTTGCACTGTAAGTATCTGTTACAATGGCAAACCTATTATACATCCTAAATGGTGAATTTTATACACATTTTAACAATAAAAAATTTGTTTTACATCAGATCTGAAAATAAATGTTTTTAACGCGTAAAACTTGTAAAAAACATGCGTTTTTGCGTATCTTTTGCAAATACATCTAGGTTTTTACATTAGGAATTTCATGAACACTTAATAACATATTATTTTCCATCAAATAAGTCATGAAAACCTGATAAAAATCTGATTTGAAATATCCGTTTCAAAAGCTCGTATTTTGGCGTTTTAAGCCGAAAAATGCGTCTTGATCGTATATGCAAGGTCTCCCAAGCTTGTAGATCCTATTTAAACTCAATATTCCCTATTTTAGGCTTATCAAAACTATTATATCATCAGCATGATCAAATCTGTCCTAAGTCCAAAATAATCCAAATTCCATCAACAAACAATGCACAATCATGAACACATTGATCAATCAAGCCATATTTCAACAAAAACAACCCCATACCATTTATCTTGATCATCTAAAACATAAAAAATTCTATTTTAAATCAGACCTTAAAGCATTTAGAAAACCCTCTTTCATGATGTAAAAATCTCATGATCTAAGCATAAATAATCATCTAACCAACAAAACAATCCATCCCACATGCACAAATACCCACGACACACATACATACATACATATAGATACACACAACACACACATATATACACCATCTCTTTTCCATTTTTTCATTCTCATTGTTTGATTTATAAAACCCATTTCAAAACCCTTGATTGTTTAGTGAAAACTAAACCCAAAACAGAAAATGTAAAGATTTAACTCAAGTTTTTAGTTCAAGAACTCACCTATGAAGATTACTCACAAAGATGGTGGGTTTTTGATGTTAAACTTGGTTTCTCTCTTTAAAAATCTTTGGATTTTTGCTTCAAATCACCAAGAATACTTATCTATCTAATCTTGTGAGTCCATTTTTATAACAAGATGATCAAAACAAAAAGATTAGAGTGTTTCGGGGTGGGTTCGGCCAAGGAAGAAGAAGGGAAGGGAAGTTGGATGGTTTTTGATCTTATGTGTGTTAAATGGAAGGTGTAAGAGTGAAGAGAGTGTGTTGTGATTTATTGATATTGTTATTATTAATAATCATTTGAAGTAAATGAAAGAATAATATTAATGTAGGGGGGGGGGGGGGGAGGGTTATGGTGGTGTGAGTGTGGGTGTTTATATTATTTTTCATAAACTTTATAAACATAATACACACACCTCACATTTAAAAAAAACTCTATATATTAATTAACCAAGGTTTTTACCCATTTACCCAATAATAATATTCCGCAACTAAAAATATTCATTTTCCGTTAATTTGATTATATTAGGGGGTTCCCTACTGTACCGGGTCTTGTACTCGCGTTAAAACTCTAAAACGCGCAATAATTAGATCATGGCGATTTAAAAACTATCAATCATAGTCTTTATTGGTTTTAATAATATTTTCATCCCGAAAATATTATTCCATGCCAAACCAAGCATTACGGGTCAAAACTAGACTTTTTAAAGTTAACCAGGTCGTTACCAATGTCCAATACAGGTAATTTATAGCTCCGTGATACGAAAATTCCTAAAATTCACCATAAATCTTTTAAAATGTTTAGACTTTGCTATTGCATTTTAAAGACTCTAACTAACACCAATTAAATCTAACACATAATTTTTGATATTATTGTAATAATTATTATACTGTACGGATAGTACCTGAATTTTGGCGATTGTCACAGATGGCGTCACCAAGTGCCATCTGTCCCACCCCTTATCTTTTATATATAGACTAAATTATATCCCGGAAGCTTTCTGATATAGATGAATCTAATATGATGTGATAAAATATGTATTATGATGTAACATAGAAATTAATGTACTATAAATGAAAAAGCAACAATTTTAATCTTGTGAATAAGAATGAAAAGAAGGTGTATGTTTGGATGGGGAGCAGAGCTAGACCAACCATTGCAGAGCGTAATTGAGACGGTAGCGTTGAAAGTGTGACTTTTTTTTAAATGAGTAGTTTTAACCTATTCTGCTCTTGATGAAAATAAAATTCATAGTTTGAACATGATTAGTGACTTGCCTAGACATGATTAATGAAGTACCTGAACACATTTTGTTTTTTTTCCTGTATGAACAAATACCGACAAAAATCGTTTTTCTTTTTCGTTTTTTGTATAGCACTATGGTACTCGTTGGTAAGATAATAAAACGCTCGTTAATTTGGTGTAATTTAAAAAAAGTATCGTATATAAAGGTTATTAACGTTTTAAAATTGTGGGGGAAACATGAGAGAGAAATAGACTTTTGGATGGAAATGAGGAGGGTGTCATATGGCACACTCAAATGGATGATGCCATGTAGAATTTAATGCTTCGGAATATTGATATATATATATATAGGGCAATTATAATTAGAAAACCTCTTTGAGTTGATGAAACCCAACAAACCCATATTGATGGTCATCATTTATCCACGTCTTACATTTTTCATCAACCCATAAGGGTAATTTGGGTAGTTAATTTAATTCCAAACCTCTCTCATCTCTCAATCTGACACTCTGTCCATTTGCTTTTTCAATATCTCTATCCATCCAAAGTCCAAACACATTGCTATTATCTCTTTCTTGTTTTCTCCAACACACTCTCTCTCTCTCTCTCTCACACACCAAACACAACAACAACAGAGAATTATGTTTTTTACCTCAAAACATATAATTAAAGTTTTGTTTTTCTCACCTAAAATACATATACACTTAATTTGTTGCTTCCACGAACAAAATGTGATCCTGGATACGAGTGAGTGGAGGCGGTGGTGTTGGTGAACAATGTTGAAGATGTGAACGGTGGAGTGAGTGGACGGCGGTGGTGTTGGTAAACCATCTTTTTGATTCCAGATCCGGATCTATGGGTGCCAAGTCATACAAAACTATCTCCCACCGTGATGAGGTAGACGGTGGTGGTGGTGAACGACCATGGTGACAAGGCGTGTTCGGCTTCTTCATTCTCTTGTCATAGACACGGTTGAAATGGACTAATTTTTGTGTCTTCATTGTATATTTGACTCCAAAGTTTGGCTTCTTCATTCTCATTGTGAACAATTATAGGAACCTGCAAATTCAAATGCTATTTATTAAATCACGTTTTAAAATTGACACTATTTATTAAGCAAAACGGCATGCTAGAGGTAAGAATTTTATATTAGTTTCATTATTATAAAACATTTATCAATTTAGCGTGAGGTGTTATTAGATTTTTTTTTATATTTATCTACTACATTTGGTTGGTTTTTTAGGTGGTTTGAATTTTTTTTTTGTTGAGATAAGTTTGTGAAATGTATGTTTTTGTTGTTTGGGTTGTAATTTATCATATGTTTTTTGTTGTTGGGTTATAATTTATATATATTTTTGGTAAGATAAGTTGGGAAAACATATAATTTTGTTGTTGGGTTATAATTTGTTATATGGTTTTGGTGAGATAAGTTGTGAAAACATATGTTTTTTATTGTTGGGCTATATTTATTATATGTTTTGGTGAAATAAGTTGTGAAAACATATGTTTTTGTTGTTGGGATATAATTTATTATCTGTTTTTTTGTAAGATAAGTAGCGAAAACATATGTTTTTTATTTGTTGGGCTATATTTATTATATGTTTTTGGTGAGATAAGTTGTGAAAACATATATTATTGTTGTTTACAAGCTTCCACCGACTTTCGTTTACTTCAAGTTGCATATTACAAAAATCAAAAGACATAAAACGTACTCCATATTCGCAATTACACTTGTAAAAGATTGTTTACATATCTATAATTTTAACTACATACTTAAAAATTAACTATTTACATATTTTATAATTTTAAATAATAATAGAATAAAATAATATTGGTGAAAATGTCTTAAACAAATGAAAGAGGAAGGATGAGAGATAATGAATAATTATTGAAGAAAGAGGAGAGAGAAAGAATAGGTTATTTTAAAATTCTCTCTCTCGTGTGGATGCTATTTGATTGGACTAGTATGTGATTGACATGTCACTTTTTAACAAAAGCAAGAGAGATGGTTAAATTATATGGACAATCTTGCCCTTTTTGTACCACTTACATATCACAACAATGAATGCTAAGCCAAGAAGTAATCCAAACCAATCATCTATAATAAATGGTCAAGATGATGGTTTCATGGGTTTTCTTAACTGGGGAGGGTTTTCAATTTATCCTTCCCCTATATATATATATATATACACAAAGTATACGATAGAAAGGATTTTTAACATAGGAAGTGTCGGAAACCACCAAATCATTCCACCTGTAAACTATGGTTAAGGTAATTAAACCCAATTACAGTCAACTTCAAGGGCAAATCAGACATTTTATGTATAACTGATTTACTACAATCACATTCTATATACGGTTACAATTTCATAATTACTTGGTTTAATTTCAAATGCGAATTTGATTTATATAACTTCAATCCATCACATTACAATTTCATAATCTCATTCAATTGAAGTTTAACAGGATGTTCGGTATGTTTTTTTTATTATTAGCAGTTGGTTTTAAATAAGTTTTCAGTAGTTAGAATTTACGTAATTGTTGATTATGTTATTCATATTTAGACTTATCTGTTGATGATCCGAGCTTTTCTGTTGAAAATTCAATTCCAGATCTCGATAATATTGTATTTCATGGTATATTCATGATGCTCTGTTTTTCGTTTCACTTTTTCAATTCATTTTTTAAGTTTAATTTCGTTTACTATTTGTTGTGTATTTTCAGACCTGATTACAGGTGATATAAACGAGGAAGGTGATATTCATAGTTTGAATATCATCAATGAACACAGAAGGATCGAAGGTATTTGAATTGTGTTTTTGATTATTTGATGCGTTTAAATTTTCAAGTGCGTTTATCAGTTTTCCAAATATATACAGTGATTAGTTATGAGTGCGTTTGAATATCATCATGTGTGCGTTTATTTAGTTCAACTGTCGAACTTCTAACGTGCGTTTTAAAATTAATAATGTGCGTTTATTGCAGGTGTGTCCTGTAGTAGAGCAACTTATTAAGTCATTCATCCTGGACATTCCGACATCATTAAAACCTATAGTAGACATGGAGTTTCCTAGCATTGATCATGCATATGAGTTTTATCAAAAATATGCAAAGGCTGCTGGATTTTCTGCTCGAAAGGGTTGTCAATATGTGCACAATGGTGTTCTACGTAGCAAATACTTTATATGCTATAAGGAGGGTTATAAGACATTTAAAGCAGGTCCAAATAATTCTAAGGAACATGTTAGGACAAGGAAAAGACCTTCTATCCGGAGTTGATGTAAGGCACATGTTAAACTAAGTTCCAAGGATCGCAAGACTTTCAAGATTTATGACTTTGTAGAAGGTCATAACCATGATTTTATATCTGAATATGACATTCATTTCCTAGAAGCTCGTAGGAAGCTCACACATACTCAAGAAGAGATGATATGTCACCTCTCTTTAAACATAGGTCTTACAAAGCTTTTAATATCATGAAGACAAAGTATGGAGGTTTTGAGAAAATTGGTGCAACGACTATTGATTGCAAGAATTTTAAAGGTGGATTAAACACCTTTATTGGTGAATATAATGTTGATATGATAGTTTATAGGCTTAGGGATAAGAAGAAGATCTTGCCAGATTTTTCTTTCGAGTTTTTGGTTGATGATAAGAATGCAAAAGAGATTACATGGAATTTTGAGATGTGATTTCCTTTGATGCAACACTTAACATCAATAAGTATGTTTTTAAATTTTTAAGTTTCATATACATCTATTATATGTTCATATTTATTTAAAAATTCTTCTAATGTGTTGTAGGTACAATATGGTTTTTGTGCCATTTACTGGAATTGATAATCATTGTCGAAATGTGACTCTTGGATCAGGCTTGTTATCATCCGTGATAACTGAATCTTACACTTGGTTGTTAGAATCATTTTCCAAATCTTTCGGTAAGCATCTAAAAGTAGTTGTAACCGATCAAGACCCTTCCATGAAAACTGCTTTCCGGTTGTTGTTTGAAAATAGCAGACACAAATTATACATGTGGCATATAATGAAGAAAGTTTCTGACAAGGTCAATATAAATTTTGCATAAATTTATGTTTGTACGTTTGTATATATGCTTGGTGTGTTTTAATACTGGCATAAAACTTTAGAATTATTGAATGCGTTTAAAGTAGTGTAACATGCGTTTTTTTAACACAGTGCATGCGTTTAAAGTTAACCTATGTGCGTTTATTTTCATCTTTTTTGATTTTAGGTGGGTAGTGAATTATGCAGTGATGATGAGTTTAAAAGGCGAATTTGTGCAATTGTATGGACAGACTAAATCAGCCCAGAGACGTTTGATTTTGAATGGGGTGTAGTTATGTTGATTATAAACTAGCAGACAACAATTGGTTGACTGACATGTTTAACATGAGATCAATGTGGATCACTGCTTTTTACCGGGAAGAACATATGTCAGACCTAATGTGACACCCGCACCCAGATAAGGATGCACCATACACAATTGATATCAACTTACAAGAGAAACACTTATTTCATTAACATAAACTACAAGGTACAAGAGTTGGAAACTTAAGAGTATAAACTTCAGCAAACTATTCTTAACCCGAGATATACATCATCAAAACACACGAACTAGCATATCCTATTCCATTGGTCATATAACTTCCTGATAAACAATATGTACAAGCACTAGCCTTCACTACCTGCGACACATGCTTAAAAAGGACGTCAGACAATGCTAGTGAGTTCATGAATATACACAAGTTGTAAAACACATCATTTCATCATTCATGACTTGTACCCGCACATGTCATTATAACCTTTACGCCACGTTGACATCCACGCATGGGCCCCCGTGACGGTGTCACCGTTGTGACTTCCAACATCATACAGTCAATGCCCATTACACATAGGTGTAATACCGACAAATCCTGCCATAGCAGCACGTATAAGGGACCACAGATATCATGTGTATGTGTGATTAGATTATATACATGCGTACAACAGTCATGAGTGCAATATTAATAATTACCAGTTTGGACAAGCACGCTCACATTTGAAAACATTCATAGAACTCACCTGTTTCACGGTTGCTTAACACCTTGCTATTCCAATTGGGTACTACCTTAGGGTGCTGATACAATTACATTATCATAGGTTAGGTACTGATACGCCTAACTAGTTATTATCATGGTTAGATATTGGTTAACGCTGCCTTGTTTAAGCATGGGTGATCAGTCCATGCCTAACTAAGGTTAGGCTACCCAATACCCGCCTTCAATAATAATACTAATACCTAAAAATAATAATACTAAACTACCACTAATAACACTAATAAAAATAATAATTGACAAAGCATAAACTTAAACAAGAGCATACATACATCTAATCATCTACGACAAGTTGATGTAAAGTCTCCCTATTTGGGCTTCTACTCGTGCTCAAAAAATGACTAATAACAACACCCAACGAGGTATCGTAGGTTAGGGATTCTCTTTATATTAGAGTGTTCCCTTAGACAACTAATAATCCTAATAATTACATGTGACCTCTGTTTATAGATAAAGGTGAAGTGCATACTTTCTTCTGTGGATCGATGTGGGATCAAATGTCCTGCCAGCTAGCTTGCTTGCCTCACCTAGGCTTCTTAAGTTAATAATTTCTATAGTTTCGATATGGGACTCAATATTACCTTAGCAATTGTTTTTATTTGGAACGGATGTGTCAAGCTAGCCTACTAACTTATTCACGTAAGTTTCAATTTGTTTGTATTATAATTTATAATATTATATTATTTTCATTAATTATAGCTGCTTAGCTCGTTTTTCTCGTATAAATTTTAAACTATAACGTTGTATAATTTTTCAAATATACTCTTAAGACGAGTTAATTTTTATCTACGTTTCAACCTAAGTTTCATTAAAAACGGAGTAGAGTCGACTGTAACATATTTTATTAGTATCACTAAGCGGTCTCTTAATAATACTAACGACTCGACTAGATTCTTATATCTCAAATAGTCGTGCTATTCATTATTCAACAATATAAATTTCATAAACATTTCTATTTTATTTGATTACAAAACAGGGTGTTACAACTCTCCCCACCTTATAGAAATACGGTCCGTGAAATTTAGATGAAGAGGTATGGGTATTTCTGTTTCATCTCGTCTTCTTTTTCCCATTTTTCTTTAGGTCCTCTCCTTGCATCCCATTTGACTCATACTTGCAGAAACTCTCTATTTCTAATTTCTTTACACGCCGATCTACAATTTGGATGGGCCATTGGTGAAGTTCAACTTGTCATTGATTTGGACTTCTTGCCAAGGCATCCTTAGTGACTCGTCTGCGAGACATTTTCTTAAGTTGGACACATGAAAGGTGTTATGTATTCCTTGTAACTCCTTTGGCAGTTTTAACTTATATGCTACTGGGCCAATTCATTCGATTATCTCGAATGGTCCAATATACCGTGGGCTTAGTTTTCCTTTCTTCTTAAACCAAATGATGCCCTTCCAAGGCAAGACCTTAGGTAGTACTTTGTCACCAACTTGAAATTCTAAGGGTCTCCTTCGTCTGTCAGCGTAACTTTTCTGTCTATCTCTTGCAGCTTTCATCCATTCCCGAATTTGTATTATTTTATTGGTAGTTTCTTCAATGATCTCTGGCCCAGCTAACGGATTTCTACCAATCTCAGTCCAACAGACTGGTGAACGACACTTCCTTCCATATAAAGCCTCAAACGGAGCAGCCTTGATACTAAAGTGATAGCTGTTGTTGTATGCAAACTCTATTAGTGGTAAATATTCATCCTAGGTTCCTCCAAAATCTATCACACATGCCCTGAGCATGTCTTCTAGGGTCTGTATTGTCGTTTCACTTTGCCCTTCGGTTTGTGGATGATATGCCGTACTTAAATTTACTTTCGTTCCCAATTCCTTTTGAAAGCTTTTCCAAAATCTTGAGGTAAAACAGTTATCCCTATCGGATATAATGGATATAGGTACACCATGACGAGTGAGAATTTCCTTAACATAAATCCTTGCTAATTTGTCTGCCTTATAATCTTTCCGTATGGGTAAGAAATGAGCAGACTTGGTTATGTGATCTATTATAACCCAAATGGCTTCATGCCCAGACTTAGTTCGTGGAAGTTTGGTAATGAAATCCATTATTATCTCCCGTTTCCATTCAGGGATCTCAGGTTGTATTAGACATCCTGCAGGTTTCTGATGCTCTGTTTTGACTTGTGAGCATGTCAGGCATTTCTCCACATACTTAGCTATTGATTCTTTCATGACTGGCCACCAATATTCACTCCGAATATCCTTATACATCTTTGTACTACCAGGATGCATTGTATACTTAGCTCTATGTACTTCTTCCATCACCTTATCCCTTAGTCCTCCCGCAATTGGTATCCAGATCCTATTGTGAAATCTTAATATTCCATCTCCCCCTTTAACGAGGAGTTCTTGTTTTCCTACCATTCTTTCTTTATTAATCTGCTTAATGACCAATGCTTGGGCCTGCGCATCTTTAATTTGCTCCATTAAACTAAATCTCGCTTCAATCCTCGATGCGCGTATTCCTAGGGATTTTGTTATGTTCTTACGACTAAGGGCATTCGCCACTACATTAGCCTTTCCTGGATGGTAATGAATTTCACAATCATAGTCATTCAACAACTCCATCCATCTTCTCCGTCTCATGTTTTGTATAGGATCGTTTTATGTAAAACAGTGAAAATTGATCATACAAATCTCTATTCCAGGTGCAGAAACCCTAGAACAGATACAAAATGATAATTGATGAATCAAACACACATATTAAGCTTTTCAATTGTTGTTTCCATTAATAACTTGTTAAAATATGTTCACATAAAGGATTACAAGTTAATCAGACTGATTTGAAATAAACCTGAACACTAGAGAGCTCTATCCTGACTCACACTAACAAAATGATCAAAGTTACACTGCAAAATAAAGTTTAAGCTTTTATACTACTACACGTTCGCCCTTTACGTATGGTCGAATGTGGAAGACTTCCACATTCGCCCTCTTCTTTGGTACGAATCAGGAAAATCTTCTTTAGTTAATTCTACATTCGCCCACCTTTATCTACCTTCGCCCCAATACTTCTACATTCGACCCTGTAAACTCCCACATTCGCCCCTACGAATTCACCAAAACATGTTTATATTGCAATCCAAAGCACTAGTCGCACATTATGCATCAACAAACTCCCCCTCGACTATTGCTTGGATTGCTTTCGCGCTTCATCCATGACTTTGTTCATCAGCTTCAGACGAAGTTGTTTACGTCGATCTTTTGTCATTTCTTGTTCCAATTTCCTCTCCGTCGAACGCTTTGGCACTTCATTCATCTTCACACACTCACTAAGTTTCTTTTCAAGATTGCTACCAGAATTGATATCATATGCAAAGCAAACTCCAACCACCTGTTGATATTTCTTTGCATCTGTTGATATTTCTTTGCATGTTCTACATCATTGGGGTCACTGTAGATAGGATTGTAGTATAACATGATGATGTCTTCAAAAGTACAGTTTATAAGCCACATTGTGTCAAAAACATGTATCTTCTTGTAAGCATCCTTCCCATCTCTCAACACTATCACCGCTTCAGCATTCCTCCAATCATAATACCAAACAACTAAGTCCGCACTGAAATGTTGTTGTATTGGCATTAGCAGTATCTTCTTCATAACCACTGGAGATTTGTATATCAAAGTCACCTTCTTTCTACCCGTCTTTGGATCAATAGCTTTGTGAACTTTTCTTTTCGGGTACTGAGGTTTAAACATGTCCCACCTCGTTCTGCTCTCCCAAACAAGTTTATCAGCAAACCATCCAACTGCACTGTTGTTCACTGAAGCACCGGTCATTCGAAACCTACAAATATCTCTCACCGCCCAGTACGGTAGAGTTAGTATATCATAGAATCTATAAAAGTATAGAATTCCATTTTCCCACTTCACAGCAATACATTTCAGATTTCTCAAATACTTCCATCCCAATGCTCTTCCTTTAAACAATTGGTTATGGTATTTGTAGAATCCTCTCTGTGCTTCAGGTTTTGGTCTTTTCTCATTAGTTTCCTTCAGTTTCTGCAACAAAGTCTTCAAATCATCACTCTGTTCAGTAAATGGTTTCTGATTGCTATCACCAAACACATTTTCCACAAACTCTTTGCTTTTCATCTTTGCTTTGTATTCAGCATCTTTCAAATTCACTTTAGACAGATCTGGGAAAACTTCATCACTTGTATCTCTGAAGTATTCAGTATATTCTTCATGTGTTATATCCTCTATCTCAATTTCTTCAGTTTCAGGAGTCTGCTTATCATCAGAATGATTACCAACATCCTTTTCAGGAATGTTTGGAATCATTTGATCAGCCATGATCTCCTCCAGTGTCTTTCCAACTCGTTGCGCAATACCTTCTAGTATTTCTTTAGAAACTGCAGCAGACACCTCTCCTTCTTCATGATCTGGATCGTTGTATTCTAATTCAAAACTCATATCATCAGTTTGAAATACATCAGCAAACTTTCCAGTGAATTCAATTGTCCAGACTCTTTTATTCAACATCTCTCTATAGACACTCTTAGCATCATCAGACAAAGACCTTATCTTCTCTGTCCAGAATATGTCATCATCAGCATCGACGTTCTCTCTAGATTTCTTAGAGCTAGACTGACCAGAACTACCCTTCTTAGTCTGTCTTTCTTCAAAAGTGAACTTACTTGTATCAACATCATCATCATCATCATCACTACTCTCATCCTCATCCTCCTTTTTCTCACCTGATTTCCCCTCAGCATCATCATTATCATCAGATCCATCAGATTCATCATCATCTTTTTCATCATCAGACGAATCTCCATAATCTAATTTCTCTTCTTCTTCTTCTTCTTCTTCTTTATCTTCCTCTTTCAACTTAGGAGCTTCATTATAAAGTTTATCAAGCAGTTCGCTTATTCTCTTATTTTCTTTCTTCAACTTCTTATTATCAGCCTTTATTCCTTTAATCATTCTCCTGTTCCCATTACACTTTTTATCAATCTCATTCTTCTCTTCCTCAAGCTGTTTCAACTTCTTCCCAAGTTCATCTTGATTAGTTTTAGAAGCAACGACAATCTGCAACATCTTTTCTTCATTCTTTTTGAATCTTTCTATCTGTGCTTGCTGTGCAGATATCATCTTCATCATCTCTTCCATTTGTTTGTTCACCTTCTTCATAACATCGTCAGAAACTGTTACTTTGGTTTTGGAAGATTCTGCAACAGGAGTTTTCTCTTTCTTCTTGAATAAGTTCAATACATTCTCTAAAGTAGAATCCAGATCAGGATCTACTTCAGGTTCTTTTGAAGTCTTTTTCTGCTTTTTGGTGGTTGGTGAGGAAACTTGTGAGGATGTGCCTGCATCTGGAACTTTCTTTCCTTTCAGCAACATCTCAATCTCTTTCTCTCTCAGCTTTTTAGTGCTCTCTTTCACATCTCGTTTTGCCATCGACTTGTGTTTGGGTTTCTTCAGATTGACAACTACTGTAGAACCCTCAAAATCATCAAGTCCTAGATCACCTTCCAGATCTACAGTCTCCTTCTGCAATTGTTCTTCAACAGCTTTGTTTAATGATTCAGACTCTCCAGCAACAGTGGCCTTGCGCTTGGAGTTCGTTTTCAACGTTTCAGCATCCGAATCCCATCGTTTCATCTTCTTCTGTTTCTTCAGAATCTACAGAAGATTCTTCATCAACTAAATGAATACCTTTCTTAGCTATACTCTTCTTTCTGGTCTTCTGCTTTTTAGCAGGTTCATCTTCATCCATCTTTGCTTTACCCTTCCCTGAGACTCCAGCATTTTTCACTTGTCTCTTTCTCTTTGTATTAGCATCAACATGTACAAGTGGATCATCAGTATCAGATTCACTGTTATCATGTCTTGCTTTGTTCTCTCCTGGGTCAGTGTAACCCGGATTAATCAAATAACCAAACAGATTCTTATGTGGAGGCTTCTCATTTTCAGGAATCCCTTTATAACCCTTCATTCTCACTAATGTTCTGATATTCATATGATCCTGTCCTAAAACCATTGTAGGATCTTTCTTCAACTTCGGATACTTGTGATCAAAAATCATCATTAAGAATCTGGGATATAATAAGAATTTCTTCGACTTCAAACCCTTTAGCATCTCTAACATATGATCCAGAATCATCCCAGCTATGTTGAATGGTTTGTTCAACGTTAAAGCAACCATCAACGAACTCAAACTCTTTCTCATAACATCATAACCTCCACTCACTGTACCAAACACATGGATAATAACATGAGCAAAGTATTTGAATTGGACACTCAATTTCCCTTTGTGTAATGCTCCATCAGTAATCGGACCATTATATTTCAATCTCAGAAAACACAACCTCTGCTCCGTCCATGACAAACATCTTGGATCAGTACAATCATCATCTTTGATCATCAAAGCATCTCTGATGTCATCTTCTGTTACCATAGCAAATTCACCTTGAATCTGACTAACAATAGCAGTTTTGGATTCCCATAAGTCATAACGGGCATTTCTCCAGAACTCTTCAACAATGTCTTTGTAGATGATAGCAGGCGTTGGAATAGCATGAATAATCCTGCTCCTTCTTAGAAAATCTATTATTCCAGAGAATACCGTGTTCTTCTGAACATCGCCAACAAACGCACAACAGTTATGAGGAGGTTCAAATGGCCACGCTTGAACTACATTCTCAACTGGAGCTTCTTGTTCGGGTATCTCCACGTTCTCAGCTTGTTGTTCAGCCATTATAATATCTGTATCGCAAAAACAAAGAAAAATACGTTAAAACAACAAAATCGACAAAATTTAAAAATTTGGTTTTTCAAGATTCCACCTTCGCCCCATCGTAGGTACGAAAGTAGAAATCTTTGGATACGAAAGTGTTAATCAGGGTTCGAATGTGAAACTGTTAGTTCGAATGTACAACAAAATTCACATTCGTCCACTATTTCCACTTTCGTCCATTTAAAAATCACATTCAACCTTAGTTTTCCAGGCACGCCCCTTTCGAACTGGTCGAATGTATCTGTTTTTGACCAAACTTTCAAACACTTTATCTGTAATGATTTAAACACTGATTCTGCTTTGAACATCTTCTAACATAACCGACTAAACATTATCAACCATCAATTATGTTAATCATTTAGTTATTATTGATTTTCAATGAAAACTAGGGTTCGACGTATTCATTCAAACAATTAACATCCAATTACAGTGTATTACCCCTAGATTTTCTATCATTCTCCCCCTAAAATCAATAATAACACAATCCTAATAAAATGTTTTAGCAAAAACACTGTAAAATGTTCCAACGAATCTGTTCAAAGGTTCGGCGATAATAAACCCTAAAAATCTTTCAAAACTGATCCAATACCTGTGTATATGGAATAAAAATGATCAGGAGAAATCAAGGAACAATAATCAGGGATGAAAAGAACAAAAGCAACAAGGGTTTGGTGTTTGAAATTTTTTTTTTTGAAAATTTTGGAATGAGGGGTCGAATGAGAACTGGAATATATATTAGCCACCTTCGACCTTTCCATATGGACGAATGTGAAAACTTTTCCACATTCGTCCCTAATTAAAGACCCGAATGTGGAAATGAGGTTCGAAAGTAAATTTTATTAACTTGAACACTCACCTTCGTCCATATTGAGTGGTTCGAATGTAGGGAATTTTCCACTTTCGACCCAGCGAAGGGGCGAAAGTAAAGTGGAAAATTTGAAAATTTACCAAATTACACAATCGAATCCCGTTCAAACATTTTTCTACATTTTAAGCCTCAAACATGCATTAATTCATCTTTAAATGATACAAAACTCAGACTGGTTCATCAAATCTCAGAAAATGACCATCAAACACCATCGGGTATCTAAAATAACTCAGAAATGTAAAAATTTTGGTTTTTCTAAAATTTATTAAAACACACCTAAAATCTTTTTGAGGAAAACAAAAGTAAAATGCACAAATGTAAACAAAAAAACAGTAAATGTTTTGTGATTTCCGGTAAGAGGATCATATCAGTTATTGAGAAATCTGATCACATCGTTGATCTGTTTTATATTATCATTAGAAACAATGTGTGATCCGGTAACTACTGATATTGTTGTCCACATAAACTCACATGCAGACTGTTATGCAGTGCATTAAAATGATACGATATTAAGTGTATTATGCTAGAACGTTGTGGTTCCCACACACACAACATACTCCCGTATCAAGAAATTGCACAAAGCTTCCTCGTAACGCGTGATTATGCAAATGTTATCCCTTGAGTTACAAGATATATAGCACAGAGGTATACAGGTCAGCAAATAAATGCAGCAAAGTAACATGTGCATATATACCAGGTTGAGGCTGATATCAATCACTAATTTTCATCAGTAAATTGACACGATGCAATTAAAGATCTTTGATCGATAATAAACATGAAGTTCCTCAATTCGGTAACTTTTAGGTTTTGGCATTAAAGCTCTTTTAGCAAATATTCTGATTGAATCTAGGTCCGTAAATTAATACAACAAAAGTTCAATCAGAATATCCCGGATAACAATAACATAACGACCCGAAACCTCAGATTTTGGCAATTCTATCAAACGAATTACGGTACTAAGACCATATGCCCATGAAGTGTTCAGCCACGAACGAGTAGTTCGTTATGTTTGTATCACTAATGCACGCAATAATAAGTCTACGAAGCCTATCAGCACATCACATAAAATCAACACACGCCTCATATTGCAGTACATATCTTTAGCCCGTGTCAGATCCCCACTGATGTACTATCATTTCCTATTTTTATCCTGGAAATCATTTTGGTTTTTCTATTTTTTATGGCTTTTTGAATTTTTTAATGTTTTTGGTTTTTCTAAATAAAGACTTCCCCTAAAATGTAAAACATATTTTTTGGTTTTTGAATTTTCTAAAAAACTGTAAAAACTTAAAAATTTTAGAAACTAAAAGCGATAAACCGAGGTGATGATCAGTGTTGTTTTTCTTTTATACCATTTACTTTTAAAAGATAATCGAATCTGGATTTATCAAAAGCTTTTGTGAAAAGATCTGCTCGCTGATAGTCAGTGTGGATTTTGACCATATCGATCAACTCTTTTGCATAGCAATCACAGATAAAGTGATACTTAATCCGGATATGCTTAGCTTTAGAGTGATTTACCAAGTCTTTAGTTAATGGAATTGCGGCTTCATTATCACAGTGAATAGGGGTTTTAAGAAATTGCAAACCGTAATCCACCATCTGTTGCTGAATCCAGAGAACCTGTGAGCAACAACTCGAGGCTGCTACATACTCTGCTTCGCAAGTAGATAGTGCGACCGATATTTGCTTCTTACACTGCCAGGTCACGAGCCTGCTCCCTAAAAACTGACATCCAGCCGTTGTGGATTTTCTATCTTTGTCACAGCCGCCCCAATCTGCATCACTAAACGCGATAAAGTCAAAATTATCGTCATTAGGGTACCATAGTCCTCTCGACGGACAACCCTTCAGATATCTAAGGATACGCTTGACCGCCGTCAGATGACTTTGTTTCGGCTTTGATTGGAAACGTGCGCAGAGGCATGTAGCGAACATTATGTCTGGCCTAGATCCATTGAGATACATCAGAGATCCGATGATTGCTCTGTATGTAAATGGGTCTGTCAGCTCCCCCTTAGCGTCAACACCAATCCCGTGATTAGGTTGTATTGGGGTGTCCATCGGCTTTGAATCTTCCATCTGGAACCGGCTCAAGATTTCAGATACGTATTTGGTTTGATGAATAAAGATCCTGTAGATGCGTTTTGCGACTAGTGATTAGATATGTTAACATGTGTTAGAAAAGGCTAAAGGGGCGAAGGTAACAGGTATGGGCGAAGGTGATTAAGAAGTGGGCGAAGGTAGATTAACATGGACGAAACTGGAACTAGACTAACACTGAAGACACATTCGACCACTTGAAGTGGGCGAATGTAGAAAAGTCTCACGTTCGACCAGTTGAAAGGGGCGAACGTGCAGGTCCTATATATAGATTTTGTGATTTTGTAAGTTAAAGCGAGTCATTTGGTGTGTGTGTTTTTGAGGTGTGTTCCAGAGAGGTTTGAGAGAGTTTATGTGTGTGCTAGATTAACTGTAATTGAGTTGTAATCAAGTATTTGAAAGAGTTAATCTATGAAAAGCTTTGAAAATGACTTTGATTGTGTTTTGATTTGAGTTTACATCAGTTTGTTCTAAGCTAGGGTTTCCGCACCTGGTTTAGTAACTTGTATGATCATATAATCCTGTTTTCGTGTCTAATCACATCCTCTACATCATATAATGCTGAGATGGTGCATTATGCTTACAAAGTGGTATCAATCACAACTCCAGAATTTGTCTCTTCAGTTTGAATTTCAACATCAACCTCAGCATTAACCTTAACAGGTTCAGTTTCCACATCCATCTCAGCCTCAGACTCATCACTTTCAACCTCAGTTTCTACCTTCTCCACCATCGTCACTGAATCTTCAATATCAACCTGATATGCAACACAAGCCACATTGCCCCCAGTAGTGATTTCCTCAACACCTATCTGAATGCTCGACCAGTCAAACCTCTCATCTTGTTGAGTCACCAATGCTTGATTGGTATTCTGTTGTTCATTTGGTGTAGTGATTGGTATGACTGTTCGGTTAGCATTGTTTGGTGTTTGGTTTTGTGTCTGGTTTGGTGTGTTTGGTTGTCTATTTTGGTTGTTATTAAAGTTGTTTTGACGGTTGTTGTTTTGGTAAGAAACTTGGTTTTGGTTTTGTTGTTGGCGGTTCTGATAGCTGGCATTGAATGGGTTCCTATTGCCTTGTTTTGGTGGCTGGGTGCATTCTCGTTTAAAGTGACCTTTCCCTCCACAGTTAAAACAAGTCACTTTCTCCTTATTGAACCCGTAGGTTGTGTTAGGAGAAGTTCCCAAGTCTGTTCTACCTGTCTTCTCAATAAACTCCGTTGCTCTTCGCATTATGCTTGCAAAGGCCCATTGAATATCAATGAGTTCCATCTCCTCCTTGTCAATCTGTGCATAGTCTTCATTGGTCAAGTTGTTATTCCCAATTTGACTAGCAACTAATCCATTGTAGGATGAGATCATTGCAGAGACTAATGCAATGTGTTGCTGAGCAACTTCAACTGTCACATTTCCAAGATTAGATGTCTCCAAAACCACCGTTTGTTGATTAGGTTGGTTCATTGGTTGTTGTTGAGATTGGCTAGCAGTGTAGAAAGCTGCTTGTTGTTTTGGGGAGAATGGTGGAATGTATGAATAGTTGTATGGTACTTGTGGTGGTGGTTGTGATAAAGATGAAGTTTGTTGATGGTAGTTAATGGTAGGTGATTCCACAACATTGGATATACATGCAACATGTGGTGTAACTAGTCCTCCTGAGCTTGTACTTGTTGGAACTGAAGATCCTCCAAAGTATAAGTTTGGATTCTGAGGAATCTGTGCTCTCCTAGCCTTCCTCTTCTCTTCCAATTCTTTGTTTTCCAGCTTCTCAATGAACTCCTGAATAGACCAGTATTGATAAGCATCCTTCTCCTTCAGAACTTCCACATACTGATCCCAGTTTGGTGGTAATGCATCTGCAAACTTGTCCACCTGCTTTGCCATAGGAATCTGTATACCATAGCTAGACAATTCAGATAACAAATGATTATATCTAGGAGTTAGTTCTTTCAAAGTTTCATTTCCAACATAAGAAAAATTCTCAAACTCCTTTATAAGTTCTTCCGTCCTCAAACTTCTAGTCTTCTCATTTCCATCATGCTTCCTTTTAAGCATATCCCATAGTGCCTTAGAAGTTGTGCAAGTCCCAAACTGATGCAAAAGATCATTTGTGATTGCCTGCGTTAATTGGGAAAACGCCTTCTTTTCCACAGCAAACTTCTTTTTCTCATCCTCAGCCATGCTCTCCAATGGCACTGGTTCACCTGTGTTCTCCAAAACTGGTGGTGTGTAACCTTTAGCAATCATGTTCCATGCTTCAGCACCTTCCACTCCCATGCCTTCCAAATGTATCTTGAACTTTTTCTGCCACTGATTGTATTCTTGAATCTCCATAAGCTTCGGTGGCCGAGTCCCGCTACCTGAAGACAAATCATTAATCAGTGTGGAAATAGCATTTGTAGTTTGAGTGTTTACCACCGCTGCTGCTACTCCCCAGTAGTCAGACTGTGGTGCTGGAGGTGCACTTTGAGTCATGTAGTTAACCGGCTGCGAAGACTGTGTGCTCGTCTTCTGTGCTGCCACTGTCCATGGGTCCATCACCTGCTGTTGTGGTTGTGTAGTTGCTGGTGTAGGAGTAGTCTGGAAACGCCACATGATCACGAACTTCGAGAAATTCAACACTTAGAAAATTTTCCAAAAACTAACTCTTAGGTTCGCCCAATTGTGCTTCAGATTCGTCCCTTTTTGAAGTAGGTTCGCCCAGAAATACTTCCCCGAATGTAAAATCTCACCAGAAAGTAAAAACACACTAACACTTTCCACGTTCGCCCAAAAAGGTTTCAGGTTCGCCCGTTTTGATTCTACGTTCGTACCCCCGATCAGCCGAATGTGAAAAATGATACCCGAATGTGAAAAATTCAACAGAAAAATTCTACGTTCGCCCGAAAATCCCTAGGTTCGCCCACAATTTCCCTCAGGTTCGCCCAAAAACTCACACTTTCGACCAAAACACTCCAGGTTCGCCCATATTGACTTTTGAAAAACGGTTACACTTTGAAAAACGGTTATTTTGATCTCTGATTTTCAAAAGTTTGTGAATTTGAATGATCTTGATTAGGTTTTGCTTCGGAGATGATTTGGAACAACTTTAATACTTGGAATTTTGAATTTTATCCACAAAATCAACTCTAATTCTTTCAAAAACACTCAAAAACCATTTTTATGTGAAAACAGATGTGAATTGATGAAAATAATGTCCAAATCAGCTCTGAGTTTATCAATTTGTTGTTGTATGATCCTCTATGCTCTGATACCACTTTGTAGAGGATGTGATTAGACACGAAAACAGGATTATATGATCATACAAGTTACTAAACCAGGTGCGGAAACCCTAGCTTAGAACAAACTGATGTAAACTCAAATCAAAACACAATCAAAGTCATTTTCAAAGCTTTTCATAGATTAACTCTTTCAAATACTTGATTACAACTCAATTACAGTTAATCTAGCACACACATAAACTCTCTCAAACCTCTCTGGAACACACCTCAAAAACACACACACCAAATGACTCGCTTTAACTTACAAAATCACAAAATCTATATATAGGACCTGCACGTTCGCCCCTTTCAACTGGTCGAACGTGAGACTTTTCTACATTCGCCCACTTCAAGTGGTCGAATGTGTCTTCAGTGTTAGTCTAGTTCCAGTTTCGTCCATGTTAATCTACCTTCGCCCACTTCTTAATCACCTTCGCCCATACCTGTTACCTTCGCCCCTTTAGCCTTTTCTAACACATGTTAACATATCTAATCACTAGTCGCAAAACGCATCTACAGATCCCCGTTGGTCTTTGATCCACCTGCAAGTCAAGGAAAAACTACATTTCTCCCATCGCACTCATCTCGAACTTTTCCTGCATTACACGTTCAAATTCTCTGCAAAGAAGTTCGTTAGTAGAGCCAAAATAATATCATCTACATAAATCTGGACGAGAAGCAAGTCATCCCCTGTTTTCTTCGTAAATAGTGGCAGCACAGAAGACGAGCACACAGTCTTCGCAGCCGGTTAACTACATGACTCAAAGTGCATCTCCAGCACCACAGTCTGACTACTGGGGAGTAGCAGCAGCGGTGGTAAACACTCAAACTACAAATGCTATTTCCACACTGATTAATGATTTGTCTTCAGGTAGCGGGACTCGGCCACCGAAGCTTATGGAGATTCAAGAATACAATCAGTGGCAGAAAAAGTTCAAGATACATTTGGAAGGCATGGGAGTGGAAGGTGCTGAAGCATGGAACATGATTGCTAAAGGTTACACACCACCAGTTTTGGAGAACACAGGTGAACCAGTGCCATTGGAGAGCATGGCTGAGGATGAGAAAAAGAAGTTTGCTGTGGAAAAGAAGGCGTTTTCCCAATTAACGCAGGCAATCACAAATGATCTTTTGCATCAGTTTGGGACTTGCACAACTTCTAAGGCACTATGGGATATGCTTAAAAGGAAGCATGATGGAAATGAGAAGACTAGAAGTTTGAGGACGGAAGAACTTATAAAGGAGTTTGAGAATTTTTCTTATGTTGGAAATGAAACTTTGAAAGAACTAACTCCTAGATATAATCATTTGTTATCTGAATTGTCTAGCTATGGTATACAGATTCCTATGGCAAAGCAGGTGGACAAGTTTGCAGATGCATTACCACCAAACTGGGATCAGTATGTGGAAGTTCTGAAGGAGAAGGATGCTTATCAATACTGGTCTATTCAGGAGTTCATTGAGAAGCTGGAAAACAAAGAATTGGAAGAGAAGAGGAAGGCTAGGAGAGCACAGATTCCTCAGAATCCAAACTTATACTTTGGAGGATCTTCAGTTCCAACAAGTACAAGCTCAGGAGGACTAGTTACACCACATGTTGCATGTATATCCAATGTTGTGGAATCACCTACCATTAACTACCATCAACAAACTTCATCTTTATCACAACCACCACCACAAGTACCATACAACTATTCATACATTCCACCATTCTCCCCAAAACAACAAGCAGCTTTCTACACTGCTAGCCAATCTCAACAACAACCAATGAACCAACCTAATCAACAAACGGTGGTTTTGGAGACATCTAATCTTGGAAATGTGACAGTTGAAGTTGCTCAGCAACACATTGCATTAGTCTCTGCAATGATCTCATCCTACAATGGATTAGTTGCTAGTCAAATTGGGAATAACAACTTGACCAATGAAGACTATGCACAGATTGACAAGGAGGAGATGGAACTCATTGATATTCAATGGGCCTTTGCAAGCATAATGCGAAGAGCAACGGAGTTTATTGAGAAGACAGGTAGAACAGACTTGGGAACTTCTCCTAACACAACCTACGGGTTCAATAAGGAGAAAGTGACTTGTTTTAACTGTGGAGGGAAAGGTCACTTTAAACGAGAATGCACCCAGCCACCAAAACAAGGCAATAGGAACCCATTCAATGCCAGCTATCAGAACCGCCAACAACAAAACCAAAACCAAGTTTCTTACCAAAACAACAACCGTCAAAACAACTTTAATAACAACCAAAATAGACAACCAAACACACCAAACCAGACACAAAACCAAACACCAAACAATGCTAACCGAACAGTCATACCAATCACTACACCAAATGAACAACAGAATACCAATCAAGCATTGGTGACTCAACAAGATGAGAGGTTTGACTGGTCGAGCATTCAGATAGGTGTTGAGGAAATCACTACTGGGGGCAATGTGGCTTGTGTTGCATATCAGGTTGATATTGAAGATTCAGTGACGATGGTGGAGAAGGTAGAAACTGAGGTTGAAAGTGATGAGTCTGAGGCTGAGATGGATGTGGAAACTGAACCTGTTAAGGTTAATGCTGAGGTTGATGTTGAAATTCAAACTGAAGAGACAAATTCTGGAGTTGTGATTGATACCACTTTGTAAGCATAATGCACCATCTCAGCATTATATGATGTAGAGGATGTGATTAGACACGAAAACAGGATTATATGATCATACAAGTTACTAAACCAGGTGCGGAAACCCTAGCTTAGAACAAACTGATGTAAACTCAAATCAAAACACAATCAAAGTCATTTTCAAAGCTTTTCATAGATTAACTCTTTCAAATACTTGATTACAACTCAATTACAGTTAATCTAGCACACACATAAACTCTCTCAAACCTCTCTGGAACACACCTCAAAAACACACACACCAAATGACTCGCTTTAACTTACAAAATCACAAAATCTATATATAGGACCTGCACGTTCGCCCCTTTCAACTGGTCGAACGTGAGACTTTTCTACATTCGCCCACTTCAAGTGGTCGAATGTGTCTTCAGTGTTAGTCTAGTTCCAGTTTCGTCCATGTTAATCTACCTTCGCCCACTTCTTAATCACCTTCGCCCATACCTGTTACCTTCGCCCCTTTAGCCTTTTCTAACACATGTTAACATATCTAATCACTAGTCGCAAAACGCATCTACAAACTCCCCCTCGACTATTGATTAGATCGTTTTCTGTCCTCATCCATGGCTTTGTTCAGCAACTTGATTCTGAGCAAACTCTTCTGTTCTTTCGTCATCTCAGGCTCTAACCTCCTCTTTACCGGCTTTGACACATTCGCCATCTTCACCATCTTGCCAAGCTTACCCTCCAAATTACTTCCAGCATTAATGTCATAAGCAAAACAAACACCAACAACTTGTGTGTATTTCTTTGCTTGATCTGCATCGTTCGGCTCATGATGAATCGGATTATAAAAGAGCATGATGATGTCTTCGAAGGTGCAATTGATCAACCACATCGGATCAAATACATGAACATGTTTGTATTTGTCCTTTCCATCTCTCAACACGATCACCGCTTCTGCCTTCCTCCAATCTTAATACCAGAATATGAAGTCAGCACTGAAGTGTTGCGGCATAGGCATCAAAGGTATCTTTCTCATCACTTCAGGTGCCTATAAATCAAGGTAACCCGTTTCAGCTTGGTTCTGGGATCAATATCCCTGTGAACTTTCCTCTGGGGATATTGTGGTTTGAATCTGTTCCACTTAGTTCTACTTTCCCAAACCAGCTTGTCTGCACACCAACCGACATGTGAATTATTCACTGAAGCACCCGACATTTGGAATCTGCACAAATCTCTAACCGCCCAGTACGGTAGAGTTAGCAAGTCAATGAATCTGTAAAAGTACAAGATTCACGATTCCCACTTAGCAGCTAGACACTTTAGCCTGCCTAAGTATGTCCATCCTAGAGCTCTGCCTCTAAATTTCGCATTGTGAAACCTATAAAAGTTTCCTTGAGCTTCAGGCTTCGGTCGGTTTTCCTCCATCAGTCTTAACTTCTTCAAATAATCCTTCAATTCATCAGTCTTATTTGAAGATTCAGGCATATCAGTTCCAAATACCTTCTCTACAAACTCTGCACTTCTCTTCTTTGCCTTTCTTTTTGCAGACGTATTAGGAATCTCAGTAAAATCAGGAAACACCAAATCTTCATCCGTTTGTCTGAAGTATTGTGGGTATTCCTCATGTGTGATATCCTCTATTTCAACTTCTTCAAACTCTGGGGTGTCTTTATCATCAGAGTGACTTCCAATATCCTTTTCAGGAATATGTGGAATCGACTCATCAACAATAAATTCTTCAAATGTTTTCCCTACCCTCTGTGCAAGCCCATCCAAGATCTCCTTTGCCACAGATGCAGGTACTTCCCCTTCTTCCAGATCAGGATCGTTATATTCCAATTCATATCGCATATCATCAGTTTGGAATATTTCAGCAAAACGTCCTGTGAACTCAATGGTCCATTCTCTTCTTTCTAACATGTCCTTATAGACTTGTTTAGCATCGTCAGTCAAGGACCTCACCTTCTCATTCCAAAACACAGTCTCATCAGAATCAACATTCTCACTCTTCTTCTTTGAACTTGACTCACCTGTGTCTTTCTTCTTCTTTGAAGGTGGTCTCTTCTCAAATGTAAACTTCGAAGTATCATCTCCTCCATCATTATCATCACTACTGCTACTCTCATCCTCCTTTTGACTTCCCGAACCTTCAGCATCATCATCATCATCATTATCATCATCTCCATCATCACTCTTTTCCGATTCTTCATCCTCATCATCCTCATCTTCCTCTTTGTCAGATTCAGATGGTTCAAAGTCAACCTGTTCAACTTCTTTCTCTTTATCCTCCTCACCCTCTTTCAACTTGGGTGCAACATTGTACAGATTGTCTATCAACTCACTAAGGCGTTTGTTTTCAGCCTTCAATTCTTTATTATCCTCTTTTATAGCCTTGTACCTGTTCTTGTTTCTCAAACACTTTCCTTCAAGCTTCTTATTCTTAGCTTCTAGCTTCTTCACTTTCTCGTCTATCTCATCTTGATTAGACTTAGAAGCTACTACGATCTGAAGCATCTTTTCCTCATTCTGCTTGAACTTGGCAATCTCAACTTGCTGAGCCACTAACATCTTCATCATGTCGTCCATCTTTTTATTCACTTGCTTCATCACTTCGTTATCCACAGTGACTTTCTTTGACTTGGACTTTGACTTTGATGGCTCAACTTCCACTTCTTTCCCTTTCTGAGGCTTTGTGAACATATCAAGTACATTATCCAGTGCTCTATTGAACTCATCCACTGGTAATGTTGTTGCCTCTTTAGTCTTTTGCTTCTTTGTGGCTGGTGAAGATTGTTTTGATGATGTACCAGCTTCAGGTAATCTCTTCCCTCTCAAAAGTTGGTTTAATTCTTTCTCTCTAAGTTGCTTAGAACTTGTTTTCTTGGCCATGGTTTTGTGTTTGGGCTTGGGCAAGTTAACTACTACAGTTTCACCTTCGTTCAACTCGTCCAAATTCACAGTTAGCCCTTCATCTTCAGCATCAACAGACTGCTTGCTTTTCTTAGCTTCTTCAATCGATCTGTTAAGTGATTCAGACTCACCAACCAAAGTGGCCTTTTGTTTGGTAGTCCGGACATTTTCAGCATCCGAATCCCACTGTTCTTCAGTCTCTGTTTCTTCTGAATCAACAGATTCTTCATCTACCAAACTTGTACCTTTCTTTGCAGTAGATTTCTTTCTCACAACTTGTTGTTTTGAACTTCCCTGCTCAGTCTTTCCTTTGCCCTTCCCTTTGGCTCCAGGATTGACTACTTGTCTTTTCCTTTTTGTACTTGCATCAGCATATACTAAAGGATCATCATTATCACTATCACTATCAGGATGCCTTGCTGTGTTCTTCCCTGGATCATTGTAATCCTCTCTAGCTAAGGCTCCAAACAACCTCCTGTAAGGTGGTCTCTCATTATCAGGCACACCTTTATAACCTTTCATTCTAGCCAAAGTTCTAATGTTCATGTGATCCATAGCAAGTATCTGTGTTGGATCTTTCTTCAGGTGTGGATTGTGATCAAAAATCATCATAAGGAATCTAGGATAAAGCATGAACTTCTTAACCTTCAACCCTTTCAACATTTCTAACATATGATCTAAAATCATCCCAGCAACGTTAAATGGTTTGTTGAGAGTCAACGCAACCATTAACGAACTCAAACTCTTCCTCATCACGTCGTATCCTCCACTAACACATCCAAACACGTGTATAATAACATGAGCAAAATACTTAAACTGCACTCCCAGTTTCCCTTTGTACATAGAACCATCAGTGATCGGTCCTTTGTATTTCATCCTTAGGAAACAGGCTTTCTGCTCAGTCCATGACAACTCTCTTGGATCCTCACTAACTTCAAACTTGATCTGGAGTGCTTCTCTGATGTCTGCCTCAGTAATAAACATCTCCATTCCTTGAATCTTGCTCTTAATGATCGTCTGATTGTCAAAGTAATCATACTTGGCGTTGTTGTAAAAATCCTCAACTATATCCTTGTAGATAATAGTTGGTGTAGCCAAAGCATAAACCACTCTGCATCTTTTCAGGAATTTGATGATCTCTGTAAACTCCACATTCTTCTCAACGTCTCCCAGATATGCACAACAGTTGTGATTCTTCTCAAACGGCCATTTACTGCCGCTTGATGATTCCCCTTCATGAACAGTTTCTGGAACAGGATCAGGAACAGCAGTCTCCACAGGAATCTCTATATTTTCTTGTTCTTCAGCCATCTGAAACATAAAATCAAAAACAAACGTCAAAACACGAAATCGACAAAAATTCAAAACTTTAGGATTTTGAAATTCCACATTCGGTCCATCGACTGGTCGAATGTAGTAAATTGTGGTCGAATGTGCAATCTGATGGTCGAATGTGAAATATTATTTCATTAATATGTACATTCGCCCGTTTAGGAATACATTCGCCCACTTAGTTTCACATTCGTCCATTCGATGGACCGAATGTAGAAACTGTTTTATCCCAAAATTTGAAAATTTTTCAAACCTGTTTTTAACACTTTATTTTGATTAGAAATCATTCTAACATGGCCGAATAGCATTCGTATACCATCAATTGTTCTTTTTAATCAATTTATATCAGTTTTTAATCGGAATTAGGTTATTTTATTTTCAATCAATCAAACTACTAATCAATCGGTGTTAATAACCTAATTCAACTAACACTCTCCCCCTAAAACTGATAAACATTGATCGTATAACAAAAAACATCATTAACAAACACTCTATATCCATGAACTCCTAAACCCTAGACACGATTAGAAAAAACGACGAGTCCAGCGTCATTCCTTGTCCATTACCTGTGAAATTGGTACTAAAATGATCAGTATAAGCCAGGGAACAAAACACACAAGCAAGAGATTCAAAATCAACAAGGTCTGGTTATGGATGAAATTTTGAAAAATTTGAAGTGAATGGTCGAATCTGCAAAAGGCTTATATATAGACTCCACCTTCGCCCGTTTCCCCTGGTCGAATGTACAAAATATTCACCTTCGCCCCAACCAAAAGGCACGAAGGTAAAATTGGTTTACCCGAAGGTGGAATTGAAGTAAAAAGCCTCATTCGCCCAGTTATAAACTGCCCGAAGGTGGAAAAGTGTCCACATTCGTCCCATTTAAGGGCGAATGTAAAATGGAAAACTTGAAAAATTTTGCCAAATTACAAATTCGAATCCCGTTCAACATTTTTCAATCCGTTAGGCTTCCAAAATACAAATTTTCACTTTTAGAATGATACAAAGCCCAGATGGTGTTGTCAAATCTCAGAAACTGACTATCAAGCATCCCCGGTTATCAAAAATAAAGCAGAAATGCAAAAATTTTGGATTTTTCTGAAATTTTATCAAAACACACCTAAAATCTTTTTGGATTTTGTATCTTTTTGACAATAAAAGTAAACAGCAACAAAATAAAATGCATCAAAGTAAATTAAAGCAGTAAACATTTTGTGAAATCCGGTCAGAGGATCATATCAGTTTTCTGAGAAATCTGATCACAGCGTTGATCTTTATGTTTAATATTATCATTAGAAACAGTATGTGATACGGCAATTGCTGATATTGTGGTCCACGTAAGCTCACATGCAGACAATTACGCAATGCTTTAAAATGATACGAGTTAAGTGTATTAGACTAACACGATGTGGTGCCCACACACACGACATACTCCCGTATCAAGTAATTGCACAAAGCTTCGTCGTAACGCGTGATTATGCCAGAGTTATCCGTAAAAGTTACAAAGTATATAGCACAGAGGTGTACAGGTCAGCAAATGAATGCAGCAAAGTAACATGTGCGTATACACTAGGTTGAGGCTGATATTAATCACTGATTTGCATCAGATGATCAATACGATGTAATAATGATCTATGATCAATTAAAACATAAAGTTCCTCAATTCGGTAACTTCCGGTTTTGGCAATTAAGCTCTTTTAGCAAATATTCTGATAAAACTAGGTCCATAAATCAATACGACAAAAGTTTATCAGAATATCCCGGATAACCATAACATAACGACCCGAAACCTCAGATTTTGGCAATCCTATCAAACGAAATTACGGTACTAAGACCATATGCCCATGAGGTGTTCAGCCACGAACGCGTAGTTCGTTATGTTTGTATCACTAATGCACGCAATATTTAGTCTACGAAGCCTATCAGCATATCACACGTAATCAACACACGCCTCATAAACTATACAATTCTTTAGCCTGTGTCAGATCCCCACTGATGTACTATCATTTCCTCTGTTTTACCAGGAAATCATTTTTGATTTTCTCATTTTTAGGTCTTTTTGAATTTTATAATGTTTTTGGTTTTTCTGATAAAATGGCTCCCCCTAAAATAAAGAACATATTTTTGGGATTTTTGATTTTTCTGAAAAATAAAAACAAAAATTTGAAAGAAACAATCCACTCGAAAGCATCAACTTCTTTGAGGATTAAACAATCCCCTCGAAAGCATCAACTTCTTTGAGGATTACGATAGTAAAGAGAAATTCCCAATTAGCAAAGAGAAATTCCCAATTAGCAAAATATAAAAACTAAAAACTAAAAAGCGATAAACCGAGGTGCCGATTAGTCCTGTTTTTCCTTTATATTGTTTACTTTTAAAAGATATTCAAAGCGTGAACGGGCAAAAGCTTTAGTAAACAGATCTGCACGTTGGTAGTCAGTATGAATTTTGATCATATCGATCAATTCCTTAGCGTAACAATCACGGATAAAATGATATTTGATCCGGATGTGTTTCGCTTTAGAATGATTTTCTGAATTTTTAGTTAATGCAATTGCGGCTTCGTTGTCACAGTAAATAGGAGTTTTAAGAAACTGCAAACCGTAATCCACCATTTGTTGTTGAATCCAGTGAACTTGCGAACAGCAACTCGAGGCTGCAATGTACTCTGCTTCACAGGTAGATTGTGCTACGGAAGTCTGTTTCTTGCATTGCCAGGTGATTAACCTGCTCCCGAAAAACTGGCAACCAGCTGTAGTAGATTTGCTATCTTTGTCACAGCCGCCCCAATCTGCATCACTAAAAGATATGAAGTCAAAATTATCATCATTAGGGTACCAAAGTCCTTTTGAGGGACAACCCTTCAGATATCGAAGGATACGCTTGACCGCCGTCAGATGACTTTGTTTCGGCTTCGATTGATAACGGGCACAGAGACACGTTGCGTACATAATATCTGGTCGAGACGTCGTCAAATACATCAGAGATCCGATGATTGCTCTGTATGTAAAAGGATCCGTCAGCTCCCCCTTAGCGTCCACTCCAATCCCGTGATTGGGTTGAATCGGGGTATCCATCGGCTTTGAGTCCTCCATCTGGAACCGGCTCAAGATGTCGGAGACATATTTCGTCTGGTGAATGAAGACCCCGTCGGGTCTTTGATCCACTTGCAAGCCTAGGAAAAACTGCATCTCCCCCATTGCGCTCATTTCGAACTTTTCCTGCATGACAGTTTCAAACTCCCTGCATAAAAGCTCGTTAGTTGAACCAAATATTATATCATCAACGTATATCTGTACTAGAAGCAAATCATCTCCCATCTTTTTCGTAAAGAGGGTGCAATCGACGAGGCCGCGCTTAAATCCTTTGGAGATGAGGTATGTACTTAGCTCCTCGTACCACTGCCTCGGAGCTTGGTGCAAGCCATAAAGAGCTTTGTTCAACACGTAGACCTTATCCCGGTGGATTGGGTCTTCAAAGCCTGGTGGCTGCCCTACATACACCTCTTCTTTGACTTTTCCGTACAGAAATGCGCTTTTCACGTCCATTTGATAAACTTTGAATTTCTTATAAGAAGCAAACGCGAGGAACATCCGAATAGCTTCGATTCGTGCTACTGGTGCATAGATTTCGTTATAATCAATCCCTTCGATTTGATGGAAACCCTGCACGACCAATCTGGCTTTGTTACGAACAATTACCCCACGATCATCCTTCTTACACTTAAACACCCATTTGGTGCCAATCTTCTTCCTATCCGGCGGCAAGTCCGTGAGTGTCCAAACTCCCAATTTCTGGAATTGTAATAACTCCTCCTGCATAGCTTCCACCCAGGCATCATCCTTCAAAGCGTCCTTGTATGTCCTTGGCTCTACCTGCGACACATAACACGCAAACGACCAATCATTTTGACTACCAGATTGTTGAATTTTGGCATATAAAGCTAAAGCACCAAAACTCTCTGGCGAATTAACGCTTTTAAGCTGCCCTCTGGTCATAACACTGCTTCCAGGATCACCGATAACTTGCTCCAGCGGGTGAATACGATGAATCCGAGATTCCGGATAATCAGGTACTTGCACTCCCGTCTGAACAGTCAAGTTCTCTACAGCATCCAGATCATGACCCGTATTTGATGATGAAGCCACATCTGAAGTTGGAGTTGGGTTCACTGGCGGTGCCTCTGGTTCTTCAGCTTGATCAAGAATAGCTTCTTCAAATTGTTCATCTTCAGATTCTGAAGTGTCTAATGAAGTTGAAGCCTCTTGAAATACTTCTTCCTCTTGTATAGGAGCATTGGTATCATTAGAAGCTGGTATGGGGTTCACAGTGATCGGACGCACCAACGATGAAGTTGTTGCATTTTCACACTCGTAAAGTAATCGAATAACAGCTTCTTCAACCAAGCTATCTAGATTGAATGATTCAAAGAAATCTTTGTAATCAAACATCCAATCAGGACCCGTGCCTTGAATATTTTGAGTATATCGTTGAACTTCCACGTTAGCCCAGTCTTCCACACGACGAGTTCGCTTGTTGTATACCCGTTTGAGCGGGGTTGCATATCCAACAAAGTAACCCTCCTCGGCTTTAGGACTAAACTTCTCGCTTGGATTCAACATAGTACATGGCGCCCCAAAAGGTTCTAGATACTCTAAGTTCGGCTTCCTTCGGTGTAACAGCTCATAAGATGTTTTACCAAACTTCTTCACTGTTAGAACCCGATTTAATGTGTAATTTGCTGCATAAATCGCCTCATTCCAGAACATTACTGGAAGATTTGAATCAGCAAGCATTGTTCTAGCCGCTTCAATTAGAGTCCTATTCTTTCGTTCAGCAACACCGTTCTGTTGAGGGGTGTACGGAGCTGAATATTCATGATGTATTCCTTTGTTTTCACAAAGTTCATCCATCTTAGCATTTTTGAACTCCGTCCCATTGTCACTCCGAATTCTCTTAATCTTCACATTGTAGAGATTCTCCAGTCGAGTGAACAGAACTTTTAGATTGATAAAAGTGTCGCTTTTATTCTGCAAACACATCACCCATGAAAATCTTGAGTAATCGTCAGTGACGACTAAACAATAAAGCTCTCCAAGATGACTTTTGCGCTTGACTGGTCCGAAAAGATCCATGTGCAGTCGCTCAAGTGGCATCTCAACAGAGTTAACCTTTTTCACTTTGTGGGACTGTTTGTGTTGCTTCCCCTTTTTACAACTCACACACTTGTCATTCAGATGGAAATGTTTCACGTTTACTCCATCGACAAGTCCATTTCTCACAAGTTGATTCATTTTCTTCAGATGAATGTGCCCCATTCTTCGGTGCCACATTATCGATTCTTTCTCTGTCGCCTTGGACAAAAAGCATGTTATCTGCCCCTGTGATGTCATTGCCTTGGACATATCAAGAATGTATAGATTGTTGACGCGAGGTGCCTTCAACATTATCCACTCTTTAGGAATTGTAAAGCCCGGTTTCAGAATATAGCAGGATTTGTCATCAAAATGCACAGTAAATTGCTTATCACATATTTGACTGACACTCAACAGATTATAGTCGATCTGCTTCACATACGAAATCCGCTCGAAACTCACTATCCCATTGCTCACACTTCCTTCCATCGTGATATATCCACCTTTATTTCCCGCGAAAGCTACATACCCTCCATTGATGTTCTTTACGTCGAACAGCAACGCAAGATCCCCTGTCATGTGGCCTGAAGCTCCACTATCAACAATCCAAAGACTGCTAATAGGGCCGGCTGAAGCTCCCTGCACACAAAAAGTAAAACAGTTAGTTCTTTCGGGGGACCCAAGCCTGAGTCTTGGGTCTTTGAACATCAGGTTTCAAAGTAACATTTTCACAATCATTATGAACAACTTTTTGATCAATCTTTTTCTGATTGTTCAAAACAGTTTCCTTTCTCTCATTAACCCTTGAAGTTGAGGCTCCTGGAGTACCATTGGGTGTCCAAGATTGTTCAGACCTTTTCAGAATTCGAATCTGAGACTTTGAGTTCTCAGTCGGTTTCTGAACAGGATTAGCAAATGTAACTCTCTTGGTAACCTTATCTGATTTAACAGACTTAGGTCCAACATTTGATTTGACAATCGGTTTCGGTGGAACCTTTTGCCTATCAACTGTTGTGTTCACCACAGGCTTCCTCCATGAGTGTTCCATAGCAATCCGATTCCTTCGATCATAGTGCATTGGACGCGTGTTCCTCATTTGAAAATTGTTATGATTATAACACGATTGTGGTTGTTGAGAAACAACTCTCCTATGTGGTGGCACATAATGATCAATCGGTTTTCTCATGGAATTCCTCACTTCCACCTCATGCCTCTTATGCCTTACATATGGGCACTGAGCAAGTAAATGCCCTCGTTCCCCACATTTAAAGCACGCACGGTACTCTTCAAAAACATTCGGAGCATTTGGTTGAGCAAATGATCTAACAGGATATTGATCATTGTACTGTTGCTTCCTTAAACTCTCAGGGAGTGGCCCTTTTGAGTAAGTAGGCTCATTAAAACCATTAGCTCTGTTTTTGGGTTTAACAAACTCTGTGACATGGACCTTTGGTTCTTGAGGAACATCCAAATACAACTTCTTTAATAAAGCTGGTGGAATCTCATTTGTTCTCTCATGTTTTGGGAACCATATAGTACTTTCTTGCCAAATCTTGTCAATTTTAGCATAGTTAACATCTTTAATTGGAAAGTCCTCATCAGAGATGATCTTATCGGATCCTTCCATCCGATAAAACACCTTGACAGGTTTGTCACATAGTTCGTTTTTATCATTCTTTTCAAGATCTTTCTTAACCACATTAAGATCTTTCTTCACAACATTCTTTTCAGACTTATTCACATGATGAACACTTCTCATCGGAATCACAATTTGAGATGATGAAACTGGTTCATTTGTAATGATGTGATTTTCTTTTGGAATTTCACATGCATTAACAGTTTGGTTACAACCAGTATCATCACTCTCTGAGTCTGAATCTACACTCTCCGCAGTAACACCCTCATCATTGATACCTAAAATTGGTCTAACATCGGAATTTGGATCACCAATACTCGAGGTATTTGATTCATTTTCCGATGCTGAATCAGATTTTACCGAACTCTCCGGTGTCACTTGGTGACAATTATGGTTTTCAAAAAGAACCGGAGATGGTACAGCCCGATAATTGGTGGTTTTATCATCAATGATGTGGTCTACCACATAAGCAATATGCTTATAGCTTTCCAGCTTTTTGTTTACTTTCTCAGCAAAGCATTTGATGGCTGCCATTTCCAACTTGGTGTTTTCAATTTCATTGATATAGTTGTTAATTGCCAATTGTTTTAAAGACAAAGTGTTTTTCAAGTCGGAAATGTCCTTTTTGTAGCCATCTAATACTTTGTTAAAAGCATTCAACTCTTTGCGAGTAGATTGACTGTTCATGATAGCACTATCACGTTGAACACGGAGTTGTTTAATCTCCTCAGTCAATCTATCACATGTACCACAATATTTTTCACTTGTATTATCAGTACTACATGCAGAACTTACAGGTTTTGGCGGATCAGTCATGGCCATTAATGCAAAATGAGCTTCCTTCCCTGCAAAGAATCTGGAATAATCAATCTTTGTAAAAGCATCATCTGCAATGCACGACTTCCTTGTCATCAGAAAATCCGCTTCTGCAAGCAACTGATCGATATCTTCATCTAGAGAATTAACACTTGCTTCCGTATCCGATTCACTGTCTGAATCAGAATAAACTGAATCACACTCCTCAGGAATATCAGAAACAGTATCAATCACAACTCCAGAATTTGTCTCTTCAGTTTGAATTTCAACATCAACCTCAGCATTAACCTTAACAGGTTCAGTTTCCACATCCATCTCAGCCTCAGACTCATCACTTTCAACCTCAGTTTCTACCTTCTCCACCATCGTCACTGAATCTTCAATATCAACCTGATATGCAACACAAGCCACATTGCCCCCAGTAGTGATTTCCTCAACACCTATCTGAATGCTCGACCAGTCAAACCTCTCATCTTGTTGAGTCACCAATGCTTGATTGGTATTCTGTTGTTCATTTGGTGTAGTGATTGGTATGACTGTTCGGTTAGCATTGTTTGGTGTTTGGTTTTGTGTCTGGTTTGGTGTGTTTGGTTGTCTATTTTGGTTGTTATTAAAGTTGTTTTGACGGTTGTTGTTTTGGTAAGAAACTTGGTTTTGGTTTTGTTGTTGGCGGTTCTGATAGCTGGCATTGAATGGGTTCCTATTGCCTTGTTTTGGTGGCTGGGTGCATTCTCGTTTAAAGTGACCTTTCCCTCCACAGTTAAAACAAGTCACTTTCTCCTTATTGAACCCGTAGGTTGTGTTAGTTGAAGTTCCCAAGTCTGTTCTACCTGTCTTCTCAATAAACTCCGTTGCTCTTCGCATTATGCTTGCAAAGGCCCATTGAATATCAATGAGTTCCATCTCCTCCTTGTCAATCTGTGCATAGTCTTCATTGGTCAAGTTGTTATTCCCAATTTGACTAGCAACTAATCCATTGTAGGATGAGATCATTGCAGAGACTAATGCAATGTGTTGCTGAGCAACTTCAACTGTCACATTTCCAAGATTAGATGTCTCCAAAACCACCGTTTGTTGATTAGGTTGGTTCATTGGTTGTTGTTGAGATTGGCTAGCAGTGTAGAAAGCTGCTTGTTGTTTTGGGGAGAATGGTGGAATGTATGAATAGTTGTATCGTACTTGTGGTGGTGGTTGTGATAAAGATGAAGTTTGTTGATGGTAGTTAATGGTAGGTGATTCCACAACATTGGATATACATGCAACATGTGGTGTAACTAGTCCTCCTGAGCTTGTACTTGTTGGAACTGAAGATCCTCCAAAGTATAAGTTTGGATTCTGAGGAATCTGTGCTCTCCTAGCCTTCCTCTTCTCTTCCAATTCTTTGTTTTCCAGCTTCTCAATGAACTCCTGAATAGACCAGTATTGATAAGCATCCTTCTCCTTCAGAACTTCCACATGCTGATCCCAGTTTGGTGGTAATGCATCTGCAAACTTGTCCACCTGCTTTGCCATAGGAATCTGTATACCATAGCTAGACAATTCAGATAACAAATGATTATATCTAGGAGTTAGTTCTTTCAAAGTTTCATTTCCAACATAAGAAAAATTCTCAAACTCCTTTATAAGTTCTTCCGTCCTCAAACTTCTAGTCTTCTCATTTCCATCATGCTTCCTTTTAAGCATATCCCATAGTGCCTTAGAAGTTGTGCAAGTCCCAAACTGATGCAAAAGATCATTTGTGATTGCCTGCGTTAATTGGGAAAACGCCTTCTTTTCCACAGCAAACTTCTTTTTCTCATCCTCAGCCATGCTCTCCAATGGCACTGGTTCACCTGTGTTCTCCAAAACTGGTGGTGTGTAACCTTTAGCAATCATGTTCCATGCTTCAGCACCTTCCACTCCCATGCCTTCCAAATGTATCTTGAACTTTTTCTGCCACTGATTGTATTCTTGAATCTCCATAAGCTTCGGTGGCCGAGTCCCGCTACCTGAAGACAAATCATTAATCAGTGTGGAAATAGCATTTGTAGTTTGAGTGTTTACCACCGCTGCTGCTACTCCCCAGTAGTCAGACTGTGGTGCTGGAGGTGCACTTTGAGTCATGTAGTTAACCGGCTGCGAAGACTGTGTGCTCGTCTTCTGTGCTGCCACTGTCCATGGGTCCATCACCTGCTGTTGTGGTTGTGTAGTTGCTGGTGTAGGAGTAGTCTGGAAACGCCACATGATCACGAACTTCGAGAAATTCAACACTTAGAAAATTTTCCAAAAACTAACTCTTAGGTTCGCCCAATTGTGCTTCAGATTCGTCCCTTTTTGAAGTAGGTTCGCCCAGAAATACTTCCCCGAATGTAAAATCTCACCAGAAAGTAAAAACACACTAACACTTTCCACGTTCGCCCAAAAAGGTTTCAGGTTCGCCCGTTTTGATTCTACGTTCGTACCCCCGATCAGCCGAATGTGAAAAATGATACCCGAATGTGAAAAATTCAACAGAAAAATTCTACGTTCGCCCGAAAATCCCTAGGTTCGCCCACAATTTCCCTCAGGTTCGCCCAAAAACTCACACTTTCGACCAAAACACTCCAGGTTCGCCCATATTGACTTTTGAAAAACGGTTACACTTTGAAAAACGGTTATTTTGATCTCTGATTTTCAAAAGTTTGTGAATTTGAATGATCTTGATTAGGTTTTGCTTCGGAGATGATTTGGAACAACTTTAATACTTGGAATTTTGAATTTTATCCACAAAATCAACTCTAATTCTTTCAAAAACACTCAAAAACCATTTTTATGTGAAAACAGATGTGAATTGATGAAAATAATGTCCAAATCAGCTCTGAGTTTATCAATTTGTTGTTGTATGATCCTCTATGCTCTGATACCACTTTGTAGAGGATGTGATTAGACACGAAAACAGGATTATATGATCATACAAGTTACTAAACCAGGTGCGGAAACCCTAGCTTAGAACAAACTGATGTAAACTCAAATCAAAACACAATCAAAGTCATTTTCAAAGCTTTTCATAGATTAACTCTTTCAAATACTTGATTACAACTCAATTACAGTTAATCTAGCACACACATAAACTCTCTCAAACCTCTCTGGAACACACCTCAAAAACACACACACCAAATGACTCGCTTTAACTTACAAAATCACAAAATCTATATATAGGACCTGCACGTTCGCCCCTTTCAACTGGTCGAACGTGAGACTTTTCTACATTCGCCCACTTCAAGTGGTCGAATGTGTCTTCAGTGTTAGTCTAGTTCCAGTTTCGTCCATGTTAATCTACCTTCGCCCACTTCTTAATCACCTTCGCCCATACCTGTTACCTTCGCCCCTTTAGCCTTTTCTAACACATGTTAACATATCTAATCACTAGTCGCAAAACGCATCTACAGATCCCCGTTGGTCTTTGATCCACCTGCAAGTCAAGGAAAAACTACATTTCTCCCATCGCACTCATCTCGAACTTTTCCTGCATTACACGTTCAAATTCTCTGCAAAGAAGTTCGTTAGTAGAGCCAAAATAATATCATCTACATAAATCTGGACGAGAAGCAAGTCATCCCCTGTTTTCTTCGTAAATAGTGTGCAATCGACCAAGCCTCGTTTGAATCCTTTCGATAGTAGGTACGTGCTCAGCTCCTCATACCATTGGCGTGGAGCCTGGTGCAACCCGTATAGCGCTTTGTTGAAACATAAACCTTATCCCGGTGGATAGGATCTTCAAAGCCTGGAGGTTGACCGACGTAGACCTCTTCCTTGACCACACCGTATAGGAACACGCTTTTGACATCCGTTTGATACACCTTAAATTTCTTATACGAGACAAACGCTAGAAACATGCGGATAGCTTCTATACGTGGCACAGGTGCATATATCTCGTTGTAGTCAATTCCTTCAACTTAATGAAATCCTTAAACAACCAATCTGGCTTTGTTTCTCACAATCACACCTCTGTCATCTTTCTTGCATTTGAATACCCACTTGGTACCAATTTTCTTTCTACCAGGAGGTAAATCCGTAAGTGTCCAGACGCCCAATTTCTGAAATTGCAACAACTCTTCTTGCATCGCCTCGACCCAAGCATCATCCAAAAGAGCTTCTTTGTATGTCCGCAGCTCAACCTGCGAAACATAACACGCAAACGACTAATCATTCTGACAACCAGATTTTTGTATTTTTGCATATAAAGCTAAAGCGCCAATATTTTCTGGTGAATTGACACTGCGTAGTTGTCCTCTAGTCATAACACTGCTTCCAGGGTCACCAATAACTTGCTCGAGCGGGTGAATATGATGAATCCAAGATTCCGGATGTTCAGGTAATATCACTCCCGTCTAAGCAGTCAAGTTCTCCACTGCATCCAGATCATGACCCATATTGGACGATGAAGCAACATCTGGATTTGGGTTCACTGGCGGTGCCTCTGTTGTATGATCAAGAATAGCTTCATCAAAATCTCCATCATCTTCCGATTCTGATGTATCAAGTGTAGTTTAAGCTTCTTGGAACACTTCTTCTTCTGCTACAGGAGCATTGGTATCATTAGAAGCTGTTGGAGGAGTTACGGTGATCGGACGCACCAACGGTGAAGTCGCCGCGTTTTCACACTCGTAAAGTAATCGTATAACAGCCTCTTCAACCAGGCTATCTAGATTGAATGATTCAAAGAAATCTTTGTAATCAAACATCCAATCAGGACCATTTCCCTATACGTTTTGAGTATATCGTTGAACCTCAACATTTGCCCAATCCTCCACCCGTCGAGTTCTTTTGTTGAAAACCCGTTTGAGCGGGGTTGCATATCCAACAAAGTGTCCCTCTTCAGCTTTCGGACTAAACTTTTCACCTGGATTCAACATCGTACACGGAGCCCCAAATGGTTCTAGATACTTCAAGTTCGGCTTTCGTCGGTTCAATAGCTCATAAGAAGTTTTGCCAAACTTCTTCACTGTTAAGACCCGATTCAGTGTATAACAAGCTGCGTAAATCGCTTCGTTCCAGAACATTACTGGAAGATTTGAATTTGCGAGCATTGTTCTTGCCGTTTCAATAAGAGTCCTGTTATTCCTTTCAGCGACACCGTTCTGTTGAGGGGTATACGGAGCCTAATATTCTTGATGAATTCCTTTGTCTTCACAAAGAGCATCCATCTGCGTATTTTTGAACTCCGTCCCATTGTCACTCCGAATTCTTTTGATCTTTAGACCATAGACATTCTCCAGTCGAGTGAACAGAACTTTCAAATTGTTAAAAGTGTCACTTTTATGTTGTAAACACATCACCCATGAAAATCGTGAAAAATCATCAGTAACCACTAAACAGTAAAGCTCTCCGATATGACTTTTACGTTTGACAGGTCCGAAAAGGTCCATGTGCAATCGCTCAAGTGACATCTCAACAGAGTTTACTTTCTTCAGTTTATGGGATTGTTTGTGCTGCTTGCCTTTCTTACAACTCACACTTTGTCGTTCAAATGGAAATGTTTGACATTAACGCCTTCGACAAGCCCGTTCTTCACCAAATGGTTCATTTTTCTAAGATGAATATGTCTCATTCTTATGTGCCACATTATTGATTCTTTCTCTGTAGCCTTTGATAGAAAACACATCACTTGGCCCTGAGTTGTCATCGCTTTCGACATATTGAGAATATAAAGATTGTTAACTCTCGGTGCCTTCAACATAATCCACTCTTTTGGAATCTTGAAACCTGGTTTGAGGATATAGCAAGATTTGTCGTCGAAATGCAAAGAAAATTGTTTGTCACATATTTGATTGACACTTAACAGATTGTAGTCTATTTGCTTCACATAGGAAATCCTCTCGAAACTCACTATCCCGTTACTCACACTTCCCTCCATTGTGATGTAACCTCCTTTATTTCCCGCAAAAGCAACATACCCTCCATTAATATTCTTCACATCATACAATAGTGCTAAATCACGAGTCATGTGGCCTGAAGCTCCACTGTCAACAATCCAAAGACTGCTAACAGGGCCAGCAGAAGCTCCCTGCACACATCAAATAAACACATTAGTTCTTTCGGGGGACCCAAGCTTGTGTGGTCTTGGGTCTTTGAATATCAGCTTTCAAAGAGTCATTTACATCAACATTTGGTTTTGAATTGATCTTTTTCTGATCGTTCAAAACTTTCTCATCTTTTTCATTTGGTTTTGAGGTAGAAGCTCCCGGATAACCATTAGGTGTCCAAGATTGTTCCGAACGTTTTAGAATTCGAATATGAGATTTTGGAATCTCAGTCAATTTCTTAGTATCGTTCATAAAAGAAACTTTCTTGATTACCTTCTCTGATTTAACGGAGACAGGTCCAATAGTTGATTTAACAGCAGGTTTTCGTGGTACCTTTTGTTTGTCAACAATTGTGTTCACCATAGGTTTCTTTAACGGTTTTTCCATATTGATCCGGTTTCGACGATCATAGCTAAATTGACGATTATCCCTCTTTTGGTAAAAATTGTTTTGATTGTAAAATGATGTCTGTTGAGGAACAAAACGTCTTTGAGGATAAAAATGATTATCGACCGGTTTACTAATGGATTGCCTCATCTCAACTTCGTGCCTCTTGTGTCTCACGTACGGGCAGTGAGAAAGTAAATGCCCTCTCTTCCCACACTTAAAACATGCACGGTATTCTTCAAACACGTTCTGAGCATTCGGCTTAGCAAATGTTTTGATAGGATATTGATCATTTACACATTTGCGTCTTAAACTCCCAGGAGCTGGATCCTTTGAGTAAGCTGGCTCAAGAAAACCATTTGCCTTTTGCTTTGGTTTAATGAATTCAGTGACATGAACTTTTGGTTCTCTCGGAGTATCCAAATATAATTTCTTCAAAATTTCTGGTGGTACATCATTGGTTCTTTCGTGTTTAGGAAACCAAATAGTACTTTCTTGCCAGATTTTCTCAATTTTGGAATAATTTGCAAATTTTATTGGATACTCCTCATCAGAGATAATCTTATCGGATCCTTCCATCCGATAAAATACTTTGACGGGTTTGTCAACTGAATCACTCTTAACCTCTTTCTTTTCTGATTGATTGACACGATGTGCGTTAGCTGTCGGATGACAAAGCTGAGAAGGTGACACTGGTTCATTTGTGATAATGTGATTTTCCTTAGGAATATCACTCACATTCTCAGTTTTCTCACTTTCTGTGTCAGAATCATCAGCCACAGCAGTTACGCCTTCATCATTCACACCCAAAATCGGTCGTACATCGGAATTTGGATCTCCAACACTAGAAGTGTTAGATTCATCTTTCGATGCAGAGTTAGATTTTACTGAGCTCTCCGGTGTTACTTGATGACAATTGTGATTTTCAAACAACACTGGAGCTGGCACAGCTTTGTAATTTGCATTACTGGGTTGTGATGGCTTTTCAATGATATAGTCAACCACATATGCAATGTGTTTATAGCTTTCAAGCTTTTTATTAACCTTTTCTGCAAAGCACTTGATGGTTGCCATTTCTAACTTAGTTTCTTCAAGTTCATTTATATAACTGTTTATTGCCAATTGTTTTAAAGAAAGTGTTTTCTTTAAGTCAGAAATGTCCTTTTTGTAACCATCAAGTACCTTGTTGAATTCTATAACTTCCTTGCGAGTAGATTGACAGTTGATTATGGCACTCTCAAGTTGAACCTTGAGTTGCTTGTTTTCCTCTGTCAATCTATCACAAGTCCCACAATACTTATCATTTTGACTATCAGTTGTAGATTCAGAACTTACCTACTTCGGAGGATCTGTCATAGTCATGAGAGCGAAATGAGCTTCCTTCCCAGCAAAGAACTTGGAATAGTCGATTCTGGTAAAGGCATCATCCACTATACACGACTTCCTGGTCTTCAGAAAATCAGCTTCGGCCAACAATTGATCAATGTCATCATCTAAAGAGTTCACACTTGCTTCCGAATCTGATTCACTCTCCGAATCTGAATACACTGATTCACTCTCTTCAGGAACATCTGTGACTGAATCAATAATAATTCCCGAACTCTTCTCCTCATGGTGTTCTTCAACTGAATTAATCATCAAATCATCAATCTCTTCAGTTGACTCCTCAATCTCACTTTCAGTTTCTTCAACTTTCTTAACTACTATCTCCGACTCCTCTAAATCAATCTCCTGAGCAACACATGCTACATTCCCACTTTTATCTCTTCCACACCAAGTTGTATATCAGTCCAGTCAAATCCCTCATCATTTTGAATCACCAAAGCTTGATTTTGATTATTAGTCTGTGGTTGATCATTTGGTGTTGTGATAGGAATGACAGTTCTGGTTGGATTATTTGGTGTTTGGTTGGGTGTATTTGGTTGTCTAGTAGAGTTGTTATGAGAGGTGTTTTGTCGGTTTTGGTAATTGTTTTGATTTTGATAGTTGTTGTTGTTTTGACTTTGATAAGAAACATGGTTTTGAGATTGACGGTTCTGATAGTTTGAGTTGAATGGGTTTCGGTTACCTTGTTTTGCTGGCTGAGTACACTCTCTTTTGAAATGACCTTTACCACCACAGTTGAAACATGTGACTTTTTCTTTGCTGAAGCCATATGTTGTATTCGGTGTAGTAGTCAAGTCAGTTCTCCCAGTTTTCTCAATAAATTCGGTTGCTTGCCTCATGATGCTTGCAAATGCCCACTGTATATCGATAAGCTCCATTTCTTCCTTATCAATTTGAGCATAGTCCTCATTGGTTAGATTGTTGTTACCAATTTGACTAGCTACCAGACCATTGTATGAGGCAACCATTGTTGAAACCAATGCAATGTGTTGTTGAGCAACTTCCACTGTAACATTTTCCATGTTGGATGTTTCGTTGGTCTCTGATTAGCTTGATTCATCTGAGAAATGTATTGTTGTTGTTGAGGTTGTGGTTGGTTTGCAGCGTAACATGCTGCTTGTTGCATAGGTGAGAATGGTGAAACGGAAGAATTTGTATATGATTGTGGTGGTGGTGTATATTGTGGTGGTGTATAAGATGAGGTTTGAGCAAGGTAGTTGATTTGGTTTTTGGGTGGTTCCATCACACTTGAAACACATGCAATATGAGGAGCAACTGTTCCACCAAGACTTGAGTTACCCACAGTAGATGATGTACCTACATGATACAACACTGGGTTTTGAGGAATTTGTGATCTTTTTGCTTTCCTCTTCTCCTCAAGCTCTTTGTTTTCCAATTTCTGGATAAATTCATTGATGGTCCAGTACTTGTAAGCATCTTTCTCCTTAAGTACCTCAATGTGTTGATCCTAGTATGGTGGTAAAGAATCAGCAAATTTATCCACCAAATCTGACATTGGAATCTGAATTTCATAATTTGATAATTCAGTTAACAGATGACAGTATCTGGGAGTCAGCTCCTTCAATGTTTCATTCCCAACATAACTGAAGTTCTCGAATTCTTTCTTCAGTTCCTCAATTCTCAGCCTCCTCGTCTTCTCATTACCATCATGACGATTCTTCAACATATCCTACAATTGTTTGGAAGTAGTACACGAACCAAACTGATGCAATAGATCATTGGTAATAGCTTGGGTTAGTTGAGAATACGCCTTCTTTTCCACCGCAAACTTCTTCTTCTCGTCATCAGAAAAACTCTCAAGTGGAATCTGTTCACCGGTATTCTCTAACACTGGCGCTACATATTCTTTTGCAATCATTTGCCACGCCTCAGTTCCTTCAAGTCCCATTCCTTCCAAATGAATCTTGAATTTCTTCTGCCATTGGTTATACTCCTGCATCTCCATCAGCTTGGGTGGTCTGTTCTCGCTACCTGAAGACAAATCATTGATTAGAGTAGATATAGCATTAGTAGTTTGAGTGTGTACCGCTGCTGCTGCTACACCCCAGTAATCAGTTGCTGGTTGTTGTGAAGATGAAGCAACACTCTGAGGAATCGAACTCGTCATTGCAAGGTAGTTAATTGGTTGCGAAGACTGAGTATTCGACTTCTGAGCAGCTACAGTCCAAGGGTCCATGGTAACTTGCTGTTGTTGTGTTGTACCAGGCCTAGGTGTAGTCGGAAATCCCAACATGTTGTTTTCGAAGTTGGAAATACGATACACTTGAAAATACCACAAATCAGATTCTACGTTCGTCCCCTTCTGTGTAATCATGAGGTCGAATGTGGATAATTCCTCACTTTCGTCCTCTTTCTGTGATACGAATGTAGAAATCAACAGACCAATCTCACTTTCGTCCCTCAATCTTTTCACTTTTGTCCTCCCGTTTGGACGAATGTTGAACTTTCACCCGAAAGTGGAAATTCAACACAACAAAATCCTAGGTTCGACCACAAATAGTACTTTCGTCCACTGAAAAACCTTGGTTCGACCCTAAAAACCCACTTTCGACCCTGAGCTCTCTAGGTTCGACCGACCCATTTGAAAAACGGTTACACTTTGAAAATCAGTTAATTTGATCTCAATTTTTCAAAAGTTGATGAATTTTGTTGATCTTAATCAGGTTTTGCTTCGGATTTTGATTTGGAACAACTTTAATACATCGAATTCTTGATTTTATCCATGAAATCTAATCCAAATCCTTCAATTTTCATCAAAAACCATTGTTCATTGAAAACAGCAAAATTTTGATCAAATTTGGGTCCAAATCAGTTCAAAAACTATCAAATTGTAGTTTATGATCTCTATTGGCTCTGATACCACTTTGTATAGGATCGTTTTATGTAAAACAGTGAAAATTGATCATACAAATCTCTATTCCAGGTGCGGAAACCCTAGAACAGATACAAAATGATAATTGATGAATCAAACACACAGATTAAGCTTTTCAATTGTTGTTTCCATTAATAACTGGTTAAAATATGTTCACATAAAGGATTACAAGTTAATCAGACTGATTTGAAAAAAAACATGAACACTAGAGAGCTCTATCCTGACTCACACTAACAAAATGATCAAAGTTACATTGCAAAATAAAGTTTAAACTTTTATACTACTGCACGTTCGCCCTTTACGTATGGTCGAATGTGGAAGACTTCCACATTCGCCCTCTTCTTTGGTACGAATCAGGAAAACCTTCTTCAGTTAATTCTACCTTCGCCCCAATACTTCTACATTCGACCCTATAAACTCCCACATTCGCCCCTACGAATTCACCAAAACATGTTTATATTGCAATCCAAAGCACTAGTCGCAGATTACGCATCAACATGTTTAACATCTTTTGTTCAAAGATATACTTAAGGCTCTGATGATCAGTGTAAATCACACATTTTGTACCATATAAGTAGTGTCTCCATATCTTGAGAGTAAATACTACTGCTCCCAGTTCTAAATCATGGGTGGTGTAATTCTTTTCATGATTTTTTAATTGTCGAGATGCATAGGCAATAACCTTCCCTCTTTGCATCAACACACACCCTAATCCATAGTGTGAAGCATCACAATATACTACAAAATCTTTGGTACCTTCAGGTAGTGCCAGTACTGGAGCACTAGATAGCTTTTCCTTCAACAGATTAATAGCCTTTTCATGCTTGTTACTCCAGAAAAATGGGGTATTCTATTGGGTTAAAATTGTTAAGGGCATTGCTATCTTAGAAAAATCCTGAATAAACATTCTATAGTACCCAGCTAAGCCCAAGAAACGTCGAATCTCCGTTGGGTTCTTTGGTGTCTCCCAATTCTTAATTACTTCAATCTTTTCAGGGTCCACTTGTATGCCAATTTCATTAACCACGTGCCATAAAAATTGGACTTCCCTTGTCTAGAATTCACACTTACTGAACTTGGCATAAAGTTTCTCTTCCTTTAATAACTTAAGAATGGCACGGAGATGTTCTTTGTGAGCTTCTCTATTCTTGGAGTAAATGAGAATATCATCTATGAAAACAATCACAAACTGATCCAAGTATGGCTTGCAGAATCGGTTCATAAGGTCCATGAAAGCGGCTGGTGCATTAGTGAGTCCAAAAGGCATAACTAGGAATTCATAGTGACCATATCTTGTTCTAAAGGCAGTATTTGGTATGTCTTCTTCTCTTACCTTCAGCTGATGGTATCCCGACCTTAAGTCTATCTTCGAGAAGTAACTTACACCTTGTAGTTGATCAAACAAATCATCGATCCTTGGAAGGGGATATCGATTCTTTTTGGTGATCTTATTTAGGTCTCTATAATCAATACACATTCTCATTGAACCATCCTTTTTCTTGACAAAGAGAATAGGCGCTCCCCTCGGCGACGTGCTAGGACGTATGAATCCTTTGTCCAATAAGTCTTGGAGTTGGGTTTTAACTCTTTCATTTCAGTTAGGGCGAGGCGGTACGTGGCTTTAGAAATAGGGGTTGCTCTAGGAATCAAGTCTATTCTAAACTCAATTTGTCTATCAGGTGGTAGTCCAGGAAGATCTTTAGGAAATACCTCAGGAAATTCAGATGCTATTGGTATCTCGTCAAGCTTATTTTCCTCCTTAGTTTCCAAAGCATATACTAGGTAAGCTAGATGGCCCTTCCGAAAACATTTAGATGCTTTTATTCTGCTAATGAAACTTATGGGTTTACTAGGTTTCTCCCCATGAATTATCAAAGACTTTCCCTGAGGGTCCTTAATTCGAATCTGCTTCTTATCACATAATATCTGAGGTTGATACTTAACTAACCAATCCATTCCTATTACTACATCAAATTCTCCAAGTTTCATTGGTAGCAAGTCTATGGGAATCGAGGTATTACTAATCAGGATAGCGCAATCCTTAATAACACTTACAATTTCCTCTTCCCTTCCATCTGCCAGTTCGACTATAAAGGGTTTATCTAATTTACTAGGAATCTGATTAATCAAAGCTCTAAATTGCTCAGATATAAAACTTCTATTAGCACTAGTATCAAACAATATTTTAGCATAGAAGTCGTTTATGAGAAACGTACCTGTTATAACATCCGGGTTCCTACGAGCTTCTTCCGTGTTCAAAGCAAAGGCTCTTCCTCTAGCTCTATTGGGTTCCTCCTTTTTCTTAGGACACTTGTTACTAAAGTGGTTCGACTTTCCACAGTTAAAACACTTGTGAGGTTCTTTACAATCACGATAGATATGCCCAGGTTGCTTACAGTTTTGACAAACTAACCGATTACATGGACCAGAATGTTCCTTCCCACAAACTGGGCATCTAGGTGGGGGTCCCCATTGCCTCTTAAAATTCCTGTCATTGGTTTTCCTCTGGTCTTGCTAGTTGTCCCATTTCCTTTTTGGAGTAGGGTTTGGGGTTTTCTTCTGTTGTATCTCAGCAGCGATGGTTGCCCCGGCTTCTACTGCTTCAGAATAGGTGGTCGGTTTGGTTTCCTTGATAAATGTGCGGTATTCTGAAGGTAGTCCACAAACAAACCTCCTAATACGATTCTACTCTATTGTTACCTGATGAGGCACCAATCTGGACATTTCGTTGAACTTGGTGACATATTCCCGACAAGTCTTATCTCTGAGCTTAAGGTGTAGAAATTTCATTTCAATCCTGTCCGTCTCACATGGTGGACAAAAATATTGTGAAAAGAGTTCAGAGAATTCCTTCCAACTTAGGCGCTATGCTATATCCTCACCTTTGGTTTGCTTTTGTATCCTCCACCAAAACAAGGCTTCATATTTGAACAAGTGAACAGCAAACCTAACTTTATTCCTTTCATGACATTCACTAACATCTAGAATGGCTTCTACTTCACTTAGCCATTCATGTGCCTCAATAGCACCTTTCTTTCCATCAAAGGTGGGAGGGTTACAGGAAATAAAGGTCATATAGTTGCATTCTCTACTGATTTCTGCTTCGCTAGCCTTAGTTATCTTAAGATCACCCGTCTTCTCTTCTAGTCGAGGTTTTTCTTGCGGAGTTGGTGTGTGTGCGATGCTTCTTTCAGATTGAACAGACCTTTTAGAATACGGACGTTCATGTCCCCGTGCGTTGGCGAGAATTTCCGTGACTCGAACTGCTATTCGCTCAATCACATAATCTCCTAGGTTTACAGATTCACTATGACGAGCGGGTTCGACAGGTGGTTTAGGTTGACGACCATGATTATTGGATGATCCAGTTGACATTTTCTAGGTTTTCAAGAAAATACTACTTCAATATTTTGTTCATATACAAACAACTACAATAGCTACTTCACATAATAAACATAATACAATCACGTTTTCAAATATAGCACATATATAGACACACAAATCCATTGCCGTCACTGGGCTTTTGCCTCAGCTAATTCTTGCTAAGGTCTCGTGTCCTGAACAAATACATTTCTAATTCTCTGGTATTCCATATCCCATTTAATTATTCGAATTTCTATACTTAATTGGGGTTGTACTAAATTTGCATCCTTAACATCTACATCATAACCTACAATAGTAAGCCTAGGAATGAAATCAGGTCTTTCTTATTCTAGGCATCCTTATCCATAAAAGTTAATTCAAGTATAAAACTTAAATTAGGCAATCCTAATCTCGAAGGTTGAAGCCTAGGTATCCCTACCGAACACCTAATTCGCTAAAACCTTTGGCTCTGATACCAACTGTGACGTCCGCACCCAGATAAGGATGCACCACACACAATTGATATCAACTTACAAGGAAACAATTATTTCATTAACATAAACAGCAAGGTACAAAAGTTGGAAACTTAAGAGTACAAACTTCAGCAAACTATTCTTAACCCGAGATATACATCATCAAAACACACGAACTAGCATATCCTCTTCCATTGGTCATATAGCTTCCTGATAAACAGCATGTACAAGCACTAGCCTTCACTACCTGCGACACATGCTTAAAAAGGACGTCAGTCAATGCAGGTGAGTTCATGAATATACACAAGTTGTAAAATACATCATTTCATCATTCATGACTTGTACCCGCCCATGTCATTATAACCTTTACGCCACACTGGCACCCACGCATGGGCCCCCGTGACGGTGTCACCCCTGTGACTTCCAACATCATACAGTCAATGCCCATTACACACAGGTGTAATACCGACAAATCCTGCCGTAGCAGCACGTCAAAGGGACCATAGATATCGTGTGTATGCGTGATTAGATTATATACATGCGTACAACAGTCATGAGTGCAATATTAATAGTTACCAGTTTGGACAAGCATGCTCACATTTGAAAACATTCATAGAACTCACCTTTTTCACGGTTGCTTAACACCTTGCTATTCCAATTGGGTACTACCTTAGAGTCCTGATACAGTTACATTATCCTAGGTTAGGTACTGATACGCCTAACTAGTTATTATCATGGTTAGATATTGGTTAACATTGCCTTGTTTAAGCATGGGTGATCAGTCCATGCCTAACTAAGGTTAGGCTACCCAATATCCGCCCTTAATAATAATCCTAATACCTAAAAATAATAATACTAAACTACCACTAATAAGACTAACAAAAAAAAAATTGACAAAGCATAAACTTAAACAAGAGCATACCTCTAAGTATCTACGGCAAGTTGATGTAGAGTCTCCCTACTTGGGCTCCTACTCGTGCTCCGAAAACAACTAATACCAACACCCAACGGAGTATCGTAGGCTAGGGATTCTCTTTATATTAGAGCGTTCCCTTAGACAACTAATAATCCTAATAGTTACATGTGACCTCTATTTATAGATAAAAGTGAAGTGCATACTTTCTTCTGTGGATTGATGTGGGATCAAAAGTCCTCCCAACTAGGTTGCTTGCCTCACCTAGGCTTTTTAAGTTAATAATTTCTGTAGTTTCGATATGGGACTCAATCTTACCTTGGCAATTGTTTTGATGTGGAACGGATGTGTCGAGCTAGCCTACTAGCTTACCTATTCATGTTAGTTTCAATTTGTTTGTATTATATAATTTATATTATTATATTATTATCATTTATTCTAGCTGCTTAGCTCGTTTTTCTCGTATAACTTTTAAACTATAACGTTGTATAATTTTTCAAATATACTCTTAAGATGTGCTAATTTTTATCTACGTTTCAACCTAAGTTTCATTAAAAACGGAGTAGAGTCGACTGTAACATATTTTATTAGTATCACTAAGCGATCTCTTATAATACTAACGGCTCGACTAGATTCTTATATCTCAAATAGTCGTGATATTCATTATTCAACAATATAATTTTCATAAACATTTCTATTTTATTTGATCACAAAACAGGGTGTTACACCTAATGAGGACGACATCAAGATCTGACAGTGAAAATCACTTCTTTTGTCAGGTTGCAAATTCTCAGTTGACACTAGTTGATTTTTTCAACCATTTTGAAACTTTACTTGAAGCTCAAAGATTCAACCATAGAAAGAATGAACATGACTCAAGGCATACTGTGCCTGATTTTTGGACAAAAAATCCTATTGAAGATGAGGCATTCAATATTTATACAAGGATTAGTTTTTTTATATTCAAGAAGAGATATATGCTAAATATGAAGGATTAATAGGTGTTCACACCCAAAAAGCTGATGAAGGTTTTTTAAAGATTTTTGTTGAAGATCCACAAGCACATGGCCAAGGCTTTATTGAGGTATTGAGTGCATTTTCAATATATACAACGTGCGTTTTAATGAACAGCCTTGTTTTTCAAAAAGTAAATGATGTTTCTAATATTTGCAGGTGCTTTTCAATAGTGAAGTGGATGATGATGTTGAAGATGTTACTGCACTATGTACTTGTAGGAGGTTTGAGCCGTATGGGTTGCTGTGTAGGCATAAATTTTTTATTTTAATGATGTTCAGAGTTAACCGATTTCCAAAAAAATATATCCTGAAGAGGTGGATCCAAGATGTTGTTCCAAATGCAATAAAATATTCAATTGAAGTTGCAGAATTTCGTGATGACAAGAGTAAACAAGCTAGGGATATTGCTAGGGAGATAGTGGTGGCTGGTAAATATCTTGCAAACACTTTAATTACTGATTTATCTTAGTTAACTTTGGTTAATGATCAAATGAAAGACATGATTAAAAAGGTTGATAAGAACAAGTTTAAGAGACCTAGCCAGAAGAAGTATGACAAATATGCTTCTCTTCTTAGTTATGAGAAACCATACGAGTCCGTATCTACTATTCGACTATCTAATGGGATCAAGAACAAAGGTCATGGTAAACAGAAGCGTATCAAGTCCAGAAAAGAAAAACAAGTTAGTCGAACGGGTAAAAGGAAGAGAACGTGTAAGATATGCAGAGAGAAAGACCACGATCGACGTAAACATCAAAGGGATGCTGGTTCAACTCAGCCACAGGTTGAGCAAGAGGATCAAAATGTTGAAGATGATTTCGAAGATAATGAAGATGTAGAAGAAGAAGTGTCTGATGATCAAGAATAGTCTTAGATACGGTTTTACTGTGCATGTGTTTTAATTTTCTAAAGTGCGTTTTAAGTTTATTTGTTACTCAGTAATTTTTAATGTTTTTAATACGTGTGTTTGAGTGTAATCAAAATGTGTTTAAATAAAAACCATAAGTGCGTTCAATATAGATAAAAGGTGCGTTTATATCATTCATATAATTACATCAACTGCCTTCACCACAACCACCACCACCACCACCACCCATCATCCACCATCACAAACACCACCAAAAAACCACCTAAAAACAACCACAAACAACCACTACCCAAACTAACCATAACCACCACCATAAAAATAAAAAAATATTTACAAACTTAAACCTACACCATAAACTAAAACACCACAACCCATCCATCACTTCCCACCTAAAATGTTGTATCTCGCCTTTTATTTCCCTGCCATATTCTTCATGATGCATTTCTTTGTGTTGCTTAGTGTCTGACAAATGAGATTATCAAAGAAGGCTTGACTTTGGAGTTGCTTTATTGCTGCATCACTGAATGAAGATTTTTCCTCACTAAGTAGCTTCTCATGGAGATCCATGTTCTTCATAAACTGCCTGAGGACCTCACTCTGTACACCTAAAATGGGACGGATGGAGTAATATCTTGTTATTTTCCTCATAATACCATTCTTAGTAGATGAGTTAATTTGTTTCTATAATTTCCTCACGTTACATGTTAACTATTTTTTTAATTATTACATCGGTTGTCCCTACTTTTCTCTCAAACGTGACACAAAAGGTCTACAAAGTAAACATAGGTTATTTTTTGTCGTAACGTGGGTATAAAATAGCAATAACAAATACCCCTTAATCTTAAAATATAAAAAACATAGATGACAAAATATACAAAAATAAAATATTATGATATAGTAAATTAGTTGTGTCGGTATCCACCACCCACTTTTAAAAAGGCGTCTCCCCTCTTGAAAAACTCATTCTTCGATCAAAACTACCAATCTTCCTCTATCAAAGTCGTTTTCCCAGCGACTATGTTGGTGTTACACAGCTAAGAACGACGATAATTAAGTAAAAATTGTCTGAAAATGACCCACCTAAACGGAGTTCATCCCCATATATAAGGATTTCGATTTTGACTTGCACTAAGTCATCAATTCCAATTTCGACCTGCCCTTGTAAATTGATGAGGGGGACTAAACTACCATTGACCGCCAATAAGTGCCACCATCATTTTTAGGGTCTCGTACGTGATTATCGTTAGTCTCGTCTAAACTAAAGACGATCATAGTACATTATTAATTTGTGTTATGAAATTTGGATTTCGGTTGGGTGATTCACTGAATTGATTTTGTGTGTGATTATCGTTCGTTTTAGTTGAGGATTTGATTTTTTTTCTTTAATAAATTAACATGTAAGTTAACATTCTAAGGATCATGTTTGTTACATTTAACTATTCAAGTGAACAATATGTGGGTTGTTTATTAAGATGCGGACTTAATATGTAATATGAACAACTACATGGACCATATGTATAACTAACACAAAGTAAAATATAAATGATTGAAATCCAAATAAAATCTATAAAACCAAATAAATAAAACTCCTTCATGTCAAATGTCACTTGATTCTTTCGACTACAATTTTTTGGCTCCTCTCATTAGGACACATGGCACCATCTTAGATTTCTTTCTTTTCTCTTTTAATTAAATAAAACACATTTAATGAAATTTAATAACATTATTTTCCCTCTCTCCTCCCTCCATCTCTTTCTCTCTCTCTCTCTCTTGATAATTACTAATTCTCTCAATCACGTCAGAAACCCTAACAAAATCACAATCAACTCTCCATCTTTTCACGCAAATCTCCTTGCAAATCCCTTCTAGATCTTGGAAACACTCACCCAAAATTTATTGTTTAATCGATCTGAATGGCCTTCTCTTCTTCAACTCTAATCCTTTCTTCAGTCGGGTTCATGGCTTGTGATGACAACAACTATTGGGTTCAGATTCTGATTTTATCGTCTCTTCCATCACTGTAGGTATGCCGATTTTTTGATTAAGACATGGATTGATTGTATTTGATCTAATTTTTGTTTAAATCTTATTTCTCGGGTATGATTGTCTACATTTTCGGTTAATATTATAAAAATTCAAATATTTGAATTTGATATAATTATGGTAACATTTAGATGTAATTAACACATTTAGGTCATTTAATTCGAAATTCTGAATAATTTGAATCTTTTAAAAAATATTCAAATTGGTTAATTTAAGTTAATAATGATAACAACTATACCTACTTATTACCTTTAAATTACAGATTTCCTGACATTTTTAAAATTTAACAAATACTAATTTTGGTTATAAATTTCTTAAATTAGTTACAAGTTCAAATTCAAATTTTGAATACTAGATTTTCAAATGATAGATTTCAGATAAACTTTAAATGTATTCGAATATAAAATGTTATATTTAAGTATATAATTTCAAATCTTAGTATTTATAATTTATTTTTAAATTTTGGTTAATATTATAAAAATTCTAAATTGTGAATTTAAGATAACAATAACAATTAGAGTTAATTAATGCATCTTATTCAAAATTTTGAAAGATATGAATCTTTTAAAAAATTTCAAATTTTAATTATAAAATTAAACCTACTTATTACCTTTAAATTAAAGATATGCTAATATATTTAAAATTTAACAATTAATATTTTCGATTATAAATTAATCAAATTAGTTACAACTATAGTTAACAAATTAATCTTTTTCCTAATACTAATTTAAATCATTATATATATATATATATATATATATATATATATATATATATATATATATATATATATTCCGGTTTTAGAAATCATTTATCATTGATTCATTTCTAGATATCACAATTCTTGAGGAATAAAAAGACATTTCAAGCATAATTATTAAAAAATTGGTTTTGGAAGTTGTTCTTCATTTCTAGTGTAACGCCCCAAATCTCATTATTTAATTGATGTGATATCATATGATACTATATGACGTTAGCTAATGCCATTAGGTGAGCTAATGAAACGGGTAATTGTATATTTATAAACCAACTAGCTTCGTTAATCAATTGGAAGAGCACAATAATAATTTAACATAAAAAACCTATCATGGTAGTTTTAATAACTAGACTTTGTACATGTGATAAAGTATAAGGGCCAGATATGTGAATTTAAGAAATATGGTGTGTTAACAGGGGGAGAAGGGGAAATTACACACACAAGGCGTGTGTGTGTGTGTCGATGATCAGGGAGGAGAGCATCTCCCCAACCCTTCCTCCTCAATAAAACACCAAATTCAAACATAATCAAAGCCAAATCCAAAGGAGAACTTGTGCATGTTGTAGGGATTGATCATCTAATCATTAATAAACCCCATGGTAACCCCCGATTTAGTGTTTGTGCTAAAAATAGTGTGTAATGGAAATCTTTGATCTTTGTGGGTTTTGCTAAATCTCGAATTACTGATGATGGAGGTTACCTAGTGATTAGGAATCCCATTACAAGTATAATATAGACTGATTAGTCTTTAGAATTTGATTACAAAGTATAACTAGTGTGAATAAGGTGGGTTTTAGTAAGCTTAACTAGGACTCACCATTCACCATGAAAAATTAGTATTCATTGAGCTTTGTTTTAGGTAGGTTATGTGTCATATGTGGTAAATTCAGAAAAGACCTGACTATGATGTGCAAATGGGTGGTAACTAGGTGTAATCAACCATGAGAATTGAATGTATGTTTTGATGCATACCACGTGCTCGATTAAATGCTTAAATGGGACCCTTGATAGCAAAGTTAGTAAAAGATTGAATTGTAAATGCGTAATTATATGAATATTGAGGTAATGAACCATGATAAGATCATTAGTTGAAAACGTAAATTATCTAATAAATGGTAATCTAATAGGAAAGGATAAGGCGTCTTCAAGCAACCGAGGAACGAAGATGGATCTTGAAAAAGAGCACGCATAAAGGTAAGTTCATCTTACAATTCTTTATTAATTAGAACAAGCTAGCGTCCATGAATTGATTGGTCATTGTTGAAGTTTCGAATGCATTAATAGTCGATGATAAAGCTTAAGAGCTTTTCATGAGGACCTTAAAGCTGAACATATAGAACTGACAAGTTTCTCATGTGGCAATGTTGTTCATGGGAACACCTAATGCCGAATACATGAGTGGTACTTGAGCCAAGGCTCTTGTGTCGCTTAAAGTGGAATATGTTGGATAATTAGATGAGTTTTCTTAGGATAAAGGGATCATGGGTAAATTGGAATGGTAGTATAGAGTGTCATGTCAAATAACCATGCATGCTATTAAGCTATTGTTGATGAATTTGGAATACCGATCTAAAGTTGATTGTTGGGAAAATATATTTACTTAATATATATGTGCCATATCAAGGTTCTTAAAATGTTGAAGTATGGTTTTGAGTTTTATGAAATTTGCAGCCATATTGATAAGGGCATGAAGCATGATAAAAAGCAAAGTTTTTTTTAGTGTTTTCCGAAGGTCCAAGCCGTAGCCTACGGCTTCAGGCCGTAAGCTACAGCTAGTGTGCACATTGAGACCCGAAGGTCTCTACCGTAGGCTTCAGTAGCCAACCGTAGCCTATGGCTAGTTCATTCACAAAAAAAAAAAAGACCGTAGGCTACGGTTGGTTTGTAAAAAGACTTTTGCTTTTTATGATACTTGCATTTCTAAGTTTTATAATATATATAACTAATAAATTATCATCTTAGTGCAACTTCAAAATAATCCATAACATATTTGCATAAAACTTGCATATATAAAGTTGATATTACACTAGGGCTGTTCAAATTCCTCGCCGCTCATGGATCGCTCGTCGCTCGTTCGGAAAATGCTCGAAAAATGCTCGCTCGATCTTCCGCTCGGTTGTATATGAGCCGATCGTCTTAGTTCGGTTTGTAAATGAGCCAAGCACGAGCAAAGGTACACTCGGCTCAGTTCGGCTCGAATACATTTTTATTTATTTAATAATAAATATACACACATTTTACAGATAAATTTATGACTTTATATATAAGATTCTATTGGATTTGACTCAGTATATGCAAACAAAATATAACCAAGCTAATTAACACAATAAAAAAAAATTAATACTAGATTTGATAGTAAAACAATAAGTCATGAGGTGACAGTCTTGACTTCTTTATGTTAATAGTCGTCCATCGCTAATTGTCACATGTCGCTTGATATCACACCTACGTCACAATGCAACAACTGTTGTATGGCGTATGCTCATCACCTCACCAGCCTTAATCTAAGCCTCATCCTTGGACACTGGGTCTCAATATTAGTGCTATCATCGGACATTTTGACCTTAATTGTCACCCGACATTGAAAACATTGAAGGAAACATCCCAATTTTATAATCGTCCATATTATTCTTCGCTCGATTTTCGCTCGGCGCTCGCTTGGAAAATTTGAGCTTGAAGAATGCTTGTTCGGTTTTTGGCTCGATTGTAAACGAGCCGCTCCGCTCGGTTAGGTTTGTAAATGAGCCAAGCACGAGCAAAGATCCGTTCGGATCGGCTCGGCTCGTGAACAGCCCTATATTACACACACTTTTTATTCCTAATTAGATTATTCACTTTTTTCCCTCTCAAATATACGCAGGATACGTCTAAGTGATCTAAGCATTTATCGAAAGGTGACACTTTAATGGTAAGTTGTTAGAACTTTAATTAATTGATTTAAAAAAAATTAAACTTTACCCCACATTTAGTTTAATAATTCAATTTATATTGAATTTATTTCTATTTTTTAGGTGACATGGAACGAATATCATTATCTTTATTGAACATCATTATCTAAATTCATGTTTTATTATTGTTATATGAATATTTAACTTTTTCGTTAACGCATGTTTAGATTTTTTTATTTAATAAAGTTTAAAATTTAAAGTATTTGTATTTATTGAACTAGGTTCAGATAATAATTATTTACAGGTTGTACGTTCTTCATGGAGGTTTGGAGCAGGGTATCTCTATGGTGCAATTTAAGTCCGTTTTTTGCTTTTGACGTGCAGGACGTGATTCGGTACGTTGAAAGCCAAGGGTTGTCCAAGCATAAGTCTCGTATCATAAAAGGGATTTATTTCACGACATTTTGGCTGATTTGGCTTGAACGAAACAATCGCATTTTCAATAACAAAACTAGAAGACCGGTTGAGCTCTTGGAAAAAATTAAGGCGACTTCGTTTTTTTGGTACCGACATAGAAGTAGAATTAAATGTATTGATTGGAATGTTTGGTGTAACAATCCGATGGATATGGTGTAATCGTTTTTGGTGCCCGTGGGTCCTTGTTTTGAGGACTCTCGTGGCCTTTTGAATGAAGTTTTCTTTTAAAAAAAAAGGTTCAGATAATAATCTAGTAATTGTTTAAAGTAAATTAAGGGAGGGACTAAATATAGCTAACCTTGATACACCAAGGGTATAAGCAAAAAATGTGCTACAACTAACAACCTAAAAAAACGCATGAGGACACTTTTCGAAATATCCTATGCTATAAGGGCTCTAAGTGTCGCCACGTGTCCTAGATACTGAGATGGATCTGAATCTACATTCATCAAGTTGCAACCACGTGTCAATCTTTATTTAATTAAAATAATTAAAAATGGTGTGTTCATCCCCCCTCTCATTCACCTGTTGCTGTTGCCTACCCTAAAATTAGATCTGTCGGCCCACCCCACTAAAGATTATCACACGTCATTTTTCTACCAACATATTTAATTTCGAAAACATTAAAAATATACCGACCAAACATAAATTACATATTATATATGGTTAGGTTATTCTACAAAAGCTACAAAAAATGAGAAATGTGAGAAGCCACTAGAAAATGACATGTGTCCAAAGGATTAAACAAGTGGGAGGCCTAATTTTGTCAAAAAAATATACATATGCAAGTCACATGCCATTTCCACCTTCATTTTTAAATGTCCGTAACTTTTTTATACGTCATCTTTTTAAAAAGAAAATTATATCATAAAATTGAGCGTCTCTTTATCATTAATATGAGTAAAATATTGTTATACTTTTTTTTAACATAAATCAAACTTTTTTCATTAAAACAAAATACGAAAGTTACATCATAATAGCAGGTAGACGGGCAACAAGCTGCGCCGCCACCCCTTTTTGAATTGCAAACCCTAGTCTACTAAAGACAAAACCTTGCCCCCCTAGAGATGAAACATTACTGTGGACGACCCGTTGGACCCTGGTCAAGAAACGAATAGCTTCTGGCGCCAGGGAGCCAAAGGTGTCGAAGGCCAGAGGGATAAAGACATGTTGGTTATCTGCACAAGCTTTAGCGTGTTTATCTACTTTCTTTGATTCCGCCTTTCTTGATGCTTGCCCAGCTACGAACCCTGTTTCCCTTAACCCAACCAGCGGAGATACCCCGGTGAGGTCCACACAGGCATGTTTCCCCCTCTCCCAACCAAAGACAAGCAGATCTGCTGGTCGCAGGGTTGATCTCCCTTCCGTGGGGTCTGTGAGGAAGTTTACAGGGGCCTCCTTTTTGGCAGAGATCCCAGCTCTCCTCAAGATATCCCACAAAACGTCCCTCACCTAGTCATGCCGATATTTGAAACCAGGGAGCTCCTTGCAATGAATTGCATGCTCCCCGTATTTATCCATGCAAGTTTTACGGCAGATGGGGCATGTTTCATCTTCCGGGTACATAGGGATCATCAATCGGTACTTGAGTATAGCCCTGTACTCTACTGCAGACATGCATTGACCCAAACCCTCGATCGGGATAACGGTCAAAAAATCCTGAGCATGAGGGCCCTTTAGGCATTCAATCACCGCCTTCTGGTGAGAGGACAACTCAAAAACTTCTCCCAGGCTCTGAGCAGTTTTGCTAAAAAGAGCATTCGCCAAAGTTTTTTGTGGCTTTGGGGGGCGGGCGGTGTCCTTGTTAGAAAAACCGCCAATGTCAAAGTCCGGGAGATAGACATATAAGCGTTGGAGCGCCTGTTGATAGTCTGGGTCTAATCCAATGACCCCACTGTTTCGGAGGATATGATCCTGAAGTTCCCAAGACTGAGCTCTGGACGCCACAAAGGCATAGACCCCAACATCTCGAGCTGAAAGGAGGCCCAAACCACCTAAACGCATTGGCAAGGATGCCAAGCGCCACTGGAGGTCCCCGAAGAAGGGGCCGCCACACACAACTATATCTTCAATAGCTTCGCGGAGACCATCATCGAAAAGGGATATCGCATCCACCATGAAGTGGGGTTGGCAAGTTCGTAACCCAAAAAGTAACTTAGCCACCCCCATGCATGACCTGAGCAGCAGGAGTTCATTCTGGGGATCTCTAAGGCGGGGCAGTAGTTTCATAAGGGCAACCGCACTCGTAGCCCGCCGCCCTGCCAACTCCCCGATAAAGGTAGGATCTCGGCTAACAGGCCCACCAAGGAGCTTAACCCCTTTCTCAGGTCTACCAATCCCTGTCGGGAAAAGCCCTTCCTGACTTTTAAACCCGTCACACGTCGGCCAAAAGACCTCTGTTTTCTTAATATTGAGATGAAGCCCCAGAGATGGCCATGCACATTGATAATGTCTAAAGCCTTAGCAACCTCCACAATGTTGCCTATAATCGTCCCATCATCCAAATACCAGGCATGAAACGGTAGGTTACAGTGTTCCTGAATCCGCATGATAAGGGGATGTAAGGCAAGGGCAAAGAGAAGGGGCCCCAAAGGATCTCCTTTCTTCACTCCGGTGGTAGCCCCAATACAATCATTGCCCACATACAGCCTAGCCGGCTGGGCATAAAGGAACTGGACCCACGGATATATGGACGGGCATCGCTGGTGAACCTCTTGGAGAAAAACTGTACGGTCGACCATGTTGAAGGCATTGGAGAAGTCTACTGTAAGCATAGCCAGAGAACCATCCGCATGAAAAGAGTTGAGGAACCTGTTGGCACTGTGAAGCACCGCCTCTGCCCCATTCGGTACCCCTACTCCAAATTGAAAGTCCCCCAGGTACTGGGCAATGTCTTTCCCAACCTTCTTCATTGCCACCTTAGAAACTAGCCTTCGCCAAATGCCCCCCACAACAATAGGCCGAATTCCATTATCGGGCTTCAATAAGGGGGTGAGGGGGGCCGATGCAATGAACTCGGCCAGCATCTTAGGGCAGGCCCCCCTAAGCCATAGGTTGACAACTTCAGTGATGGCCGTGAGCAAACCCGAGGAAGTCACTGAGCCTTCACCCCCAATAGCATCCAGCAGGTGTTGGGCACGTATCCCGTCCCTACCACAAGATGTCCCTTTAGGGAAAGATCGGATACATTTAAGTACACAACCCTCATCTACAGATAGACCGGGTTGGGCGATGGGGTTAGAAGGAAAGGATGGAGGCGGCACCACTGGGTGTTTATCAATGAGGGCCTTCATGGTCGATTCACATAGGGGGGCGACTCCACTAGAGCACAACACCTTTACCGCCGCCGTGAAATGACCATCCCTGACTTTTCGAAGACATTGTTTTGTGTTAGGTTCACTTGCATTGTCCTCTCCCATTTTGGCTTCTCCCCTAGATACCGAGACCTCCCCTGTGCTATCCAAAAGGGAAGAAACCAAGACCGCAAACCCAGACCCATCTTTCCATTCTCCAAGCGCTTGCATGATGCTACTGCACTGCAGAGATTTCCTGTTCCCTGATCTTCGCTCTTGCCTGGAGGACGGTCTGATCACCCTCAGGGTTAACCGTGGAAGCAATAACAATTGGACCCAATTGTCAACCGAGCTTGGCGACGCCACTACTTTGCGTAAAGCACCTGTTAACGCTTGAGCAAGCATCAGACGACAACTAGGGGGGATGCTTTTAACAGTCTAAATAGGGAGGGAAAAGACACGCTCGAGGAGGGCAACATCCCCAACCATCCCGGTTGGGTGACGTGGGTTTGCGTCGTCTACCGTTGGACATGGTTTTCGTATCCCAACAATGAAATCTTCGACATCTTCGGAGACCACGGCGAACGATACAACCTCATCGTCATGCTTGCATCCTCTACTGAGAGCATGCATCACCATGCACCTCCCACATAACCACTTATCTGCTTCCCTGAGAACTTCCCCGACATCTAAAAAAAGGTCCCGATCCTTCGAGATAGCCTCCTTCAGAGATAGCCTTCGGGTTTCTGTATTGAGGTGGGTGCTTTGGATGTGTCCAAGAAGGCGCAGAAATCCGTCATGCCCCGGTTTGCCATCTTTACAATCGTGAAAAAGTTTGAAGGGGCAGGCCCTCAGACCACTAACAGAGCCCTGCGCAGAACTACGTGACTTGGCGTTCCGGGCCCTCCTGGCAGGGGCCATGTGTGAAATGTAAACCGCCGAACTCGAGATGAGTTGGGGGCAAAGGAAACGGCGAGCAAAAACCCTTTACAGGGCGTTAAGGGTAGCATCCACAGGTTGCCCGCCCTCAAAACGAAACCCCACCTAATTCCTTACCCCATTATTATTATTATTATTACTATTATCTTATATAAAAGTTTAAGAAACTTTTAGGAAGTACAGATAAGAACAACGGTCAAACTAGACAAGAAAAACGAGAAGAACAACGGTCGAACGTGGAAGGTAACCGGAGAAGAAAGGTTCGAATGTGCAAAAAACGGACGAACGTGGAAGGTGACCGGAGAAGAAAGGTTCGAAAGTGCAAAAAACGGACGAACGTGGAAGAAACAAGGACGAACGAAGAAAGACAAAGGTCGAATGTGGAAGAGGCCGGGCGAGGGAGGGTCTAACGGCTAGGAAAATTGTACCGTTGGAAGGTGACCGGAGGGAGATGAGGGAGGTGAGATGACCGGAGGGAGGTGAGGGAGATGACCATAGGACGATGAGGCCGATGGGTGGGGCCGGTGAGGGAGGTGAGGGCTGTGGGTGGGGGCGGATGGAATTCGGATTTTAAACGTTGGACCGGAGATGAAGGGTTGGACGGAGAAGGTTGGGCCGGAGAAGAAGGAGGTTGGCCGGAGAAGAAGCAGGTTGCCCGGAGAAGAAATGAGATGTTTAAAAATAATCGAATACTAGCCTTTGTAAGGAGGTTGCTCACTTACGTAAGACACAATGGAGTGTAAAACACAATGAACACCAATTAAATATAGGGTATAAAATATAATCAACATTCTAATAAAACACAATGGACGACAAACTAAAGACACAATGAATAGAAGACTAAAACACAATGAATACTTTTGAAAAATAAGAGGTGAAAACCCAGTTGCGTAAGACACAATGGATGACATACTAAAGACACAATGAACAGAAGACTAAAACACAATGAATACTTTTGAAAAAAAAAAGGTCAAAAACCCAGTTGTGTAAAACACAATGGACGACATAATAAGGACACAATGAATAGAAGACTAAAACACAATGAATACTTTTGAAAAAAAAAGTTGAAAACCCAGTTGCGTAAGACACAATGGAGATAACGTAAAACACAATGAGTATCAATTAAATATGCAATGAACAATAGGGTATAAAAAACAATGAACAGTCTAATAAAACACAATGGAAGACATACTAAAGACACAATGAACAAAAGACTAAAACACAATGAATAATAAACTTACACAATGAACATAAAATAATAAAACACAATGTACACCTAAATACAAAACTCATTTGCATAAAACACAATGAAAAGCATAATAAAAACACAATGGATAAAGTTAAATCATGTGTAGACTAAAAAAACATATTTAAAAAGCACACGTGCATGCTATAACACAATGAACGAGTAGAAGACACAATGGAGAAGAAAACCCATTCAACATGAGTTTCTTTTTTTTTCAATTTTAATTGTAGCAATGTGGTACTCATATTAAAGACAAAAAAACGCTCGTTAATATAGTGATTTTTTTTTTGAAAAAAAAATATCGTATGAAAAAATTATAGACGTTTTAAAATGATGGGGGAAATTGACATGTGCATTGCATGTGGAGAGAGAAAGTCAACAAATGTGGTTTTCCTTTTATGCCCTTCCTCTAATTATTATTTATTTTTGTCAAACAAACTAATCTCAACTCTTCAAATATATGATCAATGGATCACAATACTTCTCACCCTTCCTATAAAAAGTGTCTTGTGTATTTGATCCTAACCCTATAATATTAATAATCAAACTTATTTAAATAGTTAGGTTTCAATTTTCCTATTTTGGCCACATTTTTTTTTTGCTTTTTTTGTTAACTTTTTTTTTTCCCATTTTGACCACCAAATTTTTTGTTAAGTTTTTTTTTCCTCATTTTTGCCACACAATGTTTTTTTACTTTTTGTTTAAGTTTTTTTTTCCCATTTTGGCCACCAACTTTTTTATTAAGTTTTTTTCCATTTTGGCCCCCGACATAATGCGTTTTTTTTCCGATTTCGCACGGGTTCGGTTTTTGTTCGTTTATTTTCTATATATTTAACCACCACGAAATGAATAGTTGCTTCACTCTAACGTACGCAGCCGGCCACCGACCACATCTACCGTGCGCCATCTCCACCATGTACCGCGGACCGCGGGAGATTCCCGGTATTCTCCGCGTAGCCGCTGCCACTTTTGTATTTTCACATTGTCTAAGGTTAGTCTCTATGCCTTTGTCGGTTACCAAAGGCGAATGGTGGCGACGGTTGGAGATGTGGATGCTTGGTAGCTCACCGACATCGAGCTGTTTCACCCACTGTTGTCTGTATCTCGCACCAGATCTGTGGTGTGGTTATAACCACCACTTAAACCGGGTTCCATAGTGTGTCAGCCACTTCTGTGGTGATGATAACTTTTGTTTCCGCCTGAAAATACCCGAAGGTTATGTGATGGTTGGAGTTGGATGGTGGTGTTGTGATGATGGTAGCTGTTAGGTATTCACATGACAAGTAGAGAAAGACAAAGATTGATGAAGATGTTGTGGTGATGAGAAAAAGTGAGAGAGTATGCGTTGGTATGTAATCATGTGAATGTGGTCTTACTATGGTCTCCTGAAGTATTTTTGTTCCTCTTTTTAAGTCACACTTATATTTTACTCACTTTATAAGAAAATGGATCCATTTGTAGTCTTGAGTTGTATTTTAAAGTTTATAGGAGTGGATGAAGAGAAGAATGAGGTAGGTGGAGAATTTGAAAGAAGATACACACACAGTTTGTGTTTGTTTTGTACAGAAGAAGGGAAAGAAATGTACAAATATAGACCAACTCAAACTGAAGGTGTTTGGCACTCTCTATTTCTATATGAGGTTCTCTCAATATAAAATAAGCTTTTAGACCGCTTATAAAATAGAAAATCTTATGGTATTAAAACTTCTATTGGTTAATAATTGTGTATATATTTTCTATACAGATTCATTAAAAATTACACGATTATCTTTTCACTGATGTGCGCAACGCACACCTTGTTAATAAACCTAGTTAACTCTAAAATTGTATGATAAGTGATTAGATCAAAATATAATTCATATTTAACTTTTAAAACTCTTTTCTTAAAAGGATATTAAATTTGATACAAAGTTACAATAACGCTGGTAGCTGTGGGTTATCCTCACTCATAGGGATGAGCATATTGCACCGAATACCGAAACGATACCAATCTCGTACCGAACACCGTACCAAACTGAGGATGTTTGGTATCGGTATCGTTACTCACATTTGTTTGAATTAATTCTTCTACAAAGTTTTATTTATCAAACTAGAAGTTTGATTAGTATTATGTTTCCTAGTTGTTTAAGGTTAGGATTTGTTTTAGCTTTATCTAGTATGTGGTCTATTAGTATGAATAGGGTATTAGATGGAAGGCTTTGTATTCCGAAAATTTGTTTCCTCAGTTTAATAAATAGATTCGCGGGTGTTCCCCAAACCGTGTGTGTGTTTTGTGTTTACCGTTTGTTTCCAACAAGTAGTATTAAAGCCTCGGTTAAGGCTCGAATCGGATCTAGTTGAAGATAGACTAAACAAACACAACACTCGAAAACTTGTTTCTCGTGGAGGCGAAGGATCGACCTGATCCAGAGAATAAGTTAACAGGAGAAGCAAGATTAGTCATTGAAGAGAAAGAGGACTGATCAACCACGTCCCAACCAGCAAAACCAAATCGTTGCTCAACAACGTCACCCGACATTGACTTCACTGACATGTCCCAAGCTTACGGCTTCAAACTATGGGACATGGGTGATTCTTATGGAAGCTATGTTGGATGCTCAAGGATTGTGGGAAACCGTTGACCCGAATTCGAATGATAAACTAGACGAAATGAAGAACAAGTTTGCAAGAGCGTTGATCTACCAAACGCTGCTAGAGAATATTCTCACTCAAGTCTCAAGAAGCAAAAGTGCTCGCAAGATTTGGGAATCAATCCGAGTAAGGTATCTTGGTGGCGAAAGAGTTCAGCAAGCCAAGATACAAACCCTTAAGCGCGAGTTCGACAATTTATAAATGAAAGACACCAAATCTGTGGAGGACTTCGCAGGAAAGATGGCTGATTATGTACCAAGATTCGACAGCATGGGTAAATACCTTGACGATGAAGTGGTGGTTAAGAGGCTGCTGGATGCTTTGCCACCAAGGTTCATTGCAATCGTGGCGACAATAGAACATGTGGTTGACCTCAAAGAACTCAAGTTTGAAGATTGTGTTGCTCGATTAAAGGCGTTTGAAGAGCGTATAAAGTGTCAAGAACACTCAGTTGAAAACGAAGGGAGATTGATGTTCACCAGGGTCGATTCAAACCAGAGAAAAAATAGTGATTCTGAAAAGTCGACAAAACAATGGTCGTGGTCGAGGTTAATACCAACGTGGTCGGGGCATGGGTCGTAGACGAGGCTCAAACCGAGGAAAAGGACGAGGTTTGGGTGAGCAACAAAGGCGCGAGGATAATCAACCAAGAGAGAACAACAAGGACCAAGAAAATAATCGGGGAAGAGATAAAAGACAGGTCCGATGTTTTAATTGTAACAACCTCGGTCATTATTCGTAGGAGTGTACCAAAGAATCGGAAGTCGCAGCAAATGTGAATCAAGCCGATGACAACATACCAGCATTAATGATGGCATCTATCGAAACAGGGGAGGAGAAGATTCTCCTTAATCAAGAAATGTTTAATCCGAAGATTTATGCAGGGGACTCGACAAATAATTCGGCGTAGTACCTTGATAATGGAGCCTTAAACCACATGACCGGATTAGAAGCACACTTTACCGAATTGGACAGATTGATTACAGGTCTTGTAAAATTTGGTGATGGGTTGAAAGTAAGAATTAAACGAAATGGATCGAGTATTTTTTAATACAAAAACGGTGAACAACAGGTCATACATGATGTGTATTTTACACCAGATTTGTGCAGCAATATATTAAGTTTGGGACAACTCACTGAATATATTGATCAAACAGTCAATCCAATTACATTAAAATATTCAACACTACGCGGTTTTGAGTTTTTTTTTGTGGAAAGTAAAACCGAATCGAACTGAATTAACGTAAGAAACCGTACCAAAAAATTAAAAACTTTAACATGCATATCTGCCAATATGGCTAAATAGAAAAGGACTCCAAATAAAATAGTATTGGGGTATGAAAATTCGGGTAAAATTAATGATGAAAATTTTGGAATAAAAAATTGAAAACCTAATTCGTTTAGGCATGCGTAATGACATACTATATTTCTTAAGCATTAAATGTGTAAATATAAGTTTTTTTTATTAAAAAAATAAAAACTAATGAACCTAAATATGATACGTTTTATTAAACATGTCATTTCCTTAAACTATATTACAAAAATTACATAAATGTTTAATAAGCGGGCGGCACGACACGTTTAACACGATCAAAGGTGACACGTTTAACACGTTCAATCACATGTGCAACATGACACATTAAACACAAATCATACGACATGTTTAACACGATTCATTAAACACACGGCATCTTTAATATGATAGAATAAAATTTGCCAAAATTTACAATCCATATTTAATTTAGTTATTAATAAAAATTTAAAACTACGTGATTTTGATTATGATTAATGAAGCATTAACATGTTGCTTAATCTGTTAACCTATTTCACATGATAAGTTGAATGTTTTATGTGTGTTATAAAATGGTTAAACGGTCTCCACTTGTTCACAAACGTTTTAGTTGTGTCATTAACATAAAGATCCGAAGAAACCCGTTACCTGAAACACTAATCTGTTTAACCTTGTATCAAGCCGGATTATGTAAACAATGTTATATAAACAGGTTGAGTAATAATTTTTAAATCATCCCTACTATGTATTCTGAGATGAAGGCGGTGAAAAGGCATGGCACATGGGGATGGGGTACATGCGAGAACGTTAAGATAAAATCAGTTTACATTTTTTTTATTTGTACTAGTGACAGTTTTCGTTTATAAAGATCTCCATGGCATCTTCTATTTCTCATATATATTTCGCCAACTCAACAATCTCCATAGCATGTCAGTTTCAAAAGAAAAAAAATAATAACTTTTGTTAGTAAAAATGATACGATCCTCAAATAGACATTATGGTAAATTATCTAGTAAAGCGACTTTTTATTAAAATATATTTGATTTCCGATTAAAACACTGAAAGAGTTACACTTAGGCTACCCGGTAAACAAACGAGAGCCCACCCCCGTCCCCAACTTTTCCCCCGTCCCCAACCCAAACACCGCCCCGGAGCCCCTGTCCCCTCCCACCCCCGTCCCCCCCCCCCCCCCCCCCCCCCCCCCCCGTCTCCCAACGGACGCATCGGACGGACCAATCACCGCCCCCTGCCACCCCAGTCTCCACCTCCCTACACCGCCCCCCTGCCCCCGTCCCCTCCCGTTCTCTGTCCTCCGGTCCCACCTTTTTCCGACGTGTCACCCCCCTTCCCCCGTTTGCTTACCCACCAGCCTTAGGTTATGTGGTATGGAGGGTAGTGGTAGGCCCGTGGCACTGCGGCTACACAACCCCCACAGGTATATGTCAATGTGTCTAATTAAAGTGGGGATGATAATGAGAAGTGTATTGATAATCTCACTCTCATACGTGATTGTAAAATTGTCATAAACCCGTTAGATCCCTTATTATTAATTACTCGCGTGGTATCAAGTATACACATTATACTTTGTTTAAACTGACTGTTGAGATTCTCAAGGGAATATATAATTATAATAACTAAAATTCAACAGATTAGTACATTAAGATATTACATAAAGGAAAGTAGTAAAATATAATGAAAACAAAATGTTTAGTACTCCGTAGTATTTTTCAAGTATACGTGCATGTATGTTTCAAGTAATTGTATCATACGAAAGGAATGCTTGGAAATGGTAATGATGATTGTATTCTAAAAATGGCATTACAGGAGTATTTATACAAGTAAATATATACACGATCTATTTTTTTTTTCTTTTGAACGGTGACTTTCTTATGAGTAACCCATTGTCACTGTAGTGACCGAAGTCGGCACCCCGCCAAGGCTGGCCGGGCTCTGTGTTCTATCGGATCCGAGCCGGCTTGTTAGCCTTGGTGGCAATCCCCCGGAAACCGTACTACCTCCACATGATTTGCCTTACTGAAGTAACAGCCGGATGAAAACCGGGGTGACACTGAGGATCTACCATCCAATATGAGTAATTATGTGTCTGATATTCTCTCGGAAACTAAGGTCAGGAATGACCAGTAGCTTGAAGCATAAAAATGTGAATCTTTGTGTTGACATTAGTTTTGTAAAGATGTTTGTGATTAAATCTCCAGTAGATACAAGTTGTACCATCTACTATAGTGTTAATGTTTGGTTCAATAGCTCACATAACAAATTCTACCGCACCAAATGAATTTCGGTAATTGTAAAGATTTTGTATTCCAAAAATAGTATTACAAGAAGTATTATAGAAACTAGGGGTATATATCGAAGCGCGTTGCGCGTTTTACAATTGAGATTTAGATGAGGTGTTGATCAATCAATGAATTATACAATCGAGATTCCATTTTGGTTGTAAACGTTAAAAAAATAAAGAAATCTACACATAAGGTAACACATGAAATTTGTAACGAAATGACATAATATTATGTTATTTATATTAATAGTATATAATATAATATAATATAAGTCAATGATCTCCAGCCCAGTTGGTTTGAGGTGGGAAGGTTTACCTCCTTGGAGGGTTCCTGCCCGGGTTTGGTCTCAGATTCGATTCCCACGCATTAACGAAAAAATAACCGCTTGGGTTTGAAAGGAGAAACCCGTGTGTTGCTATGGGATTCGAACATAGGCAGTGGTCGCTTTGCAACACAAGATTTACCGCTGAAACACTACACTTCAAAATAATATAATATAAGGTAACACAAGAAATTTGTAACGAAATTACATAATATTATGTTATTTATATTAATAGTATATAATAAAATTTTTAAATAAAATAATATATATGAATATAATAATATATATAAATATAATAATATATATGAATATTAAATAAAATAATATATATGAATTTAATAATATATATAAATATAATAATATTAGACTTACTATTCAAACTCTAAGGTATGTTATTATATTTATAATTATAATGGATATTTCAATATGCTATATTTACTAAATTTGGTTTGTGAGAGGAATTGCACTATTGCAACATGTACAACCGTAATAAAGCTACTATGTACAAGCCTTTAATGCATTATTTTACACAGGCACGCATTCCAAAAAAAATTGAGAGTGGCATTTTCGTAGTTTATTATTAAGCTGCCTTCTCTTTCTCTCTCTAACCCATTCTCTCTCTCTTTCTCGCCTAATATCTCTGTCTTTTCTATGTTGTTCTTCTTCTCTGTGAACCAAAGTTCCAACATCACTCCAGTCGTTGGTTTTCTTGAGTGTTGACAATATCTATATGTTATTAAGGGTTCCCAAAGCAGAATCTATGCCTAAAATCAAAAAACAGAAAACGCATCACCCCCTCCTTCCCCGGTGAATCCCAAGGGCGGTGGTGGTCATTCCGGTGAACCTTGGACTCCTTTCATCAAGTTCCATCGTCTCAGGTTCGTTATCTTCTCCGTATTGTTGTTTTTGGTCGAATCGTAACTAATTATTAAAAAAAAAATTATTAAAGCTAAGGAAAAAACCCATGAAATTAGTGAGAAAAAGAAAAAAGAAAAGACGAATGGAAAGAAGAATAAATGGATGATGACCTTGATTCGGCCGCCATCCACCCTCCGCGTGGTTTATTATAGTGGTCTAGAGACCTAGCCGCCACTCCAGCTATGCGGCTTGGTGGCTAGGGTTTCGACGGTCATGCTTCTTGCTGATCGATCCTTTTTCGCCGGTTAAGGTAATATTGTCTTGCATTAATTTTGGGGGGTTTTGTGGTTGGTTTCTGTTGCGTTTGTTGCTGACGGCTTTTGATGGTAGTGGTCACCGGACGCCATCGATTAGTGGTGTTTGTCAGTCAAATGGCCGGACTTTAAAGTCAACACCGGATTATCGAAGGTAGTTTCCGTCTTCATCTATCAATGTGGTTGTCGCATTTGGTCTACCGGAAACCGTTTGTAGAGAGAAGATAACTTGGGTTTTTTTAAGAGAGGATTGAGGAAACATCTTGGCTTTTGAGAGTATTGAGTAGGGGGGGATATGACCAAATGCCAGCTCAAGCGTGGCTTTTGAGGAGGAGATAATGTTAACATAATTCTAAATTTTTATTTATTATATATGTTTCTCTTTTCAAATCACAGTGCAGTATACTATTGTTTCAAATCTCCGGTTAGCAAGTATCAGTGAATGTCCGTAAACACTGTATATTTTCTTTTACATTTGATCCACCTTGGGCTTAGTGAGATCATGTATTTTATTTTCTCTTTGAAATTTTGAATGATGATATTAAATATTTCTTTAAAAAAAGCAAATATGTTGAAAGACAGTTTTTGTTCAGCTAAATAGTTTTACACATTCACTTTTTTTTTTAATCTTGGTGATTTGAGGCTCCATGGCACTAAATACATTTAAGTATTTTGTCTATTAATGTCTTTAAAGACACATGAATCACATGAATGTTGTATGTGTTTAGAAAGGGGATCTGCTTATTATTATTTTACGAACTAAAAGATCATTTAATATTTTTAAGTATATGTAACATTATCTTACACGTAATATTTAATTGTTGTGATCATGTGGTTGTTTTGATGCAACTTTTGTGACAGACTGACAGTAGGATGTCGGTATATCGGGCATGTTGATGAGTTTTGAGAACTTGAACCATTTAATGCAATGAGCACAGCTCTTTTCTGACATCTACTTTTAAACAGGTACATTTAAGCGTGGCTGCTATGGAGGATAGCGAGCTTTGAACACTTGAGTGGTAAGAACTTAAACCAGTTTTGTATAATTGACATATATGAGGACTATATAACACCCCTTTGCTGTTGGGTATGTTAATAGAGTATTACACTGGATCAGACCATAGAATTAAGATTTTCTTTGCTCTTGACAACATTTCATAGTATAAAAAAAGGTTGTGTTTTATTGACTTCTTTCCGTACACACGGCTTTCCCGCCGCAACGCGCGGGCGGGTAAAAACCTAGTTTACACAATTTATCATCTACTATGAGCAAGTACAATGTGCCTAACGTGAGTAATCGTCACAGGTATTATCTCATACCTGCAAAGATTATTAAAAGTAACATGATACATGTTCCGAATCTTTCGTGTTTTGTTTATGCTCGTCGGAATAGACTTCCTTTACCATCCCTAAAATAAATAATTAAACAAGTTCACTTAATCCGTTTGGTTAAATTGGTTAAAGAATTTAACCTGAATTGAATACGTTAGATATCGGTCACAACCTAAGATATATTGTGGAAAGTAATAATTACACAAACAAATGGGCAAATAGAAGCATATGCCATTAATATGCTAGGTGTCGTAGTGGTGTGAGTTGTCTTAATTAAGGAAATTGCGAATTAGCCCTATTCATCCCCACATCGAATAGTTAAGGGGACACATATTAAGGTGGTGTTTGTTTTTCTCCTAGAAACACTTCTGATCTCTTTTGTCTGTGCCGCGCAGACGCGGGCAGACGTTTGGGGCGGACAGACTGTTTGTTTTTCGAAAGACATTTCACTCCAAAAGCTCTTCCTGACCTCTTCTTGGTGCAGACTTGGACCAAAGTCTTCTAAGGTCTTCTCATCTTCTCTTCTCCTCACCCACCACCACCACCGCCACCACCACCCACTACCACCACCACCACCGTCCACCACCGTCACCCACCCACCACCACCTAGCATCGTCCACCACCACCGTTCACCACCACCACCACCTTCCATCACCACCACGGTCCACCACCACCACCACCACCCACCACCGTCCACCACCACTACCCACCACCACCACTACCACCACCCACCACCACCACCACCATCACCCACCACCACCACGGTCCACCACGGTCCACCACCTCCACCACTTACCACCGTCCACCCACCACCACTACTACCACCCACCACCGTCCACCACCACCCACAACCACCACCACCCACCACCACCACCACCACGGTCCACCACCACCACCACCACTTACCACCGTCCACCCACCACCACCCACCACCGTCCACCACCACCCACCACCACCACCACCACCCACCACCACCACGGTCCACCACCACCACCACCACCGTCCACCCACCCACCACTACCACCACCACCCACCACCACCACGGCACACCACCACCACCTACCACCGTCCACCCACCACCACCACTAGCACCACCCACCACCGTCCACCACCACCCACCACCACCACCCACCACGACCACCACCCACCACCACCACGGTCCACCACCACCCACCACCATGGTCCACACCACCACGGTCCACCCACTACCACCACCGTCTACCACCAGACTGCTGTAAAAACTCAGTTTATTTAAATTTAAGTTTATTTCAGCAGCCTCGCGTTAACAAACAAACAGTCTTCTTCTTGCAGATTGCAGACCTTTGGTCCACCTCTTCTCCTGCAGATGTCTGCAGATGTGGTCCGCAGACTGCAGACCTTTTCCTGCAGAAAAAACAAACAGCACCTAAGATACCCGTACCACTTCGGACGGTCAACTGGACCGTATTTATATATTTTCGTTTAATTTATATGAAAATAATTAAATACCCAACTAATTATCGACCAAATATTATTTTGTCACCCATTTATGAGTTTTTTTCTCTGTAAGGACAAACAATATCCTATTTTTGCGTGTTTGGTAAATATATTATTGGTTATATTCGTAATAACTATAATATGATTGGCCAATTTAATTGTATTATTTTGTCGTTAACCCAAAATTCAACAGAATCAGAGTTCAAGTAATCAACGCAAAACATTTCATTTTAATTAACAACCCGAGAAGAAGATACATGGAGGAGTCCCAACTGAAGACAGGGTCGGCTCGCCTTTCCCTCTGTTGCGTGTCTCTCATCGTTGTGTACGATTCAACAGGTGGCTGTGGTTTTATATAGTTGACATGGGCTTTTCGTCGCCACAAAGAAGAACTGTAGAGAGGAGGAAGGGGCTGAAAGAGAGAGAGGAAGAAGATGGGGGTGGTAGGTGGCCGAGATTATGATTGAAAAAAGGAAATAGAGGAAGAGGCGTTAATTTTAACGGGTGGTAAGATGACGCCGTCAATGAACTACTCATTTGATCGGAACGTTTAATATATATAGAATGATTGGGAGATATATTTAACAACCAAATTCAAAGAATTACCATTAAATTTACATATTTTGATTGTATTCAGGTTTGAAATTGATAGGAAAATAAACACTTTTTTGTTTTTAACTATATGGATTATGGATTATATTACTTTAAAATATTTTGGAAACGAAAAGTTCCACATTTTCTTTAAAGCAAATTAGACGAATAATATTTATAGTTTATACGAACTAGTTGATTTATTGGGTGTTTGGGATTGCGTTTTGAATATGATTTTTAGATTATTGCGTTTTGAAAACGCAGATAATCAGTTTTTACTGTTTGGGATTGTGTTTTGAAAACGCAGATAATCAGTTTTGTAGGCTACCAAAATGCAATAATCTATAAGCAGTTCCACCCCTGCTTTTCCAAAACGCATAATCTGTTTTGAATAATCAATCCCCAAACACCCCCTTAGTCTTTAAGTTCAAATTAAAAACCAAAAATATAAATAATCATTTTCAAATTAAGCATAAGTAAGAATCAGCTGCAGAACTTATTGGTCTAGTAGTGTGGTGTTTCCCGTTAGGCTATAGGGTGTAAAGAAACTTCCCCCAAGTCCATGTCATCTTCCACCATCATCCCTATCTCTCCACTTTCTACCCACTTTACAATATAATATTATCAAAAATGATTCGGGGCAGATGGAGATATATCCATCATCAGCTCCTCGGTCCCTTCTCCCAACCCACACTCCCATAGCCTTACAAATGTAAGGTTATGAGTTTAAATCTTTGCAAGTACAAGGAGAAGTGGCATTAAAGTGTTAAAAGATGTAGAAATTGAAGTTCATCATAGACAATCGTTGAGCAGCCTACCCGTCACCACTTACACTTCCGTCGTCGTCATGCTTTTAATGGTGGTTTCTTGATTGATTTGTATGTACCGGCAATTTAAATTTGCAAAGTTTGATACAACATTGTATTGGTTTTGATACATCCTACATCGTTATACTAAATTTGCATCAAGACCCGTTTTACAACAATGCATTATCAAACCTAAAAGAGTTTTACGTATGATTGTAATAGTTTTGACATACTGTAATAGATTCATGTACTACAAAACTTATTAAATAATGCATTAACCGAATACTGTAAAATTTGACCCACCATTACAAAATATGTGCTTCACACTCACTAGAATAGTGTATTAAGCCAATAGACTTTGATGTACCATTGTATTAGTTACGGAACAATATTATAAACTTGTATGTACTTCAAAACCGAATTACAACTATGCATTTAACTTGTATAGTTTGAACCATCATTATAAACTTGCACATCAAACTCGTTTAGACTAAGGTGTGTGGTGTAGCACCCCCCCTCAATGTCTGACTTTAAGGGCGCTAAACACTGCCCTTCTCCATGCCTTCCAAATTCTCCTTTTTATTTACAATATGTCTTCAAACTCCAACACTTCGGATTTCGACTCTTCATTTGATTCCGGTTTGATTGATGAGATGATAATTACTATGGCCCAGGCGGTGTTTTAACCTTTAGTTCAAGATGTCTAGTCATCACAACCGTGCAAAAGACAACCGACGCTTGAACGGGGTCGACAAAAAGATGTAACATCCGGCAAAAATCGATGTGATTCCGTACGTAATTAGTATATGTAATTAACGGTTTAAGTGCATATTTAAATTAATTGGATTAATTTAACTGATGCCTTAGAGAATAGCAAATTCCCCATAAGATGCATAGGAATGCATATGTTTAAGGTTGAAGCACGGCGAAATCGCGTGCGAATAAACTTGTCGGGAACGGACGTTGGTGATTACCCGGTAAAAATTAAATAAACGAAAAGGGTCCCGGACACCCAGGATATAAAATAAAGGGTATTTTCACAAAATATAATGTGTTTTGGAACTTCAAACCATAAGTGAAAACTTTACATACAAATCTCCCGGTAACGAATAAAGTGTGCGTACCGCACCCGATACTCGTATAACTTATAATTTCAACCAACGAGAGCCTAACTAACCAACTAACACTTAAAGTAGGCTATGTTTAAGGTTATTAGAAACTATTAAAATGTCCGAATAATGCGTAATTAAAATCCGATAAAAACCCAAACATTGTGTTTGAAACATAATCAATTAACCAACAAATGTTTCATGTTGTGGACCCCACATAATAACCCAACCCCAACCGGCCCCAACCCCTTAACCGTACTCAATCTTCTTTTTTTTTTGTACAAAAAATCCAGGGAAGATTGTGAAGATATGGATGAAAGATATGATGATGATTTGTGTGTCCTTATGATATCTACAAAATCCTCCATTTCCTTGTTAGAATTCGGCCCAAACACCCTCATGAAATCTATCAAGATCACTTTAGTACCATATCTCCATAAACTAAGGGATTTGAAATCTAGAGATGGATATGATAAATCTTACATGATCTTGATGGATTTATATAGTATATAAGATACAACCACATGATAAACACCAAAAGAAAAAGTTTTTCTTCTTCTTCCTTGAAGCCGTGAGCTTCCACACACCCACAAACATTCATTTTCAAGTTTTAACACTCCAAATTCATCCATAAACATCCATTTCCAAACCCCTAATTGTGTGTTTCAATCTTGGAGCTTAACCACCTTGGAAGAACACACTAAACCCCTTCAAATCAAGTATTTTTAACTTCCCTAGCCTTGTGCTAGTTGTAAGTATTCTTGATCTCATTCTTGTTCTTAAAAGTTTATGTTTTAATATCTAGAAAGCAAGTTGTACATGGGTTAACTTGATGGAATCCTACATGATAAAACATATTATTTTTAAGACTAAAATGGTGATATAAATGTATGCTAGGGCCGAAAATATGGTGATGGTTATGTATTGTATTTTTAGTTTCCTAAAGTTCACAAAAACTTGAAGAAAATAATGATCTAAGTATGGATTATGAATGAAACTTGGAAACACCTAAAAGTGGTTTAAATCTTCACAAAATAACCATTTAAAACTTGATATGGTGTTGATCTTGTTAGAAAATAAATTACATAAAGCTTACATATTAAAAGTTACACACTTGAAAGATGTAATGTTGGACATATTGGACATAATACACTAAATACATCTAATATTATCCTTAATAGGATTATTATGGACTATAGATGACGAAGGATCAAAAAAATAATCTATCATGACAAAGATGACAAAATAAAGTTTACTAGTTTAGTAGAAAATTGTCACTTTTGAAAGATTGAGAAGAAAATGTAACTTTTGAAAGTTAAAGGACTATTTTTGTAAGTTTAGAAATTAAGGGACATAAAATGTCATTTATAGAAACTTGCATCTAAAAATGCAACTTTGGAAAGTTTGGTGTCAAAGGTGTAAAAATGTTAACTTTCCAAGGTTGGTTGTGTAAATGGTAGCAAAATACAAGTGTATATCTTGTATAAAAATATTTTTATAAAATAAGGTTTTATAAAAATATAAATTTCTTAACATGTTGGAAAGGTATAAAAACAATGGTTTTTATAAAAATGATAGATAAATTAAAAACTTGGTGAAAATTGTATAAAAATTGACACTTTTATATGAATGGGAATATAAAAGTGTTGGAGCACTTTTATATGTAAGTAACCAAGTCTTTGTATTAAAAATACAAATGTTACTTATGAACTTCCAAGTAAAATATGTAGAAATTAAAAGGTGAATAATTTCAAGAATACATATTGTTGTAGCTTGGAAAATTAACAAATATATATAAGTTAAGTAATCGGATATGGACGTGTTAACGGACTAAGACGTAAAAACAGACGAATAAGTATTTGTATTACTACGTCTAATGAGAAAATGGGAACATATATTTTAAAGGACTTAAAATATATAATTTGGCTGAAAATACATAACACTTTCTTAAGTGTTGGAAACTTATTCGTGGGAGAAGATAACGTAAATAATCTAACGATTAAGTGTTTAAAACAAGTATATGAACTTGACAATGAGAATATACTATCAAATCGACAAGATCCTAGTATATTTACTTAATGGGAAAGTAAATATACGGTAAAGTGGGTCGAATTGAGTATTGAAATTGTCATATCGAGTCGACAAGATCCTAGTATATTTATTTAATGGGAAAATAAATATACGGTAAAGTGAGTCGAGTCGAGTGTTGAAAATATTGTATCGATCGACAAGATCTTAGTGTAATTATTTAATGGGAAAATAATTATACGTCAAGTGAGTCAAGTCGAGAACGATATTATACAAGTTAATTAATAATTATGGAAATATAAGTGTAACTTGTAACAAGGGTAATCCATCACCAACGGACCTAGGACATATGTTTAATTTAAACGAGGAATTATATGTAAATGGTGGTGTTGGGAGTTGGGTGTACAACTTGCCGGAAAAACACATGCTATAGACTTAGTGACTTACACGCACTAGGACGTTCGTAGGTGCTTGACCTCGGACTTGCTATTCTCTGCTATTTGATTGTACGCTGTGCTTCAGGTGAGTTTCACGGCCCCTCTTTATTGTTTTATTTGGGGGAAAGATATGTTTGTCAAATGTTGTCACATGTTGAAATGTTTTCAAAGGTTAAAATGTGATTAGTGGCATGATGAGTACTTGAGTTTTGTTGTGTGTTCGCCACTCGGGGTTGAGTCCTTGCTACTGTAACCATTAATTCAGGGGCATGAAACCGAAGGAATATTTGGATAGTACTATTGGTGCCTGACAAGGCCCACCCCTAATCGATAGCGTCGATTATGCATCGGTGTATGCCTGGGGTGCACGTATTCTGAACTAAGTTGTTATTTGCCGAGAAACAACTTGTACTCGCGGGGCATATTTATTAGTCTTGGTTTGGTTATGGGATCAAGGGATTACTCATCATCGTAGTTTTGTAGGAGCTAGCTACTCCTTGCAAATGCCACAAAATGTGCAGGTTCCGCACATGTTGTAAAAATGTTGTTGTTATGAAACTAAATCTGTGAACTCACCAATATTTTATATATTGACGTCTCTTTTTAAACATATCTTTCAGGTAACTAAGTGTTGATTAGATATAAGGCTAGCAGTGGCGGATTCACTTCATAAATACGGTGGGCAAGTGCCCACCGTCCAGCCAACAGCGGATTCATGCTTTCTCCCCTCAACCTGGTGCAAAGTTTTGAACATTTGTTTATAGAGAAGGAAAGAGAGAGGGACGTAGATGAATAATGGAGGAAAGAGAATTTGTTTTCTAAAACTTCCCATGGAAGTTCCGATGAGTTGCAGATGCTCTTTGGAGAGGATAGAGATAGGTACTTTGATTTAATTAATCCAATGTGAAAAGATTTTTTACATTAAACCCCTTGAAGTTGTATGGAAGTTCCGATGAGTTGCAGATGCTCTTTGGAGAGGATAGAGATAGGTACTTTGATTTAATTAATCCAATGTGAAAAGATTTTTTACATTAAACCCCTTGAAGTTGTAGTGAAGTTATAAAATATATCTTGTAGTTTGATTTAATTATTAAATTTAAATTATCCTAAAGTTAAATGATTTAGTATTAAATATTAGTATTCTTTACTGATTGAAAATAGTTTGACAAACCTATAATTAAACATTGAGCACCTAAATAATATGTTTTATTGTAAGGATCGATTTATTCATTTATTTTTAAGTATTCTTTTTCCTAGGTTTTTTTTTGTTACAAATACAAATGTGTTTTTTATTATTATACATGCTTAAGTTTGACTGAAAATACCGTTAAAAGTCATTATATATATCATTAAGTAAATAAAATAAGTACGGATGAACCCTTTGACTTGACTTATTTTATCACCTATTAATAATATGACTTGACTTGTTATTTGATTAACACTATAGTTTGTACTACAACTTGATTTGTTATTCAATTACCATTGAGTAGATAAATATGAATTAGGTTTATTTGACCCTTTTTGATCCGCCTTCTTTTAACCTAATCAATTTGTGCCCCCCGTCAAAAAAGTTTCTGGATCCGCCACTGAAGGCTAGTGCGGTGGAATACGGGATGACAGACAGTTGTCAGGGTTTCATCTATTGTTACCAACGGGTTGGAACATAAACGGAAACACCCCACATTGAAACTTAATGTTCGTGTTTTATGTAATATTTGAAATATGATACTCCGTTTCGACATCCTAATAAATTGTTCTTTTCTAATTAAATATAGTTTGTGTTAATCTTGACTTTGATATGTTTTCGAGCGTTGCACCACGTGTTTCCGCAATTGGCGTGGTGTGACAGAAGTGGTATCAGAGACAAGGTTATAGCGAACTAGCATTTTGTAAAATCTAGACTATAGCCGGTTTCGGCTCGAAAACAAAGTTTTCAAAACTAAAACAAAACAAAATATTTATAGAAAAGAAAGAAATTTGTACATGGGATGTACAAGGGGAAATTCCGACCGACTAGCCATGTGTGTCAATATATAAAGTATTAGAAAATACGGATAGGAATGTTATGTTCTGTAGGAATCCGATTTTCTAAGATTAGTTATTACATATACGTAGTACGGATATTTTGCCAGTAAGGATGTCGTGTCACGCTTTACCTTAGTCACACTCTTGCATCGATCACCGGTACCAGCAAGTGAGAAGGATGCTGTGGTCTACGAGGAGCTCACTCGCTTACCTGTAGACGGGATGATCGGAAGGACTAATCTCTATCGCACTAATGATGTCTCCGTGTTGTTTATGATGTGGAGGCGAAACTATTCCAAGTCATTTGTTATGAGAACCCTTGTTTTTGGATCAGGAAGCTCGGAACTAGCGGGCAACAAGATTACCTGGAAACGCGAATTATCATTATGGGTGCACACGTAATAATAGTTTGGGGTGCACGGTAACCTTGGTGGGCGGTAGGGCCGGGGTTGGTGATCACTCCTTGCCTTGTTTGTTCTTTAGATTCAGTCTTAATTTTGATTGGCCAATGGGTTAAAAGGGAGGTCTTGTCGACATCCCTTGATTTCGATCCTTGGAAACCCAATGAGCGTTCTTCAATATTACCTCTAAGGTTTGAACACGGAGGAGCACGGACGTCTATTTATATTAGGAATCCGACGTAAACCCTCACATTGGATAGAAACGGGAGACGATAACGTCCTTGTATAGGAGTTGAATGCCTCCGCCACAAAGTTCTTCCAAAGGAGCGGACGTACAAGAATACACGGCCTACCGAAGCGAGAAATGTCGAGTACGATGCGTGGAAGGTTATACCCGGAACCCAGTGAAGACCTAGGGTGCATCCCTACAAGACCAGTGCGTTTTGAGAATGGGACCCTGTGTGGATCAGATATGAGACTCGTAGCCCGTGTGCAGTTGTGTTCTCGATCTAACACATAGCCAAGTTGTCTTCAAGGGTCGAGTATTTTTCTTCTCCTTTTGGAGGACAGGATCAAAGTTGTTGAGTTAGGAAGCTTGATCATTGTTATCTGGAAGGCTCGATAGCCCTCGTCTGAATCGACAGTATTGGTTATTCCCATGCAGTCGTGGACTGATTGCGAAATCAGCAGGCCATATTGCACATCCGCGAGTCATAGGGCTTTGCTAAATTTCGATGATGTCGAAAATTTCGGCCACTAATCACGACCGCGGCAGCAGTTGCCAGTGTTATGATGACGACGTGTAGTGGAACAGCAAGCCCCAGTCGGCGTTTGGCTATGGACTCACTCGGAAGTGCATACGATTAACTCATGGGAAGCCACTGCTCGATGTATTGATTGTTCCAGTATGGTTCAACACCCTTTGCAATAGCGCTGAATCGTATTCCGGAAGATGATTTGTGATAGGCTTAGCATATTGGTGCTTATGTCATATGACTTTCCTAAGATGCAAAAGTCACCGTAAGACTCCTCTATCTACCTCCTGTTTGTTTTTCAAGGATTATTGGTAGTCTCGCTTCAGTTGATGAACGCAGGAGTAGGTTCGAATACGTGTGTTGTGCCTGAATCCGTCATAAATCCTGGGGAGTGGAACCACACTTTGGGAATCGTAATAGTAAGGGTGTGTTCCGTAATTTTCAAATGTCGTAAGACGCTTTCTGCTGACATTGAAATTCCCCCCCCCCTCGAAAATCAAATGACGGACTACTAGAAGCAGTCACGTTATTCTGTTAAATTAAACGTACCCATGGGACGACAATTCCATTGCTCTTGTTGCAATGTTGGATGTCCGTCACCCTCGTCACGACGACGAGACTGGTTATCTATTTGAGACGGCAATGGACGCGAAGTGTTTTCCATCAATCCCCATAGATATTGAGACGTTGCGTCCCCTCGTCACGGTGGTTTATAAACTAAGGTTGCGAGATCCATTCGTTATGGACCGGGTGACCTGTCTAATCTCTTGTCGTATTTCGATACTCTCACTGCATGGCCTATCAGGAAGAAAGTCCACCGGCCTCACTTAGATGACGGAGAGGCGGTGCTAGGGCCAAAATAACATGCAAGGGGACTCTAATTAGAAAGATGACTCGGCTGGTTGCCAGAGTCTGTATCGTTTCCATTTTATCGTGGTGTCTCGAAAAATCATGATCCTTCTACCTCTACTTGCTATTCTCGTTGTGACCACTATCTTTGATACTGAAAAAGATGTAGGTTGGTTTCTAGGTCATATGGATACTACTTACCACACATATAATAACTACGATGAGTCTAAGGCTCCGGCCGAGCCTGACGTCGCTACTGTTGTTATTGTTCTATGGCTCAAGCGAAATCCTGTGTCGTTGCTAGGTGTGTAACTCTTGCTGAGTGTGTTGTCTCCATGGCGCTTGTCGAGTTGGAAGTTGATGTTGTTTCAGAGGCTCCTGCTAAGGTCACTGTCGTTGATGTAGACGTCTCTATGACCCTTGCCAAGCCGCTATGACTATGTCTGTTTCAGGGTGGAGTTCGTTGATGTTAACTCCACTTTCTTTGAGGCTTTCGTTGAACCACTCATTACTATTCCTTGGACTCCTACCAAGACTAATATTGACGATGGATTCTCAGGCTTGGGTTGAGTCTGTCAATGCTGCAGTTTCCATTATTCGAATGACTTATATTGAGCCTACGATCGTTCTCCCTAAGAACAATGTTGGCCTGATAAGTCTGCTAAATTATGTGGAATCCATCGTTCCCATTTCTATTATGATTACGGATACCTTTGTTGACCCAATCGTGCCTTCCATTGATTCTATGGAGAATAGGTTTGAGGTTGAAGGCATGAATACAAATCCCGCCCCTACAAGTGAGCCGAGACGCACCGGGATGCGTGCTCACCATAACGGAGTTTTCTGTTGATGTGGACTATTGATTTTCCGTATTGAGTGTCATATTATCGTGTGCATTCATGCTGTTGTGTTACCCCCAGCGTTTGGGCATGCTTGTAGTAGCATTATTTTGCCGATTGCGTACCCATGTTGTTGCGTTGCATTGTCGACGATGCATTCCTGTTGTTGTGCTGCTTCTGCAGTAGTGTAGCCTTGCTGTCATGTTTCTCAGTGTCATGCGGTTCCTGTTGCGGTGTTACCTGGTTGACATGCTTCTCTGTTGTCAAGCTATTCCTGTTGTTGTGCTGCCTTGTCGTCATGCTTCTCTGTCTTCGTGTCACTCCTGTGCATTGTTCCATAGTTGATGTGCTTTGTGGACGTGTTGCCGTCATGTCGTGTTATTTTCACTATCGTGTTGCTCCATGGATGTATTTCTGCGGCTGTTGGATTGCCTTGATGATGTGATGACTTGTCGTTTGCTTCACTCTTGGTTTCCCTCGGAATGGAGACATCGCCTCAACCCTCGTTGATGTCATTGTTCTGCTAAGTGGTTGTGTAGTGTCGACATTGGTTACGTGAGATTTTGGGTGTCTAACGGACTTCCTGGGAGTCATACTAAGACACTCTAGTCCTGGTGTTAGCACGCGTATCTCCCTAAGGTCCGAATCTCGTGGTCGTTTGAGTAATTGACCGAATCATGTGTCGACCTCTTTATATGCTCGCGCATTTCGTGAGCATTGCCTCTTCAAAATCTAAGGCATCAGTGACGCCGTGTCCAGCCTTAATCTTTTACGCGCAATTTGGTCGACTATCGATCGGCTATGCAAACCAATGTTGAGAAGAAATCCCGGGACCCACACATGACGAGGCGAGGCTCGTGATAAGGGATTTCGAATGCGTCTTGAACCCCGAAGGTATCGAGTGATTGTGAGAAATATTATAACCCATACCTTTGGGACTAGCAAGAGTTGAAAGACTCAATTCCTTTATTGCTCATCCCAGTGGATTCGTTTGACGTCATACATGCCGACGTGTCATACTGATGATTATGGAAATACCATTGTGGACCTACCCATGGGCGTGCATTGGTGAAGTCCCTGATACATGATTCGGAGGTTTTATGAAACCCTGAATCCAGAAGGGCGTGTAGCATTATCTACTCTATAAGGATGCTACCCTATCATTATGAGATAGTCGATCAGCTCAGCCCTTCGATTAATGTGGTTATTCCTCTGATGGTAGGTTTATCTTGTCTTGGTGTCGTTGCGTAGGTTCTTGGGATAGTGGAACCCTTTCGAGCTTGGGTCGATAGTGGTGTTCCCAGTTATCCTTTAATTAGCATTACTCGCGCTAGAGTAAAATCCCCTGTCCTTGACAGACGCTGTTGGAGACACCATAGTGATGTGAGCTGCCAGGTCAGTGCGTTTGGTACCTGACTAATCAAGATGAGCTTGAAAGCTTACGTATTGCGCCCCTATGTGTGACTACCTGAGTCGTTGAATGGGATGCCTTATGGGAAGGCTCAAGACTATTGCTTGTGGTGCGACCTCAGTCGTTCGTTCGTTTGTTTTAAGTAACAACTTTGGCGCATGAAGCCGTCAAGCCAAATGTGAAATCTATGCCAAATGCAATCATCTATGACTCGATTTCACCTTTTACCTCGAAAAGATCCCGAAAAGATGGAAACTTCGGCGAGTGAGGGTTCCGGTTTCAGGACTCCTTTCACTCAAATCTCTGCATGAGATCTGATTGTCAATTCGAGGGCGTGTGGCCTGTATTATTCAGAATTGACTTACTGGTTGCTAATGACGATAGGACATCAGTGCCCGTAAGGCACTTATAACAGGACAAGTACTGGATAGCCTTGTTTTGGGTGGCTACCGACTCTCTGTATACCGTTTCGGTGGAGACCAGCGTGTCAAGATGTTGTCAAAACCCTGTCCCCTGTTTGTTGCGGCAACCATATCATGATGAATCATATGCATCATGCTCGTGCTGACCAATGTGATGAGGTGACGTGAGCCTCTAGTCATTTGTGATTAAGTCGGCCTTTAATTCTCGCGGATTGTGGAATCGTACGGCCCGTGTGTCGTATATGCACTAGGCGCCCTAGTACCATTAACCACAGTTGCTCAGGTGGGAGGTAGCAATTCAGTACCTAGGGGATTCTACGTAAATAAAGTCTCATTTCGAATGTAGTTGTTCGGTCGACAAGAACCTAGTATATTTATCTTAATGGAGAGGTAAATATACGGTAAAGTGAGTCGAGCCGAAGGATAAACAAAGTGGAATGCCACCCGAGGTGTCCTGTGGTCGGATGTGACCCAAGTGATGATTGATTGTTGTTTGAAACCCCTCTCATTCCTTACTCATCTGTAGCTCTGAGATAAGGCATATGGATAGCTACCTATACTCTTGGAGAGTCGTGGCTAGACTCTGGATTGCCGACTTCTATTATATCGGATTGTAGTAGTCACTCTACCTTGAGTTCGACAAACTTTGTACACAAGCATGGGATACTCGATTTGAGACGAGCATGGCTTGTCATTCTCAGACAAATTGAATGTACTTGACGGAATTGTTCCGTGTTGACACGATTGATGTCCGTGGTACATCGAATTCGTGTGCTTCATCGCCAGAATTTCCTATGTGATAGGAATTATTATCCCAGCGTTCGGGGTATACTGCTCAAAGCCCTTGGAGGGCATACGTGTACATCTCTAGTACGTTGAATGACAGACGGAGATAGACACATAATATGGTTTGAGTCATTCGAGAGATGGCCAATAAATCTTGCAGATTAGAGATTGCTTGGATGAGATGCGAACCTATTAAGAAGTCATACGGACAAGGCGTAGGCCTTAAGAACTTCGAACTCGTAATAGGTTTTCACTGAGAGTTATACTCTGAGAGGGTGTCGATAAGCATAGAAATTGTAGTAGGACAAATTCTTGATGCCCTAGTGGCACGGAGATATCGATCAAAATTGGTCTCGTGATGATTAAGCTCGAACTATCGCGAGAGCTTAGTGGGACTCTTGATGAATCCCGCAAGTCTAATATGAGGAAGCATTGTCAAATCCTCGACCGATGGGATCCAGGTTGACGTAAAGTTCTACTATGTCGGGAAACCGATAGATGTGTCAGATGGGGATGTCCAGGAGCTTAGTCGTAGCTGGATCATGATATTGTGTTTGTTAGAGCGCTAAGTGTGAACCTAGCGTGAACCTGAGTTCACTTAGGAAAGAGGAGATCTCGTGAAGCGCAAACACCCGACCATGTTCAAGGATACTATTGTAATGGATAACTTGAACTAAATTCCGGGACGGAATTCTCTTAACGGGGGGAGAATGTAACATCCGGCAAAAATCGATGTGATTCAGTACGTAATTAGTATATGTAATTAACGGTTTAAGTGCATTTTTAAATTAATTGGATTAATTTAAGTGATGCCTTAGAGAATAGCAAATTCCCCATAAGATGCATAGGAATGCACATGTTTAAGGTTGAAGCACGGCGAAATCGCGTGCGAATAAACTTGTCCGGAACGAACGTTGGTGATTACCCGGAAAAAATTAAATAAACGAAAAGGATCCCGGACACCCAGGATATAAAATAAAGGGTATTTTCACAAAATATAATGTGTTTTGGAACTTGTAGATGCGTTTTTGCGACTAATGATTAGATGGTTAACATGTGTTAAGGGGCGAAGGAAACAAGAATGGGCGAAGGTGAAAATAGAAGTGGGCGAAGGTATGTAGAGATGGACGAATCTGGAACCAAGACTGATCAGAAGACACATTCGACCACCTTCAGTGGGCGAATGTGGAAATGGCCTACATTCGACCAGTGAAACTGGGCGAATGTGCAGGTGCTATAAATAGATTTTGTGATTTTGTAATGTTAAGCGAGTCATTTAGAGTGTGTGTTTTTGGTGTGTGTTCCAGAGAGGTCTGAGAGTGTTATTTTGTGTTCTAGATTAACTGTAATCAAGTTGTAAGCAATTATTGGAAAGAGTTAATCTATGAAAAGCTTTTAAAATGACTTTGATTGTGTTTTGATTGAGTTTATATCAGTTTGTTCTAAGCTAGGGTTTCCGCACCTGGTTTAGCAACTTGTATGATCATATAATCCTGTTTTCGTGTCAAATCACATCCTCTACAAAGTGGTATCAGAGCGTAGAGGATCATACAACAACAAATTGATAAACTCAGAGCTGATTTGGACATTATTTTCATCAATTCACATCTGTTTTCACATAAAAATGGTTTTTGAGTGTTTTTGAAAGAATTAGAGGTGATTTTGTGGTTAAAATTCAAAATTCCAAGTATTAAAGTTGTTCCAAATCATCTCCGAAGCAAAACCTAATCAAGATCATTCAAATCCACAAACTTTTGAAAATCAGAGATCAAAATAACCGTTTTTCAAAGTGTAACCGTTTTTCAAAAGTGAAATATGGGCGAACCTGAGTGTTTTGGACGAAAGTGAGAGTTTTTGGTCGAAGGTGAGTGAAATTCTGGGCGAACCTAAGAATTTCTGGGCGAACGTAGAGTTTTTCACTTGAATATTTTACATTCGGGCAACAATTTTTACTTTCGGGACATCGTGCGGACGAACGTGAAACTGAAACGGTCGAACCTAGGTCATTTTGGACGAACGTAGAAACTTGTTAGTGTGTTTTTACATTCTGGTGAGATTTCACATTCGGGTGAGTGTTTTTGGGCGAATCTACTTCAAAAAGGGACGAACCTGAAAGTTTACTGGGCGAACCTAGGATAGTTTTTGAAAATTTTTCTAAGTGTTGAATTTCTCGAAGTTCGTGATCATGTGGCGTTATCAGACTACTCCTACACCAGCAACTACACAACCACAACAGCAGGTGATGGACCCATGGACAGTGGCAGCACAGAAGACAAGCACACAGTCTTCGCAGCCGGTTAACTACATGACTCAAAGTGCACCTCCAGCACCACAATCTGACTACTGGGGAGTAGCAGCAGCGGTGGTAAACACTCAAACTACAAATGCTATTTCCACACTGATTAATGATTTGTCTTCAGGTAGCGGGACTCGGCCACCGAAGCTTATGGAGATTCAAGAATACAATCAGTGGCAGAAAAAGTTCAAGATACACTTGGAAGGCATGGGAGTGGAAGGTGCTGAAGCATGGAACATGATTGCTAAAGGTTACACACCACCAGTTCTGGAGAACACAGGTGAACCAGTGCCATTGGAGAGCATGGCTGAGGATGAGAAAAAGAAGTTTGCTGTGGAAAAGAAGGCGTTTTCCCAATTGACACAGGCAATCACAAATGATCTTTTGCATCAATTTGGAACTTGCACAACTTCTAAGGCACTGTGGGAAATGCTTAAAAGGAAGCATGATGGAAATGAGAAGACTCGAAGTTTGAGGAAGGAAGAGCTTATTAAGGAGTTTGAGAACTTTTCTTATGTTGGAAATGAAACTTTGAAAGAACTAACTCCTAGATATAATCATTTGATATCTGAATTGTCTAGCTATGATATACAGATTCCTATGGCAAAGCAGGTGGAAAAGTTTGCAGATGCATTACCACCTAACTGGGATCAGCATGTGGATGTTCTGAAGGAGAAAGATGCTTATCAATACTGGTCTCTTCAAGAGTTCATTGAGAAGCTGGAAAACAAAGAATTGGAAGAGAAGAGGAAGGCTAGGAGAGCACAGATTCCTCAGAATCCAAACTTATACTTTGGAGGATCTTCAGTTCCAGCAAGTGCAAGTTCAGGAGGGCTAGTTACACCACATGTTGCATGTGTATCCAATGTTGTGGAATCACCTATCATTAACTACCAACAACAAACTTCATCTTTATCACAACCACAACCACAAGTTCCATATCAATATTCATACATTCCACCATTCTCCCCAAAGCAACAAGCAGCTTTCTACACTGCTGGTCAATCTCAACCACAACCAATGAATCAACCTAACCAACAAACGGTGGTTTTGGAGACTTCCAATCTTGGAAATGTGACAGTTGAGGTTGCTCAACAACACATTGCATTAGTCTCTGCAATGGTTTCTTCCTACAATGGGTTAGTTGCTAGTCAAATTGGTAATAACAACTTGACCAATGAAGACTATGCACAGATTGACAAGGAAGAGATGGAACTCATTGATATCCAATGGGCCTTTGCAAGCATAATGCGAAGAGCAACTGAGTTTATTGAGAAGACAGGTAGAACAGACTTGGGAACTTCTCCTAACACAACCTACGGGTTCAATAAGGAGAAAGTGACTTGTTTTAACTGTGGAGGTAAAGGTCACTTTAAAAGAGAATGCACTCAGCCACCAAAACAAGGCAACAGAAATCCATTCAATGCTACCTATCAGAACCGTCAACAACAAAACCAAAACCAAGTTTCTTCCCAAAACAACAACAACAACTATCAAAATCGTCAAAACAACTTTAATAACAACCAAAGTAGACAACCAAACACACCAAACCAGACACAAACCCAAACACCAAACAATACTAACCGAACAGTCATACCAATCACTACACCAAATGAACAACAGAATACCAATCAAGCATTGGTTACTCAACAAGATGAGAGGTTTGACTGGTCGATTATTCAGATAGGTGTTGAGGAAATCACTACTGGGGGAAATGTGGCTTGTGTTGCATATCAGGTTGATATTGAAGATTCTGCGACGATGGAGGAGAAGGTTGAAACTGAGGTTGATAGTGATGAGTCTGAGGCTGAGATGGATGGGGATTTTGAACCTGTTAAGGTTAATTCTGAGGTTAATGTTGAGGTTGAGAATGAAGAGACAAATTCTGGAGTTGTGATTGATACTGTTTCTGACATTTCCGAGGAGTGTGAATCGGTTTATTCTGATTCAGACAGTGAATCGGATACAGAAGCAAGTGTTAATTCTCTTGATGAAGATATTGATCAGTTGCTTGCAGAAGCAGATTTTCTGATGACAAGGAAGTCGTGCATTGCAGATGATGCTTTCACAAAGATTGATTATTCCAGATTCTTTGCAGGAAAGGAAGCTCATTTCGCATTAATGGCCATGACTGATCCGCCAAAACCTGTAAGTTCTGCTTGTAGTACTGATAATACAAGTGAAAAATACTGTGGTACATGTGATAGATTGACTGAGGAGGTTAAACAACTCCGTGTTCAACGTGATAGTGCTATCATGAACAGTCAATCTACTCGCAAAGAGTTGAATGCTTTTAACAAAGTATTAGATGGCTACAAAAAGGACATTTCCGACTTGAAAAACACTTTGTCTTTAAAACAATTGGCAATCAATAACTACATAAATGAAATTGAAAACACCAAGTTGGAAATGGCAGCCATAAAATGCTTTGCTGAGAAAGTAAACAAAAAGTTGGAAAGTTATAAACATATTGCTTATGTGGTAGACCACATTATTGATGATAAAACAACCAATTATCGGTCTGTACCATCTCCGGTTCTCTTTGAAAACCATAATTGTCACCAAGTGACACCGGAGAGTTCGGTAAAATCTGATTCAGCATCGGAAAATGAATCTAATACTTCAAGTATTGGTGATCCAAATTCCGATGTTAGACCGATTTTGGGAATCAATGATGAGGGTGTTACTGCTGAAAGTGTAGATTCAGACTCAGAGAGTGATGATATTGGTTGTAACCAAACTGTTAATGCATGTGAAATTCCAAAAGAAAATCACATCATTACAAATGAACCAGTTTCATCATCTCAAATTGTTCCGATGAGAAGTGTTCATCATGTGAATAAGTCTGAAAAGAATGTTGTGAAGAAAGATCTTAATGTGGTTAAGAAAGATCTTGAAAAGAATGATAAAAACGAACAATGTGACAAACCTGTCAAAGTGTTCTATCGGATGGAAGGATCCGATAAGATCATCTCTGACGAGGACTTTCCAATAAAAAATGCCAACTATGCTAAAATTGAAAAGATTTGGCAAGAAAGTACCATTTGGTTCCCAAAACATGAGAGAACAAATGAGATTCCACCAGCTTTATTAAAGAAGTTGTATTTGGATGTTCCTCAAGAACCAAAGGTCCATGTCACAGAGTTTGTTAAACCTAAAAACAGAGCTAATGGTTTTAATGAGCCTACTTACTCAAAAGGGCCACTCCCTGAGAGTTTAAGGAAGCTGGTGTGCTCTGAGCATACATATAAATATGTACACTCGCGCAAATTGGGTTTTAAATTTATAAAAATGATTTTAATCTTAACATTAGAACACACATTAAAGGGCAAGCGCACCCTGTCACATATGTAGTAAAGCATAGATAAGAACCAAGTATCGATCCATGGACGCGCGCGGAGCGATTGTACTGAACCGTTGTCACTGATTTACCGGTAAGAAAAGATAGTGAATGTTTGTTTTAACTAATTTAATCTAATTTAAACTAAGCATAGCAAATATATATAAGACTCCAAATACAAAATATATATATAAATATACTATAATAACAACCTAAACATGTCAACTACATAACATATGAAATAAAGGCGTGCGATCAACATTCCCATTTTCCGACAGTTAGTGTCCCTTTCGGGCATCCTAACATGACAACTATACAGAAAGCTAACACGAATACACACGTTAACCACTTCAAGTTGTTTATTAGCGCGCAACTGATATGATCTCATGAGAATCTTTAAAGATAGGTTAGTATCACCTTTCGGGAGTCCTCAACCGCACTAGTTAAGGAAAGCAATATCGAATACACAATACGACCACCTAGACTAGCATAAAGTAGAGCATTTCACAACCTATTCCATTTTACCAACTTTGAACACAAATCTACTAAGATCGCCATTTTAACCAAAATAACTACCAAAGATCATTAACCGTGTCAAAGATTGGTAACAACACCATTAAGCTTTTTAGACTCTTTTACGTGCCGGTAAACATCTATAATCATTATCCGAGTGACTTTAACCAAACCAATACCCGGTTACAGTTTCATGGTGTAAACTTTGTTAACAAGTTAACTAGTCTACTACCGGATGATTAAACGGACGGTTTCTTCAACAAGTAATCCGCCTAACACATTCGACAATCATCAAAGTCATTCAAACACAACTACAAATCTAACAACAATAAAACAAGTTTGCATTATGATCATCAAGATTCAACATGAAAAACACCAAATTCATACAAAATACAATTAACATACAAAGGTTGTTTAAACTACTAAATACTATTGTTTTTACCCATAGGTTACAAATATTAAGCTAATCAACATAACAAAGCTTCAAAATCAGATTTGATATAATATTAGGTCAAGAATCAAACCATAAACAAGCAAGGTTATGATGGATTGGATGATGGTAATGGACTTGGATTGCTTCCCAAGCTTGTTAATCGGCTTCACAGCAGCTTACATGCCCAGAAAATCGCCCCAAAATCGCCCAAAATCGCCCAAATATCACCCAATACCCTAAAAATGACGTTCTGCTCTGTTTTATAGAACTGTCAGATCTGGCACGGGCAGGTGCACGGGGGTGCACCTGGGAGTGCCAATCTGGTGCACGGGCTGGTGCATAGGAGTGCACCTGGGAGTGCAGTATGCTTGCACGGGCTGGTGCACGGGGGTGCGCCTGGGAGTGCAAGTATGCCTGCACGGGGGTGCCACCAGGGCGCACGGGGGTGCCAACACCTGCAGATTGTGCAGAATGTGCAGAAACTGTCCGTTTTTTATCCGGTTTGCTTCATGGACACCGTTTAAGACCTGTAATCATAAAGATACCAAATAAGTACCAATTCATCAGTTATAAGGCCAAAAACATATATAAATGGGAGTTAATTTGGGGCATTTATATGTATAAATTAACGTATATCAAACATCCCCACACTTAAACATTGCTTGTCCCTAAGCAATAGAAAACTCAACACTCCCAATGGCAACACGAGTAGCAAACTGGAAAGTTAATAAATCAGATGGCTAGCTGGTTTGTCAAAAGACGTCATCAAAGATTTCAAACCGACAAGCACTTGGAAATATAGAAATCAAAAGCAATGGTTAACATAAAATCGACTAAGCATGCATATCTTTACACCACTCACAATGTTCACACACACTCGGCTTATTTGTGGATCATACATATGAAATGTGTATGTGTAAACACTCAATGCCTAGACAATGACTTGTGCGATATCATATGCTTGTTAAAAGATCTAATCTCTACCAATTCATATATAGAAATGCATAAATCAAGAGGACTTGTGGGTTGTAATGATAGGCAAAGGTAAAGGGTATGGAATGGATATTTAAAGTGACAAAACGGCTAAAACTCGGCGGTTATGTCTAACTAATAGATACAAACGTAAACTATACAAAACACACGCAAACATAGGCGAAATTTATTTAATTCGAGCTAACCATGAAATTCTAACTTTCAAGCCCTGAAAACTGCTCAAACATTGCTAATTCACCCTATTTTAGGGTATACTATTTTTCTAATTTTTTTTTTCTCTCTCTCTTTTTTCTTTTTCTTCTTCTTTTTTTTAATAACATGCTGAATACAACTGAGAACTATACAAGAATAAAACAAAACACGGGAACTAAATACCCGAACATGAACTATAACATAAAACGAGTCAAACAATAACCTAAACCGAGTTCCAACACAAGAGGTTTAAAAGAAAAAGGCTAAATTTGGTTTAGTGGTGAAATGGTGGGTTAACTAAGAAAAAACACGGATATAGGCTCAACATGGTTAACTAGTGGATAACATTTGGGTGCGGGAAACAGATCAAACGAAAAGAAAAGGCTTAAGTCAAAAGGGTATCCTAAATGCCTCAATCACTTTCATGCAAATCTGCACATATATGATCTCGAAAAGTATGCTAATAACAAGTTCTAAATCACATCAGCCATTCGGCGCACTCATATTTCGCATATAGCGAGCAAGTATCGAAAAAGCAATAAAAGGCTCAAAAAGAATGCTCACGTAACGGAAGGAATGGGTACAAGTGTAAAAATTAACATGCTAGTCACATTTTTGTTTGCCATGCTTCTCAAATTTGGCTTGTCCGCTTTTATCAAATCTAACGCTTCATAAACGCAACCAACCGTATTAATTTACAAAAATTATGAAGAATTCACCGCTTTTTTTCTCAAGTGTTATGCCACAAAAATTAAAAACTGGGAGTTTTTCTTTTTCACAACTTGGGACAAGAAAAGCTAATACTGTTAACAACCCTCCCTACACTTGAATATCACATTGTCCTCAATGTGACTCAAAAAATAGTAAAGCATTATGAAGAGCTAAACTATAGTGCAAGCTAAGTAAAGTTAACATAGTTACCCTCCCCACACTTGAACATCACATTGTCCTCAATGTGACCCAAAAAATAGTAAAGCCTTATGAATAGCTAAACTATAGTGCAAAGAAGAGAAACTGAAACTCCCCTGGTGTCGAAGCAAACTGCAGGTTATCCAAGGACACTGTCATGTCTGCTCAGCCCTCAATGCTCGTGTGTATCATGAACTCCTTTTCCTTAGTACCTACAAAAGTGCTAAAAGGCGCTGCAAAACACACAACTCATTGAAATAAAACTCCAAGCATTCATCATTACTGAATTTAAAACAAAGACACAAAAGAACGTCCAAATTTTAGGGCTTGTTTGAACAATTATGAAGAAAGTCCGAAATTTGAGGCTTGTTTGAACTATTATGAAGAAAACCCCAAATTTTCTTAAACTAACCTAATTACAACTAAGATTAATACTACATTACAATTATTATACAAAACTACTCTAATATTATACTAGATATTCAACTAATCTTTTTGCAAATCTCGGATTTAATTAAACATTATGAAGAAATATCCAAAACTTGAAAGATTAGAAGAATAACATGCTAATCTACACTAACTATTGTAAACATTCAAGAAGTTTTAAGGATTAGTTAAACAATTATGAAGAAATCCTAATACTTTAAAGAATGAAAACAATAATTTATACTAAGGAGATTCATACCTTGAAGGATTAGCAAGTGAGGAGTGAAGAATCTAGACCAAAAGATGATGTTCTCTGCCAAAAAGAGGTTGGAATGAGGGTGCAGCCGGGTGTGCAAATGTTTATTGGGCCCATTGGTGGGCTGGGTTTTTTTTTTTTTTTTTTTGGCCCGCACGGTCAGGTGCACGGCCGTGCTCCTGGCCGTGCACATCCTTTAGCACTCCCTTGTGCACCCCAGTGTACTGGGTTGTGCACGGTCAGCTGCACGGGCGTGCGCTTGACCGTGCCAAACCTGCAGACTTGTAGTTTTGAGGCTGCAAACTGCAGTTTCGCGCGCAGCTGTTCCAACTCGTCCGAAAACATCATTTTAGCTAAGTTTAACCTGTTTGGCGACTGTATGCGCTTCATTGCTCCTTCCGGCTTCGATCAAACCTGTATGAACCTGCACAAAACTCGAAACGACATTAAAGCTAAGAAAATTTAAACTAAGTTAAAAATTTAACTAACTAACTAAACAATTACCTACTACCCCAATTTGGCGCGCCCATACGCGCCTCGCTATATTTATTAACGAGTCGCTAGCTAGACTCATTTCCCCACACTTTATGAGGCGTGTGGGGCGTAGAGATCGATCTCCTCTACGGTTTGGTCAACCGGCCCTTCAATATAGATTTTTAGGCGATGACCGTTGACTTTGAAAGTCAAACCCTTTGAATTTTCGATCGAGACAGTCCTCTTGACTTTCAAATTAAGTCCAACTTGGACTTTAAACTTCTAGGAATGGCCGTTTTCATAAAAGATTTTCTTTAAGATCGCTTTCGCCCGAATGGAGATTGAGTACGGGCGAGAAGATTGATCGAGCAATAACAGACATCGGCCATCCCCACACTTAAACTGACGCAATGTACGAAATACTTACAGACAAAATAATTACAGACTCAATCTAAGAAAAAAAAATAAATATACAAAATCAAAATACTAAAACTATACACTAAACTAACTTAAGAAGATATACACTATGATACAAAAATTACAATACTAGGAACTATAAAACCAATATAAAATTACGAAAATATACATATATGAAAATAAAAAAAAATAAAAAAAAAATTCAATGGAATCATAATCACTTGCGCATCGCGAAGAAGTATAGACCGCTTCTCGCGTGGCGCAAGTAGATACAGCCATACAGGGACTCAAGATGCTCGCGCGTCGCAACAAGATAAAGACCGTCTTTTTGCTTTGCGCGAAACAACCTTTTTCACTGAAAAATAATATAATGGAAAATAATGGATGAGAATAATGATGATGGATGCGACGGAACAGTCGAGTGGACCAAAACAAAAATGTGTGGGTTGGAAACGAGGTGCCGCCGGATCGAACCGGGTACATACTGTCCGCCTACTTGCACCTAGCCCATCTGGACTAGATGTCCAACCCGTTTTAAAACTGATCCTAAATGTATTTCAATACAAAATCGGTTTTCATTTCACGCGAAGGACACTGGTGATCCTGTTTGCGTATCGTGAACAATAAAAGATAAAATCCGGGGTAATTAGGAATTCGCATAAAGCGAAACCATAAGCCCAACTTCTTTGCGACTCGCAATGAAGCATTTTTCACAGAAATTTATTTTTATTAAACCACTTTTATATCGATGAAATTTTCCAAATTTTTCATAACTCAAACCATTTGCAAAAGCATCCAAACCATCGAATTTAGATTTAACACACCCATAATTCCATAAATATATACACAAAAAGAATATACACATAAAAATTATAATTATACATAAAGAAAAGAAATATGAACACAAAATCAACAAATAAAGAATTTAATTCAAAAAATCTACAAATTAACAATTAGTCCGAATTCGGACAAATAAACCGAATCAATCAAATTTATACACAAATAAATAAATACAATAATCGATCAAATAAATATATTAACATTCAAATTTACAAATAATCAATAAAACAATCCTATTTAACAAGTAAATCAACAAATATATATGCAACCTATGAACCAATAAATAATCAATCCAATATATCAAGAAACAAATAATCAAATAAAGAATAAAAAGAAGTATATAAACAAACAAACAAATAAAGATTGCTATAAACAAATGAATGAATCAAATAAATAAGTATAGACATATATTCACAAGCATGTACACCGATAAAGGAGTAACTCGGGTCGTTCCTAAAGCTCGTCGCATCCCCGGCAACGGCGCCAAAAACTTGGTGTGCTCTGAGCATACATATAAATATGTACACTCGCGCAAATTGGGTTTTAAATTTATAAAAATGATTTTAATCTTAACATTAGAACACACATTAAAGGGCAAGCGCACCCTGTCACATATGTAGTAAAGCATAGATAAGAACCAAGTATCGATCCATGGACGCGCGCGGAGCGATTGTACTGAACCGTTGTCACTGATTTACCGGTAAGAAAAGATAGTGAATGTTTGTTTTAACTAATTTAATCTAATTTAAACTAAGCATAGCAAATATATATAAGACTCCAAATACAAAATATATATATAAATATACTATAATAACAACCTAAACATGTCAACTACATAACATATGAAATAAAGGCGTGCGATCAACATTCCCATTTTCCGACAGTTAGTGTCCCTTTCGGGCATCCTAACATGACAACTATACAGAAAGCTAACACGAATACACACGTTAACCACTTCAAGTTGTTTATTAGCGCGCAACTGATATGATCTCATGAGAATCTTTAAAGATAGGTTAGTATCACCTTTCGGGAGTCCTCAACCGCACTAGTTAAGGAAAGCAATATCGAATACACAATACGACCACCTAGACTAGCATAAAGTAGAGCATTTCACAACCTATTCCATTTTACCAACTTTGAACACAAATCTACTAAGATCGCCATTTTAACCAAAATAACTACCAAAGATCATTAACCGTGTCAAAGATTGGTAACAACACCATTAAGCTTTTTAGACTCTTTTACGTGCCGGTAAACATCTATAATCATTATCCGAGTGACTTTAACCAAACCAATACCCGGTTACAGTTTCATGGTGTAAACTTTGTTAACAAGTTAACTAGTCTACTACCGGATGATTAAACGGACGGTTTCTTCAACAAGTAATCCGCCTAACACATTCGACAATCATCAAAGTCATTCAAACACAACTACAAATCTAACAACAATAAAACAAGTTTGCATTATGATCATCAAGATTCAACATGAAAAACACCAAATTCATACAAAATACAATTAACATACAAAGGTTGTTTAAACTACTAAATACTATTGTTTTTACCCATAGGTTACAAATATTAAGCTAATCAACATAACAAAGCTTCAAAATCAGATTTGATATAATATTAGGTCAAGAATCAAACCATAAACAAGCAAGGTTATGATGGATTGGATGATGGTAATGGACTTGGATTGCTTCCCAAGCTTGTTAATCGGCTTCACAGCAGCTTACATGCCCAGAAAATCGCCCCAAAATCGCCCAAAATCGCCCAAATATCACCCAATACCCTAAAAATGACGTTCTGCTCTGTTTTATAGAACTGTCAGATCTGGCACGGGCAGGTGCACGGGGGTGCACCTGGGAGTGCCAATCTGGTGCACGGGCTGGTGCATAGGAGTGCACCTGGGAGTGCAGTATGCTTGCACGGGCTGGTGCACGGGGGTGCGCCTGGGAGTGCAAGTATGCCTGCACGGGGGTGCCACCAGGGCGCACGGGGGTGCCAACACCTGCAGATTGTGCAGAATGTGCAGAAACTGTCCGTTTTTTATCCGGTTTGCTTCATGGACACCGTTTAAGACCTGTAATCATAAAGATACCAAATAAGTACCAATTCATCAGTTATAAGGCCAAAAACATATATAAATGGGAGTTAATTTGGGGCATTTATATGTATAAATTAACGTATATCAGAAGCAACAGTACAATGATCAATATCCTGTTAGATCATTTGCTCAACCAAATGCTCCGAATGTTTTTGAAGAGTACCGTGCGTGCTTTAAATGTGGGGAACGTGGGCATTTACTTGCTCAGTGCCCATATGTAAGGCACAAAAGGCACGAAGTTGAAGTGAGGAATTCTATGCGAAAACCGATTGATCATTATGTGCCACCACATAGGAGAGTTGTTCCTCAACAACCACAACCGTTTTATAATCATAACAAGTTTCACCAAATGAGGAACACTCGTCCAATGCACTATGATAGAAGGAATCGGATTGCTATGGAACACTCATGGAGGAAGCCTGTGGTGAACACAACAGGTGATAGACAAAAGGTTCCACCAAAACCGATTGTCAAATCAAATGTTGGACCTAAGTCTGTTAAATCAGATAAGGTTACCAAGAAAGTTACATTTGCTAACAATGTTCAGAAACCGACTGAGAACCCAAAGTCTCAGATTCGTATCCTGAAAAGGACTGAACAATCTTGGACACCCAATGGTATTCCAGGAGCTTCAACTTCAAAAGTTAATGAGAAAAAGGAAACTGTTTTGAAAAACCAGAAAAAGATTGATCAAAAAGTTGTTGAAAATGTTTGTGACAATGTTACTGTGAAACCTGATGTTGAAAGACCCAAGACTCAGGCTTGGGTCCCCCGAAAGAACTAACTGATTTACTTTTTGTGTGCAGGGAGCTTCAGCTGGCCCTATTAGCAGTCTTTGGATTGTTGATAGTGGAGCTTCAGGCCACATGACAGGGGATCTTGCGTTGCTGTTCGACGTGAAGAACATCAATGGAGGGTATGTAGCTTTCGCGGGAAACAAAGGTGGATATATCACAATGGAAGGAAGTGTGAGCAATGGGATAGTGAGTTTCGAGCGGATTTCGTATGTGAAGCAGATAGACTATAATCTGTTGAGTGTCAGTCAAATATGTGACAAGAAATTTACTGTGCATTTTGATGACAAATCCTGCTATATTCTGAAACCGGGCTTTACAATTCCTAAAGAGTGGATAATGATGAAGGCACCTCGCGTCAACAATCTATACATTCTTGATATGTCCAAGGCGATGACATCACAGGGGCAAATAACATGCTTTTTGTCTAAGGCGACAGAGAAAGAATCGATAATGTGGCACCGAAGAATGGGGCACATTCATCTGAAGAAAATGAATCAACTTGTGAGAAATGGACTTGTCGATGGAGTAAACGTGAAACATTTCCATCTGAATGACAAGTGTGTGAGTTGTAAAAAGGGGAAGCAACACAAACAGTCCCACAAAGTGAAAAAGGTTAACTCTGTTGAGATGCCACTAGAGCGATTGCACATGGATCTTTTCGGACCGGTCAAGCGCAAAAGTCATCTTGGAGAGCTTTATTGTTTAGTCGTCACTGACGATTACTCAAGATTTTCATGGGTGATGTGTTTGCAAAATAAAAGCGACACTTTTATAAATCTAAAAGTTCTGTTCACTCGATTGGAGAATCTCTACAATGTGAAGATAAAGAGAATTCGGAGTGACAATGGGACGGAGTTCAAAAATGCCAAGATGGATGAACTTTGTGAAAACAAAGGGATACATCATGAATATTCGGCTCCGTACACCCCTCAACAGAACGGTGTTGCTGAACGAAAGAATAGGACTCTAATTGAAGCGGCTAGAACAATGCTTGCTGATTCAAATCTTCCAGTAATGTTCTGGAATGAGGCGATTTATGCAGCAAATTACACATTAAATCGGGTTCTAACAGTGAAGAAGTTTGGTAAAACATCTTATGAACTGTTACACCGAAGAAAGCCGAACTTAGAGTATCTAGAACCTTTCGGGGCGCCATGTACTATGTTGAATCCAAGCGAAAAGTTTAGTCCGAAAGCCGAGGAGGGTTACTTTGTTGGATATGCAACCCCGCTCAAACGGGTATACAACAAGCGAACTCGTCGTGTGGAAGACTGGGCTAACGTGGACGTTCAACGATATACTCAAAATATTCAAGGCACGGGTCCTGATTGGATGTTTGATTACAAAGATTTCTTTGAATCATTCAATCTAGATAGCTTGGTTGAAGAAGCTGTTATTCGATTACTTTACGAGTGTGAAAATGCAACAACTTCACCATTGGTGCGTCCGATCACCGTGAACCCCTTACCAGCTTCTAATGATACCAATGCTCCTATACAAGAAGAAGAAATTTTTCAAGAGGCTTCAACTTCATTAGACACTTCAGAATCTGAAGATGAACAATTTGAAGAAGCTATTCTTGATCAAGCTGAAGAACCAGAGGCACCGCCAGTGAACCCAACTCCAACGTCTGATGTGGCTTCATCATCAAATACGGGTCATGATCTGGATGCTGTAGAGAACTTGACTGTTCAGACGGGAGTGCAAGTACCTGTTTATCCGGAATCTCGGATTCATCGTATTCACCCGCTGGAGCAAGTTATCGGTGATCCTGGAAGTAGTGTGATGACCAGAGGGCAGCTTAAAAGTGTTAATTCGCCAGAGAGTTTTGGTGCTTTAGCTTTATATGCCAAAATTCAACAATCTGGTAGTCAAAATGATTGGTCGTTTGCGTGTTATGTGTCGCAGGTAGAGCCAATGACATACAAGGACGCTTTGAAGGATGATGCCTGGGTGGAAGCTATGCAGGAGGAGTTATTACAATTCCAGAAATTGGGAGTTTGGACGCTCACGGATTTGCCGCCGGATAGGAAGAAGATTGGCACCAAATGGGTGTTTAAGTGTAAGAAGGATGATCGTGGGGTAATTGTTCGTAACAAAGCCAGATTGGTCGTGCAGGGTTTCCATCAAATCGAAGGGATTGATTATAACGAAATCTATGCACCGGTAGCACGAATCGAAGCTATTCGGATGTTCCTCGCGTTTGCTTCTTATAAGAAATTCAAAGTTTATCAAATGGACGTGAAAAGCGCATTTCTGTACGGCAAAGTCAAGGAAGAGGTGTATGTCGGGCAGCCACCAGGCTTTGAGGACCCAATCCACCGGGATAAGGTCTACGTGCTGAACAAAGCTCTTTATGGCTTGCACCAGGCTCCGAGGCAGTGGTACGAGGAGCTAAGTACATACCTCATCACCAAAGGATTTAAGCGCGGCCTCGTCGATTGCACCCTCTTTACGAAAAAGACGGGAGATGACTTGCTTCTAGTACAGATATACGTTGATGATATAATATTTGGTTCAACTAACGAGCTTTTATGCAGGGAGTTCGAAACTGTCATGCAGGAAAAGTTCGAAATGAGCGCAATGGGGGAGATGCAGTTTTTCCTAGGCTTGCAGGTGGACCAAAGACCCGATGGGATCTTCATTCACCAGACAAAATATGTCTCCGACATCTTGAGCCGGTTCCAGATGGAGGACTCAAAGCCGATGGATACCCCGATTCAACCCAATCACGGGATTGGAGTGGACGCTAAGGGGGAGCTGACGGATCCTTTTACATACAGAGCAATCATCGGATCTCTGATGTACTTGACGGCGTCTCGACCAGATATTATGTATGCAACGTGTCTCTGTGCTCGTTATCAATCGAAGCCGAAACAAAGTCATCTGACGGCGGTCAAGCGTATCCTTCGATATCTGAAGGGTTGTCCCTCAAAAGGACTTTGGTACCCTAATGATGATAATTTTGATTTCATATCTTTTAGTGATGCAGATTGGGGCGGCTGTGACAAAGATAGCAAATCTACTACAGCTGGTTGCCAGTTTTTCGGGAGCAGGTTAATCACCTGGCAATGCAAGAAACAGACTTCCGTAGCACAATCTACCTGTGAAGCCGAGTACATTGCAGCCTCGAGTTGCTGTTCGCAAGTACTTTGGATTCAACAACAAATGGTGGATTACGGTTTGCAGTTTCTTAAAACCCCTATTTACTGTGACAACGAAGCCGCAATTGCATTAACTAAAAATTCGGAAAATCATTCTAAAGCGAAACACATTCGGATCAAATATCATTTTATCCGAGATTGTTACGCTAAGGAATTGATTGATATGATCAAAATTCATACTGACTACCAACGTGCAGATTTGTTTACTAAAGCTTTTGACCGTTCACGCTTTGAATATCTTTTAAAAGTAAACAATATAAAGGAAAAACAGGACTAATCGGCACCTCGGTTTATCGTTTTTGGTTTTTAGTTTTTATATTTTGCTAATTGGGAATTTCTCTTTGCTAATTGGGAATTTCTCTTTACTATCGTAATCCTCAAAGAAGTTGATGCTTTCGAGGGGATTGTTTAATCCTCAAAGAAGTTGATGCTTTCGAGTGGATTGTTTCTTTTAAATTTTGTTTTTATTTGTTTTTCAGAAAAATGAAAATCCAAAAATATGTTCTTTATTTTAGGGGGAGCCATTTTATCAGAAAAACCAAAAACATTATAAAATTCAAAAAGACATAAAAATTAGAAAATCAAAAATGATTTCCTGGTAAAACAGAGGAAATGATAGTACATCAGTGGGGATCTGACACAGGCTAAAGAATTGTATAGTATAATGAGGCGTGTGTTGATTACGTGTGATATGCTGATAGGCTTCGTAGACTAAATATTGCGTGCATTAGTGATACAAACATAACGAACTACGCGTTCGTGGCTGAACACCTCATGGGCATATGGTCTTAGTACCGTAATTTCGTTTGATAGGATTGCCAAAATCTGAGGTTTCGGGTCGTTATGTTATGGTTATCCGGGATATTCTGATAAACTTTTGTCGTATTGATTTACGGACCTAGTTTTATCAGAATATTTGCTAAAAGAGCTTAATTGCCAAAACCGGAAGTTACCGAATTGAGGAACTTTATGTTTTAATTGATCATAGATCATTATTACATCGTATTGATCATCTGATGCAAATCAGTGATTAATATCAGCCTCAACCTAGTGTATACGCACATGTTACTCTGCTGCATTCATTTGCTGACCTGTACACCTCTGTGCTATATACTTTGTAACTTTTACGGATAACTCTGGCATAATCACGCGTTACGACGAAGCTTTGTGCAATTACTTGATACGGGAGTATGTCGTGTGTGTGGGCACCACATCGTGTTAGTCTAATACACCTAACTCGTATCATTTTAAAGCATTGCGTAATTGTCTGCATGTGAGCTTACGTGGACCACAATATCAGCAATTGCCGTATCACATACTGTTTCTAATGATAATATTAAACAAAAAAGATCAACGCTGTGATCAGATTTCTCAGAACACTGATATGATCCTCTGACCGGATTTCACAAAATGTTTACTGCTTTCATTTACTTTGATGCATTTTATTTGTTGTAATTTACTTTTAATGTCAAAAAGATACAAAATCCAAAAAGATTTAAGGTGTGTTTTGATAAAATTTCAGAAAAATCCAAAATTTTTGCATTTCTGCTTTATTTTTGATAACCGGGGATGCTTGATAGTCAATTTCTGAGATTTGACAACACCATCTGGGCTTTGTATCATTCTAAATGTGAAAATTTGTGTTTTGGAAGCTTAACGGATTGAAAAATGTTGAACGGGATTCGAATTTGTAATTTGGCAAAATTTTTCAAAATTTCCATTTTACATTCGCCCTTAATTGGGACGAATGTGGACATTTTTTCCACCTTCGGGCAGATTAGAACTGGGCGAATGTGGTTTTTAATTCAAAATCCACTTTCGGGTAAAACAATTTTACCTTCGTGCCATTTGTTTGGGGCGAAGGTGGAAATTTTGTACGTTCGTCCAGACTGAATGGGCGAAGGTGGAGGCTATATATAAGCCAAACCCAGATTCGACCATCACTTCTAAATTTTTCAAAATTTCTTCAATACCAGACCTTGTTGTTTTTGATTCCTTTGCTTGTGCATTTTGTTCCCTAGTATATCCTGATCATTTCCATATACTTTTTACAGGTAATGGAGACGTAACGAACCCGGAATCGTTTGTTTTCTTTACGAACTTAGGGTTTTAGGGTTTTGATTTTCCAGTGTTTGTTAATGCTTAATGTTGATTGCAAATCCTTCCATATCAGTTTTAGGGGGAGAAAATTAAAGGAATTAGGTTTTAACATAGTTTACAGTAGTGATTGATTGATTGAAAATAATAAAACCTAATTTCTATTGAAAACTGATATAGAATGATAATTTAGGGCAATTGATGATAGACGAAGCTTAATCGGCCATGTTAGAATGAGTTCTGATCAAAATCAAGGCTTGAAAACACATTTGAAAAATTTTTAAATTTTGGGTTTAAACAGTTTCACCTTCGGTTCGTCGAAGTGGACGAAGGTGAACCAGTATGGACGAAGGTAAACTAAAACGGACGAATGTATCATTTTAATCAAAATCCTTTTACATTCGACCAAAAGGTTTACACCTTCGGCCACAAAAACCTATATTCGACCAGTTCATTTTGGGCGAATGTGGAATTCCAAAAGTCTAAAATTTTCAAGTTTTGTCGATTTCGTGTTTTGACGTTTATTTTGATTTTATATTTCAGATGGCTGAAGAACAAGCAAATATTGATATTCCTGTGGAGACTGTAGTTACTGATCCAGTTCCAGAGACTGTGCAAGAAGGAGAATCATCAAGCGGTAATAAATGGCCGTTTGAGAAGACTCACAATTGTTGTGCGTATCTTGGAGATATGGAGAAGAACGTGGAGTTTACTGAGATTATCAAGTTTCTGAAGAGATGCAGAGTGGTTTATGCTTTGGCCACACCAACTATTATCTACAAGGATATAGTTGAGGATTTTTACAACAATGCCAAGTATGATTACTTTGATAATCAGACCATCATCAGAAGCAAGATTCAGGGAATGGAGATGTTTATCACTGAAGCTGATATCAGAGAAGCTCTCCAGATCCAGTTTGAAACAAGTGAGGATCCAAGGGAATTATCCTGGACTGAGCAGAAAGCCTGTTTCCTGAGGATGAAATACAAAGGACCGATCACTGATGGTTCTATGTATAAAGGGAAACTGAGCGTGCAGTTCAAGTATTTTGCTCACGTCATCATACTAGTATTTGGATGTGTTAGTGGGGGTTATGACGTGATGAGGAAGAGTTTGAGCTCGTTAATGGTTGCATTGACTCTCAATAAACCATTTAACGTTGCTGGGATGATTTTAGATCACATGCTGGAGATGTTGAAAGGATTGAAGAAGAAATACTTTATGCTTTATCCTAGATTTCTGATGATGATCTTCGATCACAAATATCCAAACCTGAAGAAGGATCCGACACAGATACTTGCTATGGATCATATGAATGTTAGAACCTTGGTTAGAATGAAAGGTTATAAAGGTGTGCCTGACAATGAGAGACCACCTTACAGGAGATTGTTTGGAGCCTTGGCTAGAGAGGATTACATGGATCCTGGAAAGAATACAGCGAGGCATCCTGATAGTGATAGTGATAATGATGATCCGTTGGTTTATGCTGATGCAAGCACGAAGAGAAAGAGACAGGTTGTCAATCCCGGAGCCAAAGGGAAGGATAAGGGAAAGACAGATCAAGGGAGTTCAAAACAACAAGTGGTGAGGAAGAAAACTACTGCTAAGAAGGGTACGAGTTTGGTAGATGAAGAGTCTGTTGATTCAGAGGAGACTGAGACTGAAGAACAGTGGGATTCGGATGCTGAAAATGTCCGGACTACCAAACAAAAGGCCACTTTGGTTGGTGAGTCTGAATCACTTAACAGATCAATTGAAGAAGCTAAGAAGAGCAAACAATCTGTTGGTGCTGAAGATGAAGGGTTGACAGTGAATTTGGACGAGTTGAATGAAGGTGAAACCGTAGTTGTTAACTTGCCCAAGCCCAAACATAAAACCATGGCAAAGAAAACAAGCACAAAGCAGCTGAGAGAGAAAGAATTAAACTTACTTTTGAAAGGGAAGAGATTACCTGATGCTGGAACATCGTCAAAACAATCTTCACCAGCCGCTAAGAAGCAAAAGACTAAGGAGGCTACAACATTACCAGTGGATCAATTCAATATTGCCCTGGATAATGTTCTTAACATGTTTACACAGCTCAGAAAGGAAAAGAAGTTGAGGTTGAGCCATCTAAGTCAAAGTCCAAGTCAAAGAAAGTCACTGTGGATGACGAAGTGATGAAGCAGGTGAATAAGAAAATGGACGATATGATGAAGATGCTAGTGGCTCAACAAGCTGAGATTGCTAGGTTTAAGCTGAATGAGGAGAAAATGCTTCAGATCGTAGTAGCTTCTAAATCTAATCAAGATGAGATAGATGAGAAGGTAAAGAAGCTTGAAGCAAAGAATAAGAAGCTTGAAGGGAAGTGTCTGAGAAACAAAAACAGATACAAGGCGATTAAAGAGGATAATAAAGAACTGAAGGCTAAAAACAAACGCCTTAGTGAGCTGATAGATAATCTGTACAATATTGCACCCAAGCTGAAGGAGGGTGAGGAAGATACAGAGAAAGAGGTTGAACAGGTTGATTTTGAACCATCTGAATCTGACAAAGAGGAAGATGAGGATGATGAGGATGAAGAATCGGAAAAGAGTGATGATGGAGATGATGATAATAATGATGATGATGATGCTGAAGGGTCGGGAAGTCAAAAGGAGGATGATAGTAGTAGTAGTGATGATAATGATGGAGGAGATGATACTTCAAAGTTTATATTCGAAAAGAGACCACCTTCAAAGAAGAAGAAAGACACAGGTGAGTCGAGTTCAAAGAAGAGTAGTGAGAATGTTGATGATGAGACTGTGTTTTGGAATGAGAAGGTGAGGTCCTTGTCTGATGATGCGAAACAAGTATATAAGGACATGTTAGAGAAAAGAGAATGGACCATTGAGTTCACAGGTCGTTTTGCTGAAATATTCCAAACTGATGACATGCGATATGAATTGGAATATAACGATCCTGATTTGGAGGAAGGGGAAGTACCTACATCTGTGGCAAAGGAGATTTTAGATGGACTTGCACAGAGGGTAGGGAAAACGTTTGAAGAGTTCATTGTTGATGAGTCGATTCCACATATTCCTGAAAAGGATATTGGAAGTCACTCTGATGACAAAGAAACCCCTGAATTTGAGGAAGTTGAAATAGAGGATATCACACATGAGGAATATCCACAGTACTTCAGACAAACTGATGAAGACGTGGTGTTTCCTGATTTTACTGAAAGACATAATACGTCTGCTAAAAGAAAGGCAAAGAAGAGGAGTGCTGAGTTTGTAGAGAAAGTACTTGGAGCTGATTTGCCAGAATCTTCAAATAAGACTGATGAGTTGAAGGAGTATTTGAAGAAATTAAGACTGATGAATGAAAACCGACCGAAGCCTGAAGCTCAAGGGAACTTTTATAGGTTTCACAATGCGAAGTTCAGAGGCAGAGCGCTTGGATGGACATACTTAGGCAGGCTGAAGTGTTTAGCTGCTAAGTGGGAATCTGGAATCTTGTATTTTTACAGATTCATTGACTTGCTGACTCTACCGTATTGGGCGGTTAGAGATCTTTGCAGATTCCAAATGTCGGGTGCTTCAGTAAATAATTCACATGTCGGTTGGTGTGCAGACAAATTGGTTTGGGAAAGTAGAACTAAGTGGAACAGATTCAAACCACAATATCCCCGGAGGAAAGTTCACAGGGATATTGATCCCAGAACCAAGTTGAAAAGGGTTACCTTGAGTTATAAGGCACCTGAAGTGATGAGAAAGATACCTTTGATGCCAATGCCTCAACACTTCAGTGCTGACTTCATTTTCTGGTATTATGATTGGAGGAAGGCAGAAGCGGTGATTGTGTTGAGAGATGGAAAGGACAAATACAAGCATGTTCATGTATTTGATCCTATGTGGTTGATCAATTGCACCTTCGAAGACATCATCATGCTCTTTTATAATCCGATTCATCATGAGCCGAACGATGCAGATCAAGCAAAGAAATACACACAGGTTGTTGGTGTTTGCTTTGCTTATGACATTAATGCTGGAAGTAATTTGGAGGGTAAGCTTGGCAAAAAGGTGAAGATGGCTAATGTGTCAAAGCCTGTGAAGAGGAGGTTAGAGCCTGAGATGACGAAAGAACAGAAGAGTTTGCTTAGAATCAAGTTGCTGAACAAAGCCATGGATGAAGACAGAAAACGATCTAATCAATAGTCGAGGGGGAGTTTGTAGATGCGTTTTTGCGACTAATGATTAGATGGTTAACATGTGTTAAGGGGCGAAGGAAACAAGAATGGGCGAAGGTGAAAATAGAAGTGGGCGAAGGTATGTAGAGATGGACGAATCTGGAACCAAGACTGATCAGAAGACACATTCGACCACCTTCAGTGGGCGAATGTGGAAATGGCCTACATTCGACCAGTGAAACTGGGCGAATGTGCAGGTGCTATAAATAGATTTTGTGATTTTGTAATGTTAAGCGAGTCATTTAGAGTGTGTGTTTTTGGTGTGTGTTCCAGAGAGGTCTGAGAGTGTTATTTTGTGTTCTAGATTAACTGTAATCAAGTTGTAAGCAATTATTGGAAAGAGTTAATCTATGAAAAGCTTTTAAAATGACTTTGATTGTGTTTTGATTGAGTTTATATCAGTTTGTTCTAAGCTAGGGTTTCCGCACCTGGTTTAGCAACTTGTATGATCATATAATCCTGTTTTCGTGTCAAATCACATCCTCTACAGAACTCCAAAACCACAAGTTAAAACTTTACATACATATCTCCCGGTAACGAATAAAGTGCGCGTACCGCACCCGATACGCGTATAACTTATAATTTCACCCAACAAGAGCCTAACTAACCAATTAACACTTAAACTAGGCTATGTTTAAGGGTTATTAGAAACTATTAAAATTTCCGCATAATGCGTAATTAAAATCCGATCAAAACCCGAACGAAACCTGAACATTATGTTTGAAACATAACCAATTAACCAATAAATGTTTTATGTTGTGGACCCCAGATAATCACCCAACCCCAACCGGCCCCAACCCCTTAACCATACTCAATCTTCTTTTGTTTTTTGTACAAACAATCTAGGGAAGATTGTGAAGATAGGGATGAAAGATATGATGATGATTTTTGTGTCCTTATGATATCTACAAAATCCTCCATTTCTTTGTTAGAATTCGGCCCAAACACCCTCATGAAATCTATCAAGATCACTTTAGTACCATATCTCCATAAACTAAGGGATTTGAAATCTAGAGATGGATTTGATAAATCTTACATGATCTTGATGGATTTATATAGTATATGAGATACAACCACATGATAAACACCAAAAGAAAAAGCTTTTCTTCTTCCTTGAATCCGTGAGCTTCCACACACCCACACACATTCATTTTCAAGTTTTAACACTCCAAATTCATCCATAAACATCCATTTCCAAACCCCTAATTGTGTGTTTCTAGCTTGGAGCTTAACCACCTTGGAAGAACACACTAAACCCCTTCAAAATCAAGTATTTTTAGCTTCCCTAGCCTTGTGCTAGTTGTAAGTATTCTTGATCTCATTCTTGTTCTTAAAAGTTTATGTTTTGATATCTAGAAAGCAAGTTGTACATGGTTTACCTTGATGGAATCCTACATGATAAAACATATGCTTTTAAGACTAAAATGGTGATATAAATGTATACTAGGGCCGAAAATATGGTGATAGTTATGTATTGTATTTGTAGTTTCTTAAAGTTCACAAAAACTTGAAGAAAATAATGATCTAAGTATGGATTATGAATGAAACTTGAAAACACCTAAAAGTGGTTTAAATCTTCACAAAATAACCATCTAAAACTTGATATGGTGTTGATCTTGTTAGAAAATAAATTACATAAAGCTTACATATTCAAGGTTACACACTTGAAAGATGTAATGTTGGACATATTGGACATAATACACTAAATACATCTAATATTATCTTTAATAGGATTATTATGGACTATAGAAGATGAAGGATCATAAAAATAATCTATCATGACAAAGATGACAAAATAAAGTTTACTAGTTTAGTAGAAAATTGTCACTTTTGAAAGATTGAGAAGAAAATGTAACTTTTGAAAGTTAAAGGACTATTTTGGTAACTTTAGAAGTTAAGGGACATAAAATGTCATTTTTAGAAACTTGCATCTAAAAATGTAACTTTGGAAAGTTTGGTGTCAATAGTGCAAAAATGTTAATTTTCCAAGGTTGGTTGTGTAAAGGGTAGCAAAATACAAGTGTATATCTTGTATAAAAATATTTTTATTAAATAAGGTTTTATAAAAATATAAATTTCCTAACATGTTGGAAAGGTATAAAAACAAAGGTTTTTATAAAAATGATAGATAAATTAAAAACTTGGTGAAAATTGTATAAAAATGGACACTTTTATATGAATGGCAATATAAAAGTGTTGGAGCATTTTTATGTGTAAGTAACCAAGTCTTTGTGTTAAAAATACAAATGTTTCTTATAAACTTCCAAGTAAAATATGTAGAAATTAAAAGGTGAATAATTTCAAGAATACATATTGTTGGAACTTGGAAAATTAACAAATATATATAAGTTAAGTAATCGGATATGGACGTGTTAACAGACAAAGACATAAAAACGGACGAATAAGTATTTGTATTACTACGTCTAATGAGAAAATGAGAACATATATTTTAAAGGACTTAAAATATATAATTTGGGTGAAAATACATAACACTTTCCTAAGTGTTGGAAACTTTTTCATATATGGGAGAAGATAACGTAAATAATCTAACGATTAAGCGTTTAAAACAAGTATATGAACTTGACAATGAGAATATACTATTAAATCGACAAGATCCTAGTATATTTACTTAATGGGAAAGTAAATATACGGTAAAGTGAGTCGAATTGAGTATTGACATTGTCATATCGAGTCGACAAGATCCTAGTATATTTATTCAATGGGAAAATAAATATACGGTAAAGTGAGTCGAGTCGAGTGTTGAAAATATTGTATCGATCGACAAGATCTTAGTGTAATTATTTAATGGGAAAATAATTATACGTCAAGTGAGTCGAGTCGAGAACGATATTATACAAGTTAATTAATAATTATGGAAATATAAGTGTAACTTGTAACAAGGGTAATCCATCACCAACGGACCTAGGACATATGTTTAATTTAAACGGGGAATTATATGTAAATGGCGGTGTTGGGAGTTGGGTGTACAACTTGCCGAAAAAACACACGCTATAGACTTAGTGACTTACACGCACTAGGATGTTCGTAGGTGCTTGACTTCGGACTTGCTATTCTCTGCTATTTGATTGTACGCTGTGCTTTTGGTGAGTTTCACGGCCCCTCTTTACTGTTTTATTTGGGGGAAAGATATGTTTGTCAAATGTTGTCACATGTTGAAATGTTTTCAAAGGTTAAAATGTGATTAGTGGCATGATGAGTACTTGAGTTTTGTTGTGTATTCGCCACTTGGGGTTGAGTCCTCGCTACTGTAACCATTAATTCACGGGCATGAAACCGAAGGAATATTTGGATAGTACTATTGGTGCCTGACAAGGCCCACCCCTAATCGATAGCGTTGATTATGCATCGGTGTATGCCTGGGGTGCACGTATTCTGAACTAAGTTGTTATTTGCCGAGAAACAACTTGTACTCGCGGGCATATTTATTAGTCTTGGTTTTGTTATGGGCTCAAGGGATTGCTCATCATCGTAGTTTTGTAGGAGCTAGCTACTCCTTGCAAATGCCACAAAATGTGCAGGTTCCACACATGTTGTAAAAATGTTGTTGTTATGAAACTAGAACCTGTGAACTCACCAATATTTTATATATTGACGTCTCTTTTTAAACATATCTTTCAGGTAACTAAGTGCTGATTAGATATAAGGCTAGTGCGGTGGAATACGGGATGACGGACAGTTGTCGGGGTTTCATCTATTGTTACCAACGGGTTGGAACATAAACGGAAACACCCCACATTGAAACTTAATGTTCGTTGTTTTATGTAATATATGAAATATGATACTCCGTTTCGACATCCTAATAAATTGATCTTTTCTAATTAAATATAGTTTGTGTTAATCTTGACTTTGATATGCTTTCGAGCGTTGTGCCACGTGTTTCCGCCATTGGCGTGGTGTGACAAAAACTCATGAGTGTTTGGCGAATGGTTATTTTTTTAGAAAACCATTTGTATGATGCTAGTCAATTTCGACACTGATTTCGGATGAGTTGCCAACATTGTTTTGAATTATTGGCAATTTAGAACGTTAGTATACATATTTTAAACAAAGAGAGGATGCGTGATGTAAACTCGGATTCTCTTCTTTGCAAAATTGTATGATCGCAGTTCGTCAACTAGCCTCCGGGATAGTGTCTGAAGCTTGGGACGAGTATTTGAGAATGTTGGCGAGAGTTTGTCAGGATAGCCTTTGGGATGCCGACACCGACCAACCTAAGCCCCGATTAGAAACTTACTATTGTTTTAACGGTGTGACACCGGGAAACACATTTGAATATTCGAGTGGGCTTGATAGAGCATCTAAGGTTGAATCCTTCAATCGATGACAATGGTTATGTTGACGTCTATGATGACGACTAGAATAATTGTAATTTTTTACTGGTTTATTTTTTTAGTATTTTCTAATTTTGTTTGTATTTTTTAAAATTTTTGTTTATGATATTTTTAAATTGTTTTTATTTTGTAATAAATATTTAAAAATTAAAAGAATGAATTAAAATAAAATAAAAATAAATTAAAATAAATGAGTAAGGGGTACCACAACACCCAAGTTAAAGGAGAGGGTTTTAAAGCCCATGCTACCTACGTGGCGCAGACATGACGCTTTAAAGCTTATGGGGCTCCAAACCACACCCACCAGCCTTGCAACATTCGTAATACAGGATGCATTATTAAATGGTTTTGACACAGGTCTATAAACTTATGCCTCAAAAAGATTTATCACACTTGCACAGTTTGATAGATCATTATAATGCTTTTAATGCACCATCAACTTATTTATTACGAACCGTTTAGGTTATGAGTTGTTGCCCTTTAAACCCCTCTATCGCTCTTATCTCAAGTTTGCTTAAGGGTGGAAGAAAAGAGAAAGACTCTACTTTTCTTTTATTTCTCTCAGAAGTTCTTCTATTCCCTCCACTTCCTTCCAATTTGAAAAGATGAAAGCCATAAACTTTGCTTCCTTTCTCTCTTATTTTCACTTCTCTTTAGAAAAAAAAGTTGGATCACAACAATTTTCTTTGCTTGTACTGTCCTTTTCTTTCATTAAATGAAACTCAGAAACCCAATCTAGGAGGTAGCAAGGCATGCACTAGCTATAGGGCGTTACCCATTGAGTCTTACTTTTTATTTTTACTCATTATTATAAAGAACTTGATCCAACATTATAATCAACAATGTTTACGACCCTTTAAAATAATTTATTTATTTATAATAATATCATTAAAAATAAACAACTTAATGGACTTTGAAACAAACCAATGGAGTCTGAAACAAACCAATCGACAGACATAAGTTCATTGCCTATGAACCAAATAAACACAAACATAAATATTATTCTATTAACGTAATACTTAAATAAATAAAGCTGCTCAATTTGTTTTTGATGATTGTTGGGTTTCATTCTCCCCCTTAATTACTAAAACATCTTCAGTATTGAACATCAAGCAATGCCTTCATTGGTGTCATCAAAGATGATCACCTCTTCCTCTGGTTCACTTTCATGACTCAGTTACATGAAATGGGTTTGTATCTTCAACATTTGCTCCTATTGATCCGCAACTGTTTGGCTATATCCTCTTAGCGTTCCTTTTGGTCCACTTTGCTTTGCCTTTTGGTTCGAGTCCTTCACAAGCTTTGAGTATCTCTTTCTCTTCCTTAATTAACTTGATTCTTTCTTTCATCATGTGTAATTATCATTCAAAGAGATCGATATACTTGATGCAGGTTAACTTAATGACCAATTGCATAGCAACCACTTTCCATTTTCCTTCCTTAGTGACTTGATGTAAACCTCCCATCTCACTTACCACCAAGTGTAAATTGAACAAATTTATCTCATTACCATTATCTACCCGTGGAGGCACTTGTTCTTTCTTGAGAATCCCTAAATAGTCTTGAGTAAACCATTTTGCCAACCTATTGTACTCCATCAATGAAATCCATGCGACCTTCAAAAGTTACTTCATTTTATTGACTACTGATGTATTGCAAAATACATCGGTTATTTGTACATATTTTGAGTCGTTATCGAGTCAGTGTGTGTCGTTTATATATATTTTTCAGTTTCTATTTAGTATTTTATGTGTCACAGGAATCCGGATGGCAAAAGAGGTAAATTTATGCATAAACGGTGCTTTACGAGGTCCCGGATGAGTCGCAGGTGAAAAGAGAAGATAAAAATAAACAAAATTGGAAAAATCACCCCGTCGTGTCACGCGACAGACTCTCTTGCATGCTGTCGTGTCACGCGGCGCCTCCCTTTGCATGCCCCCGTCAGATTGAACCTGTCGTGTCACGCGACCACTTACCCAGAATCCCGTCGCGTGACACGATGGCCATCAGGAAGCCCAAAATGGTGTTTTTCAAGCCCAAATCGCATTTTAAAACCCTAGAACGAAATTTTAAGCTTCATTCTGCACTTTTGGACGAAAATAGAGCTGCTCAAGGTGATTCCAAGGCAAGGAAAGGGCAAGGTTCGAGATTTGAAGCTAAAGGATCGACTTCCTCGGGTGTTAATCATTCGGTTTAGTTGTTTCTTAGTTTTTCTCATTCAAAACTCATGTTGATTGATATTATGAACCTCTTAATCTCTGTTTTGATTATGTTTTGTGACTAAACTCTTATAGCTACCTATACTAAGACAAATAACTATGTTTTGATTTGCGTTTTCTATGGTTTTTGGAACTTGTTTTGGATTTATGATTTAGTAAAGATTTTGATTTCTCTAGATCTAGTGTATGTGCGTATCTATTATTATTTGATTGTCATTTATTTACTCCACTTGCACTTTTGTGAATGTCTTTCATGTATGAGTGCTAGTTAGGTTGCAGACTTTGTGTAGCAACTAGTTCATGGTCAATAGTCGCGAGTTTACCATAGGAGTGATATTTGGTGGTTAGAAGATTTTAGGTATTCTTCCAAGTTCAATAGCTGTGAGGTGAGGGCTTGTTGGTATGTCTAGGTTGTTAGATTGCTAGGTTAGAGGCTTTGTGAGAAGATCTGTCTAGTTTCCCTTTCAATTCTTGCATATCAAGTTAGATCTAGGCTTCAATAATTACCCCTTACACCTAGTGTAGTGAGGCTTTCGCGCTGTGAGGTAGATTGTCTAGCAGGTACTCGATCATAAGAGTTAGATAACCTGTGAGGGTTTGTACTCCAACCGGTAGTTTAACAGCACAACAATATTCTAGGGTTTCCCCTTGAGAAGGGTCGAGGGTGTCTAGTTTATTCTTGATGTTTAGTATCTTAAGATCCCGGTTCCAAAGCAGTTCCATAACCATAGAAGCTTATCAGGCATAGTTAGGAGTCTGGTCTAGGTAGTGTCTTGTCATCATCTGAATTCAGTTCAGTTCTCGTCTTTAGTTCAGTTTAGTTAATCTTAGTTAATCTTTATTTTATTGCAATTTTATTTTCCAGTAAAAACCCCCCTTTAAAATAATAAATTTATTTAATCAGTATTTAGGATAAGTAATCGAGTCTAGTTTTCGTTTTCCATTAGAGTCTCGTGGGTTCGATATCCGGACTTACTTTAGCTATACTAGAGTCGATAGGTTCACTTGCCTGTCAGTAGTTTAGTTTTAGAGAGTCTAGAGTATTACTAGGTGTCTAGTTTTAAACTACTTTTAGCACATCAAGTTTTTGGCGCCGTTGCCGGGGATCGAACCCGGGTCACCCGCGTGACAGGCGGGAATACTTACCACTATACTACAACGACCTCGGTTACATGAATGCTCTGGGGGATTTGTTCCCAACGTTTCTAGAAGAAGGAAAAGAGCCGATCATGCAATATGCTGATGAGTCAGATGAGGAGATCAGCCCAATCACGGAGACGAAAATGGACGTTGAAGTCCCACCTCCGGTGCCACAGGTTAGGATATATGATTTTGGGAGCGACTCTGATGCAGAGGACGACGAAGAAGAGTGGGCGGCGTATCATAGGTCATTAGAGAAGAGAGAAGTAATTGAAGAAGAAGTGGAGTTGGGTGACTCCATAGGTATGATGTTTGGTGCAGATGAAGACAGTGAGGTTAGTGACACGTTGTTGTCTGAGGAGGATGAGCTTTTAGATATGGAGTTAGAGGGTTTGCCTACTTATGAAGATTTAGGGGAGTCTGATCCCAAGAGGGATATAGCATACCTAGATGCTCTACTCGAAGGTGAACCGATAGACATGACTGAACCTGCACCAGAAGAAAGAGCTAAGTGTGGGGATCATCCCATGGAAATGGTGGTAGAAGAAGCACACCATAGCTGGCCCGTGGTATTGGTAATAGATGGAATTGCAATATCAACAAAACCACGGGAGAGGGCAAAGAAGAAAAAAAGAAAAGATCGGAACCGGAAGAGGATCAACAGCTGGCACGATGTGGAGAAGAAGAAGCCAGTAAAGTTCAAGCACGACCGCTCTTCTTGCTACATGCCACGCATCCGGTTCAATCCAGGTAAGTTTAAATTTTGGTGGTCTGACCCGTTAAGAATGCTTAGATTATTTTTCAATTCCACTAATAAATATTCAATTGTTAACGAAGATCGGGTGGAATTAAACGGGTTGGATCGGGTCCAGATAAAAGAGAAGCCCCCTGATTAAGTTTAAGTGTGGGGAGGCTGTGTAGAGTTTGTATTAGTTATGATTGGTCCGTCCTTCGGTAGTGGTTCATAGGTTTTCATATTTCTATTTTATCTTTGTTTTTGTGTCTTTGAGTCTATTTGCAGGATTGCGTGTTTGCTTAGCGGGTCCCATTTATTTATCTTTATATATATTTTTTGAGTGGGAGTTTCGGTAGAGGTTTGGGTAATAAAAGATAATTTTTCTTAAAAAAAAAATAATTAACTTTCTGTGAAAAAAGACTTTTCACGTAATGTGAGGAGTCTGGGCTGACCTGTTCGCCTCATGCGACCAGCTATTACCCCGGAAAGTTATATATATTTTTTTTTCGCTTGCAACGCGTGTTGTGATCACCAGTGTCCTTCACGTTGAGTGAGAACCGGATTTTTTTTCCTTCTACCCATCTAGTTCTACCACCATTCACCGCCATTTGGCCAAGCAGGTACGTCTTCTTGTTTGTTGTTATATTATGAGTCTAAGTTAGTAGTTTGAGTCTCTTTTATTTTTGTGTTGTTCGGTATTATGCTCGGTCTTTTGTGTTTGCTTTGTCTTGTGCAGGTTTTGATTGTACCACCCGTACTCAATCTCCATTCGGGTGATTCCAGAGCTGTTCATTATGACGAAGCTACCCGAGAGTATACCTTGTGTCAAAGCCGATCGCGAATGAAATGCTATACGATCGAGTTGGATTGGACTAAAGCTTATGAAGAAAAATTAACCAGCTAAGTCCTTTCCAATTTGCCCTTGTTTTTTTTATTATTTATCTATTTTTATAATTTTTGTATTCGGAATTTATTTTTTGTTCTGAGTCGTTTGTTATTCCAACATTGAGGGCAATGTGGAGTTTAAGTGTGGAGATGGGAAACTGTCGGTTAGTTTGTATATAGAGTCATTTTAAAAAAAACAAAAACAAAAAAAATGTCCCTGATTTTGAAGTTTGCATTATATAAAATATGGAAAATGATAGGTAAAGTTAGGTGTCCGGTTTTCAAATAGTATGTATAATAAGAGATTAAAATTGATTGAAAACGTGTCTGATTTGGGATATGTGGGTAGGCTCGGCCGGTAGAAAGGTTTCCTTTGAAAAGTAATAAATTAATTATGTTAGGCTATTTTGTGGGTTCTCATCTAGGAGAAACGGGGAGACCGAAACCGCCAAAAATAGTATAAGAAGCACCGTTATAAGTAGAAAACCGTTAGAATTTCTAATCACTAAAAAAAAATTTGAAATCAAAGCAAAAATGCTGAAGCTTAAGGTGCCTGGTCACTGGGATAGCGACTTGGATTGGCCACGCCCTCTGAGTTAAGTATGCTGAGATGAAAAATTAGAAAAAAAATGCTGAAGCTTAAGGTGCCTGGCCACTGGGATAGCGACTTGGATTGGCCACACCCTCTGAGTTAAGTATGCCGAAAAAAAAAAAGAAAAAAAAAGTGATTTTAAATTCTCTTGGTTTTCTACATAAGACGGTTGGGAAATGGTTAATTGGTCGTTCCTTTAGCTTCAAAAGCTTGAGGCGGGATTAGGAGGAACTGTGGCTTGCTTTGAGTGAGACCCTAGATAGACTAATCAACATGAACTTAACATAAATAATAAAAAGGGGGCTTGGAAACCGGTTTGAGTTTAAGAGGATCAATATACCTGCAATCGCAATCAACACGTTAGTAGATTATTAATTAAGTAACCTATGTTTTGAAACTGGATGTAAACCTAACTGTGATTCCATAGCATAATTCTTTTTCAGGGACGAAAAAAAGATAAGTGTGGGGATGTTTGATGTATTGCAAAATACATCGGTTATTTGTACATATTTTGAGTCGTTATCGAGTCAGTGTGTGTCGTTTATATATATTTTTCAGTTTCTATTTAGTATTTTATGTGTCACAGGAATCCGGATGGCAAAAGAGGTAAATTTATGCATAAACGGTGCTTTACGAGGTCCCGGATGAGTCGCAGGTGAAAAGAGAAGATAAAAATAAACAAAATTGGAAAAATCACCCCGTCGTGTCACGCGACAGACTCTCTTGCATGCTGTCGTGTCACGCGGCGCCTCCCTTTGCATGCCCCCGTCAGATTGAACCTGTCGTGTCACGCGACCACTTACCCAGAATCCCGTCGCGTGACACGATGGCCATCAGGAAGCCCAAAATGGTGTTTTTCAAGCCCAAATCGCATTTTAAAACCCTAGAACGAAATTTTAAGCTTCATTCTGCACTTTTGGACGAAAATAGAGTTGCTCAAGGTGATTCCAAGGCAAGGAAAGGGCAAGGTTCGAGATTTGAAGCTAAAGGATCGACTTCCTCGGGTGTTAATCATTCGGTTTAGTTGTTTCTTAGTTTTTCTCATTCAAAACTCATGTTGATTGATATTATGAACCTCTTAATCTCTGTTTTGATTATGTTTTGTGGCTAAACTCTTATAGCTACCTATACTAAGACAAATAACTATGTTTTGATTTGCGTTTTCTATGGTTTTTGGAACTTGTTTTGGATTTATGATTTAGTAAAGATTTTGATTTCTCTATATCTAGTGTATGTGCGTATCTATTATTATTTGATTGTCATTTATTTACTCCACTTGCACTTTTGTGAATGTCTTTCATGTATGAGTGCTAGTTAGGTTGCAGACTTTGTGTAGCAACTAGTTCATGGTCAATAGTCGCGAGTTTACCATAGGAGTGATATTTGGTGGTTAGAAGATTTTAGGTATTCTTCCAAGTTCAATAGCTGTGAGGTGAGGGCTTGTTGGTATGTCTAGGTTGTTAGATTGCTAGGTTAGAGGCTTTGTGAGAAGATCTGTCTAGTTTCCCTTTCAATTCTTGCATATCAAGTTAGATCTAGGCTTCAATAATTACCCCTTACACCTAGTGTAGTGAGGCTTTCGCGCTGTGAGGTAGATTGTCTAGCGGGTACTCGATCATAAGAGTTAGATAACCTGTGAGGGTTTGTACTCCAACCGGTAGTTTAACAGCACAACAATATTCTAGGGTTTCCCCTTAAGAAGGGTCGAGGGTGTCTAGTTTATTCTTGATGTTTAGTATCTTAAGATCCCGGTTCCAAAGCAGTTCCATAACCATAGAAGCTTATCAGGCATAGTTAGGAGTCTGGTCTAGGTAGTGTCTTGTCATCATCTGAATTCAGTTCAGTTCTCGTCTTTAGTTCAGTTTAGTTAATCTTAGTTAATCTTTATTTTATTGCAATTTTATTTTCCAGTAAAAACCCCCCTTTAAAATAATAAATTAATTTAATCAGTATTTAGGATAAGTAATCGAGTCTAGTTTTCGTTTTCCATTAGAGTCTCGTGGGTTCGATATCCGGACTTACTTTAACTATACTAGAGTCGATAGGTTCACTTGCCTGTCAGTAGTTTAGTTTTAGAGAGTCTAGAGTATTACTAGGTGTCTAGTTTTAGGTTTAATTTAGTTATTTTTATTAAACTACTTTTAGCACATCAACTACCATCATCACCTTTATGTGATTCTGAATCCTATCGCATAGGATGTCATGCGCTTCGTTAGGACTTTCATCAAGTGCCTTTAAACACATCACAAGTGCATATTTTTATTTCTTGTAATAGATTTATTCATTCTCCTTTACTACACCGAAGTACTTGCCTTGGTTTCCCCACAACTAACATTCTTCCCTTAACTTTCATGAAGTTTTTGAAATTTCTTTTCATAAGACTCTTCAACATATGATTGTAGTTATTATCTTGTCTTTTGTTAAGGAGTTTTGGTATCAAGGTTTTCATAGAACTTATCCAAGGATTATTGATCAAGTAATCAAGTTCCTTTTAGATTTTCCACCTAACGCATCATAACCCTTGGATTTTCCATTAAACATTCATTTCAATGAACACTTATCCCCATCAATTACAACTTCAACTCCTTGATACAATAATTGTTCTAAACTTAGAACATTCCTTTCTACCGTAGGAACATACCAATGCAGGGAATTGTCTTTAATTTATCATTAACCCGAATCTTACATTCACCAACACCAAGAAGGAAAAATTCTTAGTTTTCTTGTTTCTGGTAAATTCAAAATGTCTTTTCAAAAACCTTAAAAAATTATTATTTCTGCTCATATGAATTTTAAACTTTGGATCTATCATCACATAGAATTTCAATCATCCCTATCGTTTCTTTCACTAGATAATCACTCTCTACATGTTCTGACAAAAGATTCACATACTTGAGAAAATAGATGCTATGTGACCAATCTCTTGATAAAGATAACATACTCCCATCTTTGTTAATCTATCGACTGAATTCTTCCCTTTCATATTACCTTTACTCGAACCTTGTTTACAAAGATTCTTCCCGACAATTTCCCGTGGTGTTTTCCCGATTTTGAGAGATGACGAATCCTGTGCAACCAAATCATGCAGGTCGCTACCTTGTCATACCCCACACAAACTTGTTGGCCTCATCCCTGTTTGCATTCAATCCATTTGCAAACCCTGATGTCCCCACAAACTTCCTGCCTCTTGACAACCATGGTTTTCGACCAACACATAGAAATCGATTTCAGACCCATTGGAGCTGATCGATGTCGTAAGGTCGGTCAAAAATAAGTATGAAAAGAGTGTCATGTTCATCTTTACTAGTAAGACAAGTATGGTGTTGAATATATGGGGAATTAGTGGAAAGTTTGAGCGGTGAAAATAATTAAACTAGACAGTAAAATTAAAACTGAAAGTTTGATTGATTTGATTAATTGTAGGAAAACTAAATGTATATGAGATTGGCTTGGAACAATATGTGAGAAAGATAACCAATCTCCAGATTTCAGGTTTGAACAATAAATCTTATGAGTTTCACCTAGTCCAAAATCTTATAGACATGCTTTAGATGGTTTATTTAGTTTATGTGAATGTTAGATAACGGATTGTAAACGGGTCTATTCATAAACCACCAATTTAACCTTGCTAAATAAAACTCAACCTCAAGTTATTCCTGATATAAAGAAATCAATAACTGATGAGTATTGAATTAAAGCATATAACGCGACCAAATTGTTTAGTGAACTAAGGTTAAACTAAGCAAAAAAAAAAAAAAAAAAAAAAACACGTTACTAACACAAACTCTACAGCCGAAGATGGTGGTTACGAGCAAGGTTGTAAAAATCCCGATTAATCACCGACTAATCGGTGATTAATCGCTAGTCCCCACTTTACTGATTAATTTTGAACTAATCACTAAATTAATCAGTGGCGGTCTAGGGTTGTAAAAATCGCGATTAATCACCGATTAGTCGGACCAAATTTGTCCTAGTCAGACCTTAAAAACTCAAAATTAGGTCAAAAATGAATTCGAACGGGTCAAAACTGGAGCAAATTGATCAAATCAAACAAGTTCTTACGTCAAAATTGGATGATAATCCATGATTTAGAACCAAAATCGATGAAACTCCATGAACCCTAGCTGCGTTTGATGGTTCCGTATGATGAAAGAATGAATGGGAGGAAAAAATGGGATATGGTGAACGATATGGAGGTGATTAGGGCTATTTATGTTTAGGTATTTTAATATTTAACCCCAATCCATATTCACTAGTTTATATTTGGCCCTTAAACTTCTAAATTTATACATATAAGATATAAAATTAACATTATATATGTATAAATTTGGAAAAATATATATAAAAATCCAATCCGATTAATCCCGATTAATCTTGATTAATCCTGATTAATCCCTAGTCGGTACCTCACCGGCCGACTAGCGCCTAGCGAGTTCTACAACCTTGGTTACGAGTGATAATAACATCGAATCTAGATACTATCACTACCAAATTCATCACTAAAAAAAAAAATTCCATGCGTCTTGTCTTTGTTTGGTATACCGCCGCAGTATGGTAACAGTAGCACACAAGCTGCCGCCTCGTGAGTCTGCTTTTCACCCCTAATAATTGCCGTGCGTCCCAACTGCCGTTCCCCCTGTTGTGCGATTCCCCCTGTTTGCAAACCTGAAATGTCGAATCCCTTTTAAGCGTTCCTAATGATCGATTTGGCCCAAGCCAGGTGCACCAAAACTAATCGCTTATGTTTATATTACTAGCACTTCCTGATCTGCATTTTTATTAACAGCCCACGCCCAAATCATTTGAATTTTAAAACCAAAATTGTGAGCCCGTTACTTTAACTTATTACTTAACTCCAAAGCCCAACTCCAACCTTCTAATTTGCATAGCCCATGTGACCTTGTTGAAATCCAACAAGAACTAATTCTTGTATCTTCCTTTATTTATGCCTGCAGCAATTGAGTTTCACTTTAATTTACATACCACATCAATTCATTTTAAGTGTTGCAAAGTTACTATAGTAACATTAATTTTCTTGTCCTTTTACTTTATTGAATCGTTCTAATTTCAACCTATAAAATGTATAAAACACTTCAAAGTAATATATATTTTGTTCTAATGTTGATGCAATGATCACACCGTTTCTCCATGTTACTCGATATACACACAAGCAACAACACAATCGAAAATACAAGAACAAGCTGGATTTATAAGAATGAAACTGACTTTGATTGATTACTGTTTGCATTTCTTGAGTCCCCTATATATTTGCTAAACGTCGCGAATGAGGGAATGAATATACTGATTCATCAATCAATTATGGGATAACCGTGCACATGCAAAGTTTCAAGTAAATAACCTAATGGACTTTGAAACAAAACAAATCGACCCACATAAGTTCATGGCCTACGACCCAAATAAACACAAACATAAATATTGACTTCTTGACCCAATAACATACTTAAATAAATAAACCAGCCCAATTCATATATGATGATTATCCCGTTTCAATCGCCAATCTAACCCATTAAAATAGAGTTTAGAAGGGTGGCTCCGTACTTGGAGACGAATTTGGATGATTCTGGGTGATTAGAAAGAAACAATTCACCATTTCAAACCGGAACTCACTACCGAAATCATCAAGATCAATCACCAACAAGCGAGGCTAAATAACTCGTGATCGTTCCCGGGTGTATGGCTAGTGTTTGTAATCAAATTCAACTTTGTTGTACCTTCTTTAGGATTTAGATTTTACTTAGGGCCTGTTTGGTAGCCTCTTAATGAGGCTCTGAACCATTCAGCTCTGAATGTTCAGTATTTAGACTGTTTGTTTCAACCTAAAAAAGGCTCTGAATGGAATGGTTAAGAGCTGAATAATTCAGACTTGGTGCATAGCTGAATCATTCAACACTTAATCATTCAGAGCCTTAGGCTTCTAATTACTTGAGTTCTTATGTTTGTTTGATTTATTTCAGTTCTGTGTTTTATAACTATATATATACATATTGAACCTTGAGGTTTCACAAAATCATTTCCAACATGTCGTACCATTCTTCTATTAACTCTTGAAATTTTCATAAACATGTATTCAACAATTAATATCAAATTATTATTTCTTATCCGGTTCTTTGTAGCGGTTTTCAAATCAAACATTGGCAATCCACATGAACATATAAAAGGAATTACAGAATCATGGGAAACCGTTAACCGAAAATCCTCCATCAACAGCAATTGTTTGACCCGTGATGTAAGAGGCAGCAGGTAGGCAAAGGAATGCTACCATTGATGAAACTTCATTTGCTTCTCCAGGTCGTTTTAGCGGTGTTCTTGATGCCACTTTATCCAAAAACTGTTTATCACTTAGCACCTACACAAAACAAAATATATATATCAGCAAACCCAAACAGAAATGCACCTATGTAGGAACAAAAGCTTCAACAATAAAGTTTTATTACATGTTCGACAAGCGAGGTATTGATATACCATGGTGCCACACTATTAACCCGAATATTGTCTTTCGCCCATTCACATGCTAAGTTCTTTGCAAGCTGATTCATTGCACCTTTAGTGGCTCCGTAGATAGACCCCGAAGACATGTGAACAAGACCTGTATTAGATAAAATATATTCTGTATCCTTAATCACTATATATACAATTAGTCGATTACATTGAGGCAATTATAAAGGAAAACTAGTGAAACCACCTGCAACTGAAGAAATGAAGACGATGCTCGCAAGACCAGAAGCCTTTAGAAGAGGATGTGCGAGTTGACACATATGATAAGAAGATTCCAAATTGGTAGACATGATCATGGAATATTCTTCAGCAGTGTACTCCATAGTTGGTTTTTTAATGTTTGTCCCAACATTGTTTATCTGCATACAAAGTCAGTTAGGGTATTAGTTTAAATGTGGTAGTAGGATCTCAGATCCTCACAAAACCTCAACCAGTTCCCCAAACACTGTTGGAAAATCAGGCCCTTTGATCGAACACAAAACACACGAGATTGAACGAACACGTTCGACTCTTTTTATTATCAACCAAAGCACACCAAATACAATAGATTTAACCATCTATTTATACTAAACTTATTCTAATCCTAACCCAACTCAAACTCTATTTAAATAATAAAATAAACCAACTAGATAAACCTATCTAGTTAAACAAATAATTATCTCTAATAAAATATAAAAGACTTAATAAATAATTCACCAAGAATTATGTATAACCCGTCTTGATCTTTATCTCCTAATTCAAGATTAACGTCTTCATTCTCCCCCTTAATCTTGAATTCGACTCGCTTCTTCACATCCGCACTGTTATCGACAACTTCAATTCTTTGACCAAGATTCATATCTCCCTCTTCCAGGGTCACCAGAACTACCCCGTTCTTGACCACCGATCAAAGAAAAAAACAAGCTCCCCGCTTCTTCCGTTTTCTTCTTTTCTTGCTAGACACGACAAGATTCAAAGCAACCCGCTTTGACGAATCTTCTTCCGTCTGTCTATCCGCAAATCCGATCAGATACATCTGCCAAAAAGAACAACCTACACCGGTTTTTCCATTCTTCTCCTTGGCGGGAAGGACCGGGTCTTGATCTTACTTGGATTGAAAGTTGTTAGTGCTATGAAGTTTGTCACCACTGAATCAATCACTGGATCACTAGTCACCACTGCCGTCCCAAACGGTACTCTCCGTTATACCGGCTGACCCGAACCATCGTTCACCACCAGAAATATCAACCACCAACAAAGAAAATAACACCCTGTTATTCTGTCCTTTCAGTCGCCAAACGAATTCCGTAGCTCCTTGCTCTTTCGTTTCTCCCACGACACGCTCGTTGGTTTTTCCTGGTTTGATCAAACCCGTTACTGATGTCGAACTAACCAAATTATCACCTAATCTGAACCCCAAAACTAGCCACCACGTATTCCACTCGAAACGCAATAGGACTCTGCGGCTATTCCATTCACACCACTACCGTCGCGAGCTCGTGTCTGCCTTCAATTGTGTCTCGACTATTGATTGCGAACAACATCTAGGTCGGCAATCAGAAATCCTCCATAGCCGACTGATCTAAATTATCTCTCTCTTAGCCTTCTTTTAACGGCCATAGCTATCCCTAACATGGCACCCAAAATTTGATCTTCCATGCAAACTTTATGCGTTGGATTCTTCCTCCTTGTTCTAATTGTTTCTTCCTTGGTGATACCCCACCAACTAGGAAAACTTCACACAAATAGAACCGAACGTGATGCACATCTTCTGCTAACATTGTAGCTATCTTTTTGTTGACTATCTTCCATATTAATTGCAACTTCAGTTAATACATTCAAATCACACCATTAATCGGTCTGACTTTCAGACTTTGACGACACCCTTGCTGCCACCGTTGTTGCAGCCCCACGCGGGGCTACTCCCCTTTCTCGGAACGACTTTCAAAACCGCTAAGCTCTGATACCAATTGTTGGAAAATCAGTCCCTTTGATCGAACACAAAACACACGAGATTGAACGAACTCGTTCGACTCTTTTTATTATCAACCAAAGCACACCAAATACAATAGATTTAACCATCTATTTATACTAAACTTACTCTAATCCTAACCCAACTCAAACTCTATTTAAATAATAAAATAAACCAATTAGATAAACCTATCTAGTTAAACCAATAATTATCTCTAATAAAATATAAAAGACTTAATAAATAATTCACCAAGAATTATCTATAACCCGTCTTGATCTTTATCTCCTAATTCAAGATTAACGTCTTCAAACACGAGTACGCAAGCTCTTTTAGAGTGGTGAAAACACGCAAGCGGTTTTGGACTGCTTCAAAAACGTTTTTAGAAACAGTGTTCCTTTTTAGGTGATATTTTTTTGTTATGAATATGCTTCTTTTGGGACGGGTTTCCTTAAATGTAGGGGTGCAAATGAGCTGAGCTACTCAATCTTGGCTTGGAAAAAAGCTAAAAACAAGCTGAGCCTAACTGCGCTTGAGCCCTTGTTTAGCAAACGAGCTCGAGCCCGACTTCGGTTATCGAGCTTGGGCCAGCTCGCGAGCCTACTATATATATGATTTTTAATTAATATATATATTTTTATTAATTATTAATATTTATAAAATTATGAAAAATAGCTAAATTATATATAAAATAATATTTATAATTAATATAAATCAATGTATAAACAAATATTAACAAGCTGAGCTCAAGTTTAAAAAACTACATACGAGCCGAGCTCAAGCTCTAGAAACCAAGCTCGAACGAGCTTTCAGCACATAAACGAGCTCAAGCTCGAGCCCAATCAAGCTCGGGCTCGACTGGTTTGCACCCCAATTAAAACCGCTTCAAAAATGATGTTTTGGCCGTTTCTAGATATCAATTATGTGTAAGTGAAATTATAGCTGTCTCTCGTAATATGATGTAAATAGTTACTAGAATCTTTCAAGCAAATATTAAAGAAACATACTAGAATATTGAGCTTTCCATTGAAAGTAGAGGAAACTTTTTCAATAAGCTGTTGTCGCTGAGTAGGAGAAGATGCATCGCAGACAGATCCAGTAACAATGAACCCTTTGGCAGACCATTCCTGTAAGCGTTGATTAAGCTCCATTTCGTTGCGAGAACATGTGTGTACAACCGCACCTAAATGTGCTAGTTCCTCCACTACAGCGTAGCCGATTCCACGTGTACCGCCAGTGACTAAAGCAGTCATTCCAGCTAGATGCCATCTCGAACCACTGTTGGTCGTTGCTGTTGTAGTCTCCATGTTTTTTTCTATGCCAATAACTGATTGGCACCGATTGTTAAAAATAGAAAGGGACCATGTGTGTCACCTTGTCCTTTCGCCTATCTGTTTACTACCCCACAAACTTTACTACTTTTTACTAAGGGGAGAGATAACGTATAAAGCCACCTTAACGTAAGAAGCGTAAGAAGCAATCTCAGCCATTAGATTAAGGATGCAGATTAAAAACCCTAACCATACCTGGGTTAAAACAGACGCACTCATCAATTTTCAGACGCACTCATTAAAATTCAGACGCACTCATTAAAATTCAGACGCACTCATTAAAAATTCAGACGCACTCATCAAAATTTCAGACGCACTCATCAAAAAAATCAGACGCACTCATTAAAATTTTCAGACGCACTTACAAAAATTTTAAACGCACTCATTAAAATGGCCTTCAAAACAAACGCACTCATTCCTTGAAAACAAACGCACCTCCTTCATTCATGGACAGCAAAACATATGCATTCTTCACGTATGAAGAATTTGAACCAAAGTCACAAGATGACAAAAGCAATTAATGCACCATTTCTTCATTGTTTCTTTATTTCTTTTCAAGTAAACGATTGCAGGTTAAACATGGGTCAAAATACGAATGTTTTTTTCGACCATAAAACTCAGACTTCTTGATGTTGCAGATCTGGAATAGATGTGGTTGTTCAAAAACCAGGTATTATTCATTCCCCTGGTGGTACTGTTACTGCAGGTTTGGTGGTGGTGGTGGTGATGGTGGTGGTGGTTAGATCTCGATCGGCTTTTGTGAAGTAAAAACAGAGACGTTTATAAACTTTTGTGAAGGTACAGGAAGATGGTGGTGGTGGTGGTGGTCGTGGTGTTGGTGGTGGTGGTCGTGGTTGTCAGATCTAGATTATTATGTTTTAAAATGAGAATGGGTTAAGATTTAAACAGAGAAGATAAGATTTATTGTGTTTAACTGTGGTTAGGTTAGATTGACATGTGTCAATCTCTGGTGGCTTCTTATGCTTCTTATTTTAAGGGGCTTTATACCATATATTTTCTCTTTTACTAAATTATTTCATTTTTTATTTTATTTTATTTTATGTCTAATAGTAAAAAATAGAGTTAATGGCGAAAATCGTCCCTGAGATTTCGCCAGTTTTGCTACATCAGTCCAAAATCAAAACTTTTTACATCTGGGTCTTTCTGTTTACATTTTGTTGTCAAATTCATCCCTGATTCTAAACCCATTTAACTATTGTCGTTAACTTTGAGGATATATTTGTCTTTTTGGCTGCCCCTTTTTAAAACCCAATTTAAATAATGTTATTCATACCTCCAAAAGACAAAAATACCCAGATATAAAAGGGGGCAGACAAAAAGACAAAAATACCCCCAGATTTAATGACAATAGTTAATTGGGTTTAGTTTAGGGACGAGTTTGACAACAAAATGTAAAACAGAATGACACAGATGAAAAAAGTTTCGATTTTGAACTGATGTAGCAAAACTGGCCAAACCTCAGGGACGATTTTGGCCATTAACTCTAAAAAATAATAATAAAACACGTTGTCGTTTTTCATCGGATTAGGTATTAGACTATACATTGTGGTACGCGAGCAGAGGGAGCGAGTCACGAGTCACGTGGCTCGTGAACATGACAACGGGGTGGTGCGAGGGAGGTCACGAGCAAGTTCGCGTGAGGGGGCTCGCGTGGGCTAGCGTGGGAAGGAGAGGAGAGCAACGACTTTTTTGAGGGGCTGCTAGCATAGGAGGGAGAGGAGAGCCACAATAGAGTCAGGTGAGTGAGCAACTTCCTTTATCCGGTGTCACGTCAGCGTGTAGTTGGCGCAATATGAGAAGATAGAGTTAGTACTCAAGATTAGCCCCAACTTATAGTATTACGTTTAATCGATTGTGTTACATTCATAAAAACTTGTACGAAGGAAAAAATACGTATAATCAATTTGTAATAAATAAGGTAATTACTTTTGTGCCTACATTTAGAAGCCAATCAATGTGTATCTAATAAAGTTGGCAAAATGAGTAAATCTATAATACCTAATAAACAAAAGTCATTTATGCCACACGTTATTTTATTAATCCAACTTTAATTTTATTCGTCCTAAATTTGAAAGTTATTATGTAGATCATGTTCTTCCAAAAGAAAGCTCCTCTATCTTCCCCCAATTTGTCAACACCCTAAGACAACAACATGTCTTTATATTCTCCATCTTCCATCATCTATAACACAATACGCTCCATGTTCCCCCATCTATACCCCATAAGTTATTCGACATGTTTTTTGAAATTGTATCTTTAGTTTAAAAACAACATCAACGAAACATTATAGGTCTGTTGTTAATAAAGTCGAAATAGTCTGTTTTTTTTCTTAAAAGCAAAAAAATCCGCAAGCACCCGGACATAACCCCCTAGCCAAAGGTTTACCACTTCAGTGATAGCAGTAAGCAGTCCCGAGGCAGTCGCTTACCCCTTGTCTCTAAGAGCGTCCAACAGTTGTTGGGCCCGGAGGCCACTCGCCCACAAGATATCCTTTACGGGAAAGATTTCACACACCTGTCGACGCAATCTTCATCCACTGATAACGCGGGTTGGGAAAGAGGTGTTGAACGGATGTTTGGGGTGGCGCGAAAGGATGTTTCTCGATAAGAGCTTGCATGGTAGATTCCCCTGTGGGAGCAACCCCACTAGAACATAACACCTTAACTACAACAGTGAAGTGACCAACGCTCACTTTCCTAAGACATTGCTTGATGTTGGGGCTAACCTCCTCAACTATCTTTCTGTGTGCCTCGCCCCACGCAGGACCCCTTCTCCACTATCGGCGAGTAGGGAAGTGACCAAAACCTCAAAACCAAAGCCCTCCTTCCACATAGCTAAGGCCCACAAAATACTATCACATTACAAGGACTTTCGATTACCCGACATTCGCTCCTACCTGGAAGACAGCTTAACCACCTTAAGGGTATAGTTGGGTAAGAGCAAGAGTTTGACCCACCTTTCAACATTCCCAGGGGAAGCTATTACCTTATGGATGGCACCTGTCAAACCTTGTGCAAATGCCAAACGACAACTTAGGGATGCTCTTAACAGTTCAAATCGGAAGGGAGAAAACACGTTCAAGAAGAGCGACATCTCCCATCACTCCCTGTGAGGTCCTAAGCTCAAATACCATCTCAGGATCTTGGGGCCTTGGGATCCCCACGACAAAATCCTCATTAGACCTAGATTTCCTAAAGAACGTGAAAACACCATCAGGATGATGGCACCCCCTACTAAGAGCATTTGTCTTCATGCTCCTCCCACACAACCAATACCTAAAAACCCACCGAATTTCTCCAACATTAAAAAACAAGTCTAAATCTTTGAAATGAAATTGCTGAAAATGCACGACCAATCTGTTATACCCAGAAGATCCCAATTTTCCGTCTTTACACCCGTGGAAGTTCCTAAAGGGGCACAGCCACACCCCATTGGACGAGTTAGAACCAACATCCCCTTCAGAGGCACCGGATTCCATGCTCCTACCCTTGACAGAGCCCATTGGAAACAAACAACCAGAGAAGTGATAACAAGCCCCCCTTCTCGAGGTGAGGAGGAGGCCAGGTATCGACCCACCCAAGAAACGAAAGGAGAGGAAAGCAACCTACATTTGCTCATCCTCCTAGACACCCCACCAATAAAGAGCTAAGTCATGAGTGGCCGAAAACCCTTTATTATTTTTATTGTTATTATTATTATTATTGTTTTGGTCAAAAATTACTAAGTAGAAATAATTTTTTATTCCAAATTAGAAATTGTGAGATAGAGTGCTATAAGTGTGAATCAAGTTTATAATCTAGTTATATTCTGAAAATGGTTATCCAGGATGCAAAAGAAATAAAGAAATGACAACTATGCTCGGGATGGCTAAGGTATGATTCGGGATGGACAGTTATATCCTCGGGATGTAACTGTTGGCAGATTCAAAGAATACGGATATAAAGTATTAATACACAAAGAACAACACTCGATCTACGAGGAAAGCCCTTGATCAATTGTAGATCGCCGGCATAAAACCTCGGGAGGAGACTAAGCCCCTACCTTGTTTGTTAATATTAATGTGGTAAAAAGAATTACAACTTTGGATGAATGAGTGGACGAGTGATCTAAGATTACAATGATTTTGTATGTATTCTAAGTAGCTGAGTGTGTGTCTATAGTTCTAGTGATAACAATGTGTCCTACACTCGTCCATCATTCCCATTTATATAATACAAGAAAGTAAATAAAGTATCCCGTATGATCCGCTATGTAGTTAAGCTCCTTCAATGTTGGTAGGGACTGTTTCAGGTGAACGTTGAGTGAGTTTCAACAAAATATAGTCGTTGGATTGCAGTTTCCCCTTTATTCGCCTATATTAAATGTAAGATGGTTACGGGTTTGACCTCTTCTTTGAGCTTGGACTTGGCTTGCAAGTATCTCATCTTTATTCTTGATATTCTTTGATTGATGGTTGACTGATAGATGTTGGAGAACAGCTATGACTCCATGTCGTTCCTGTAATTATATCATGTAAAGATAAATTGTTAGTCTATCTTCAGGATGTGCACATGTTGAAGTATAGTTACATCCCGAAGTCTGTTAGATTCTTCAGTATATCCTGAGGATGCTATATTGGGAATATAAGGTAAAATCATCCTGAGGATTTTCACCATCAACAATTATTATTGTTGTTGTTATTATTATTACTATTATTATTACTATTATTATTGTTATAATTGTTATTATTATTATTATTATTATTAATATCATAAGACTAACAATGATAAGGAACGACACAATATTTGGGTTTCCAAATAATATTTAGTTTCCGAATAATATTATGGTTTATGAAGAATATTGGGTTTTCGAATAAAAAAGGGTTTTCGAATAATTTGAAATGTTCAGCCGTTGGGGTTTCAGATGGTCAAACAGAGATCTACCAACGTCGCCTCCGGAGAAGCAATAATCCACCAAATCACATTGCTGACACTTGCAAATGGGAGGGTTTCCATCGTCGGAATGTGAGGTTGGATTTGAGTCTGGGTCAAGGAGTAGCACTAGTGGTGTGGTGGGTGATGAGTATGTGTTGAAACCATAAAAAGTTGGGTCGTTTGGTATGTCCTGGTTGTGTTTAGGTTTGGGTCTACTAGAAAAACGAGATACGGTGGTGGTGATTTATGAAAGTGGTGGTGGTGATGATGATGTTGGGGAGGTTGCAGAGGATGACTATAAAAAGCTTTTGTTCTTAAAATGGATTAATGTACTTTAGGTCATGTGACCTTGAAACAATACTCATGGCATGTTTTTTTAACGGCTAATTTCCTCCACCATTTTATTACACCCCTTTTTTTTAACCTCTTATGAGGGTTGAACTCTCAACCCCCCTTTAAAACCCTAACACCTTTACCATCACACTACAAGGGGTGGGACAATACTCATGGCATGTGACTTCTACATATAGAAACTTATGCGAAACGCCCAGTAGATTATATCTTTATTTAGCTCATCCCTTTCATAAATTTTCAAACCTCCTTTGTTAGTTGCAGACTTGAACAACCGTTGTTGCCTCTTCGGTCGGAATTTTTTTTTTTCTAATAGACAACTTTACTCTTCTCTTTCCTCGCCTAATTTCTACCAGTACTGAAAATAAATTCTTCTGACGTAGATATATACATAAAAAACGAAAAAAATGCCCCCCCATAGAAAACGGGCCTTTGCCGAGGGTGCGGCTCACCCACCCCTAAGGCCGCCACTGAACTCGGCTTTTAACTAACCAACAAGCCTACTCACTCGGTTGCTATATGTATCTAGTATAATAAACTAAAATCATCAATCAAAGGCAATGACTCAATAATGAATAAAACTAACCTATATGATTTGTGACTCATCTCAACCAATCCAATCATAGGAAACAGCATGAAAATCGATCAAAAGCAGAACACATAACAATTATTAATCATATACAGAACAAGTCTTTTCAATAACAATAAAGTCATGAATAAATTAAAGCCGAAAATTATCAAATCATTCAATATTCTACCATAACTTAGGTAGTTTATAAAGTTTAACCAATTATGATCAATAGTGAAACAAAACAAATAGTTTCACAAATTGAGATGGATTCGGTGGGATAGGATGGTCAAAGCAAAGAAACTTGGGGGATTTGGGCTGGGCGGGATTGAGGAGTTTATTGTCGCGATGTTAGCGAAATGGTGGTGGAAGTATAAAGACTTTCCTAACCAACTATGGGCAAAAGTGGTGACGGCGATTCATAACATGGAGTCAAACAAGAAGATGGTTCCTCTAAAAAAGTCGCTTCTGGGTGTGTGGAAAGACATTTGCGGGGCTGAAGACAAATTGTTCAAGTTGGGGATTAGGATTCATGGGAAGATTAAGGTGAGAGTGGGTAACGTGGAACACACTAAGTTTCTGAAGGACACATGGATCATAGAAGCGCCGCTAAGGAATGTTTACCCATATCTGTACAAAGTGGCTGCTGTCAAAGACTCTACGGTTGCGGACTGTTTTCTGAAAGATGGGGGTATGAATAAATGGGGTTGGGATTGGAAAGTCGCTGCACTATCTGATCATCAATGGGGTCAATTCATGAACTTGACGGGGCTGCTCAATCAAGCATCTATTGGGTCTGGAACGGATGTTTGGAAGTGGGAAAATAACTTTGGGGATGGTTTTTCGGCTAAATGGGTCAGAGTTGAAATCGAGGAGGCGACTGGGGTGTTCTCTGATCCGGTTGGTATGCGCAGAAATCCTTGAGCGCCTTACAAGTGCAGTATTCTTCTATGGAAAGCCTTGTTAGGTAGAATCGCGGTCAAGACACAACTGAGTTCTAAGGGTATTGCGGTTTCGAACGTGTCGTGTGATCGGTGTTACCTTGGAATTGAAGATGTAGATCATGTTTTCGTCACTTGCCTCATGTCCAAATGTATATGGTGGCTGATCTGCGTTTGGATGAGGATTACCTACCTAGCCGACATCACAACCTTTAAAGATTTGGTGCAGTCCTTTGAAAGCTGTCCAGGTTCGAAAAAATGGAAGCAAGTAGTGCGCACAGTTGTTTGCGCTGCAGTATGGCAGATTTGGAATGCAAGAAACGCTAAGATCTTCGACAATAACTTCATAAACCCGAGAAGGACGACAGATCTAATCAAGGAGGATGCGTATATTTGGATTTGTCATAGGTCCAAGCTCCCGAACCCAAGCTGGGAAAATTGGGTTTATTTTGATATAGGCATTTATTTCTTCGTAAGTGTTTTGCTGTTTTGGGGGTGTTTGGCATGTGCCTTTTTGGTCCTTTTGTTTCTCAGTGCCTTGCTGCTCTTTATTTTTATATATATATATATATATATATATATATATATATATATATATATATATATATATTAAGCGATTTGCCGTTCGAAAAAAAGTTTCACAAATTGAGTTCATATCCGGAAAAACTGAATCAAACCAATAAACACCGTAGTCGTAAAAAAACTTTTAACAATTTTCCGTGCGTGCCTCTTAGACCTCTCGGTGTGGATCCGGCATAGGCAAGGCATAGGCTAGTCAAGGTGTTGCCGGGCCAGGCAACACCGCCCCCCTTGGGCCGGCACGGCAAGCGCGGCAGCAGCAGGATTGTGAAGCCGGGCCATTTTTGTGTTGTGAATGATGTATAGCCGTTTACCAACGGCTCTTTTGACCGTTTAAAAAAAAAAGTTTTCATTATTTATAAATACAAACCATTCAACCCAATTTCACCACATTTAACCTACAACTTTTATACAATATATTTTATAAACACTCTCACAAACACTCTCAATATATTTAAACCAACCAATTATTTATAAAAAATCCAACCCCTCAACCACCCATGTCGTTATCATCTTCTACGTCGTCTTCGTCTTCTTCGGGTTCATCATCTACAAACGAAGCCGTCAATTTTGTGGTAAACATCGTGGCGCAAGCGGCGCAGATTATTGCCGAGGAGGAGGGAGATGAAGTCGACTCGGTACCTAGAACTAGGCAAGCGGCTATTAACAGAGACCGAGAAAGTACATTTTTATATATTTAAGATTGTAGATTTTTATTGTGTTTATGTTTTTTAAGATTGTAGATTTTTATTGTGTTTATATTTTTTAAGATTGTAGAATTTTATTGTGTTTATATTTTTTAAGATTGTAGATTTTTATTGTGTTTATATTTTTTAAGATTGTAGATTTTTATTGTGTTTATATTTTTTAAAATATGTGTAGGTGCCCATGAAAGATTGGTAGCCGATTATTTTGCCGACGAACCCTTATACTCGGCGGAACTATTTAGGCGTAGGTTCCGAATGAGTAGAAGACTTTTCCTACGTATAGCCGATGATGTGGCGAATTTTCACCCATTTTTTACCTTACGATACGATGCTAGAAAGAAAAAGGGATTCACCACACTACAAAAATGCACAGCGGCACTTCGGCAACTAGCGTACGGGACTAGCACGGATGCGTGGGACGAGTATTTAAAGATGTCGGAAAGAACTGCAAGAGACTGTCTGTACAAGTTTAGCAAGTGTGTGGTGAAGCTTTATAGCAAGAAATATTTGCGAAAACCAAACTCGAGTGAGGTCCAACAGTTGTATCAGTTCCATCACCAAAGACATGGTTTTCCAGGCATGCTCGGAAGCATTGATTGCATGCATTGGCCTTGGAAAAATTGCCCGGTTGCATGGCGCGGAATGTTTAAACGAGGGGATCAAGACTATCCTTCAATAATTTTGGAGGCTGTGTGTTCACAAGATCTATGGGTTTGGCATGCTTTCTTTGGCATTCCCGGATCGAATAACGACATTAATGTCATTAACCAATCGGAGGTTTTTGACGATGTCATAAAAGGAACCGGTCCGGATACCAGGTTTACAGTATCGGGGGTGGAGTATAGGCGCGGTTATTTTCTTGCTGATGGTATCTACCCATCTTATGCGACGATTGTTAAAGGTATTCACCACCCGTTGGATGAAAAAAGAAAGAAATTTGACAAGTATCAAGAGGCGGCAAGAAAGGACATTGAACGGTTATTTGGGTTCTACAAGCAAGGTGGCACATCATTGCAAACCCGGCACGTATGTTCACCCCTAAAAGATTGCGTTACTGTATGTATGCGTGTATCTTGTTGCATAACATGATACTCGAAGACGAAGGCAACGCTATCTGTGAGTATGACGAGAATGCCCCGCCGGAGAATACCGTGCCTGTCGACCCACATCAACAAGATTTAAACGACTTCTCGTTACATAACGAGTACACACATCACAATCTTCAAGCGGACTTGGTTGAATATATTTGGAACAACGGACATGCGTAGATTATTTGTAATTTTTTTATGTCGAATAGGTTATGTATTTTTAGATGTTTTTTTTTCTAAAATTATTTGTAATGTTTTTAACTTTTTAATATTAATATTAGAATATTACCTTTTTTATTTAATTTTAATGTTATAATATTGTTTAATTAAAAAAAAACAAAAAAGAAAGAGAAAATGATGCATTAAATGGTGATGGGCCTCCTCCACACCCCTTGGAGTATCATCCCCATGATTGTACTACCCCACGCTTACGTGTCAGGTGAGATGGAGGCAAGTCATGGAAGATGGGCCTCCTCCACACCCACAGGTCTTAGCCTCCCTTCACTTTATCAAATCTGCTTTTATTTTGTGACCAAAAACTCACATGACCAGTTACTCCAATTTTTTTGTGCTCTTTCAATCCCTTTATTTTTCTATTCTTTTTCGAGGACCGTCCTTCTAATCTATTAGGTGGACGGGGCGTTACCCGAATTGTTCACGCGTACCCATTACCAGCACGGTAACACTGCCACCACTCAGGATGGTAGTGGTCCCGTGAATCGTTTTGCTGGTTCTGTTTACCGTACTGGTAACCGTTTTAATTTTATTTTTTACTTATCTAAATGCTATTTTTTGTGTTTGAACCGTTTGTTTTTTAGTATTGTTTTATTATTTTTACCATTTGTTTTATAATTTTCTTTTATTATTTTAACCGTTTGTTTTAAAATCTAATTAAATAAAAAGACATAAATAAGAACATTTCATTAAAAACATAATTATTTTTATCATAAAATAAAAATACATTAAAACAAAGAAAAATAAACTTAAGGTTGGCGCAACAATTGTCATGCCTCGATATGGTCGAAATTGTTGTCGTATCGAGCCTCGTTCATAGTGAGTGAAGTCGATAGCCAACTCGTGATCGAGGTCCGGATCGTCCCTCATCGTTTGCTCATAGAGGGTGGTCCACCTCTCACACTTGATATTGAGATCGCCCACTTCAACTGGATGTCTGGGAGGGTCTTGTTGTTGGTGCCAACGTGTTGGTGGAATTCGGTCAACACGCGGGCTCAAAACCCCTGGGGGGGACCCTTCGTCCATCGGGAGTTGTTGAATTTTCGGGTCGTTTGTGGCGTCCTTATGGCACACCACTAATGCAATCTCTTCTTCCTCGGTCCACGTATTCATTTTTTTGGGTGTTTGTTTTTTTTTTAAACCGTGGTAAAGTGTGGCTTTTAACCCCACGGTTTGATCAATTTATATACAAAATTTTGAATGGTTGAACTGTTAAAATTAAATGTCTGACCGTTTAGGTGAATTCAATTAAATTCTATCGATGGTTTCCAAGAGTTACAAATTAATTTTGCTGACCGTTTGGTGGGACGGTTGTAATATTATGAATTAAATCTTAATCACCGGTTTAAAAGTTGAAACCGTGTGAAATTTAAATAAAAAAGTTTGGGTATTTAAATGAAAATAAATAAAAGAATAAGTGGAGTGTTGCCTCCAAAAAAGTGTTTCAGTGAAGTAAATCAGTGAAGTTATGTTGCAAGACAGGATTGGTTAAAATCAGTTAAGTGGAAAACAACTTCAACATGTGCCCTTTCCCCCCTCAGGGTGTGAGGTGCGCTTTACTTAGCTTCACTGATTTCCAGCAATCATGCATTGCCACATCATTTGACCGATTCACTTAACTGAAGCACAGTTTTGAAGTCAGTGCTACCCTGAACCATTACACTGAAATGTTTTCTTTAATTTTCTTTTAATAAAGAGTTTAATTAAAAATAACATTACATTAATGAAAATAAAAGTATATTATACTGTTGAAAATGGATCACGGGCCTATAACCTTCCCCTACACCCAAACCCAAAATTGAAACCGGCTTTGAGCCTGATCCTCTACCCCTACTACTTTGAAGCCTCTCCTCTTGATTTAGAGGACCCCCTTCCACCTTTTGCGACGCCCTTTAATTTTCTTGGGTCCACTTGTTTGTAGTTGAAAATGTTTAAGTTTTGTGTGGTTGAAAGTATTTAAAATGATGTGTACTTATACTAAATAAAAATGTTTTTTCTCCCTAAATGGTTAGATCTGTTTGACAATTAAATTCCATTCACTCCACAAGACCCCTATCTGTTGCAGTGTGGGTTATGGAGTACCTGTGGAGTTACGTGTAACGCCCTTACCTCCTTTATATATATATATATATATATATATATATATATATATGTATATAGCATAAGTATCTAGAGAAAACCATCCTTATAGTGAAAACCCTAAAAACCTTGTATGTGGTTAGAATTAAGCCACATCACCTCTCTCAAAAATCAATTTAATAATATAAGAAGGGTAGTAAAGTAAATTGACTCCTTCTACCCAACCCTCTTGTCAACCACCCTATCACTACTCAAGTACAAATTATACTTTCTACACAAGCCCCCCTGACTAACTCGTTTACCAACCCATACCACGCCCCCATATGTAAATCAAATATCAAAGCTTCTTACCTTCATCTTTCTCATCATTCTCTGTGGATTTTAACAAAGAACATCCACCTTCAAACATGTTTCCCTCTTTCTCATCTCCTTCTCGTGGTTTGATTTCGAACAACTTTGCAGCCGATGTCACTATAGCAGGTATGTATAGTTAGGTGATACTACTCGAAGCGTTTTTTATGTACTTTTTGTTTTTTATATGTATATGATGGGTGTATACGTATGTGTGCGTGTACAAAGTTCAGAGATGGACAACCATCACCATTTGCTATTGATAGGTCTCCACATGTTGAAATTGAAGGTAAGTTTTTTTTTTTCTTTTTTGTTTTTTTCGTTTGTGTTGTGTTTTTTTAAAGAATTGTCTATGTTTTTCTGTTTATGGTCGATCCTAAAGTTTTTTGGTCTATTAACATAAGATTGTTTTAACCTTTTTTCACTCAAATCATAGATTTTTTTTATGATTACTGGCGTGTTTGTTTATGTTTTTTGCAACGGTTTTTTGTTTGTTTTTTGCCCGTGTTTTTAATCTAGTGTGTCATGTTGTTCATATGTAGGATGTTTTTTGTGTTATTCATATTGTAACTGAGTATTCTTTCTCTAAAAAAACATGTCTGCATTTTGATGGTCTGTTTATTGGGTCTGCTGACCTGGAGAAGAACAGATGATTAGAAAGCCAAAATATACTACTCAGTTGATCCTTTGAATAAACAGTATTTACAAGATACTTCTCTCAAAAGACTGTTGATCCTAACATCTGCTACACTGAACAACTGTTCGAAACAACTGCTGCTGCAAAGGACTGCTGGATAAACAACTGCTGACTAAAGGTCTGATGAAGAACAACTGCTGATTAAAGTACTAAAGACTAAAGGTCTGTTGGAACCAACAGCACTTTGGATCCAACAAATGATACAAGACCATCAGTGTTTTCCTCAACAGCAGTTTACCTTAGCAGTGTTTTTAATGTAACAGTAGTTTATAGTTAACAGATGTTTTAGGTTGTTATTCTGTTAGAGGTCGCTGTCTTAGGTGACGTCAGCTGAGATCATCAGTGGTTTAGATTTGTCTATAAATAGAACAGTGATTGTACTGTTCTATTTATCACTCAAAACATTCTCTTAGACAAACAATCATAGAGTGATCAGGCTCAGGGGGAGTACTTGTAATATTGTAATCTTTCAATTAATGAAAGCTTTCGATTAAAAACATTTATTCTCTTGTTTTGATTTATAGTTTAGCATTCCGCTGCACTTTCCATTTATATTCACTTCATTTATTTCATTGTTTATCTAAACAAATCAAAACAATCAAACTCAGATCCTAACAATTGGTATCAGAGCTTGGTCAATTAAATTCGATCTAACCAATCAATTTAATATAAACAGATCAGCTCACAATTATTGATATCGTTTGTTTGTCGGATTGAAAACAGAGTAATAGTTTATTTTCAATTCAAACGTTAGTAAACAGATTTTGTTTTCGTAAAAATCAGAGAATGGCTTCAATTAATCAAGATCCACATAACACTGGCACAAGCAACAAGCCACCGATGCTTGTCACATCTGAATACAATATCTGGCAACGTCGGATGAGCCATGTGCTAGCTCAACAAAACACTGGGTGTTGGAAGTCGGTTGTCTTTGGACCACATGTTCCAATGGTGCCGAGTACCAAAGATCCCAAGGTCCAAGTACCTAAAAGTGTTGAAAACTACTCCGAGCAAGATTTTCAAAAAATTGAGTTAGATGCTAAGGCTTTCAGTATTGTAGCCATGGCTCTACCAAATGATATCTATGCTGGGCTGTTACACTGTAACACTGCAAAGGAGTTGTGGGATGCTTTGAAAGAGCAATTTGGTGGGACTGAGGATGTTATTGAAAACAACCGTGAAATACTTAATCAACAATATGAAACATTCAGTCATGTGAAGGGAGAGTCATTAACACAACAATTTGAAAGGTTCAATTGTTTAATAAGTGAACTAAAACTGGTGGGTCTAACTTACCCAAATTCAACTTTGAATCATAGGTTTCTTAGATCACTTCAGGACAAATGGGACACTATTGCAATTGTTATAAGAAACTCAATTGGTTTTAAGGACTTGACTCTGACCCATGAATTGACTCTGACCCAACTTCATGGTAAGCTCTTGACCTATGAGAGAGAGCTTAACCAGAAAAAGAAGCTCCAGGATTCTGGAAAAGTGTCTGATGATTATGTGTTTGGTAATACAACACTTTTGGGTCAAGATGAGGTACCTGGAAGTAGTAAGGATAAGGGTTATGATCATTACATTGATATAACCACTGGTTTTAACACTGATTCTTACTCATCACCCAGTTATGCTTTTGCAGCAAGTGGTGATATCCAGGCATCTGATAACACATCCTTTGTGTATAATGACCTTCAATACATTGACCCTGTGGACTTAGAAGAAATGGACATTTTGCATCAATTGGCCTTGCTCAGTATTAGAACCAATAATTTCTATAAGAAAACTGGCAGAAGGTATCCAGGTTTACATGGTGGGTCAAAAGTGGGGTTGGATAAATCAAAGATCAAGTGTTATAAATGTCATAGAATGGGTCACTTTGCTAGGGAATGTAGGAGTCAAAATGGTACACCTATGATCACCTATCCAAACCAAAGGCCTCAGACCAACACTTATCAGTTTTCCCAAAACACCCCTGGACCAAATGTGCAAAACACTGCTCACTTTGCACAGACTCCAACCACTGTTCCTGTGCATTATGTCCAAACCACTGTTCCTCAGTATCATTATGTCCAATCACCTGTTGCTCAGGCACAAGTGCCAATGACTGCTGCTTCATCCTCTGCTCCTGCTGAGACCAGTAAGCAAAGTCAACAGAGCTTTTTCACTCAAGCCTTTGTTGATTGGAGTAGTCTACCAGATGAGCTAACAGATGAAAACATTGCTCTAGTTGCCAATTCTGAAAATAATTTCTGCCTTGTGGCACTAGAAACAATTGTTAAAGAGCTGATTCTGAGGGAGTGGTGTCTATGTCTGAAAACATGACTAATGAAGTTGTTGATTAAGTTATTTCAGCTGAAGAATCCGAAGTAGAGGTTGTGAATCTCTCAGACCCATGGGGTACTGATGACTGTGATTGCCAGTGTAAGTGTGCCTTGATGGCTGCTGCTAAGGTATCACCTCAAATCTTAAGTGACTTGTGCTCAGATAAATGTAGCATAGCATTTGCAAAGATAAAAGAAGTGAATGAAAACTTTAGAAAGAAAATTTTAGAAGATGAAATTCAGTTTGAAAAACTCACTAAAGAGTTAAAATTAAAAATAACTGAAAAAGAATCTGAAATCAGCAGTTTAAAACATGAAGCAAGCATAACCAAAGACCAGCTTCAAACTATGATAACCAAATATCATAGTTGTAAACAGGAGCTTGAAACCACCCAGGTTGAATGTCAAAAATGGGTGGAATCATCAAAAGGTTTTGAGATGATTGTTAACCAACAGTCTAAAAGTCATGTGAAATTTGGCTTTGGTTTTAAAGAAACCACTGCTCAAAGTTCACAAACCACTGACAAAAAGGAACCACAGTTGGTTGAAATCATCCCAACCAATTCAAAAGGTCAAGAAATCAAGGTTGCTGAACCCAATGGCAAGAAAATCATTCTTGAAAAATTGGAAGGTACACCCTCATTTGATGAGATTGAAAAATATCAATTCAAACCAACTTGGTCAGATGAGTGTGATGTCCTTGAAAATTTTCAACCAATGACCTTTAAAACCCCTGATGGTAAAAAGGCACCACAGGCCAAAATCATTCCCTTGAAAGATCTTCTCACAGATGATCAAACATCTGTTGAAAAGAAGAAAGGAAAAGGGAAATCCAAAGATAACTTGTTTTGTGATTTTTGTGAAAAGAAGAATCATGTTTACTAAAAATTGTTTTCTTCTAAAAGCATATGATATCAACAAAGGAACAAGTTTAAGTGATTCTAAAATCAATGAATGTTTAATTTGTAAAAAAAAGAATCACAAAACAAAAGAGTGTCTGTATCTCAAAAATTTTGATGAAAAAATAAAAGAGTACAAGGCTAAAACTCTTGAAAGTCAAGTGGTTAGTACTTCAAAAGGAAAACCCAAACAGACTTTTGAACCAATCCAAACAGCTGTTACCAAAAGTCTGAGCAAAAACTCTGCTCCCAGAGATGTTCAGGTAACAGATGTTCCACCAGTTATCAGATTCCCAAGAGGATATGAACAACCAACTTGTCATCGTCTGCCACATGTTTATGAAGAGCCCAAAAGGCCTTCAAAACCTAAAGTGAACAGACATCCTCATGGTTATCAACATCTGACAGGAAATGATCAAACATCTGCTGGACCAAGTGTTGACATACAAGCACTGGCAAATGGTCAACAACAGCCGTTGAACTTAGTTCAAAAGCTAGTTCAAACCACTGATCATTCTCCTAAACTTGAGGCTGAAACATCTGAGAATCCATCCAAAGCCAATTCGGCTTTGGACACTCACCAAAACTAAATCTTTACTGATGTGCAGGGAGCTTCTGCTTGCTTAGATAGTTTATGGTATGTAGATAGTGGAGGCTCCAGGCACGTGACAGGATGTAGAGCCCTTCTTCTGGATTTCTTGCTCATGGAGGGGGTGATATATCTTTTGGTAATGATTCAAAAGGTAAAGTGTTGGGTTCTGGAACTGTTCAAGCAGGGAGACTTAAGTTTGAAAATGTTAATCTAATTGACAATCTAAAGTTTAATCTATTTAGTGTATCACAAATGAGTGACAAAGGTTATGGGTCATTCTTCACTAAGAAGACATGTAAGATTGTTGGACCAGAAGTGGTTGAAAAGATTAACACCATTATTGCTGAGAGTAAAGCACAACTTGTTGCTCACAGAAGTGGCAATGTGTATGTAGTTGATATGTTGAAGGATAATCCTATGGCAAATGTCTGCCTGTTCTCTGCTGCCTCTACCAAAGAGACAGAATTGTGGCATAGGAGATTGGGTCACACCAACCTTCAAACTATCAACTCTCTCTAAACAAAACCTTGTGCCACCAAAAATTCAAATGTGATGAGCATTGTGTTTCCTGCTTAAAAGGAAAACAACACAAAAGCTCTTACAAATCCATTGATGAGTCTAAAACCAGTCAATGTCTACAACTGTTGCACATGGACTTGTTTGGCCCAGTTAAAATCATGAGTCTAAGAAGAAAGAGATTTTGTCTTGTCATAGTTGATTTTTCTAGGTTTACATGGACTTACTTTTTACACTCTAAGGATGAGATTGCAGGTATCTTGAAGGACTTTGTCACCAAAGTTGAAAAACAATATGACTTGCAGTAAAAGTCTTTAGAAGTGACAATGGAACAGAATTTAAAACTAAGGAGCTGGATGATTTCTGTGTGTCAAAAGGGATTGTAAGGCAGTACAGCATCCCAAGAACACCAGAGCAAAATGGGGTGGTTGAGAGGAAAAATAGAACTCTTATTGAAGCTGCAAGAACCATGCTAGCAGATTCTGGTTTGCCATTGTCTTTCTGGGCAGAAGCTGTAAACACTGGTTGCTATGTTCAAAACAGAGTTTTGATAAACCCAAGACATCAAAAGACTGCTTATGAAATTTTGTTCAAAATCAAACCATTAATCTCATTTTTCAAAATCTTTGGCTGCCCATGTTTTATTTTAAATCTTAAAGATTCCATTTCCAAATTTGCAGCCAAAGTAGATTGTGGATATTTTCTGGGATATTCTTCTACTGCTAAGGCCTATAAAGTGTTTAACACAAGGACCAAGACAATAGAAAAAACTCTGAATGTTAAGTTCAATGAACTTTCATCCTTAAAAATCCCAGCAAATCCCACTGAGTTGTTTGATTTAGATAAATTCAAATTTGAAGATATTACTGTCAAAACTAATAGTGCAGGTATTTCACAATCTCCACAACAAGACTACAGAACAGATGTTGTGATTCCGAATCACTATCAAGTCTATTCTGCATAAGAGGAAGCAGTTGTTCAAAACAATTGTCAAAACTCTGTCACAGCTGAGTCAGCCACTGTTGGTCAATGTTACCCTCAAACCACTGCTTCACCTTTTACATCCACTGCTCAATCATCTGTTGACAAAAGTCAAACATCTGTTGACAAAAGTCAGTCCAGTTTTACACCACTTGGACCCATTCCTCCACCACCATTTCAAACATCTGTTGACACTACAGACGTGCAAACAGATGTTATGTCAACAGAGTCACCAAACCTCTGTCCTTCACCTCAAAATGCCATCATACCTTATCAGGGAGATTTAATCTACCTAAGAGCTCATCCACCAGACCAAATCATTGGCAACATCAGAGAGGGTGTGCTCACAAGAAGCCAATCCTCGAATATCTGTCTTTTTGCAGGCTTTTTATCTCTCACACAACCTGTCAAGTACCAAAAGGCACTAAAAGACAACAGTTGGGTAGAAGCTATGCAAGAAGAGCTCCTTCAGTTTAAAAGACAACAAGTATGGGAACTTGTACCATTGCCTAAGGATGTTTGTCCAATTGGCACAAAGCGGGTCTTCAAAAACAAAACTGATGAAAGGGGTATAGTTGTCAAAAATAAAGCCAGACTAGTGGTTCAAGGCTTCTGACAAGAAGAGGGGATAGACTATGATGAAACCTTTGCTCCTGTAGCTAGGTTAGAAGCTATCAGACTTTTCTTAGCCTTTGCTGTCAAGCACAACATCAAGGTGTATCAGATGGACATCAAATGTGCATTCCTATATGGCAAAATTCAGGAGGAGGTCTATGTATGTCAACCACCTGGTTTTGAAGACACATTCCATCCTGATTATGTCTACAAGCTTAATAAAGCCTTGTATGGACTCAAGCAAGCACCAAGAGCCTGGTATGAAACTCTTTCCACCTTTATGTTATCCATTGGTTTCACAAGAGGTAAAATTGATAAAACCTTATTTTTAAAATGGAGAGGGAAAGATCTAATGATTGTTCAAATATATGTGGATGACATCATTTTTGGATCCACATGTAACAAAATGTGTGAATAGTTTAGGGAACTCATGACAACAGAGTTTGAAATGAGTGCTATGGGTGAACTTTAGTGCTTCCTTGGACTCCAAGTGAAGCAGCTGCAAAATGGCACATTCATTCATCAAAACAAATATGTGAAAAAATTGTTAACTAGATTTGAGATGAATGACTGTAAGCCATGTAGTACACCCATGAGTACAGTCAAGCTACTCACTATTGATGACAAGGATGAACTGGTTGATCAGACACACTACAGATGCATGATTGGGTCTTTATTGTACTTAACTGCATCTAGGCCAGACATTATGTTTGCCACCTGTGTTTGTGCAAGATCCCAGGCTTCGCCCAGAAAGTCAAACCTTATTGCTGTGAAAAGGATATTCAGATACCTAAAAGGTGCTCCCACACTTGGTGTCTGGTATCCTGCTAATGGAAACATTGAGCTTTCAGGTTATTCAGATAGTGACTTTGCTGGCTGCCACACCACAAGGAAGTCTACATCAGGAGGGTGCCAGTTCCTAGGGAATGCCTTAGGGGGTGTTTGGTTCACAGAATGTTTAGGAATTGGAATTGGAATCCCTATGGAATTGGAATTTGAATTGGATTGTGATGGATTCCTTTGAAATCCATAGATGTGTTTGGTTAATAAATGTACTAATGGAATTGGAATTTAAAAATACCTAAAATGACAAAATTAGCCCTAGTTACTAAGCATAAGTCAAAAGCTTTAAAATAACTACCTTAAAAAAAACAAGTTTTAACAAACGACATCTCTCTACCACAACCCCCCTCCCCCCCGCTCCAACCCCCCCCCCCCCCCCCACTCCCTTAAAAAAACTAAAATTAAAAAATAAATATTATAAATTTTAAAAACATACGTTTTAGTACTTGTTATCCATAAGAAAATCTGGAATTTATATGAAAAAATAAATATATTCTAGCATATTAACTAGTTTAAAATAACCTACAAAGTATGCAACAAAAATAAATGGTGAACACATTGCCAAAGTACGAATTAGAAACATATTATACAAACTAGAAAGTTCAAACATACGATTTAAAGTCGTTTAAGATACGACTACAAGTAGTTCAAACATACGACTAAAAGTAGTTCAAACACACAACTAGTGGTAGTTCAAGAAATTAAACATTACTATAAATTCTATAAAAATAAAAGTTTCCTAGCCAAACTTAGACAACATATACCTCACCCAAGCCTCCCTTTCGTCTTCACTCAAAGTCCAAAACGTCATCACCCTATTATGGTCATCCTTAATTATATCAATTGCTCTAAACCTTTCCAATTGACTTAAAGATATCTTTGAAAGCTCGTCAGGGATCGACAAAGTCTTCTTTTTTATGTCTAGTTCGAATTTGATGTCTTCACTTAACTCGACCGAAATCTCTTTAAGACGATCACCAAATTGCACAACTGCATCATTGAAACTTTGAAATAAAGCATTGGCTTGGCTAGGGTGTTTCCTCTTCTTACTACGACCACTTGAGGTTTCATCAACCTGAAAACTTGCATTTGTAGTGTCATTATAGCTATGCTCACCAAGATCATCCTCTCTTTGGTGTTCTTGTTTTTCCAGTTCACCTCTTGTTCCATCTCAACCACGCTTTTGGCTCTATTTCCTTGTGCTTGATCTTTTCCAAAAATAACACACATTTCTTCGTAATGGGGAAGACTTTTATCTTTCCATTTTTTCGCATCTTTATGATTCTGTTTCACATAAGAGTAAAATAAAGAAAACATTAATATCACACATTCCTATTGCATTCTCATCAATGCAAGCTCATCAGTCAAGAAAATACAAATCACAACTCCAAACCAACCTTTTATGGCAATCATAGCACCTCAAACTAATTAATTAGAGTGCTCAACAGATGGATCTATTGTTAATGATCTAAACATTAAATAGACCATCCAATAATATAAACATTGTTAATGATCTAAACCTTCTTTGCAATCTGTTTCCATGGTCCACCTATTAAATGTTTATGTGTTCAAATTAAACTATTATATATTCTAGGAAAATAGCTAACTTGTCTACCTAAATAAAAACAACAAAGAACAAATAACCACTACACTAGTGAGTATTTGGCATATAAATCAAAGACTATAAACTGTCATTGGATACCTTTTGGATAAAAACAAAAGAATACAACACAAGTATATGATTACAATTGTTGGGTGAACATTTATCTTGTTCGTTAAATTCTTTATGTATTCTTACAACACCTAAATAAATGTTAGCTTCACTACGAGTATGTAAACATTGTTGATATGCATAACTCATGCAAAGTATACCCAGTAATAATCAAATGGGGAAAATAAATCCAAGCCACAAATATGACACCAGACCAAACGCAATACCCATTAACATTAAAAATCTAGCATATACCTTTATGTAGTCTTCCCATACTCCGGGAGCATCAGTGGTCACACAGTTACGTTCTTTGTCATAGCCAAATCCACTAGTACTGCTTAACATATCATAAACGACTTGCCAATCTTTCTTCATGGTTCTTATTCTTGATTCAATGTGAGATTTAGCCAAAATGCCCGATTCTGGAAGTGATTCTTTCAAGCATTCTTCTAGGCGCTGCAAAAATCCTGGTTTGAAGCTATTATCTGACCTATATCTTCCCGTGTTGACCATGTTTAGTAAAGCCTCAATAAGCTTTTGATCTTCAATTTTACTCCACCTATGATAGTTTCTATTAATACTAGCCATTCCTGTAACAAAACTTGAACTAAAACAACCAATAATTTCTAAATAAAAGCAAGTTTACTAATATATAAATATCACATAAGTTAAAACCAATCATTTCTAAATAAAGGAAAATTTACTAATATATAAATATCACATAAGTAATGTTGATGCATATTGTGCGACTAATGCTTCGGATTGTAAATACAAAGTTGTGTTTTGGTAGATGTAAGGGCGAAGGTGGAATGAAGATGGGGCGAATGTAGGAATTATGGGTCGAATGTGGATTGTGCTGAAGATGGTATTAAGGTTCGTACTGACAAGAAGGCCGAATGTGGAAAACTTCCACATTCGTACTACTGAAGAGGGCGAAAGTGCAGAAGTATAAATATGTGAAGTTTGTTTTAATTGTTAACTTTGATCATTGTGTGTCTTGTAAGTCTGAGTAGAGCTCTCTAGCGTGTGTGTTATTGAAGTATTGATCAGATTAACTTGTAAATGCTTATGTAATCATATTTCAACAAGTTATCTATGAAAATGAGATTTGAAAATCATAATTCGTGTGTTTGATTCATTGATTATCATTTTGTGTCTGTTCTAGGGTTTCCGCACCTGGAATAGAGACTTGTATGATCATATTGACTGTTTTTAGGTAAAACGATCCTTTACAAAGTGGTATCAGAGCCAATAGAGATCATACAACAACAAATTGATAATTTTTGAACTGATTTGGACCCAAATTTGATCAAATTTTCTCTGTTTTCATTGAACAATGGTTTTTGATGCAATTTGAAGGATTTGGATTAGATTTCATGGATAAAATCAATAATTCGAAGTATTAAAGTTGTTCCAAATCAATTCCGAATCAAAACCTTATTAAGATCATCAAAATTCATTAACTTTTGAAAATTTCAGATCAAAATAACCGTTTTTCAAAGAATAACCGTTTTTCAAAATGAATGGGTCGAACCTAGAGAGCTCTGGGTCGAACGTGGGATTTTAGGTCGAACCAAGGCTTTTTAGTGGTCGAAAGTTGCTTTTGTTGGTCGAACCTAGGAGTGTGTTGTGTTGATTTTCCACTTTCGGGTCAAAGTTCCACTTTCGGGTGATCGTGCGGTCGAAAGTGAAATTGGAAGGGACGAAAGTAAAGAGATTCAGGTCGAAAGTGGGTTTTAACATTTAAATTCTACATTCGGTACAGGATTTGAGGACGAAAGTGAAGGAATTTCCACATTCGTACTCACATTTTCTTTGACAAGGGTGAACGTAGAAGCTGTTTGGTGAAATTTTCAAGTGTGTCGTATTTCCAACTTCGAGAACAACATGTGGGGATTTCCGACTACACTGAGGCCAGGTACAACACAACAACAGCAAGTTACCATGGACCCGTGGACAGTAGCTGCTCAGAAATCGAATACTCAGTCTTCGCAACCAATCAACTACCTAGCAATGACGAGTTCGATTCCTCATAGTGTTGCATCATCTTCACAACAACCAGCTGTAGATTACTGGGGTGTAGCAGCCGCAGCGGTACACACTCAAACTACTAATCTACTCTAATCAATGATTTGTCTTCAGGTAGCGGGAACAGACCACCCAAGCTAATGGAGATGCAGGAGTACAACCAATGGCAGAAGAAATTCAAGATTCATCTAGAAGGAATGGGACTTGAAGGAACGGAGGCGTGGCAGATGATTGGAAAAGGATATGTGGCACCAGTGTTAGAGAATATCGGTGAACAGATTCCACTTGAGAGTTTGACTGATGACGAGAAGAAGAAATTTGCTATGGAAAAGAAGGCGTATTCTCAGCTAACCCAAGCAATCACCAATGATTTGTTACATCAGTTTGGTTCGTGACCACCAAATCACATTCTGAAGAACCGTGTTATCGCCACCCTGACAAGTCACTACCGGTGGGGCACCAGCTGTGTAGACGTAAGTCGCCCCGTCAAACGAGCTAACGAGGTCAACCTCCAAGATGTTATATGGGTCTATATCCATTTCCAGGGCAGTACACACGGGAGCAGCCTCACCTGTTCAAGAACAATGTAACACATGTTAATAGTTTTTAACGTTTTTTTTTGGTGAAAAACGAATTGGTTCGGTAATAACACCCACCCGCAATCTTACTTGCTGTTTCGTTGTGATCTTGTAAAGTGTCAAGTCCAAGTGGTGTATGGAGGACCTCCGGTTTATCCATCGACAGGACACCAATCAAGGAAGCAGGCGCACCTGCGCACCAATAAGTTACCACATGTTAATATTTTTTAACATTTTTGGAGATAAACAAATTTGCCCGCTATCACACACCCGTAGACTTACTCGTTGATTCTTCATTAAGCTTCAAAGTTTGAGGCAATTCGCACCTGTGCAGCAACATTTTTTACACATGTTAATAGTTTTTAAACATTTTTTAGAGCTATCACACACCCGCAGACTTACTCGTTGATTCTTCATTAAGCTTCAAAGTTTGAGGCAATGCGCACCTATGCAGCAACATTTTTTTTACACATGTTAATAGTTTTTAAACATTTTTTTGAGCTATCACACACCCGCAGACTTACTCATTGATTCTTCATTAAGCTTCAAAGTTTGAGGCAATGCGCACCTGTGTAGCAACATTTTTTTACACATGTTAATAGTTTTTAAACATTTTTTAGAGCTAAACAAACTGATTCGCTAATAACGCAACGCCTGGAGCCTTACTCGATGATTCCTCATTAAGCTTCAAATCTTCAGTCGCAACCAGTGTAGTTTGGTCCGCCGGTTGCCGCCGGTTGACCAGAAGCTTCGCCAACATCTATGTAGTCACACCAAAAAAGGGTCAACCCTGAGCACTAAACAAGATCGTCAACCATACCAATATCACCCAACTATATGTTTTACATACCTTGGCTTGTCCAAGTGATATCATCACCAACACCTTCTGAACCAGTACCATGTTCGTTAACACCTGTTATAGTGTTTTGGAAAGGATACAGTTTGTTAATGCCAAATTAACATTTGTTTTTTTAAATTGTGCGGATAAAACAAACAAAACAAACCTGTTTGTGTTGCATTCCCATCGACATCCATTTGTGTCAAACCAACACTCCAAGTTGGACCATCAGAAGCATAATCTTCAATTGTTAAGTCTTCTGTATCACGTGGCAAGTCACACGGTGCAGCAAGTTGATCGTCGTCCATGGTAGGCAGCCGTTTACCAGTAGCAACACAATCCGGACCTGAGTCATGAAAGTCTTCTAACACATGTTAGACGCACTTGTTATTTAAAAAGTTAAAAACTGTCTTTATTGTTATCAAAAGATGAAACACCCCAATTGACAAATACTTACAATCTAGCACAATCTTATACTTGGCGGTTTTCACTTCAACAGGCTGCTCACCAGCGTCCACCGTCTGCCCATCATGCATGCTAGCGTCTCCAGTCTCCTCATAGTTTCCCTCTTCACCTAACTTTGCCACGTTTACTCGCTCCCTATCATCTGGTTGCTCTCTCTGGGGAAAACTCGTCGTATCCATATGGCGTGCCAAGTATACACAGTCAACAAAAAATAACACATGTTAGATGCAACTACTATTCTAAAAAAGAAAAATCTATTTTATTGTTAGTCATAATACCAAATTCATGCGACAACAACTTATTCACTACTTCATTCACTCACACTTTCATTTCTACATCCTGCTTATCAGTTTTAACATTATTTGGATTTTTTTTGAATGTCTTGGAAACTTCTCCACATGTGCCAAGGGTAGTTGTACTTTCCTCGTTTTGGATACCACCTGTTTTATTGCCACTAGTGCCAACTCCTTCAAAACCCGAATCTGTCAAACCTGCGTACATTTAACACGTGTTACCAATTTCTGCACAAAATAAGTCTAAGTAACCCGGTGACGTAATAATTATAAACAAATACATCACCTGGCAGTGACTTGTGTGCCTCACTTTCCTGTTATTGACACTAGTGCCAACTCCGTCGAAACTAGGACCTGTCAAACTTGAATAAGAGTAAGTAACCATGTATGCAATAATTATAAAAAAATACATTTAACACATGTTACCATCAGTTGTGTTATTGACACTAGGGCCAACTCCATCTTGCTTTCCTGTCGGCATGTGCATATCTAAAATAGGTTCTGTAGCACCATCATTGAAAATATCTTTTTGCTCATTTATGTGAACACACAGTCGTACCGATTTACGTCTTACTAAATGTCCCTCCCCACCACTCACACCAGCGCCTTTTGCTTTTGTCTTGCTCCGTGGCTTACTTCCTTCAGCGCCAACTGAGAAAACATAAACAATAACATATGTTACCCAAATAGAAATAATAACCTATTTGTCATTAGTAGCTTACCTTTCTGACTATCAGCCTTAGACAAACTTCTCCCACTCACACCAACGCCTTTTGATTTTATCTTGCGTGGTGGCTTACTTTCTTCAGCGCCAACTGAGAAAACATAAACAATAACCTACGTTACCTAAACAGAAATAATAACATATTTGTCATCAGTTGCTTACCTTTTTGACTAACAACCTTAGACAAACTTCTATGGTACTAACTAACAACCACCCCTGCCTCACCGAATTCATCATTTTCACTCTCCTTTTGGTCACCACCTGTGCATGCACGACAGTAACTCCTGTTAGTGTGAAACCAAAAAGAGCAACTATGAAAGTATAAGAGAACCCATTACTCACCATTGCTAGGCACACCCACATGGGCTGGCTGTCCATCATGAGAATTAGTGCTACGTGTTTTGCGCACGCTCTTTTGGTATTGACTTACCATAGGATTTGAACAGGCAACATCACCTGAACTCTCGCTATTTTGCCTACCCGCTGAAACATGAACCTCCTCATTCAATAAACCTAGCACAATTTTTATTTGCTCACTACCCTCCAGATCTCTAATTCACACTGGCTTATCATCCAGAAGAGTCGCATATCTTGCCCTCAAAGTTTGAACGTTAACTTCATCAGGATGCTCTTCGCACAACACTCCTAACATATCTTCATCTGTGGACACCATGTCTTTGATCTTCTGGAGTTCTCTTGCCAATTGAGGGCTTATAACTGTATTCTGCATAGAACCAAAGTCATTAGTAGCAAATGTATTAGAACTTAAATTGTTAACAGAGTTATATCCTCGAGATGGTTCTGTCGTATATCCTGGATCCCTAGTTGTTGTGATCTTGACTGCTAGGGTAGCTTCAAGAGCAGAAGATCATAAATTCATGGGGATAAAATCTCCATGATGATTGCCCCCAGAAATGGTAAAAAATCCAAAGCCCTGGGTTGTATAGGTGTCACCACATATTCAATTGGTCTCTTTGAGGATGTTTTGAGGAATTGTATTTCCTTCATCAGCATTTGATTAGTTTCTTGTTGCTTCTTCATTTGATCCTTAACCATTGTAAACATGGATAGGACTTCATCATTCGATACAAAAATAGGAGGAGTGGATCCAGATGTACCCATTAGATCTAGGATTAACTTGTGGACTAGTTCGAGTCACCGAATCAGAACTCTATGAAAATGCAGAAGGAGGTGGTAATGTCACATTCTTAGCAGAAGTTGAGGATGGCATGGATGAAAACACATATTTTGGGTTTGAAGCCATAGTTGTCAAAATTTTTGAAATAAAATAATTAAGAATAAATTTTAACAAAGATTTTGTTAAAAATAGCACCACTTGCCCCACGGTGGGTGCCTAATTGTTTTGGTAAAAAATTATCACCTAGAAAACAATTTTGTATTCAAAATAAGAAAAGTGAGGTAGAGTGCTAAAAGTGTTCGTTATGTTTAAAAATCAGTTATATCTTAAGGTTGTCACGTTTAGGATATCAAAGAAATAAGTTCTGATAAGTATGTTCAGGATAACAAAGGAAACGGTTAGGATGGACAGTTGTATCCTTAGGATGGAACTGTCAAAAATGAAATTAAATACTTATAATGAAATGAAATAAAACAATACAAGAACACTCGATGTACGAGGAAAACCCTTTATTAATGATGATCGCCGGCACAAAACCTCGGGATGAGTCTAAGCCCCTGCCTTTGTTGTTAGTATTAATAAAAAGTATAATTACAACTTTGGAAATGGAATGGACGAGCTACTATGATTACAAATGAGTGTTGTGTGTGTGTGCTTATGGAAAGTAAGAGTTAGTTTAGATCAATTGTCTAAGAAGTGTCCTATACTCGTCCATAACATTCCTATTTATAGTATAAGCATTTAACAAAGATCCCTATAAATCCGCTATGCTTGACTGTTTCAGCTCAACGTCTTTATTCTTGAATTAGTTGACAGACGTTACATAACTTACTTCCAAGATATTCGCCTAGAATTAACTTGGACAGTTACATTTGGACCTCTTCTCTATCAAGGACTTGTTTCATATGTTATCCTCTTCTTTTCTGACCTAGAATAGGTCAATAGAGTCGTTAGAGTACTGTCACAAAGCTTGATATTGTTTAAGTGTACCTGCATTCACATAATTTCAAGATAATTCGTTACCCCATCCTCGGGATGTACATAGGATAATATACAGTTATATCCTGAATCCTACACAACCTTTAGTATCCTGAGGATGTCAAATGGTAAATACAAGTAAATAAGATTTTGAGGATTTCACCACCAACAATTATTATTGCTATGCAGATACTCGAAAGCTCACTGGTTGAAAAAGGATTTACTTTCTTCACCCGAGAGAATCCAAAGACAAATGCGATTGAAGATATTTTCTTTGTTAATGATACCTCTCAAAAAATGTGGCGTGCGTTCCCGCATGTGTTGTTGATTGATGCGACCTACAGTACGAACGAGTACAGAATCCCGTTTGTTCAAATTGTGGGTGTGACATCAACCTCCAAGTCCTTTATTATTGCCTAAGCATTTATCTTACATGAAAAGATGGATAACTTCAAATGGATGCTAGAAAGGCTCAGAGAGTTGCTGCATGATGAAAGTATGGAGCTATGTGTTATAGTAACTAACTGTGACATGACATTAATGAATGCATGCCAAATAGTATTCCCAGCTGCTTCGAAATTGTTATGCAGGTAGTACATAATATTATTATTGTTGTTGTTTTTTATTAATTATTATTATTATTATTATTGCTATGCAGGTGGCACATTTCACAAAACATTATAAAGCACTGCAAATAATCGTTTCCCAACAATGAAGAATTGGATGCGTTTATCGGATCTTTTTAGCGAGTGTGTGCATATGAGAATGAGAGACATTACCAGCACGGGTTGTCCCGACTCCATACTAAACTTAATCAGCAAGATCGAAATGGTACATACTAAAAGCACGCATACATACATACGTAACTAAGTATACACCTTAACAATATCTTTGTTCTTTTTCTATAGATGTTATCGAATACTTGAACAAGGTGTGGCTTGATAAACATAAAGAAAAGTTTGTTCGTGCATGGACAGACCAACACTACAACTTCGGTGAGTATACAAACAACAGAACTGAGAGCCAGCATGCAAGGATTAAGCTGCAAATTAAGGGGGGCTAATAGCTCGCTCCACAAACTTGTTGGGCTTGTAGAAGAAGTTGTGAGTTCACAAGAGAGCCAAAAACCACTCCTTTGAGGAGAGTAAAAAAAACGAAAATGCAACAGCATAACATATCGATGTTTGATCTCTTGCTGGGTTGCATTTCCTATAAAGCGCTCAATTTGTTATTAAAAGAGATAAAAAAAAGATAGACTACTTCAAGCAAAATGGAGCTGGTTGTAACCACTGGCTTTTAATGAGTTGTAGGATGTCGTGTGCATGTCGTTTACATTCTTATATAGCTCAAGGTAATACCATAATATATTTATTTATTTACTATTATTATTATTATTATTTTATTATTTTATTATGATTATTAGTGTTGTTGTGTATTAATTATTATTATTACAGGATTAAAAATGCCTTGGTCAGATATAAACCCTTTCGGAAGAGAGTTGAATTACAATGTGGAGAAAGTTAGCGAGGAAAGCGATGTTGACCTTGATAGAGAGATTGATGGACGGAAAGACAAACTAAAGACTCAGCACCGCACGATGTTAAAATCATGATGTCAAAAATAAATTTGGTGGTGAATCCAAGTATGTTGACCATCAATCTCCAGAGGTACAAACTAAAACTCGCGGGTGCCCGAAAGGAAAAGGAAAAGGTAAAGGAATAAAATAGAAGGAGGATGAGGAAAAAAAGGCTAGCAAGATAACTATTATTATTATATAAAACAAGACGAGCCTGTTAGAATACGCATGCCGCCAGATACAACAAAAGACAAAAATATCATTTGTGATAAAGATTTTCTATTGTTGGTGGGTAACATGTACATAAATATCCATGCATACAGGTTTTTTAACGCACGCAGATACGTATATACACCCTAATCACAATTTCTTAATTTTGGCGTTGACAGGTATAAACTGGAAATCATGCAATGGAAGCGCAAGCTTCCTGTAGAGTATTACCGGCTTATTACACTTATTTAAGAGGTTCGGCCGGACGGTAACTGTGGGTTCCGATCCATATCTGTGGCTTTTAGGGGGTCATGAGAATGAATAGGCTAGGATCCGCCAAGACTTAAAGCACGAGCTAATTTAACGCTATGCTATGTGGGACGCGATGTACGCAAGGTGGGATAGATATCAGGTCCCTACCATATTAGGCTCATTAGATTACTTTGGAATTGGACTTGCGCCCCGTAACAAATGGATGGACTTGCCAAGCTAGGGAATTCTGATTTGTAAGAGGTATGACGTGGTTCTTCAAGTTTTCCACCCTACAAGAGGATTTTCTACCACTTACTTTCTTGTGTTCACTCATCCTGATGACTTACGTGGACATCCAATTATATCGCTGGCCTTTATGAATGGAGACCACTACATCGTGCTTAATACAGCAGAAGACACTAAAATGCCAAGTACGCATCAGTTTTGGAACTGTATAGTTGGGGATGATAACGTTTATACAAACCCATGGGTAAGGGTATATTGGGATCGTCTGGCACAGTGAAGAATGCTATACTTATAACGTGTAATAAATTATAACGTTGATATATAATGTGTAATAAATTATTTATTGAATTTTTTTGTCATTTACGCTCTTTTATAGATATAACAGGTAGTGGAAAACATTTTTTTATAAAAACCTCAAATAACATCTCTAAACATAACAAACAACACCTTAATAAAAAGAATTCCTACGGGTCGTATAGGCCCATACGGGCCGTAGAGTGTGAGGACCGTAGAGAGACAAAGATTTTTTGTGATAAAAATGGTATGTGCTCGTGGAAGGGGTCCATGACCCATAGAGCCTTTCTTATACGACCCGTAGAGGTCTCTACGGGTCGTAGAGTCACCCACCATTTTAAATTCCTGTTTTAATATTTTTAATAATAATAATAATAATTATAATAATAATAACATTTTTTTTAATTTTAGTTCCTTCTACGGCCCGTATAGGCCTCAACGGGTTGTAACTATTTAGGGATCCACCCATGTTTGAATCCCCATAATTTGGGAAATATATGGATATATGTTATATATATATTTTTTTCAATAGAGAAACTTGCGAACTGCTAGCCCAGATGGTCCTTATATTGTGTATAATGCTGATGATTATGTTATAATAGACTCAATATGAACCTCGGCTAAAACAGTTTTAATTTTATTTTTATCTACGGCCCGTAGAGTAGATAAGTGTGAAAAAGTTTAAAAGGCCAGTGTACTATCATTTCCCCTAACTCATCATCTCATCCCCAAACCCTAGCCAACTGCCCAACCCTGTTGACACCACCACCACTCACCATCATTCACCATCCACCACCATCCTTCGTGTCGTCAACACCACCATTAACCATCGACCACCATCCTTCATTTCCCCCCAAATTTTCATCCCTCCCAAGAAAACCCTACCACCACCGTTCATCACCACCACTATCGTTCACCATCCACAACAACCCACCACCACCGCTCGTCAACAACCCACCACTACTGCTCATCAGCACCAGCACCACCGCTTGTCAACATCACCACCAGACCAGGTTAGATTTTTTTATTTTTCTGTTTTCTTTTTTATTTTTCTGTTTACTTTTTTTTATAATAGGAGTTTTTAATAGGGGTTCGTTTTTAGTAGGCTAGGGTTTGCCGTCCAGAAAGGGGTGGCGGCGCAGCTCGTTGCCCGCCTGCCCGCTATCTTGATGTAATTTTTTGCGATTAGGAAATTTATATATAAGGAGTATATGTAATAAATCAATATATATATATATAAACTGATCTGTTTATTGAATATATATGTGTTTAGTGGTTTTAATAAGTTTTTATTGTTTGTTTATGAATTGTGAATTGTAAAGTTTGGTTATGATAGGAGTTTTCAACAGTTTGAGAGGGGTTTTAGGCGATTCTTGATTGTGTAGTAATGTTTGGTTATGATGGGTCAAAACCAGAATTGTTTATGCGATTCTTGATTGTGAATTGTAATGTCTGGTAATGTTTCTTTCCATTTAGGCGCTTCCTTGAAAGAACCTAAACTGGAATTGTTTAGGCATTTTCCTGAAAGTGCCTAAAGCACCTAAACTAGAAGTAAACTTGAAAGGTTTAGGCACTTTCAAGAAAGCACCGAAACCATTCAAGTTTAGCTTAGGCGTTTTTGTCAATGATTTGATAATATTTGGAACATGGGTATGGAATTATATTGTATATTTGGAATATTTGGTCAAAACGCCTAACCTATACTAGTTTAGGCGTTTTGGTAAAAAAAAAAACCCTTAAGTAGTATAGTTTAGGCATTTTGAACAAAAACGCCTAAACTATATTGTTTGTTTCTTGCAGTTCAAATATTGTTTCTTACTTGCAGTTATGGCAGATAAACCGTATGATCCGATGTACGGAGGGGACCTCAAGAATTATTCGCCCTGTCGTTTCAATGATCACTCGACCGTGTACACCCGCTTTTTGAGGTTACGTGACAGACCGATCAGCAGACAGCGCGGTATAGTCTGGTAGGCAGTGAGGGCGGTAGGCGCTAAGGAGAGGGCGAGGGAGTGGATCTCGTAGGGCAACATTTGGGATCGCCTGTGGAGCATGTGCAACAGGGAGGCTTACAAGCCCATTGTTAAAGAGTTTTTATCGACATTTTGCTTCAGACCACATGCTGCCGATGCGGAGGAGGAGGGACCGCAGAACATCTTCAGGGTTTTTGAGTGCGAGACTCGACTGTCTCTCGATGAGTGGACTACATTTACTCGGCTGTACGAGCAGGATGAGCTCGTACAGGATCATTACACCACAGCCATAGACAAGTTGGATTTTGATGAGCTGGTTGCATGGTGGTCCACCATCGGTGGTCCAGATTTCGGTGTTCCAGGAGGTAAAGACAGGTAGTGTTATTGTTATAATAATTATTATAAAATATTTTTTTTCTTGTTTTAATAATTATTAATACATCACTGTGCAGAACTGCGAGGGCCTCTAAGATTCGTGACCTTCTGATTTGTTGCCTGGACCGCTGGTTTGCGTTTTCCATCACGACCCGGTCCCAGACTAACGAAAAGGCCACGCAGAGCAACTTATTCTTCCTTTATTGCATATTCAGGCCACGACTGTGTGCCCCACATCGATGCCCCACTGATTTATTTTCATCGATCGAGCATAAGGCGGGGAAATCATTCATAGCCTGTGGGGGGATTATCTGTGCCTTAGCGCAGCGTGCCCAAAGACACCAATTTATGGAGGCTACCACCAAGCCTGAGCTATTTCTTGGCCGCTTCATGTCGCACAGGTAATGATGTTATTTACTTATTTATTTACTATTATTGATATTATAATTGTTATTATTTCTGATATTATAATTGTTAATATTATTATAATTATGTGTTTCAGCCCGTTAGATTTGAACGCGATGTAAAATATGACGTCGGAGGCAAAAATGATGGATGACCCATCCAGACATTGTCTTATAGCTGCTAAGGGTCAGCTGGAGTTTGTACCGCAGCCTTTGGTGCAGCATGACCTTCAGGGTGGGTATCAGCAGGTTGAGATGGTTGACGTGGCAGAGCCTGATGAGGAGGGCAGGGATGATGTGGACATGTTGTAACAACCCAGAGTGGACCCCAAAAATTTTTCACGTATTATTATTAATATCGCATAATTAAAGTAACCAAATTAAATAACAAATGGGACGGTTATGTCCGAAACTGAAAACCAAACCATGGTATATAAGATATTATTGAGGAATACACGTCAGGAGACCGAACTAATACACGATACGAACCCAAATCGAACCCGGTTGAATTTGGTTAGTCACCCCTAGGACATTACACATGTCCCTCCCTTCTTACAACCGTCAATAATTGAGACCTCCCACCTATCTTCTACTAAACACTAATCCACCATTCTAAAAACTCATCTATACACCTTCCAACACACACAATACTCTGACACTCATCTCTAATGTCTGATCTCTAACACACACAAAACATACTCACTGTACCTCTCACCTCTCGTATAAACACACACACACAACCCACCTGATCATTTAGAGAAGAGCCGATAGAGAGAGAGAGGACTTCAAAGAGAGAGAAGCAGCAAGAGAGAGAAAGAGAGAGAGAGTGGCAGAACAGAAGAGAGAGGGAGAGAGAGGGGCGGCGAGAACAAAACAGAGGAGACCCGAGGGTCTCCGGTGTCCGACGGATAAACGAAGAGGAACCGGAGAAGGTCACCGGACATGGCCTCCGGCCGGCCGACCGGCGCTGTTAGCAAGGAGGAGCAACGACGACGGTGGTGGTCCAAGGGATGGAGTCTAATCGAGTCAAGTCTGGTCACAAAGGTAAAATCCTGATTAATTCCTCCTCCTGGTGTACCCGTCGATATTGTTATTGTGATAACAATTAGGGGTTTGTCTCGGGAATGGTGTCGGGTGTGGTGATAGATGATAGTGATTCGGTAGATAACGGTGGTGGTTACCGAGTGGTTGTGATGGGCGACAGTGGGGCAGCGGTGATGCACAGGTAGTGGTGTAAGATGGGTTTGGGTAATAGTCGGTTGTCAAGGAGATAGGTCAAGGGACGAGTCAACCAAAGTTGACCGAGTCAACTGTACAGTCAACGAAAGTCTGCCATGGTCAACACTCGGTCAACAGAACATGGGTCAACTCCGGTCAACAACAGGCAACCGAGTCAACGCTGGTCAACACGAACCGAAATCCAGATGTGAGGTATAAGCGAACCCAATAACTCGATAACTATATTCAATTATTAACATTTATATAATTTATACACGTGGGACTTGACGAGCTTATACTAACCGAGGCTGAAACTATAAGTTAGTACAATATCAACTCGAGCTCTTTGAACTGGATAGATGGACTTGAGACATTTGAATTTACATACCAACTTGTAGTATTCGAACTTCGGACAATAAGAATTAAGCCGCAGACATGAATTTGGACACTTCGGACTAAATATGTAAACTTGGATATTTGGGAAGTAAGGCGTGAACATTGGGACGTAAGACTTGGACGTGTATCTTAGAGATAAGATTCGGATATGATTATAACCGATGCCTAATAAGTAAAACATATATGCGTTGGAAAGATAAGAATATGATATCGACACCTTGGATATAGACACTTTAGACGTCGATACCCAAGACTCGACTCAATATTTGGATATGAATGTAAGACATAAGGTTAAATGAACATATGTCCGCTAAATTAAAAGCAACGGAACTAGAGAACCAAGACGAAACATAGAAAGACTATTGAGACTAGTAGACATATGGAACACCTTAGACGACTAAGTACCAACGGACATAACATATAAGATATGTACGCCACACTTTGACAATACATCTAATAATCAATATAAGATATTAGTAAGATATACAAATACACATCCGAACTACAACTATAGGTGTATATATATGTTGAAAGGTATATAGTTATATGGTATGGATGGGAAATACTATAAGTTCACAACATCAGTGAATCAACACCAGCAATACAAATGTGAATATAGAAACAAACGTGCATAAGGACATATACCCACTAGTATATACATACCAAAGTCTGTAACAACAAAAGAACATGGAACTCTAATAAATAAGGACCATACGCTTGAGCTCGTCCCCACGTGTAACCATTACAATTAAAACCAAAGACTAATAATGTGTGTCAACATAGGGCCCGACCAGGAGAATACCAGGAAGCGATACCAAGCACCCTGTTTTATATTTGTGCTATGCTACCAGGTGAGTTTCGTGAACTCCCCTCTTTTACTTTTAACTGCTTTGGGGTGACGCATGCTTCCAATTATTTGATAACTTATGGTGTTAGTTTATAAGCGTGTTTACCATCTGCATGATTACCATACCAGGCACTCATTAACTCTAGGATAGAGCCGACTTAATATATGGGTAGTACTACTTGGGGAATCCCTCACGCACAGTGGTCCGGCCTACACGGAAACCCCCACTGAGACCGACGGGTCGTTGCGGCATATATTTTGCCATGGGAACCTATGTTGCAGAGCATAGGTTAGAACCTATAACAATAACGGGTATAGTTTCTACTGTTACATCTAGACATGGTTAGGCATGACACTAGACGCAGGGTTGAGTGGCCAGCTTATATTACTGTAACGCCATAACGATAAATATTAAACTTGTTTGATTACAAAAACCATTTGATAAACTAAACTTCGGGCACCTAGTTAACCAAACACACGAACTCACCAACATTATTGTTGACCCAAACTATTTTAAGCATGTGTTCAGGTACCTACTCTGGAGATACAAGGATGTGCAGTTACGATTAGGAGTCACACTGACGGACGAACCAGAAGACGAACGAGAAACCGTAGAACTATCCGAACCTTGTATGATTGTAGGTTAGATAGATGTATTACTGGAAGATGTATTATGTGAAACAAATATATTTATACAAAAATTTAGTTAATTCATGTTGCATCGGTTGATTTGCTTACATTGCGTGAATGTTTATCAATCTGTGATTTCGTCCAGGCCCTCCCGGGTCGGGGTGTGACACATGTCGATGCCCGAGGCCGATCCTGAGGAGCAGTAGCATCCGCGATGCGTTTTTCGGTCGTTAGGGTTGCTGCGTCGCGTCAGTGGCGGGAGTGGGTGGATCAGTGGCAGACGCAGGTGGATCAAATTTTCAGTATGCTAGTTGGGCAAGTGGGTATGTGACGTGCCAAGAAATTGATATGTTTTCACTTATAATAATCACCTATCTTATGCTCAAAATCGTGCTTTTATCTCTGTTTTATCAGGATTTATCTTTCTTTGTTGATAATTGCAGGTTCGGAGGTCCGGTGATGAAAAGAAGTGAAAACCCACACAAGACAGCACAAAAAAGACGAAGATCTGAAGACTTTGAAGCCCTGCCAGATATGGCACGGCCGTGCAACCATCTCGGGTCAACAAGTCAACATTTCCAAGTCAATAGAGGTTAATTTTAGCAATTCAGGATGTGCACGGGCACGCACTAGTGTATGGCACGACCGTGCTTTACTCCAGAATGTTCTCCAAGGCTTAAACCGACCCAGACTGACAAGACGGTTACAAGAAACAGCAAGCATGAGCGTGCACAGGAAGGAAGCACGGGCGTGCCAACCCTAGTACAAACAATTCTGCACGAAAGGACTCTACAACAGTACATGCTGTCGAGCAGGGGCGTGCCAGAACGTGTGCACGGGCGTGCCAGGGCTGTTTTGCCTATAAATAGAGTCCTCCATCCCACATTTTGAAGCATCCCTTCTCACTCGAAATCCCACACTTCTCTACGAAGTTTCTGCCCTCCTTGAGGATTGTAGGTTTCCTTTGGAGACTGAGATCACTCCATAAACACCTTGGTTAAGAGAGAAACCACCCAAAATCATCCAAAACCCTTAGAAATCTCCATACAACCTTCATCATGTCTTATACATGAACCCAACCTTGTGAGCTTGTTGTATCAACCATGCTAGGCTAGATTTCTGTTGGTCTTGTTATGGTGATGATGGAAACTTGGTATTAATTAATATAGTTTATCGTTTATTTTAAAGTGGTTTTTTGTGTTCTTAATAATTCTTACTATCCTAAACTTTGTTTAATGGTCTAATTAATAAATCAATTAGTCTTTGGTCTTATGGGTGTTTTGATAGGAAGTGGGAGGACTCATGAGTGTACCCATGGTGTGTAAAAACCCATGCACTTGTGAGCTAACCTAATCTCGCGAGTAGTGATTAGACCATTTATGGGTAGAAATGCACACACTTAGTGACTTAATCCTCTACTATCAAGATCTCATTTAGGGTCGGTACGGTCTTTATACTTGGTCCTAGTGATAAGTCAAGACTTAATCTTGCGACTTAGCTTCATTGTCTATGTGATAACTTTGGCGTAGGTTAAGGATTGATGAACCCATGTTGAGAGAAAACTGTCTTTTTTTTCTTTCATTATTATACTGTCGCACAGTTAATAATAGACCACTCACTTTTTGACAAGTTAATTAAATCAAGTAGGGGATGCACGTGTGGTGGTTAGTCATGACTCTTCTATGATATTAAGTGGTAATTTGTTCGGTCATGCTCCGTCCACCGGCAAGTTATTCATAAAAGTTTAAAATAGTTTGAAGTCTATATCGCAACATGAGGAGGCGAGTAATTCGGGGTTGAGTCAACACAGTCTCGAGTCACTTTCTTTTCAGTGTTGAGAGGTGAGCTTACCGGTTCGGGAGACCCTCATAATAACATTAAGAACACAATTGTTTGTACAGTTATGCGAGAACAGTCACCTTTAGAAAATACAGTAGCAATTCTAAGTTAATTAAAAGTGCGCAACTCGAACACACCACTTAAAATAAGGATAACTATCATCATACCAGGTTCCATCTGATCCCGAAGCAACACCATCGTTTTGTCATTGATTTTTCTTAAAACTTTACATCGCTCTTTTTACTTTACTTTTTCTTCACGCAGTTTAAAAAGGTCTTTTTGGTAAAATTTTAGGAAGCTGATTAGTAAAAATCGTGTCCACGGATTCGATACTCGGTACTTGCACATTTCTATATTATACACAATAGGTGCGCTTGCCTATTGTGCTGGGTTTAGAACGTTGAGCAACTACCGTTTTAAATTATAAATTTAAAACTTGCAAGTGTCTTACTATTTTCTAACTTACTCACCTTTTCACCAACGCTTTTGGTACTTCCCTCAGGACTTTGCCCTTTTTAGAAAAGAACTTAAGTTTTCTTGAAACACCCGCACACACCAGTATGCTGGTTGCGAGCGAGGATGAGAGGCGTGCAGCTGTGGGTTTTGGGACCGTTATCACAGCCCAGTGCAGGCACCCATACCGAGACGTCCTCCCAGGAGGCAGGGACGTCCACGCAGCAGCCGCTACCTCACAATGACTCTTACCTACCAATAGTCGCCCCTAGTAGTTTTATTTGTATGTGATGTATTTTGTTAGTACGCTTGTTTACATTATATTATCATGCGTGTTTATATTATGTTATCATATGTTTGTTTATATTTGTTTGTTTATATAAATGTTTTTTATGGTTACACACTTATCGAGACGACAACGATAACAAAAATCGCTTACACGAATATCGAGACGTCCGCGGTAACATAGTAAAACCTTTTATGTTATCACATGTTTGTTTATATTTGTCTGTTTATATAAATATTTGTTTTATGCTTACACGCTTATCGAGCCGACAACGAAAACAAAAAACCACTTACACGTATATTGAGACGACAACGGTAACAAAGTGAAAACCTTTTATGTTATCATATGTTTGTTTATATTTGTCTGTTTATATAAATGTTTGTGTTTATGCTTACTTGATTATCGAGACGACATTGGAAACAAAAAAAAATCGCTTACACGCTTATCGAGATGACAACGGTAACAAAGTATGAACCCTTTACGTAAATAATAACCTTTTGAGAACATACACGGGTCGTATGGGGCTATACTATGTGACACACTGGGCAAATCCCACATCGACCGTGGCCAGGAGTGATCATTGGTTCATATGTAATCCAATGCCTCTTAAATCACAAACGCGTTTTGGGGCTTAATGTTAGTGGATGAGAGGAGAACTCCATTGTTAAGCGTGCTCAGGTGGGAGCAGTATTAGGATGGGTGACCTCCTGGAAAGTCTCCACTGGTCAACCAAAAACAAATCCGTGAGCTCTTGATGGGCAACCCATCGGAGCAAAGTGGACAATATTGGTGATGAGAGGGGCCGGATGTTGCATACGACCCGTATACAAACCCAGTGTTGCTCTACGACCCGTATGAGTCTATACGACCCGTAAGACTCACGTGCCAATCATTGGTAATGATTGGCAATGATTGGTACATCCTATACGGGTCGTAGAGGACCATACAGGTCATAGAGTATTCTATACGAGCTGTATGGACCTCTACGACCCGTATTAACCTGTGCAAATAAGTTCCCTCCAGGCACAAATAAGAGCTGCCTTTTTTTTAACATCAAACTAACCCACCATATCCATTCAAACCTTATAACTTTCACTCTTAAATACACAACAGTAACAAAAAAAACTATCAAGAAGTAGCCCGAGTATCGGTCATCTCTGTTTTCATCTTCTTTTACGTCCGACAAAAGCTAGATCGAAAGTAGCCAACTCATAGATTCACGGATTGTCACGTAGGTGCTTGTTTTTTATTCTTCGGGTATAAAATCCATAAGATTATTTTCTAAAGTTATTATTATGTTAGAGCATTAGTTTAATAATAATAATAATAATAGAGAAAGTATACGATATAAAGTCCATTAACGTAAGAAGCGTAAGAAGGAACCAAGTGATGCCATGTGTCCTGTTAACCTAACCAAACTATAATTAATCTTAATACAAGTTAAACCCAAGGGCATTAGAGTCTTTTTACACATAACTGATTACGTTAATCTCGTTCGTTATTTTTGTAAACGGTTTTTTCAAATCAGAATTTGAATTCTAAAAACACCAGACGATCACACACACACACACATTACGTTTCAATCCAATTACGATTCAATCTCAATTTCATCATCACGATTACACCTAAGTCGATCAATTTATCATGTTCGGTACGTGTCTTCATAGTTAATTAATCCATTTTTCATTAGTTTTTTGTTTAATTTTTGTTTTTGTTTATCATATTTAAACTTGTCTGTTGACGAGCAGAGAGTTTCTGCTGAGAATTCGAATCCAGTGCCTGATTATAATGATTTTCATGGTATGATCATCATCCTCTGTTTTTTGAGTAAAAAACAGAGACCTGTGTTTTAATTTTTTGTTAACATGATGTTTTTATGTGTATTCAGACTTGATCGAAAACACTAATCAGGATGTTGATATTCATAGTTTGAACCTCATCAACGAATTCAGAGTTCAAGGTATTTTAGTTTTTTTTTGTTACTGATACTATATGAATGCGTCTGAAACTATTAACGAGTGCGTCTTATTTTAAAATGTATTTAATTATTTCTGGTACTGATACTATATGAGCGCGTCTATATTTATTAACGAGTGCGTCTGAATTTTGCAAACTTTTATTTTACTAATTGCGTTTGTTTGTTTGAAGGTGTTGCAACTGATGTTCCTGTTGATGACCAAGCTAGTAACACATATATCCTGATGTAGCTGAGTCTCTCAAACCTGCAAAGGACATGGAGTTTCCTAGTATTGAGCATGCACATGAGTTTTATGCCAAATATGCAAAGTCTGGTGGTTTTTCTATTCAGAAGGGTACGTCAGATGTGCGAAAAGGTGTTCTAAGACTTAGGTACTTTGTATGCTATAAGGAGGGTTTTAAGCCATTATGAAGACTAAGTATGGAGGTTTTGAGAATGTAGGTGCAACTGCAACTGATTGTAAGAACATTAAAGGTGGCTTAAACAGCTTCATTGGTGAGTTTGATGCAGATATGATTGTGTCTAGGCTTAGGGATAAGAAGAAGTTCCTGAGTATTCTGTGGATCAAAAGAATGCATTAACCAGATTATTTTGGGCGGATGCTTTATGCAAGAGGAATTACATGGAATTTGGAGATGTGATTTCGTTTGATGCGACACTTAACACTAACAAGTATGTTTTAAATTTTAATTTTTAAGCTTGATATCCAACTATTATATGTTTTTATTTTTTTAAATTATTTTTAATTTGTTTTTGCAGGTACAAGATGGTTTTCGTACCATTTACTGGAATTGATAACCACTGCCGGAATGTCACACTTGGTGCAGATTTGTTGTCATCAGAGACAACTGAATCATATACATGGTTGTTACAATCGTTTTCCAAATGTTTTGGAAAGCATCCCAAAGTGGTTGTAACTGATCAAGATCCTTCAATGAAAAATGCAATCCAGTTGGTTTTTCAAAATAGCAGACACAGACTGTGTATGTGGCATATAATTAATGAAGAAGGTTTATGATAAGGTTTGTATCAATTGTTTATTTTAATTAAAGAGTGCGTCTGTTTTCTATACGAGTGCGTCTAAATAGTGTTATTTGGTTGCATTGCAGTGAGTGCGTCCAAACTTATCAATGAGTGCGTTTGATAGATTTTATGTTTTCTAATTTTACTGTGTTCAAATTTCTTATGCAGTGCGTTTTTTTCCATGTTTTTTTTGTGTTTTTGTAGGTGGGTAGTGCATTGTGCAATGATGATGAGTTCAAAAGGAGAACTTGTGCAGTTGTGTGGACAGATTCCATCAGTCTTGAGACTTTTGATTTCGAGTGGGGTGTACTTATTGTTGATTACCAATTAAATGAGAATAATTGGTTGTCTGACATGTATGATCTGAGGTCAATGTGGATCCCTGCTTTTTACCGAGATGAACGTATGTCTGGGCTAATGAGGACAACAACAAGATCTGAGAGTGAGAATCATTTTTTTGCCAGGTGGCAAATTCTCAGTTGACTCTTGTTGAGTTTTTCAACCACTTTGAAACGTCCCTTCAAGCTCAGAGATTTAGTCATAGGAATAATGACCATGATTCAAGACATACAATTCCTGATATGTGGACTACAAACCCTATTGAGCAAGAGCCTGCTAAAATATTTACACGGACTATCTTCTTTGATATTCAAGAAGAAATATATGCCACTTATGAAGGATTAATAAGTGTTCATATGCAAAGGGCTGATGAAGAAGGGTTTTTAAAGGTTTATGTTGATGATCCACAAGCACATGGTCAAGGCTTTATTGAAATATATATGTTTTTTTGTTTTTTAACAATGAATGCGTTTAAAGTATTAATGAGTGCGTCTAAGAATCAACAATTTAGTTTTTTTTTGGTTTTTTAAGTGTTAATGCGTCTAAACATATTCACGAGTGCGTCCAAACTCATCAGTATAGTTTTTACCTTTTTACAGGTTCTTTTCAAAAAGGAACTTGTTTATGGTGTTGAGGATGTGACTACATTATGTACATGTAGGAGGTTTGAGTAGTACGGGCTGCTGTGTAGGCATATTTTTTTTTTGTTTTAAGGTTGATGAAAGTTTATAGATTCCCGAAAAGATACATTCTGAGGAGGTGGACAAAATATGTTGCTCCAAATGAAATCAAGTATTCATTTGAAACAGGAGAGTTTTGTGATGACAAGACGAAAGAAGCAAGGCGTATTGCACGGGAGATAGTTTTGGGCGGTGAATATCTTGTAAACTCTCTAATTGCAGATTTAGCTGAGTTAACTTTGGTTAATGATAAAATCAAAGTGATGGTTAAGAAGGTTGATGAGAGCATGTTTAAGAGACCTAGTCATCAGAATAAACATGACAGGTATGCTTCTCTTCTTGGTTATAAGAAACCATCAAATGCCGAACCCACTATTCGACTTCCGAATGGTATAAAGAACAAAGGCCGTGGCAAGCAGAAGTGAATAAAGTCCAACAAGGAAAAGTAGGTTAGTCGATCCGGGAAAAGGAAGAGGACATTTGCCATATGCGGAGAAAGTGGCCATGATCGACGAAAACATGTGAAAGAGGGTGCTTCAACGTAGCCACAAGGTGAACAAGATGATCATATTGTGGAAGATGATGTTGATGATAATGAAGAGATAGATTTAGAAGTTTCTAATGATGATGAGGAGATGTGCTAGATGTCTTTTTTAGATGTCTGATGTTCTGATGCAAATGTTACTGTTTTTTTAATGAGTGCGTCTGAAAGTAAACAGGGTGCGTCTGAACTTTATTCATGTTATCAGTTTTTTTTTATGTTTTTGTAAAGGTGCGTAACCATCAAATGCCGAACCCACTATTTGACTTCCGAATGGTATAAAGAACAAAGGCCGTGGCAAGCAGAAGTGAATAAAGTCCAACAAGGAAAAGTAGGTTAGTCGATCCGGGAAAAGGAAGAGGACATGTGCCATATGCGGAGAAAGTGGCCATGATCGATGAAAACATGTGAAAGAGGGTGCTTCAACGTAGCCACAAGGTGAACAAGATGATCATATTGTGGAAGATGATGTTGATGATAAAGAAGAGATAGATTTAGAAGTTTCTAATGATGATGAGGAGATGTGCTAGATGTCTTTTTTAGATGTCTGATGTTCTGATGCAAATGTTACTGTTTTTTTAATGAGTGCGTCTGAAAGAAACAGGGTGCGTCTGAACTTTATTCATGTTATCAGTTTTTTTTTATGTTTTTGTAAAGGTGCGTCTGTTTTAAGCATAAGAAGTGCGTCCAAATATAATGATTAGTGCGTCTATATCATATATATTAAAACAAAAAAACAGTTTCATAAACATCATAATCATCACCATTACCACCGCCACTACCACCACTACCTCTACACCATTACCATCACCACCACCTTTTAAACACAAAAAAACCACTTAAACCACAAAAAAAAAGATTTACAAAAACCACCACCATAAAACCACCACCATCACTTGCCACCCAAGATTGCATCCCTTGCATTTTGTTTTGCTGCCATGTTCTTCAGGATGCATGTCTGTGTGTTGCTAAGTGACTGAGAGATGAGGTTGTCAAAAGATGCCTGGGTATGGAGTTGCTCAATAGCTGCATCTCTGAATGGTGTCTTCTCCTCCTTCATCAGCTTTTATATCAGATCCAGGTTCTTCATATACTGCCTCTGGACCTCATTTTGTGCACCCAGAACCACACAAGATGAGTTGAGGTCATCCCTCACCTCTTAAATGCAGTCAACCATAGCCACTGTTTTTACCTGCATGTTGTTTATTGCTTCTATGTGGTTTTCAGCCATTTTTGTTGTTGTGTTTTTAGTTGAATCTGTATGTTTACATGATAGTGTTTATACAGACTAAAATTGAAAGTTAATTAGGTGGTAGTTGAATATTGAATTTCAAGATTTAACTAAATTTATTACCAATCAAATCATAGATATTACACAGTAAGATTTTTAGTTTTTTATCAATTAAATAATCAGAGATTATTTTCTACAAATAATAAGATATGCAAGTTGCATTTTTTAATCATTACTTTGTATCAATAATAAATTAATAAATAAAAATAAACTGTATTTTATTTTTAATTTAAGTGCGTCCAAACATTATAATGAGTGTGTCTGATTTTACAAGAGTGCGTCTAAACATACACTAAGTGCGTCTGTTGTCTGTATTTGTTAACTACCTGTTGTCTTTTTTAAACGTACAATGAGTGCGTCTGATTTTACAAGGTGCGTTTAAACATACAGATTTGAGTGTTCTTAATCTGAAACTTTTTCAAATCCATTTTTTTCTTTAATTGTAATTATATTTATTAAAATGGTATGTTTTGGTGAATATTATATGCGTTGATTGTGTTTTTTGAATAGGATTAATGTGATTTTAAAAATCTATTGCAATGCTCTGTTTTTTTTTTATTTCTGCGAATATGATCTGTTGATTCAATTGAATGTTTTTTGATGTTGTGATGATTCGGAACATTTAATCAGTTTCAAACATTTGATTAATCGTTGAAATAATTTTGTTTTGATTTTACGTTTCGATCGATTGTTTAATCTCTGTGGTTACGATTTCTGAAAATTAAAATGCGTTTTTCCTAATTTACCCCTGGTTAGCTTAACTGAAGTATGATCAGGGTTGTTAATTACCATCTTGCCACCGCCTAATTTTAATGGCTCAGAAAGTTTCTTATGCTTCTTACGTTAAGACGCTTTATACGTTATCTCTTCCCATAATAATAATAATAATAATAATAATAATAATAATAATAATAATAATAATAATAATAATAATAATAATAATAATAATAATAATAATAATAATAATAATAATAATAATAATAATAATAATAATAATAATAATAAAAACAAAGCAAAGGCGTGATTCGATTTTTTTGAAAATCTAGAACCGAATATATGAGGCTTAAAATTATGGATAAGATAACTGATATCGGAAACAAACTAGAGAAAAGAAATAAAATATGTAGAAGAAACTAAAAATAGGATAATAGGACGCTGAATGTTGGCAACTCGCCGTGTAATCTGCAAGAACCTTCGGCAATATCATAGCTATAGCTAGGGTTTTTAAGGTCTTCGGACATTTTAGGTTTCATAGCTAGCCTTCGAATCTTTATAATTTTGTCAACTAAAACAAAGGGAAGCATGTTACGTACTTAATGAATACATATTTGTTTTGTTTTTAAAAAACGGTATAAAGAGATATTAGCTCAAGTTAAAACAATCGTATCAAGCGAAGAGAAAAAAAAACGGAGTTGTCATTAATTATTTTAGTTAGGACGTTAAACATCATGCCGCGTGCACTAAATAGGGGAGCCAAGGACTTGCTCGTAAGTGTGATAACGGGTGTCAGAGTGGAGGGAGAAAAATTGTATGTGGACCCCATTGATTGACCAATGTGAACCTTCGATTTGGAGGGGGCGTCAAATAAACCACTACTTAGAGTCTAATATATTCATATTCACTTAGACCATCTACATTGGCTTGTTAGCCGTTGTAGTTCGCCTGATGTGCACACAACCAAACCGGAGCAACACACAAACCCACCAATGCGGGTGACATTATAGTGTGGTGTTCCATTCGGAGGTCCGGATTAATTCTTGGAATTTGATCCGAACAAGCATTGGCAAGGCTCCTTATATACGTTGCAACGGTTGGTTAGATTGTTAAAAAAACAAACATGTAAATTACAGACCAAAAATAACGGCTTTATTTCAAATAGCAAACTTTTCTATAGCTAAACCTTCATATATGCTAACCAAACGTCTCCCACCTATATCTCTCCTTGGCTAGGGCGTCGGTTCTGGTGAATGGGTCTCCGACTCTAGAGTTCCAATGTTACAGGGGACTTAGACAAGGAGATCCAATCTCACCTTTTCTGTTTGTTCTTGTAATGGAAGCTCTATATCCGGGATTATGAAGAAGGCTTGCTTGGTTGGGCTGTTTCGTGGGTTGGAATGTGGGGTGTCAGGACTAGATAGTCATTTATGCAAATCGATAATGTTATGTTATTTAAATACGCAACTAGATAGTCATTTATGCTTATTTTCGTCTTATATGATGATCAATTTGTATTCACAATACTTTACAATTGTCTTTATGGGTACTTCAAATATACATGTACGTGATTTCTTTACGTATATGTTTTTGTGGAAATAAGAATATTTAAAAAGGTTCACATGCTGATTGTTTACATTTGGAAATGAGGTTGTTTAACTCCATTGTTTAGAAGTTCGGCACAACAGTTTTCGTGCATACCAAATTGGATTTTCAATAATTATAATATGTCACTCACTATGTGTTTGACTCTCTTTATATAGATACTAAGGTTAACACGACTAGCTTCCAGTCTCTTTCTTGCACGATTGTATGGCAACGAGCAACATTTAGTTCTATATTTGCATCGGTTTCACAATGAAACAAAGGTTTATTTGAATGATTGGTGACTATGATCCTTAAGGGCCCGAGTTTCATTGAGTATGGTATGATGTAGGTTTAATTGAAATTCGTATATGAATACATATAAATATCTCGTAATATGATGGATGTGCCTAATAGATTGAAATATTTCGAATGTACTCATTGAAACTTTAATCCATAGTTCAAAGATGTTACTAAACATGGATAAACACAAGAACATAAAAGAAATCCCTACCCAGAAAGATAACAAACCAGTCAAGAACAAACCAGTCAAGAACAAACTATCAGATCTGATCAACAAGATCTGATCAAAGCCTAAGCTACTTTACCACCTAACCACCAAACGATCAACAAAAGATTACAAGTTCTTATACAGATACAAGACGTATCTAATTACAGAAACCCTAACTCAATGATCAAGATGAAAGTGAAAGATACAACTCAAACCCTAACAAACTCATGACTGATCGAAGTTGTAACAGTGGACGATCTAAGACTTTATATAGTAGACCATAAAACCTTCTACAAAGAAACACACTTGAGAGAAATAAGAGCCATTCGATCTCTTCTATCACACGGATTAAGATCTGGACGGTGGAGAATAAAGATGCTCCCAAGCTCGTTATTACAACACGTGAGTGGACTGGGCCACTAGGCCAACACTCTGGACCTTCAGTCTTGGACTCTTTATCACCGGCCCATATCTTCCTTTCTCTAGCCCAATTCCATTCTACTATTATCAGCAACCCAATACACCTCAAATGTAGTATGCAAAAAATCACAAACAATACAAGACATATGTATTAGTATAAGTATTAAACAAGAAACAAATTGGACAATGCTCACCTTTTAACACCCTCTCTCAATTTGATTCTTGGAATGGGTCAGATAGAAACAACTTCATGCACAGAGCATCATGTTGTGCTGGAAACAACCCTTTAGTCATAACATCAGCCTTTTGATCAACAGAAGCTATGCTTTCTGTTTTGATCACCCCTTTTGTAATTTGATCCCTCAAAAAATATAAGTCCAACTCAAAATGTTTAGTTTTCTCATGGAACACAGGATTAGCTGCTATTGACAAAGTAGATGAATTGTCACAAAACAAACTTACTGGAACTTTAATGTGTACACCAAGTTCTCCAAGCATATTAATCAACCACATCAACTCACATGTTGTTGCACACATAGACCTAAACTCAGCTTATGCTGAGGACCCAGAAATAGTTGTTTGTTTTTTGCTTTTCCAGGAAACCAAAGAGTTTCCTAACAAGATACAAAACCCAGTAACTGACTTTCTGGTCTCTAAGCACTTAGCCCAGTCAGAGTCAGAAAATGCAGTTAAGTTTAACTCGGAACTTTTAGAAAACAAAACACCTTTTTCTGGTGATTTCTTGAGATATCTCAATAGCCTCAAAGCTATTTTGAGATGACCAGTTAAAGGTTTATGCATATGCTGACTTAGAAAATGTACAACATATGATATATCAGGCCTAGTATGAGCCAAATATATTAATTTTCCTACCAATTTTTGGTAACCTGTTATATTTGTTAAAATATTGCAATTTTGTTTACACAAAGCAGTCAAAGAGTGATTTTGGTCAATGGGTGTATTAACAGGCTTTGAACCTGTTAACCCAAACTCAGCAAGAAGTTCAAGACAATATTTTTTCTGAGACAAACAGATTCCTTCTTTTGTCCTAACAACTTCTATGCCAAGAAAGTATTTTAGTTCTCCCAAATCTTTAATCAAAAATTTGGATCTAAGACTTTCTTTAACCTTATCTATCTCATCTTTGTTATTTCCAGTAATTACAATATCATCAACATATACAACTAAAAACACAATAATAGAATTAACATTCTTAAAAAACAGAGAATGATCACATTTACTCTGTATAAAGCCAAGTTCATGTAAAACAGTCACTAATTTCTCATTCCACATTCTTGGGGCTTGTTTCAGCCCATATAGTGACCTTTTAAGTTTACACACCTTGTTCTCATCTTTGGAATAGTACCCATCAAGCAATGCGATATACACATCTTCATTAAGATTGCCATATAAAAAGGCATTGTTAACATCTAATTGGTACAATTCCCAGCTGTTATGAATAGCTATAGATATCACACATCTAACAGTTACCAGTTTAACCACAGGGGAGAAAGTCTCTTCAAAGTCCACACCCTGTTTTTGACTAAATCCTTTGGCAACCAACCTAGCCTTAAACCTCTCAATTTCACCAGAGGATTTATACTTAATCTTGTATATCCATTTACACCCTACAATTGGGAGATCAACTAAATCCCAAGTGTCATTCCTATGTAGAGCTTCTATTGCATCATTCATTGCTGCAATCCAATGAGGATTATTGGCAGCTTCAGTGAATGATGAAGGCTCATGTTCTTTATTTAAGGAAGACAAGAAACATTTGTATTCAGGTGAAAAATGAGCATAATTAACTACTTTATTTATCCCATACTTAACCTTACTATCTAGGACATAATCATTCAAGTTCTTAGGTAAGACTGACTCCCTAGCAGATCTCCTAGTAGTAGTCTGAACCAAATCTGGACTATTAATTCCCTCGGGGGTATTTCTATTGATATTGTCATCTCCAGATAAGTCACACTCAGCCCTATCAATTCTACTTTCTTCAGGACTAGGCTGCTGTGTTCCAGGCATGCCTTCAAGTCCTGAAGAGCTAGATGCTGATTGCTGAGACCTGTGTGTCTCTGAATCAACATCATTGTTACCCTTTCTTTCATCATTGGGAAGTTCAGACTGTGGTTGTTCAAAATTATCAAAAAAATTTAGATGAGTTACTTCAGACTGTAACACATCATTTATTTTATCAAAAATCTGATTTTCTTTAAAAGGAAATAAGTTCTCAAAAAACATAACATCTCTTGAATAAAAAGTAGTTTTAGTTTCAAGACCAAAAACTTTATATCCCTTTTTTTCAGTAGAATAGCCAATAAAGACACATTTTTCTGCTCTACTGGCTAACTTATCAGACTCATTTAAATTTGTACAAAAACATAAACAACCAAACAGTCTTAACTGATCTAGAAAGGGTTCAAATCTATATACTACCTCATAAGGAGTCTTTCTACCTAGAATTGAAGAAGGAGTCCTATTAATAAGATACGCAGCAGTTAATATACAATCAGACCAAAACCTTAAAGGAACATTACTCTGAAACAGTAATGCCCTTGCAACATTTAATAGATGTCTATGTTTCCTCTCAACAACTCCATTTTGTTGAGGAGTATAAGTGCAAGTTGTTTGATGAAGAATACCTTTAGATTTAAAGAAATTGTTTACTTGACTATTAACAAACTCAGTGCCATTATCACTTCTAAACATTTTCACTTTTGTTTTAAACTGAGTTTCAATGACAGCTACAAAATCTTGAATATTGTGAAAAACTTCTTGTTTATTCTTCATCATACAAACCCACACAGCCCTAGAAAAATCATCTACTATAGTGAGGAAATATTTAAAACCCTCCCTACTAGACATTCTATTATTCCTTTTGAACTCAGGTGGTTGAGAAGCCTTTGAAAACAATGCAAGAGACTGATTTCTCTTGCCTATATTGCTAGCATTTCTATGAGATTCTTCTCTAGAAATGACAGCAAATGCTTCTTTAACAGTTGGTAAAACATCTTTAATAAGCAAACTAATTCTTACAGTTTGATAAGTATTATCCAACCCTATTAAAAACTGCATCAGTTTTATCATGTTACTAAAATTATTGAACTCTTTTGAAGCATTACATGTACAAGAAGCTAGTTGTAAAATTTGATCCATTTGTTTCCACATAATGTTTAACCTATGATAATACTCTGACACAGAAGTTCCATTTTGATTAAATGAGTTAATTTTTTGATATAAATAAAACACAATTGACCCATCTATTTTATCATAAGTCTCCTTTAATTCATTCCACACATCATAAGCAAGCTCAGAGAACACATGACCCATGTATAATTCTTCACTAATTGAATTAAGAATCCAAGTCAAAACAATTGAATTGCATTTATCCCATTGTCTACCCAACACCTCATCTTCCTCAAACCTAATACAAGTTTTATCAATAAATCCTCATTTGTTTTTCACTTGTAAAGCAAGTTTTAGAGCATTAGACCATACAGTATAATTCTCAGTGCCTTTAAGCTTCATAGTTATTATATTCAAATTAGCAGAGTCACTAGGGTGTAAGTAAAGTGGATCACTAGCATCCAGCTTACTTACAAGTGTAACACTAGGACCATCATCCCCCCCCACCAGAGAGATTGACAACAGTGGCAGCATCACCAGACATATTACCACAACCCTAATATATCACAAACAGTTAATCAAGAACTAATAACAATTAAAGAAGACACACAAGTACACACAGGACGAAACCGTGTCAGTGTTCCAGATTCCTGGTTCGTCACTCAAGGTGCGAGGACAAGTCTTAACACGGGAGTCCTCTTTACAGATCTAAACACTCACAAAACACACAACTTCAAATAAGAAAGAGCAAATACAGGAACAATAAAACACACAGTCTGCAAAAAAAAAAAAAAAAAAACAATAGACAAAGACTGATCACAGTAAGACACAAACAACACGTTGTTGAGCCAATGTCGGTCCCCCTAACCCGGCCAGGTGCTCCTAGACACAACAAAAAAGGAAAAAAAAACAAAGAGAAAAGCTTCCAAATAAACCACTGATTGCAACCTTCATTTAGGGTTACAAATCAGTGGAAGAAAATATGCCACAATCAACTCCAGTAACAGATCCTTTCTCGAATACCGAGAGCAAAACCCTAGACATGATTTCTTTAACTCAACAGCTTCCTTTGATGAAACCTTGTGATATCCAAGATCCAAGATACACAGCGGATAAAGAACTCAAACGACTCAGATCTAAACCCAAGAGCTAACATAGGGCTTTGATACCATGTTACTAAACAAGGATAAACACAAGAACATAAAAGAAACTTTTATTGAATGAAATCCCAACCCAGAAAGATAACAAACCAGTCAAGAACAAACTATCAGATCTGATCAACAAGATCTGATCAAAGCCTAAACTACTTTACCACCTAACCACCAAACGATCAACAAAAGATTACAAGTTCTAATACAGATACAAGACGTATCTGATTATAGAAACCCTAACTCAATGATCAAGATGAAAGTGAAAGATACAACTCAAACCCTAACAAACTCAAGACTGATCGAAGTTGTAACAGTGGACGATCTAAGACTTTATATAATAGACCACAGAACCTTCTACAAAGAAACACACTTGAGAGAAATAAGAGCCATTCGATCTCTTCTATCACACGGATTAAGATCTGGACAGTGGAGAATAAAGATGCTCCCAAGCTCGTTATTATAACACGTGAGTGGACTGGGCCACTAGGCCAACACTCTGGACCTTCAGTCTTGGACTCTTTATCACCGGCCCATATCTTCCTTTCTCTAGCCCGATTCCATTCTACTATTATCAGTAGCCCAATACACCTCAAATGTAATATGCAAAAAATAACAAACGATACAAGACATATGTATTAGTATAAGTATTAAACAAGAAATAAATTGGACAATGCTCACCTTTTAATAAAAGAGAAAAGACAAAAGCAAATATGCAATTCTGCTATCCAAAAAAGAACCATATCGGAATTAGACGTACGTAAGCTAATCTTTATGTACAAAACGAACCATCGCAACGTTTTAGTCGACCATTAATATATATTATCGGCAGTTGGACAATTATATATGTCAAAAACCCTAGGAGAAACTCCAGCATTGGTAACCTAGTTACCATTGAGGTGGGTTCCTTTCCATTTATTTATTTAGGGATCCCGATCTGTACTAACATGAAGCGGGCTTCCTTTTGACAACCAGTGATCGTAAGTTCAAATGGAAGCTCACTAGTTGTAAAGATAAATACCTTTCTTTCGCTGGTAGAGTCATTTTGGCGAAAGCGGTTCTCGGTAGCATCCCGTCATACAATCTGTCTATGTTTCCTGCCCCAAAAGTGTTATCAAGAAATTGGAAAGTTTGCGGAGGGACTTCATCTGGGGCAAAACTGGTGCTCGGCAAAAAATCAGGTGGATTCAATGGGTGAAACTGTTAAAACATAAAAAGGTGGGAGGGCTTGGGAATAGTGGGATTGAAGATTTCAATTTGGCGAGGGTTATTCACGCGATTCATAGCTTCAAGAAAAAAGATAAGATGGTTCTGTTTAATAAATCAATTTCGAGGGTTTGGAAAGATATTGGCATGATGAATGATGTGCTAGCTAACCAAGGTATCGGAATTAAAGACAAACTTATGGTCGACATGGGCGATGGCGGAAAGATAATTTTTTGGCAGGACGTTTGGATTCGTTCTAAGCCGTTGATGGTTTCCTTCCCAAATCTGTACAGGCTGGCTATTAAAAAGGAGGCTCGTGTGAAAGATAATTATTTTATGGGTTCGAATGGTATTCAATGGGGATGGGATTGGCGCAGGAACCCGAATACGGAAGTGGAAAGGAATGAGGCTAGCAACTTGTGGCAGGCGCTTTAGGAGGTTATTGTCAAAAAATGGGTTAGATCATTGGGTTGGGGATAATGAGTCCGGAGTTAGTTTTTCCACCAAGGACCTGCGAAAAATATCATAGCCGCTGGCTTGGGTATTTCGGATGTGGAGCCTGCTTTTTGTTGGAATTCCTGAGCCCCTTTAAAGAACAACATGCTGCTGTGGAAGGCGAGTATGGGCTGAGTGGCTGCGAAGGAGGGGTTGCAGTTTAGAGGGGTTCAACTTTCTAACACTTTATGCGACAGGTGTGGCTATGGGGTGGAAACGGTTGACCATGTGTTCACCGGGTGTTTATTTGCAAGAAGTATTTGGTGGAACGTCCTGGTTTGGCTTCGCATTCCTTGGCCTCTCGGTAATGTTTCGCTGGAGGATCTGGTGCAAACTATTATGAAGAGTCCGGGCAGCCAAAGATGGATGAAAATATATAGTGTATACTGTGGTGTTAGCTACCGTGTGGCGGATCTGGAACGCGAGAAAAAACGATGACCTTCGATCGCAGATTTGTTACTGTCAAAACATCGGTGGAGGAGATAAAAGAAGACGCGTTTTTATGGCTCTCTCATAGAGCTAGAATGACTGCTTTGAACTGGGAAAAATGGGACGAGTTTAATGTTGTAGACCTGTTGTAACTCGGGTCTTTTTTGGTTGTTTTGTGGTTTGGTGGTCGTTTTGTACTCATTTTTTCAGCTCCTTGCTGGGCATATATACACACACATATATATAGTTTTTGGCAGTTAAAAAAAAATTTACCAATCACAACCTAACTAATGCTAACAATCGATTATTTCTACTGATAATTAACTACCACGATAGCAACTAAAAATTAGTAATCAAACCCTAATCTAAAATTCAACTTCGATCTCTTTTGTGATAGACAAATACAATTTTCACGTAAACCCTAAATCAAAAGTGAGATAAAAACATTAGGAAGAATACCTTTGCGCAAAAACCCCTTATTTCTTCTTTTGCACATAAACCGTAATTGCGACCTTTTTGTGTTCAATTTTTCTAGTAAGTGACTATGACGTGGCGAGTGGCGACCTATATCCCGTGTCCGATGTCCCTATGTGGCTTTGTTCGTTTTTTTTTTGCCCTTGCCAAGGTCAATTTCTCACCTCTTTCATGATTAGGCTTTAATTAAATTTTGATTTTTAATTAATAAGAATTTTTGCTAAATGTGAGCATTTAGTTAATACAAATATTTTTTAGGTGTTGGGATTTTGATAAGTTTTGTTGTAAGAGACCTAGAGGCATCCTAATATTTTTTTCTCCGATTATTGTTATTATTATTATTATTATTTTAATTTTTTTTTTTTTTAATTTTTTTTTTTTTTTTTTTTCTTTTTTGCACTTGATGGTTGTGGTGATCCATCAAGGAAAGCCGGACGTGCATTGCACACGATAACAATAAGTAAAAATCTAATAGTAGTGTAGGTTGTTTATATATAATCCAGTTCAAAAGTTTCTATTTTTCGTTTTCTGTTTATTTTCTAGAACTTTTGAACACCTTACGTATGTTAAAACTTAAAATATGTTGTAAGAGACCAGATATTCTTTTGATTAGACAGTAATAAATTTTGTGCTAAAAGTATCAACGTTTGAATTTAAAGACGCGTAAGTGATGAAAATGATGGGAAACCCTTGTGTTTATTTATTTAATAACCCATAAAAGTTATATTAATATTTTATTAAATTGAAAGTTATTTGGGATCTCTACGTTAATCGTACTGTAGTGGATCGATTATTTAGAGTTGGTGCATGGTGGATGTGTTTTTGGATGTATTGGGGAGAGTTGGAATTGTTTATATGGCAACAGAGCCGGTCCTGAAAAGTCAAGTGCCTCGGCCGAGCTAAAAATGAGGCCCTTATTCCTAACGAATTATATAAAAGAAATATTTTTTTTTTCAAAACGACGATTAACGTTATATTAATAAACAAAACAAAAAATAGTATCAAAATGATATCCCATATAGCTAGCCAAAGATTTATGAAACTCCTACTATAGTTTTTAAATGACGATTAGAATTTCTTTTATTTCCACCAACATATGTCATTTTTTTTACCATATATAACAAGCTTGAGCTTGAGAACCATACCTTTAACATATATCAATTATAACAAGTTTGAGAACGTGGAATCTTATAACCTTAAAAAATTTCATATGCCTAAATAGTTATAAATTGTTTATTTTTAAAAAGTATTATTTATTTTGTTGAGTAAACATATAAACTTGATTTCTGAAAAAAAAGTGTTTAACAGTAATTTTTCTTTTGGTGAATCAAATTAATAAATAATAAATAAAATGGATGTTATATTATGATATAAATTATATTGTTTAAAATTTAGTACCCACCCAAACTCTTTGGTGAATCAAATTAATAAATAATACACAAAATGGATCTTATATTATTCTTTCATCTCATGTCTTCTTCACCAGTTAACCTCTTAACTCGTAGTTAACGGCGACCGCCTTTGGAGCCGCCGGGAAATTTTCCGATACTATATTCTTCAACTAAGCAACTATACTGGTAAGTATAAGAGATCAAAATAAAAGAAAACGGCTAAATAAGAGGCACACAGTAATGAAAAATAGTGAAATGTTATGGTCGCCTGAGGGTCCCTCTAATCGCCTGTATGTCTGTAATTCCACCCCGGCTATACCAACATTTTTTTGGGCCCTCGTTTGAATCGGGCCTCGGCCGGGGGTGCGGCTCGCACACCCCCAAGGCCGGCTCTGTATGGCAATCAAGAATATAAAAACATTCTTAATTGTTATCATAATATTATTTAAACGTACTACTAGTCAGGCCTCCAACTAACTAGAATATTTCAGATATTTATGATTATTCATATTAGTGTTTCCAATTCCATCTATTTTTATATATTGTGTCTGTTCAGCTTGTTTGTCTCAAAACTTAAGTTGCACATGTGAATATAGCCTCATTTGGCACAGAAATGTCCACACACACGTATATGCATCTCTATGAAGATACATAGATGGGGAAATGGGGAAAACTAGCTCTGTCGAAAATGAGAAGAATGAGGAAAAATAGAAAGAATGTTGACGTGGTGCTAATGTGGTATGCGAGAAAATGTGATGAATTCTCATGCTCAAAGCATTATTGCAAAACCAAGAAAGTGTTTGTATTCAAAACACCCTTAAAAGAAAGGGACACACTTGAATACATGAGGATGTTAAATGTCCTTAATGACTTGGTTTAGGTTATGCAACAAGCCTCTTGATAAAATCTTTTGATGTAATTGTGGACTTCTACCGTTGTGTCATTAGCAAAGAGAGAGTTGAAGTCTCTAGAGTGTTAGAAAAAAATATAAACCGATCGAGTTAGGAATGAACTTTTGTTATAGGCGTCAAATGGATTGATTAGGCAATTAAATAACTTAAACATTACGGGCTGGAACTACATTATTAAGCCTTGTTATTCAGTTCACTAGCTTAATGATGAAATGCCTTCTAGCAAAAGTGATTGTATTGAGTCTAATTCAGTCAAGATCGAGCTTAATTACGAGTAACAAAGATTCTTCTACAATACCAAGCTTATATATAGTGAAGTTTCCAATAATACAAATAATTATTTATTTGATACAATTTCCAAGGGCTGCTGTTTATCTATATTATCTTATTAAGCAGGAGTGATGGCCAACATGGTCATTTTCATTTTTATACAACTTAAGAAGCAAGATGTACAACATGTTTAAGCAAGAAATTAAAGGGTATTATGGGCACAATTGTGACAATTATGACACTTAGAAGGGTAATAAAGACATTTAATCTACCTATTCCTTTACAATATCAACACAAATTTACCATACTAACCTTAATTCCCTTGGCTGCCCCTATGTCCAGACTAATCGACATCCCCTTCAATTCTCCATTCAAGCAGACATCAGTTTCAGTCTCTTCATCTGCTTCCACCATAAATTGAGTGAGAAACACAAAGAAACAAACAAAGCATGAGATTCTTTAGCCTTATGGGTAATTCTTTTGGGTGCTTTGCATCTCTGGTGAACGCTTGTTTCTGCTACAAGAGAAGGGAGAGAGACTAAAGGAGAGAAATTGATATTGATAGGGAGAGAAGATTGAGATCGGATAAAGGTACTCTTCATTCTTCCATTCATCTTGCCCTAATTTTATTTGTATGTTCAATTAGTCATAGGTGCCAATGGAAGGTCGATTGTATGTGTTAGTAATTGATTATTTGTTAATAGCCACTGCTTCAATGGTGCCAGGTACTTTTACTTTTCATTTGTTTGATTCAGAACAATTAACATCTGTAGTTGAAGTTTTGAATTCGTGATTTTCACATTTCAACTTGAAGTAAATGAACTGAGATTAACTTTTGGATTGGTATATTTTTGAATTCAGGCTATGATGAAGCCATGGATGCTTTGTCTTCTCTCATCACCAAAAAGAGGTAAACCAGTTGTCAACCATAGATTTGAGTGGATGCTTGACTTTGTATAGGTGATTGTTTTAACTACTTTTCTTTCATATTGCAGTTTATCTTTATAAAAAAAACATAGCTAAAGTTTGAATATTAATGTCAGATATGGTCATATTTTAAATTGAAATATAAAGAACTGGTAGAATTAGTTCAGTCCAGTTTTGCTTATATGTTGGAATTGGATGAGTGTTAAGGAACCTTTGATAATTTATGGCTCCATTTATTTGGGTTTCGATTTTGAGAAGTCGATTTCAGAGATGAAGATCATCCATGTTGCAGGCACAAAGGGAAAGGTAACGTGCTGATTTTTACCTTTAATTATCCCCATCAAAATGTGTGTGTGGTTTTCAATGATTGAAACTAAGTTTATGTTTTACACTACTGAATGCACATATTTTGTCTCAGGTAATTCATGACGTGTTTGATAGTTTTTGTAAAGTGTTTAGAGCACGCTTTAGTTATTGATTAATAGCCCAAAGTACAAAACACATGTTTTTTTACTGTGTGTTTGCAGATAGGCACTTTAAAGGAAATTCAAAGACTGTACGATGAGCTTGTAGAATAAGCCGATGCTTGTCGACTGGATCGCTATTCTGATTATAGGAAAGCTGGGAGGTAACTATTGTTATTACTTTGTTTACATGTAATTATACATTTATACCGAGCGTATGATTTTGAAAACCAAACATTTGCTTATTACATTTGAAAACAGATATGGAACTTTTCTGTTGCAACTGATATGACCCAAAATAGATTTTACACCCCTAAATAAGAAAAAAAGAAAGCACAGTCTGTTTATCCAAACGCTAAAATCCCTATTAGATAATCAGGTTCGTCGTAATACATAACCAAACATCCTCTAATACATTACACTTTTACTTATTCACTAACCAACTAAAACACTCCAACATAGCTGCTTGAGCTTTGACATTGGAAAGTCAAATGTCAACACTTCAGTCAAAAAGCTTCATTATGTGTTTAATTTTATGCATATTTTGCCTGCTCGTTACTAATGTTTTAAGTTGGATTACAGGAGAAGGTGGTTATGGTCATGTCTCATGCCACAGTTTTCAGTCTCACCCGTAAAAGGACTCTTATCTCTATGGAGGTGTTGGCACCGGGAAAACCATGTTGATGGATTTATTTTAAGATCAACTGTAAGCACCGTAATTTGTAATTTGAGTATAATTTGAACTTTTAGTTCTTGATCTTTTGTTGGTTCATAATGTACATACATAAGTTTCAAATTATTAGGCCTTGTAATTGGAGGGAAAAGAGGATTCATTTTCATGACTTCATGTTGACCGTTCATAGTCGCTTGCAGGTAAGTTACTTTCTTTATGTTTCATAGCTAGCTAGACAATATACGTATTTAAAGCATTTAAGACAGCAGAAGTTGACATGTTAGAAAGACTTAAGTGAACCCCAGAACTGTGGTATATTTAACCAGTAGAGAAAGAAATCTATTCCTTTCTCCATGTTAAATCTGTTTGCGCCTGGTTTTTATGTATGTTGTACGACGCCTTTGTTATCCTACTATTGTTCATTTTTAGTGTAAGGTTGGATTGTTGGAATTTTTCCTTGGTGAAATCTTATTGTTATGCGAGTGACTGATGTAATTTGAATTCTTCATTTAGCGAGTTGTCCTATGCGTTGAGGAGATCCTCATTTATGGCCTTTTCACCTGTTATTTATTGTATGGTCGTCTCACTATTATTATTTTTGCTTGCTTGGTTGTTGCCAAATTATAGTTTCTTCATCTTCTGATTGTATTTGTTATGTACGGTCTTTAGCTACTGTCTTTACAGTTGCCTACTTTTGATGTGTAAATTGTGGATTCATATCATCTGTTTGGAAGTTATGTGTTAATTGTTTTAAATGACCCACATATACAATGGCTTTATTATCTGCATGAATGGGTGGAAATAAACCAGTCAAGCAGGTTGGGTAATGAGTCAGCATATATATCCTATTTGTGGCTAGATTTTAAACCACTTGGATCTCTTTGCTTTATTGGTTCATGCCCAAGATATGCTCAACCAGTTACTAAACGATAATTACTTATAAAATTCTGAATAAATTACGGCGTTCTGGATCGTTTGAAATGATGTTATGTTTTACTGTGCTTTTACCACACTATTAGAACTCATCGTTGTTTGTTTTATACTAACCAGCAACAAAGAGATTAAAGTTGCGCTCTGGAGTAACATTATCACCTCGCCATCAAGATTCAACAGAAGACAACTTGAGGCTTCTTCAAAACCAATAATAATGGGCATGACGGCACTTTAAATTCACGACTTTGATGGTAGGTTGCAAAAAAAAACTTGAGATCGTATAAAAATAAGCCTAACTCATTATGTTATAAAATAGGTACATTGCAGCAGCAATCAACCAATGCTACCACGTGTACTTAAATCCAAAGGTTGTCGAAACAGGACAGCTACAAGAGTTGTGAGATATCATCCTTACAAAACTTGATTATTAGTACAATGAAAATACTAAAAAACTTCTTTCTACCATGTACAAAACGGGAGATGTATGCAGTTCCGCCTCAGTGACGATTGCCGCCAACATCACTACACTTTCGAACATGCTGCAGCTAAGACAAAGATGTAAAGGTAAATACCTAAATGGAAATATTTTGTTTATGTTTTCTCTATCTATAGGTATGTTTTCTCTTAATCTTTCTTTGTAGTCGGTTTTACGGACAATATATTAGGTGCTCTCTAAATCTAAAGGGCACCCACTTGAAACCAGGCTTTCACAGGGCTATGGAGCTGGTGTGGCTTCTGGAAAAGACAATGGATGTGGAGTTAGATTAAAAATAGGGTTCTATAACTGGCAAGGGAGTTGGGAATTTACAGAGGCTACATTGATGTTTGGAAGTTTGTGATTCAAGTTAAACCAACATATTTTTCACCAAGGGTTCTAAAGAACATCAAATAGATGGATGAGTTGGTGTCTAAGTATCAATTTTAAACCAAAAGAGATCCACTTTTGAAATTGTAGCAAGTGTATTCTATATCCCATTGACCCGTGAAGATAAAGCCTAACCGAAAAATGACTAGCAACATTTGATTACCCATTGATTTGACAGTGTTAATGTGTGTCAGACATATATTGACAAAGATTCTAGAAATATTGAACAAGAGAGCCATATGGACTGAGAATGCGCCTTAAGATGGAAACTTTGCTTTTAATATTTCAGAATTTTGAAATAGTTATGCCACAAGGAATAGTCGGTTTAGTGTCAAGCAGTTCTATGTCATCATAACTCTACTCCAGGTTAGGATTCTAGCAAAAAGGCATTTCACTCAAAGAGTTGCGAACTTGGGTGGAATACTGAAAAAATAGGTGGTGATGTCAAACACAATTAAAAGTGAGGTACATACTTTATGTCACCATAACGAATCATCCATAAACACCATACATACACCACAAATCCTAACTACGGAGAAATGAATAAACGCACCCGCAGCAACGTGCGGGCATTCCCACTAGTGTTATATAATGTTTTTGCTACTACGTATAGAGAATGACATACATGAAAGTGTTAAAACTCACATGGTTATCTTAAGTAACATCAAAAAGTCAAGTGCTTATTAAGATATGTTCTTGCCAGTTACTTGGAAAATGAAAACACATATTTCTTTAAAGTGATAGAAGTTTGTCACATTAAATAGGTACGTAGTTTCAGTAACATTACCATTGATGATAAGCGGCATACAATATCCGCAAGGGCATAAACTTAAGAATTTTCGATCATTAATGTTGGCATACATTTTTTAACATGAATGGTTGAAAGTTACAAAATATAGATAATGTTACTAGCATACGACATTGAAAAATTGAAAGAGTATTTAGTTATAAACTTCTTATTCGATCTACTCACCATTTATCTACTCCTCAATAAACATGAAATACTGTTAACAAATTATGGTTTGATATTTACCTATTTTTCTAATGAAGTGACTGACATACACACCACCCCAGATATTGTGACGCTTTGATTAATGATTGGATCATAGCATACAAATCATGTGAAGTAAGGCACATGAAAAGAATATGTTCATTGGGATTGCTATAGCACATGCAAGACAATCATTCCAATATATACAAGTACACAACCTTCCATCACAAGATTTCAAAATTTTCTAGAGGTAAAAAAGCACTAAAATTCCATTTCTTTAACATAGAAATAACTCATGGAATTTAATAATTATAAATTGATAATACTCCTACAATCTATTGGTATTGATCAAGTCTTTTGACCAATGATTGTAGTCTCTAATTAAGTCAAGAACTTGTTAATAACCTCTAAGATGTTTAGCTAAAGAACACAAGTGTTTGATTAACTTTGTCATTCTAATAAACAAAGTAATTAAAAAGAAAGTGGTGAACCAATGGTTAAGTAACATAAGAAACAACAAAAGCTTCAATACTCTGAAATCTTCTGCTTCATTAACTTGGCTGATTAAAGCCTGCATGGATTAATTTTCTGTTGAAGGATTCACCTAGCTAACCTTAGCTCAAGATCCACCTGACCCTCGACAAAACCCATGACGAAGGGCGAAACTACCGCGGTTTTCCGCCTCTTGCAATTCATAACTTCTTCATCCTCACACCCATCAAACCCTAGATACAAATTTGTTTCAACATGTCCAAGAACCAACACTTCATCACAAACACAACTCTTTGCATCTGAACTGCTAGCAAGATTGGTACTTTCTTGACCTAATAGAGGTATGGAAGATACCCTAGAAGGTGAATGAGGTGAGGGGAAGAAACTAGTGTTTGTGGACTCCAATAAAGATTTAGGGTTTTGTTGAACACCAATTGGTGATTGCTTAAGTTTAGCTCTTTCTCTCCTGTGAACATTCATATGACCACCTAGAGCTTGAGCTGATCTGAACTCTCTTCTACAAAAGCTACAAGAGTAAGACCTTGGAGGCCATACGAACCCGCCTAAGGGACCTCGAGAATCCTCAGCAAAAGCTTCCTCTTCCCATGAGTTACTGAATGAGTTGTTGAAGATACTGTTGTTGTTCTTCACCCACATAAGATACTGAGAGTATTGCTCCATATATCTCTTGTAGTTTTAAAAATTTTACAACTACTTTGAAGTGGAGAGAAAGATAGATAATGGTTGGTATTTCTTCGTGTTTTAAGGCATAGTTATACATACACATATAGATGGGATGTATGTGTGTGTGAGAGAGAAGTGCGGTTTCAAAATAGAATAAGATAGGTAAAACTATTATTATCATCTAGCTCTTTGGATGTAGGGAGCATAATTGAACGTAAATTTGCCCATTTACATGTTACAAGTTCAATTCTTTTGCTAAAGCTTTCATCTTTATCCAAAGTCCCATATGTTTTTTACTTCTTACGGTTAGGGTACAATCCAAAGTGCTCGATTTTAAATTTTCATTCCGTCTCAATTTAAATGTCTTGCCCCCACAAACACACATATTAATAAATTTTTTGTTTGTATGAGGTAAAATGATAATAATATCCTCAAATTTTTTATTGTGTTTTGTTTTTTATGAGCAAAACTGGAAATTGCATTTCTATTTTTGGAAATGGACATTTAATTTGGGACAACTAAAAATAGAAAGATAGACATTTAAATTGGGACGGAGGGAGTAACAAATTAAATCGATACACCTTACTTTTACTTATTTTCATTAAGAAAACTCAAATCACATGGGCTTTAAATTCATTATACTCATTTTCACCTACTTTTGACAAATTAACCAATGCATCAGGTAGTAGTCACCAAAATCACAAACCAATACATCAGTGGAGTTGTTAACGCACATGATCAAGCCGATCAATGAAACAAAGTGTTACCTTAGTGGGCTTATACTATAACAATATTAAATATCATTGTCAATGTTTCATGTAATTCTTAAAACCATATTGAGGCCCCAATTTCTAAATAAGTAATTTAACATATACATAATTCAAATATGAGTATTTAGGGTGAAACAGTGAATATATATTATGATATATGTTGGTATAACTAATTTTGGTGTTCGTTGTCGGTTTGAAAAATTCGTGAAAGAAATTTCAAGTTTCATAATATAATTATAATTATAACTAAATTAATAATCCAATGGTCACTATATCACGTTAAAGTCAATGAACAAAATTCTGTACAGAAGATTGCTAGATAGAAAAGGACATAAATAAAAATATTAGGCTAACATGTTGTGATAATTAAATTAATAAAAGTAATTGGTTTATTAATTAAGTAAAGGGATATGGATGTCTTGCTTTGAATGTTGTCATGTACGTATATGCCTACTGAGAGTATTTAAATGCGACCCTAATTTGGAACATAGTTGAAAACAATTAATGTGTTTATCTGTCTTCTTTCCTCAAGATAACCAAAATTTTAAGTCAAAATTAAGCTAAATGGTCTATATATATATTTTATCATCATCAACTTAACCTCTAGAACATGGTGGTTATATACCTCACAAACACACATGTATATCATGAAAAAAAAAAAAAAAACCCTTCGGAACTCCACTAAACCAGTTATTTTATTTTTAGAACTCGCTTCGGTAGCTTAAACAAGCCAAAGCTCGGCTTGCCAATGTAAAATAGTAGGTATATTATAAATAAAATAATAATGTAAAACTTGTTAGAGCTCGTTTAGGCTCGCGGGCCTAAACAGTCTTTGTATGAAAAGCTCGAGCTCGGGCTCGAACAAGTCATTTTTCAAGCTCGAGCTCGCTCGGCTCATTCGAGCTTTTTACTGATCTGATCCCGATTAACTCTCAAACCGTTACACATCATTTACACCCTAATACTATGTATGCGTAAGTTGAGCATGTACATGTATGCGAATTTTCTACATATGCTAACTTCAATATTATATCATTAAAGTGTTTGAATTTTATATATATATATTAGTTGAGTATCTCGGGAGTGTCTCAGGGTTGAAAAATCTAATATGACACATCAACTTTACATATGAAATTGACTAATGCGCTTCATATCTATGTATAATTCTAATGTTAACATCTAACCTAAAGCAATGCATAACTCTAATATTAATATCTAACATAAAACAATGTACAACTCCAATGCTAACACCTAATATAAAACAATGTATAACTCCAATGTATCTCTAATATTAACACATATCTTAAAGGCTAAACCTAAAACAATGTATAACTCTAATATTAACACGTATCATAAAGGCTAAAAAATGTATAACTCTAATATCGATATTCAATACTAACCTAAAACAATTTATAAATCTGATGCTAACACCTAATACTTCAACATGAAGAAGCACTAAAAACCTAAGTCAAGACTCACAACCAAAACACAATAAGTAAACGAATACATCAAAATCGAACCGTTAGCAAACTATATAAATATCAAACAAAACATTTCTATAACTTAAAACATTTAACAATATACCTGACACTACACATCAATGCCACTATTCTTGTATTTAGCATAAAGAGTACCTTAAAAATTGATCCACATACCTAAACAAATCAAAAAACATCAATCAGCACTAAAGTCTTATATTTTTTAACATTATGCCTTTTATTCCAAACTAATTATAGAAGACATAAAAAAATTGAAAAATTGGAAATCACACACATCTCTACCTTAACCTGTAGCATTAAATGCTCAAATTGAAACATTGGAAATCACACACATCTCAACCGTTCGTCCATAAATTGTATACCACATCTCCATTGGTTTAGTGAACCGTATACAAAGAAAATGACAACGCGGTAGATTGAATAAACGGAGAAGTAGAGCAGAGAGTGTGATATTTATTTGTAAAAGATGATGACGATTTGAGATGAGCGGATGAAGATACATATGAAGACGATGATATTAAAAGGAGGAAATAGTGAAATCGAGAGGGAGGGGGATTGGAATCGGGATGGCAGCTTAGGAATTAGAGAGGGGGAGGAAGAAGAATATGGAAGGCTGGTGGAGGAGAGGAAGAAGAGGATGAGGCGGCGACGGTGGTGGCACGAGGAGAGGGAGGAGAGGATAGGGGAAGGGAGGGGATTTTAGGGTTTGGGAGAGAAGAAAAAGTTTATAAGGGGGTTATATATTTATTAATTTGATTAAAAAACGAAAAATTAAAAAAAATTCTTTAACCTCATTATGCCACGTGGGGCACATTCAAGGGAGAGTTAAGGCCATCATTGAATGTCACGTCAGCAAACATCAATTCTTATATATATAATCCTAGGGTTAGGATCAAATGAGAACTCAAGTGAGTTGTGAGAACTAGAGAACTCATCTGTACCATTAATCTTGATGATCTAATGGTTGAGATCAAAAATGAGAGTTTTTGTCTTGACATGTTAATATGTTTTTTTTTAATATAATAAGATACTTTAAAGGGTATTTGGATAAAAAACCACATGAGAGAAAAAATTAATATAATATTATTTAATTTTTTTATTTCATTATTAAAAAATTCAAGTTTTTTAAACTTTATTTTATTTTTTAATTAACTTACTTTTTTAAAACAAAAAATCAAAATGTACACTCTGTCTTCTCTCTCTCTCTCTCTCTCTACCAGTGTTTACTTACATCTATATAAACCAACCATACATAATTTTTGTATGATTTACACAGGTTACACCAGTGTTTTCTCACACCTATATAAACCAAACGTCTATATTTTTTGTATGATTTACACTGGTGTAATTATTTACACCAATGTTTACTCACATCTATATAACCAACATCTATCATTTTTGTATGATTTACACTGGTGTAATTATTTACACCAGTGTTTACTCACATCTATAAACCAACATCTATAATTTTTGTTATGTCATTCATATTACGATGGTGTAAAATAACCACCAAACATCTATACATTCATATTTACACTGGTGTAGTGTTTACACCAGTGTTTTCTTACATCATACTACACCATCATCGTCATCTTTACAACATCATCTCCTTGAAGCAAAAAACATCATCATCTTCACAGCATCATCTCCTAACAAAACCCAAATTTCAACAGAAAAATCCTATCTTTTCACAATAATATCATTAATAATAATAATGATCATCATCATCATACTCAGTTAATCCTACCTATAGCAAAACTAAGGTAGGGTCTGAGGAGGGTAAGATGTAGACAGCCTTACCTCTACCCCTAAGAATAGAGAGGCTGCTTCCAGTGAGACCCCCGGCTCGACGTGGTTTGGTATCAAGCCTTGGACATAAGGCACAGAACACTTAGTAATCGGGACAAACCCGATCGGTGCATGTACCCCTTTGTCTTTTGGCTATCAACGCCACCACATGATACATGATTAACCGTCCGTCGTGTTTTAACGTTATTTTCACGAAATTAGTAAAATAACGTCAAAACTAGTGCAACTTTACTTTTGCCCCCCGAGGGCCACACATATATACATTATATGCGCACACCGTAAGTGGGGCGTGATTAATAATAATGATGATAATAATAACAATAATAATAACAGAAATAATTATAATAATAATAGTACCTGTCAATCGAACCACCTCTGCCCCTTCGTCGGACCACCATTGACCACCACAGCCCCTTCGTCGGACCACCATCGACCACCACCTCCCCTTCGTCAATCGAACCACGACAGCCCCCTCCCCTCTAACCCTCACCACCGTCGACCACCACAGCTCCTCCCCTTCGTCAATCGAACCACCACTGCCCCCTCGTCGGACCATCAAACCACAACAGCCCCCCTCCCCTCACCACCGTCAGCCCCCAGTCACCAAACCTTCAAGATCTATTCTTTGTTTTTTAGAGAGAGAGAGACGGGGGGTGTGTGTGTGTGTGTGAGAGAGTGTGTGTGTGTGTCTAGTGAGTGAGAGGTTATGATTTAAAAAAAACATTAATTTAAAGGTATATTGGAGTGGGGGTGGGGTGGGTGTTATTATTACTAAAATACCCTTAACTAGTTGTGTAAAAAGACATTTTTACCCCTAATTAAAAAAATACAAAAATCTATAAAGATGGTGGTGTGTCACTTGGTGATTGATCTAGAGGAGTTCTCAAGTTCTCACAACTAAGTGGAGTTCTCATTTGATCCGTATTCTATATATATATATATATATATATATATATATATATATATATATATATATATATATCTTTACTACATAATGTAAATAAGGGACATGTGTAATTCATTTTTAGTATATGATAAATGAAACTAAATAGGAGATACGCTCATATTGGAGCCCTCTAATTTTTTTTTTTTGCCCGCCTTTCTCTCCTTCTTAATTATGGATAATTGTTTTTTAAAATAAAGATAATTATTATATCATTAATTATTATTTTAAAATTTACATATTTTAATTAATGTTTTTATGTTTATTCTTTCTTTATCCTATATTTATTTATTATATAATATATAATTGATGATCATCTTAATGTGGGATAAAAAAAGAAATGAAATTATAGTAAAACATTATCTATATCTATACTACTATACAATGGGTTCCGGACGGGTAAAATAGTCATTTAATATTTATTTACAAGGGCAAATTTGTAACCTTATTAACTTGTCAAGACACATTTAATAAAAAAATTATATCTCTATTGATTAATAATAGATTAATATTATGACTACATGACCGAGATGATATTAACTGAAATATTAATTCACTTCACTTCAACAACATTATATTTTTTCTTTGAATTGAAAGAGCAACCGAATCGTTTAAGATAATTCATTGAATTTATAAAAAAAATTATATACGGCCAATTCTTCAAAGACTCTATACTACTATAATGGGTTCTGAACGGGTAAAATAGTCATTTAATATTTATTTACAGGGGCAAAATTGTAATCTTATTAAGTTGTCAAGACACATTTATTAAAATAATTAAATCTCTATTGATTAATAGTAGATTAATATTATGACTACATGATCAAGATGATATTAATTGAAATATTAATTCACTTCATTTCTATAACGTTATATTTTTTGTTTGAATTGAAAGAGCAACCGAATCGTTTAAGATAATTCATTGAATTTATAAAAAAAAATTATATACGGCCAATTCTTCAAAGACTCTATACTACTATATAATGGGTTCTGGACGGGTAAAATAGTCATTTAATATTTATTTACAAGGGCAAATATGTAATCTTATTAAGTTGTCAAGACACATATAATAAAACAATTAAATCTCTATTGATTAATAGTAGATTAATATTATGACTACATGACCAAGATGATATTAACTGAAATATTAATTCACTTCATTTCTACAACATTATATTTTTTGTTTGAATTGAAAGAGCAACCGGAGCGTTTAAGATAATTCATTGAATTTATAAAAAAAACTATATACAGCCAATTATTCAAAGACCCTACTGCATATTGAAAAGAAGAAAAAGCGGATGAAACGGCCGCCATCGTAACCAACCACTCAGATTCGACACAATTATTACATTTGAATTATCGTTAAACCCTTTTGATTAGCAATTCGTAACCGATCGACAAAAACTGAGTTTTAAACCCAAAAGCCACACCACCAAACAACCTTCGTACCTCTCGACACACTCTCTCTTCTCTCTATCTCTCTCTCTGCAATTTCAAACAGAAATTTAGTCTGTAGTGGCAGGCAAGGAGAGGATGCGCCTATTGTAGATCATGGACCATGATTCATACCGGTCTGATCCAATGGACAGGATCGCTTTTGCAGGGGATCGGCTGACAACGTCCGGTTTACAATTCGACAAGAAGACGGTAGCTAGAAACCTTACTTTGCATTTGTTCTTATTAATAATAAACCCTTATAGATGAATGTTTAGTAGTATAATTAACACTATATTAATCCGAGTAAGAAAATTAATCTGACATATTGGTTTATGGATATTTGGGATATAAGATGCTAATTAATTTTTGGGGTGTCGTTTTTTCCCTTTACAGCATTTAAAAACACAATGTTCTATAAATTCCAAATATACTGCTTCGATGTGCTTATTTTTATCAGTATTTCAGTTTAAATTTTACTCAAAACCGAGTTGTAATGAGTATTAGAATGATACAGATTTTTACAGTCTCGCCGCGTAGCGCGAGTTTCCCACTGGTATACTATAACTTATCTTTCATTAATTATCCCCCTCTAATAATTAGCCATTAACACTTTATCGTACACGTTATCAAAATTTGTCCTACACATATCAAAATTCATCCTACATATATCTAAATTATCATATATGTAAATTACACATATAAAAATTCATCGTACGTATATCTGACAGATATCAAAATTATCTTTCACTCTAAATTAGGTTTTTTTTTTTTAAAAATATATTTTAAAAATGAATTGTGACTTTCATTTATTTAACTAACTTAGGGGGTTACAAAAAATTAACAATTTATTTAACATCAAACACAATTATAAAATAGAAGACATCAATTAGTTAAAAAATTTGTTCTTTTTTTGTTACTAGCTATCTTATTCTCATTTGAACTTTCCATTATATATAAGATTATCTTGAAAACACTAAATATCGTGAAAACCGTGAGAACTAATAGAAAAGCAAATCAAAATCATTTTTTAACAAAATTCTCATTATGAAAACAGTTTACACATGTGTAAACTGTAAACTTATGCATGTGAAAAATAAATATTTTAATATACGTTTGAATTTTTACACGTAAATTATTTTTTTTAATGATGTATTTTAATAATAATAAGTGTAAAAAATAATTTTGAATTTATATGGTCTTTGATCAAGTTCTCGCAAATATATGTGTTCACAAATTAACCATTCCATATATATATATTGGGAAATGGTAAAATTAGAACATGGTTGAGTTACAAGAACAATAGAAACCAATAACAACCCTTGATCTTTGATCATCCAATGGTTGATATTGCACCACATATTTTTTTTGTCTGTTTGTTCCCGTTAATTTTTAATAAGTTGTTTGTATTAATAAAATATATGAAAAGGGTAAGATTGGAAAAATACTACTATCTATCAAAGCAGCTATTTTTATTATTTTATTCCTTTTAGTTTTTTAAGTAAACCAATATCAGATTTTATCTGTATTTTATAAATAATTCAAAATATTCTATCATATTTTATAAGAAGTTATGCCCTTACACTAATGTACATAACAACCTTACATCAAAAAATATCAGTGTAACCACAAAAAAAGGTTAATAAGGAAATTATATTCTTGCACCAATATAGAAAACAAACTTCTACTAAAAAGAAAGATACATCAAAGTACACAGATACACTAATCTAAAGAAAAAAAATACAAAGATCTTGAATCAATAAAATTAAGTTTACAATGATGTAAAGCAAATGATTCATTTTCTTGACCGTCTTCGCCATTGGGACACACATAGCCAACTGTTAACACAAAAAATTGAGCAAATTTTTAGCAATAAAAAAGTCTATATAAAAAAATTTGTTAAATACATATGTGTAAAACAAATTACATCCATATAAAAAAATTGAGCAAATTTTAGAAAATATATTCTTGTACCAATATAGTTTATACCTATGAAACTATTGTGTAAAAATTACAAATTATCTAAAACATATATGTAAAATCTAATTTACACCGATAAAAATATTGTATAAAAATTACAATTTCATCGGTGCAAAACAATTTACATCAGTGAGTTTACATATTGAAATCTAATTTAAACCTGTGAAAATATTATGCAAAATTTCCAACCACGTCAGTGTAAATTCACATACCTAGATATTTTATTGATGATAATTAGTTGCTTTAAATTATTATGCCCTTAGTTATGATAGTATGAATTTAAATTTTTAATTATGGGAATATGTTATTATGGTATATGTATATAGGGTAGGGTTCCTGTAGGAAAATTGTTTTGTGTAGGAAGTGTTTTCAACCTTTGGATCTAGAAATGGATGGTTTAGATTAAAAGTTTAGGTTTCTAAATATTCTAGTAGTTATAATTTAATAATTAAGGGTAGGATGGTCCAATAAATGTTTTAAAAGAGGGCACTAATGTCATTTTGTTTAATTTGATATAGTAACTGTTTGTCTTTCCCTTAATTCATGGGATTCTTCTCTATCATCTAAATCTTCACAATAATAGATTATAGTGTTTCTCTCTCATCTAAATCTCTCTCATAAAATAAAAAACACAGGCGTCTTCATCTTAGTCGTATAAAACACTACATCACCTGTTAACAAAACATCCTATAAAAAACAATGCTTATTCATATAAAACACTACTTATTCGTATAAAACACTACTTATTCGTATAAAATACTACTTAGTCGTATAAAACACTACTTATTCATGCATGTTAACAAACACATTATCGTTGCAGGGGATTTTAGATAAAAATCACATAACAAATCCACAAAATTAAAACCCCATTTCACATACTTGATTGCACTTTTGTATACCCATTTCAGATGCAGGCTTCGAATAAAATCACAAGTTTAAAAAACATTGCACATTTGCAACAAAATTAAATACCCATTTAACTTAGCAATTTCGATTATAAAAAAACAAAATCTTAAAATTTCAAACCAATCAATACCATAACAAATAACTAACCCAAGGAACTTAGAAACACTATTGTTTCAATCTTCAGTGTTTTAAAAACACTATTGTTAAAATAAAAAACTGATTTACTTATGTTCTAAAACACTACTTATTACACTACTAATTACTAACAGTTAATAAAACACTACCATTAGTAACATTTAAAAAACACTACTTATTTTTTAGAAAACTTTGTCTTATGTTCAGAAACTCTTACTAACAGCTAATAAAACACTACCATCGGTAACAGTTAAAAAACACTGCTTCTGATTATTATAAGAAAATGAAGATTAAATCTGATTATTATAGAAGATACTGAGATCCTGTAGGAATTAAGAAGATGTTATGAATCAAGTTGAAAAGAAAGAATAATTAGTTATTTAAGGATAATAAATCTCCATAATCACCAGAGGAAGTTTCTAAAAAGTGGGATTGATATAATTAATAAAATGGTTAAAAAGTCTAAAATGTCCTTCATCTCAAGATTTGATCAGATTTGATCCAATGGTTGAAAACACTTCCTACACAAAACAATTTTCCTACATGATCCTCTACCTATGTATATATATATTATTTTTGTATTTATATATATATTTTTTTTAAAAGCATTTTTTTGTATTTATATGAGTTTAATATTTATTGTTGAGAAAGTTTATTAAATAACGTATTTAATTAGAAGTTACTTAAATAATGTATTTAATATAAGTTTCTTTAATAATGTATTAATATTAATGTGTCTTAAACAATGAGGTAATTACAATAGTGTCCTCCTTAAATGAAGTTAAATTACTTCTTTGCCCATCTAGAATGCATTATATAGTAAGTATAGATAAATAATAAATTTATGAATAAATGGTATAAATAAAATTATGAGAGAATTACACAGATTGTCCTTTAGTTTTACCCAAAATTGCATCCTCTGTCCTTTTTTTGAATTTTTAACTCCCTGTGTCCTTTGTTTTGTACACTTGTTACACCCTATGTCCTTTAGGGTAACGTCCGTTAAAAACAAACGTTAAGTCCCTCACGTGCCCCTCACGTGAGGGGCAATATTGTCTTTTCGTCTAAAACTTTAAAAAAAAACTTAAAAAAAAAAACCCATTCACAACCAGACAAACATCATCTTTATCCCACATACCCACATCAACCTAGAGAGAGAAAGAGAGGGAGCCGGAGAGAGAGGAGGACCGGCGACCTCCTCCTCTTCCGGCGAGCTCCGATGACAGAACCCCACCACCACCCCTCATCACTATACCTTTTGCTTCAACTGCTTATTATTGTAGAGAGAGAGAGAGAGACGCGGAGATAGAGAGAGAGAGTCAACAGAAAGAGAGAAGCAGAAGAGAGAGAGGGAGAACTCGGTAGGGAAGAAGGGAGGAACACGATGGCAATAGTGAGGGTGTCGCGAGTTCCAATCGGTCCAGATCTGATAACAAGGTAAAACCCCCTTTCTATTACAATATTAGGGTAACAGTGGTGGTGGTCTGTGGTAGATCGGGGAGGATTATTGCTGGTGGTGGTCGTCGGGTATAGGGTTTGAGTGATGATAACCGATTGGTAGTGGAGGATGGTGACAGGTTCGGGTGGCGTCGGGTGTTGGTGGCAGGCCGAGGTGGTTACGGGGTCACAGGAGGAGTGGCGGCGGCGGCCGAGGTGGAAAAAGGTCATTTCAATTTTCCCAGATCAAATCTTCAACCAAATAATCATCTTTGTATCTTTAATCTGGATTCTTGTTTGATGATGGTTACATAATTGAAATGTAGAGGTGGGTTACAAATAATCATCTTTGTATTATTATTATTATTATTATTATTATTATTATTATTATTATTATTATTATTATTATTATTCTTATTATTATTATTATTATTATTATTATTATTATTATTATTATTATTATTACACAGATTGTCCTTTTGAGGGTGAAAAGACAATATTGCCCCTCACGTGAGGGGCACATGTCTAAGAAAACGTTTGTTTTTAACGGACGTTACCCTAAAGGACATAGGGTGTAACAAGTGTACAAAACAAAGGACACAGGGAGTTAAAAATTCAAAAAAAGGACAGAGGATGCAATTTTGGGTAAAACTAAAGGACAATCTGTGTAATTCTCTCTAAAATTATATATAACATTAGATAAATTATGATTATAATTTTTTTTAAAATTATTGCACTAGAAATTTATAGTACTTTATGATAGTAATTGGAAAAACATAACAAACTATAAGAGAATGGCAAGCATACGGGTAACAAGCTGAGCCGCTTTCCCGTTTTGAATCACAAACTCAATCCTACTAAAAGTAGGTCTAATTACATATTATTTAACTTCTTTTTGGTTCTACTGTTATACCTATAAGTTCGGAAACATGTGAGAACATGAACGATGTGTGTTTGATGTTTTGTGATATGCACAATTATGTAAATGCAACTGTTTTCATTCACTAAAACTTCTAGCCAAATAACGCTATACATAAGTCTGTGACAGGTATTTATAACACATCAACACTTCATCTTACATCTAGCTGATAATTTCACCTTTTGACTTCTTTTCAAACTTTAAAGTGTGATTTCTGTTTTGGTTCCTTCATTGGTAGCTTGTTAGTTGTTTTGTACATTTTGATCCATTCTAATCATCTTTTATCCAGCTTCCCCTGTCCCTTCTTCTCAATTTCCTTATCAAGCTCACTTGCAACTTTTTTTAGCCTCGTTTTGTTTAATAACTTCGTCAGCCTTCTTGAATATATCATCGACAAAACTTGGTAAATCTTTACATGGTGATTCTTTGACTTACAAAAGACTAAGTAACCATGTCATCAACAACAACCTCATCTTCATTTACCCAAACAGCAGAACAATCTAGTTCTTCGACAAACAATGTATGTTCTTGTTGATCAATTCTTTAAACATAATAATAAATCAGACATACCCGTTAGTCCAGTAAAGGATGATAGGGAAGACGATGCCATGACAGGATGATTACGCTGATCGGGTTTCCGTTTAGGGTGTACAGTTAGGATGGCTTAAGGAGATCAGAGATCTCAATTATAGAGAGGAGAGGAGGATGGTTTTGTGTGTGTAAGTAAAGGTGTTCATTAGCCTCTAATCTCTCCTAGTTACCTCTATTTATACACCCAAGGGGAAACCCTATTTTATGGTTAAGTAAGGGTAATTACGTCCATCACATAAAAACCAGTTAAACCAATAGGGGTATTTAGGTCATTGATCATTTATTAGATAAATGATTATAAGGGCCACATAATAGAATATATAAATATATTCTTACATTCTCCCACTTGGCCGAGTAATCATTTATTATGAGCATTAGATAAGCCTGATCAGGGGTTAATACTCATTTTAGTTCTAAACCCAAAAATGTAGCAGAGAAATACAGTCGTTGAGTCAGTTATTCAACTCAGGACCCCCATTAATCATACTACACCTCAAATTTAAAACTTAACATTAGGATCATGACAATTAAGCCCTTAACGATTGATTTGTATAATTATGTCTATATGCAGTAAGGCTAGCATTACATATATTTAGAGACAAACAAAATCAAGTAAGTGAGGAAATTTTCATTAATTAATAAACGTAAGTAAGTACAATATGCTCTTAAATAAGGTCTTTAGTAAAGCCCATCTTCGAAACAAGTTCTTCGAATACTTTAGGTGGGAGACCTTTAGTCATCGGATCCGCAAGCATATTCTTAGTACTTATATACTCAATACAAAGGTTATTTTCCTCAACTCGTTCACGTACGAACAAATACTTTGTATCAAGATATAATCCAGCGCCAGTCGAACTGTTACTGTTCGAGAAACTAACGGCACCTGAGTTATCACAGTACAGCTTCAATGGTCTAGATATGGAATTAACAATTTTGAGTCCAGTAATAAGGTTTCTAAGCAACATTCCATGACAGGTAGCGTTATATACAGCAATGTATTCTGCCATCGTTGTGGATGTTGTGGTCAACTGTTGTTTATGACTCTTCCATGAGATTGGTCCACCAGCTAACATAAAGATATACCCCGAAGTGGATTTCTTGTCATCTTTGCACTTGGCAAAATCAGAATCAGAATAACCAACCACTTCCAAACTGTCACTTCTTCTATAGGTCAACATGTAGTCTTTTGTCCCTTTCAGATATCGAAGTACTTTCTTAGCTGCTTTCCAGTGATCTAGGCCAGGATTAGTCTGATAACGGCCTAGCATTCCAGCAATATAAGCGATATCTGGGCGAGTACAGACTTGAGCATACATAAGGCTCCCGACTACTGATGCATAAGGTATCATTCTCATTTGCTCCTTTTCAGCCTCTGTTTTTGGACATTGAAACGAACCAAAAACATCTCCCTTAACTACTGGAGCTACAGAAGGAGAGCAATTCTGCATGTTATAACGATTTAGGACACGCTCAATGTAGGCCCTTTGGGATAGACCTAAGATCCCATTGTGTCTATCTCGGTGTATTTCGATGCCTATAACGTAAGAAGCCTCTCCGAGATCCTTCATGTCGAAATTATGCGAGAGTAAGCGCTTCGACTCATGCAGCATGTCTAAACTATTACTTGCCAAAAGAATGTCATCTACGTAAAGGACAAGTATAGTAAAGTTGCTCCCACTCATCTTGAGGTAGGTGCATTGATCCACTTGATTTTTAATGAAACCCTGTTTCTTCATGACTTCATCAAACTTTAGGTACCATTATCTTGATGCTTGCTTTAGCCCGTATATTGATTTCTTCAACTTACAGACTATATGTTCTTGACCTTCAGGTTTAAAGCCATCAGGTTGTTTCATGAACACGTCTTCATTCAGGTCGCCATTTAGGAAAGCGGTTTTGACATCCATCTGATGTAACTCTAGATCAAAATGAGCTACTAATGCCATGACGATCCTTAAGGAATCTTTTCGAGAAACAGGTGAAAAGGTTTCTTGATAATCGATTCCCTCTTTCTGAGTGTAGCCCTTTGCAACCAATCTTGCTTTATAGCGTTCAACGTTCCCATTCGGATCCAGCTTAGTTTTGAACACCCATTTACATCCTACGGGTTTAACACCGTTGGGTAATTCAACCAAATCCCAAACGTCATTTTTCTTCATGGATTCAAGCTCATCAATCATAGCTTTATTCCATTCAGAAGACTGATCACTGCTAATGGCTTCATGATAAGAGGTAGGATCAACAAGCTTTCCGGCTTCCAAGTCAGCTTCAGTCAGGTAGGTTACATAATCATCAAAGTTAGTAGGCCTTTTGGACCTAGATGACCTCCTGAGTTGATTTCCGGGTTCAGCATCGTTTTGGTACTGGGCGTTTGAGGTTCCTTCATTCTCAGGTACGTTAGGAGCAGCTGTGGATTCTGAGTGAGATGGAGGTTGTGCAGTGTTGGGTGCAAGAGGAGTAATCGGAGTTAATGTAAGCAACGAGTCTCTCCCCCCCGCCTCTTGTACTTCTTGGAGATCTTCATAAGGATCTTCATTCCTCCCACTGACCTTAAAATCCTCCAGGAACGCAGCACGTTTGGTTTCTACAATACGAGTGGTATGGGAAGGACAATAGAAACGATAACCCTTTGAGTTCTCGGGATAACCGATAAAGAAACAACTAACTGTTTTAGGGTCAAGTTTCCTTAGAAAAGGATTATAAAGTTTAGCTTCGGCAATACAGCCCCATACTTTCATATATTTTAGACTCGGTTTCCTTCCTGTCCAAAGTTCATAAGGAGTTTTAGGGACAGACTTTGAAGGAACTCTATTGAGTATATGAACAGCTGCTTTTAAGGCCTCGGTCCAGAGGAATAGAGGTAAACCTGTGTTGGCTAACATACTGCGTACCATGTCCATTAGGGTCCTATTTCTTCTCTCAGCTACACCGTTCTGCTGAGGAGTACCGGGCATGGTGTACTGGTTCACAATCCCCTGGTCCTTACAAAACTCATAAAATGGACCAGGAGCCTGACCCACATCAGTATGTCTGCCATAATATTCACCCCCTCTGTCTGATCTCACAACTTTTATTTGCTGATTAAGTTGTTTTTCAACAACAGCTTTATATTCTTTAAAAGTTGCAAGTGATTCAGACTTTTCCTTGATTAGATACAAGTACATATAACGGGAATAATCATCAATAAAAGTGATAAATGAAGTGTGTCCTGTGATTCCAGCGATGGGGTAAGGGCCACTAATGTCAGTGTGAATGAGTTCTAATAAATTAGAGCTCCTAGTGGCACCTTTCTTATTCGCTGATGTCATTTTACCTTTAAGGCATTTGACACATGTTCCAAAGTCATTGAAATCGAGAGGTGGTAAAACTTCATCCTTAATTAGTCGAGTTAAACGTTCTCTCGAGATGTGGCCTAAACGTTGATGCCACAACATGGATGAAGTTTCTAAGTCTCGCTTTCGTTTTCTCTTTGTTAGTGTGTCATCAAGATTATATGACAACAAAGATTTGGAAAATTCATCATCTAGTTCTAATTTATAGAGACCACCATCCAGAAAACCACGACCAAACACTTGAGAATTAAAAGAAATAGTAAGTTTGCCATGACCATGAGAAACATCATAACCGTCTATGTCTAACTTTGGTCCTGATACAAGATTCCGAGTAATCTCAGGAATATATAAGGTATCATAAAGTTTAATACATAAACCAGTTTTCATAATTAATTGTAAGGTTCCCACGGCCTCGGCGACTAATTCCTTTCCATTTCCCAGTCTAAGCGTTCTTTGGTTTCTTTCCAGCTTCCGGATTGTAAGGAATCCCTGTAGTGAGTTGGTTACATGAACCATAGAACCAGAATCAAACCACCATGTGTTAGTTGGAACATTTAAATTATAGGACTCAAGTATCATGAAAAGATCATTACCTTTCTTAGCCAACCACTCCTTAAATTCTGGGCAGTCTTTCTGCTTATGTCCTGTCTTGCGACAGAACTTGCAGTGAGGCTTCCCATTGGAGTTCTTAGAGCTGGAAGATGCACTTGTATTATGCTTAGGGACCTTAGAAACTTCCCTTTTGTTAAAATTGCCTTTCCTTTTCTTCGAATCACCGGTCATCAGGTAAGCAACATCCGGTTTCTCCAGCTTCAGACGCTCTTCCTCTTGGACACACATAGCAATCAACTCACTCATCGTCCATTTATCCTTCTGAGTATTATAGTTGACTTTGAAAGCTTCATAAGATGCAGGAAGAGAAGTCATGATAAAGTGCACCAAGAAACCGTCACTGATCTCCATGTCTAATCCCTTCAGCTTACGGGCCATGTCGTTCATCATCATGATGTGCTCACGAATACCGCTAATCCCGTCATACTTCGTAGTCACCATTTTCAGAATAAGAGTGCTGGCATGCGCCTTAGACGTTCCTTTAAATTGTTCCTCCACAGAAGCCAGAAAATCCTTAGCAATTAGGGAATCTGGGATTTCTCCCCTGATAACAGGACTTATGGAATTCTTCATGAGCATGAGAGACATTCTGTTACACCTCTCCCACTTCTCATGTACCGCCTTTTGAGCAGCAGTACTGTTGTCAGTGAGTACAGGAGGGGCAGCCTCTCTTATGGCATAGTCAAAATCTAACATGCCTAGAACTAGCATGAGAGAGTCCTTCCATGAAGCATAGTTAGCACCAGTCAGAGTTTCAATTCCCATATTGGGAGCTGCAGTGGATTTAGTTCGAGAAGAATAAGATACATAGATAAGAGAAGGAGTTAGAGTGACGTATGGGGTAAATAAGACTAATGCTGGTGGAAATAAGGACCATCAATTTTAAGGAAGCTGTGATAACATCTATTATAAACACCTAATATAATAGATTAATTAAAAGTTCTACTTAAACAACAGCACATCACCTTTGGGCAGAAGTGAAATCATTTAAGCATGATGTGCAATTAAGTGTAGCACATCACCTTTGGGCAGAAGTGGAACACTTAATTTATTAGGCACAATTTAGTTTTGCAGGATATGAATGTAACACATCATCTTTGGACAGAAGTGAGACATTCACATTAATTAGGCAAAACTAATTCATTATGCTTAGTTAGACTTAGATAACTAGATTAAGGTAGCACATCACCTTTGGGCAGAAGTGGTACCTTTTTAGTGTTATCAAAGTAAAGCAATGCGTTTATTGATTTAGGTTTTGAAAAAAACATGTTAAGTAAGGTTTTACAAAACTAATAAACTAACTAAGGGTTTCCGAATTAGTAGGTTCATGTTTTCGGGAAAATGAGGTTTCCGGAAAAATTATGAGTTCTCGGAAAACAGTTAGTTCCCGGAAACACCAAGGAGGTTCTCGGAAAAATAGTTAGTTCTCGACCTTGTTCCTAGTTCTCGGAAAAGTTACTAGTTCTCGGGTGGCCTAAAGTTCTCGGAAATTAGTTAAGTTCTCGGTTAACTTGTTAGTTCTCGAATTCCTAAGAGTTCTCGGATTCAGTAATGGTTTTCGGAATCAGTAATAGTTCTCAAATTTAGTAATAGTTCTCGGATTTAGGTTTAGGTTCTCGAATTTTAGGTTTTCGAAAACAGAAACCGAGAACTGTTGGTTCTAGAACTTGAATCCGGAAACCTGTATGAGAACAATCTTTCGAAAAACGTTAATCCGAGAACAATTCGTCCGAGAACTATGATACCCAAAGTGCTATAATTTAGGGATTTGAGAAAATCTGTTTCAACTAATTTCGGGATTTCAGTAAATCTCCAAAATATTTTGAAAATATTATCAACATTTAATTTAAAACTTGGAGATTAAGTTACTCCCAAAATTTTTAGGAAACAGATTTTAATCCCGGTTTTCGTGATTTGAACAAAGGCTGTTCGATTAATTAAATCAAAAATACTTATGTTTTTTTTTTTTTTTTCGTAATTATCAGTTCTGATTTCAGAAAAAAAATTCACAGAACCATTATTGATTTGATTTATTACTTGTGAACCAAATCATTAATTGACGAAAACAAAAAATCATTGATAAATCGAAATCGTCGCCGTTATTTTAATAAAAAACAATTATTATTATTATTATTATTATTATTATTATTATTATTATTATTATTATTAATTTTTTTTTTTTTCAAACCACAAAATCATTATTTGAAAATTGATCAGAGAACCATTAGAGATCAATTTAGAATTAAACTTTCGTGAAACAGTATTAGCCACAAAATATTCGTGAGTTTCACGATCTTATTATTAAATCATAATAATAAACCGCCGCCGCCGTTATTTTAATATTTTTTTTTGGAAGGTGTACTTCAGCGGTGAAACCAATCGACAGACAACCCCTCAACCCGAGTTCGAATCACTACCCACGCACCGGTGTCCACTTTGAAGTTATCTCAAACCGTTACAGGGAATTTTTTCGTGGTGTGCAGGATTCGAACTCAAGACCAAGCCCGGGCGGGAACCCTCCGAAGAGGTAAACCCTCCCACCTCTCCCCAGCTGGGCTGGAGGTCATTGGCAATTTATTATTAAGAGCATATTTACGGAGTATTTTCATTCTGCAGTACGGCGGCCGACATAATATTTTAGATTCTAGGAAAAATAAATTATATAATAGAATTGATGTAATCAACATATGCTCTGATACCACATGTTGATCAATTCTTTAAACATAATAATAAATCAGACATACCCGTTAGTCCAGTAAAGGATGATAGGGAAGACGATGCCATGACAGGATGATTACGCTGATCGGGTTTCCGTTTAGGGTGTACAGTTAGGATGGCTTAAGGAGATCAGAGATCTCAATTATAGAGAGGAGAGGAGGATGGTTTTGTGTGTGTAAGTAAAGGTGTTCATTAGCCTCTAATCTCTCCTAGTTACCTCTATTTATACACCCAAGGGGAAACCCTATTTTATGGTTAAGTAAGGGTAATTACGTCCATCACATAAAAACCAGTTAAACCAATAGGGGTATTTAGGTCATTGATCATTTATTAGATAAATGATTATAAGGGCCACATAATAGAATATATAAATATATTCTTACAGTTCTCACATTCTTCAACTTCATTGATGTTAACATGATGTTGAACAATCCCTTGTTCATCAACAAATAAAATCCTCGAACATTCTCAAAGTTCAAAGCCAGTTCAAGTTGTAAACTCTCACTGCTTCGAAAATAGGTACTCGGGACATTCCCGTATGCCTAAGAGGTACTTGCACCCGATCAACTTGGGTTTTCACCGTCTCTTGAGGCCTCATGATCATTATATTTATTAGGCCTGTAAAGGAACCAAACGTTTATGAACTATTCTTGAACTTGTTCGGTGGGAAACTCATTTATGTTCGTTTATTTAACAAACGAATGAACATACATTATGTTTGTTCATTTATGTTTGTAAAACTCCGTTTACATTCATTCATTTATTTTCGTTGATGTACGTTTGTAACATCGTGAAATTTTTCACGTATTTTTTTTTTCAATTTATTCAACATTTACTTTCCAATTATTCGATAAAATTTCATTTTTCTTATTACCATTAATCAGTTTTTATCTTCTAATAAAAAGTGTTATTTCATAATTTATCTAAATTATAAATTTATTTGTTTACAAATAAAACTTATGATTCATAAAATTTTATTTAATTCATTCATTTATTTATTTAATTAATCATTACATTTAATCCCTATTTAAATACATTGAAATACTCATTCAAAATTCAAAAATTTAGTAACTTATTTTTAATTATAATTTTAATAATTAGAATCATAACATAAAATATTAGTTATGTTTATCAAGTTTTTATTTTTAATTATAATTTTTAATAATTAGAATCATAACATAAAATATTAGTTATGTTTATCAAGTTTTTATAAATAAATTAGAATCATAACATAAAATATTAGTTCATAAACGTTTTGTTCTTTTACAGGCCTAATAACATAAAATAATAGGTACTTGGGACATTCCCGTATGCCTAAGAGGTACTTGCACCCAATGAACTTGGGTTTTCACCGTCTCTTGAGGCCTCATGATCATTATATTTATTAGGCCTGTAAAGGAACCAAACGTTTATGAACTATTATTGAACTTGTTCGGTAGGAAACTCATTTATGTTCGTTTATTTAACAAACGGATGAACATGAACATACATTATGTTCGTTCATTTATGTTTGTAAAACTCGGTTTACATTCATTCATTTATTTTCGTTGATGTAGGTTTGTAACATCGTGAAATTTTTCACGTATTTTTTTTCAATTTATTCAACATTTCCTTCCCAATTATTCGATAAAATTTCATTTTTCTTATTACCATTAATGAGTTTTTATCTTCTAATAGAAAGTGTTATTTGATAATTTATCTAAATTTCCGTCACCAGCAGTCTTCAGCATCTGATACAGTCGAAAAACCATCATCAGATGTCGGAAATTAAATCGGAGTAACACAAATCATGAAATCTGATTTCGGAGGCATCTTCACGTTCGTTCACCGGATTCTTTGTCGGAGCCTCACCGGAGGTCACCTAGTAATTAAGCAGAAAAACATGAGTCTTCATGGACACCCGATCTAACCAAATAGAGAACACGCAAGAGGAAAGGGCTTACCGGAAAGTTGCCGGAAGTTGTTTGGAACTGAACGCTCTACTCGTGTATCATCCCAAACCGTGGTCGCTGCCACCAAGGACCACCAGGAAAACGTAATAGATGAAAAAGAAGGCTTCGGACTTCGCAGATGAGGCGACGACCACAAACAAAAGCCAAGCAGAGCCAACTACCACGACAGTCAGCCAATAAGAGGGAAAGGAGGGAGGCGGCGGAGTGCTGAGTTACGATAGAACGGAAAAGGAACAACCTCGAAGAAGAGAGACGGTGTAGTCTCTGTAGAGCAGACCATGGGTTTTGAAACCCAATTAACCAGAGAAATAATACGGTTTGCAATAGATGAAAAAGACCATGTAGAGCTATCAAATTACCAAAATGCCACATCAGGTTTTTTTTGAAATGCGTGCCAGGCAATGTACAATAAATTCCCTCTCACTGTAGCAACTTGATAAATATAGCATTGTTAATTATAAATTTATTTATTTATAAATAAAACTTATGATCCATAAAATTTTGTTTAATTCATTCATTTATTTATTTAATTAATTATAACATTTAATCCCTATTTAAGTACATTGTAATAATCATTCAAAATTTCAAAATTTAGTAACTTATTTTTAATTATAATTTTAATAATTAGAATCATAACATAAAATATTAGTTATGTTTATCAAGTTTTTATAAATAAATTATGTCATTTCTATATCTATATCTATATCTTTATCTATATCTATAAAGCACTTCCTAAAGACTTCTTAAATTTTAAAATGTATAAGTTTAATTGCTTATGATACAACGCACGATGCATAAAATAACTACTTTTTGGGGGCAAATATGTCATTAGAACTCCATATTAAATCAAAAGAAAGTGAAGAGTCAAGAGATATTTATGAAACCTTATTACATCTTTTATTATAATCTTTTATATAGAATTAGCTACTTTATAAAATTTATAGTATTATAAACTTACTTATACTGTATAGAAATCGAGAAATCAATAGTGAAAGTTGTGTTTTTAATCATGACCTAACCGTTTGAATTCTAAAAGTATTGCGTTTATGAATACTCATGAACGTAAACAAGCCTAATCTAATCTACACTATATGATCACTAGATTCAACGACCGAAGAGGAAAGTTTCTTTTTAATTTAGCAATCTCTTATTATCTTTATGCGTGCTAGGGCTTAAGTTTCCTAAACCCTAGATTAGACTCTATATATTGATACATTCTACTTGTACTCCTTATAGCACCCAATAGGGGTGTTCAGATTTCGATTCGATTACAAGTATTCGATTCGATTATTAAGAATTCGAATTCGATTCAATTCGAATTCGAGTCCAGTAAATCGAATACGAATTTATGATTTTAAATTCAATTCGAAATTCGAATAAAAACTGTACATGTTTTTTTTTAAATATATATACACACATTCACAATATTATATACACATTGAAAAAAAGAAGTTCTAAATTTTGATCAAAATCTAAGAACCATAGTCTCTACAACTTTTACCATAACCATATTTTACATATTTACCTTACACATCATAAAACTCTAATAAACTTTACTCTCTACTATTTTTACTATTTCCATTTTTGACATATTATTGTTTATCAATTTTATAGATTTGTATTTTATATGTTAAAAATAATGAGTTTATATTAGTTTTAAAACAAAAAGTAAAACAATTTATTATTTATGGTAAATTTGAGAATTCGAGTTTCTTATTCGAATCGAATACGAATCGAATAAATTGAATTTTAAGCGAATACGAATCGAATACGAGTTCAAGTAAAAATATTAAAAATTCGAGAAATTCGATTCGAATAATTCGAAAATTCGTTATTCGATTCGTTGAACACCCCTAGCACCCAAAAATAAAAGAATCGTTATAATTTTACACATTTTTCATAGGTAACTGTTTTAGTAATGTTTGACTCACAGTGCATCCCTTTATCTTACTATTCGTTTTCAAAGGATGAGAATACAGAGAGGAACTAAATGAATACATATAATTTGATGCAATTACTCTTTACTTGAGATGAGAATATGTATATCATGTTGTTACAGGTATTCTTTATTTAATATATCATTTAAACAAAAAGTTTTGGATGTAATTTACATCGCAATGAATTGATACATTTTTATGTAATTTTTAGTTCCGTCGCAATGTGCGGGTTACCTACTAGTATCTTTTAAACATTATTTATATTTTAATTATTTAGGATTAAAATTTACTCCTAAAGAATGGAAAACCCTAATAGGAGAGGAGAGAACCAACGGCCACCAGTTCATCATGCTCGTGATAATGATGATCCAACGACTAGAACCACCTTTTTGTGACGAATATAACGGACAGAGTTACGGGGTTGAAGTTGAGAGAGGCATTTCGGGATTTTGTTACAGTCACGGATGCTTGGGTACCTAGAAGGAAAACGATCAAAGGAAGAGTCTTCGGGTTTGTTCAATGTGAAAAGATCGAGGATCCTTATTCGATTTTAAGTGTTTTAAATGAGATAGTGATTATGGAGTCTCGGATTATGATCGTGCCCATAACAAGATTTGTTACGATGAAGAAGGTTCGGTTAATAAGGTTCGGATGCCTAGGGATAAGAACGTTGCGGCTGAAGAATTCCCTACTATGTCATTGGTCTATGGCGGCCCGTCTGGTTCTAAGAAGACGATACAGGTTCATGAAGGGGGTGCAACTTATCCTCTACATTGTATGGGACGGGGCGGTGGTTGGGATTTCGGATTCTATTGCTAGGTTGCACAAGGTTAAGAAGATGTTAGTGACTGCTGGTTATCCGGATGCCGCAGTCTCGTATCTTGGAGGTTTGTCGGTCTTATTAATGTTTTGGGACAGTGTTGAAATGAATGATTTTATGGTATCTAAAGACAGTGTTTGGAAGGAGGTTCTGGTCTCTGTCTCGGCATGGATTGGACAAGTCATTCCGTTTGACTGGATAGCTGTACTGAAGGTTGTTGGGTTGCCGGTGTTGATTCGAAATAATGTGGTCATCGATAGGGTTGGCAGTTTGTTCGGGAATGTGGTATGGCCATTGGATTTTTCTGGGCTTGGCATTGATATTTCGGCAGGTTTTACTCATGTCCTTACAAAGAGTGCATCCAGAATTGATGAAGAAGTCACAATTTTATGGAAAGGCCATGGTTACTCGATATGGGTTATAGAAGAAAATTCCACTTGGGTTTTAGAGTTCGAACCAGTGATCGTAGAGACCAACGATGATGAGATGGAAGAAGCGAGATTCGTGATGCTTCACTGGAGAATGAAGTCGGAGGTTCGGCCGGTGGGTCTCATGCGAATTATCAGGCGAGTGTTTCGGCGGGAAATATGGAAGGTTTGCATGGGATTAATGACTTGCCTATTTTGGAAGATATGGAATCTGCTGCCCATTTTTCAAACAAGGTGAACCAGGCTATATGTGTGAATGTGGATGAGAGTTCGGTGGGCCACTAGTGATAATACTTTGGGCTTTAATGAGGGTTGTTCGACAAAGCTAAAGAGTAGGAAATGGTCCAGGATATTTTTTCATAATTCGCCGGAGGATACTGTTAATCCTTCTAAGAGCCAGAATTCTCTTTTTCAGGGTGAGATACAGAGGTGCCCAGATCTTAACTCTCGTTTATCGGAAGAAGAAGTTTGTGTTCCTTCAATTTTAACGGCTCAAAATACGGATATTACAGAAAATGAACAGAATAATTCCTTTCCTGATGATACCACTGTGGACGCTGATGTGCCTCTTGTTCCGATTTGTAATGAGTTGGTGGAGGAGGTCGTTGATGTGCCGAGAATTTGACATGTTTTCCACATATATTCTCACCTATCTTATACTCAAAGTCGTGCTTTTATCTCGGTTTTGTCATGATTTATCTCTTTTTGTTGATAATTGCAAGATCAGCGGTCAGGAGGTGAAAAGAAGTGAAAAACGGCACAAAACGGCACTAACAGACGAAGAATTGAAGACTTTGAAGCTCTTCCAGGTGCAGCACGACCGAGCAACTGTCCCGGGTCAACAAGTCAACATTTCCAAGTCAACAAAGACCAAAAATTCAGCTTGCATTGGAAGCACGGGGGTGCCAAACCACTAGGCATGGCCGTGCATTTTGAAACGTGTTCTAGAAGGCTGAAAACCGACCAAACTGACAAGACGGTTACTCGTACCATCAAGCACGGGCATGCCACTGTCTGTGGCACGGCCGTGCAAGGCCTGAAGGGGGACAATTCTGCCTGAAAAGACTTTGCAACAGTACCTGCTGTCGAGCATGGGTGTGCCACAACTTCAAGCATGACCGTGCTTGGTCTGAGTTGCATATAAATAGAGGCCTCCACTCCACATTTTGAGCATCCCTTCCCACTTAGAAAACCAACACTTCTTCACGAAGTTTCTGCCCTTTTTGAGGATTGTGAGTGTCCTTTGGAGCCTGAGATCACTCCATAAACACCACATTCAAAAGAGAAACAACCTGAAATCACCAAAACCACTAGAAATCTTCATACAACCCTTCACCATGTATTGTACACAAACCCAACCTTGTGAGCTTGTTGTATCAACCACGCTAGGCTAGATTTCTTTTGGTGTTGCTAGGGTAATGATGGAAACTTAGTATGAATTAAATAGTTTATCTTTTATTTAAAAGTGGTGTTTTGTGTTATTAATAATTCTTTCTATTCTAAACTTTGTTTAATGAGTTAATTAGAAAATCACTTAGTCTTTGGTCTTGTAGGTGTCTTGATAGGAAGTGGGATGACTCATGAGTGTACCAATGGTGTGTAACAACCCATGCACTTGTGAGCTAGCCTAATCCCGCAAGTAGTGATTAGCCCATTTTTGGGTAGAAATACACACACTTAGTGGCTTAATCCTCTACTATCAAGATCTCACTAGGGTCTGTACGGTCTTTATACTCGTTCCTGGTGACAAGCCAAGACTTGATTGTGCGACTAGGCTTCATTGTCTATGTGAAAGCCTTGGTGCAAGTCAAGGATTTGTGAACCCGTGTTGAAAGAAAACGGTCTTTAGTTTCTTTCATTACTGTATTGCCACACAATTAGTAATAGACTACTCACTTTTTGATAAATTAATTATATCAAGTAGGGGATGCACGTGTTCTGGTTAGTCACGACTCCTCTATAATATTAAGTGGTAACTTGTTTGGTCATGCTCCGGCCACCGACAAGTTATTCATAAAAGTTTAGAACAATTAGATGTGTATATCGCAACACTGGGAAGTGGGTAATTCGGCGTTGGATCGATACAGTCTCGAGTCATTTTCTTTCCATTGTTGAGAGGTGAGCTAGCCGGTTTGGGAGACCCTCATAAAAACCTTAAGAACACAAGTCGTTTATACAGTTATGCGAAAACAGTCACCTCTAGAGAATGTGTTAATACAACTAAAAGTTAACCACAAGTGCGCAAATTAAACACACCACTTTAATAAAAGTCTATTATTTATTCATACTAGGCTCCATCTGATCCCAAATCAACACCTTTTTTTGTTGTTGATTTCTCTCACAGTTTACATCTCTCTTCTACTTTTCTTCTTGAATTTTTAAAACTCTTTTAGTAATTTTTAGGAAGCTGAGTAGTGAAAATCGTGTCCTTGGATTCGATACTCGGTACTTGCACATTTATGTACTACTTACGATAGGTACACTTGCGTATTGTGTGGGGTCTAGTATGTTAAGCAACTATCGTTTTAGATTATAAATTTAAAACTTGAAATCATACAACTGTTTTCCGACTTAATTTCCTCTTCACCAATGTTTTTGGCACTCCCTCCGGGACTTTTCCATTTTTAAAGAAAAGAAGTTTAAGTTTTGTTAAGGCCCCACGACATCAGCCTTGGGGATAAATAAGGAGGTTGATGCGACGGTGCAGATTGGTAGTTTAGTTGGAAAGGAGTTGGCTAACTTCGGTGGGCTGATTGCTGATGAGATTATTGTGGAACACGGATCTCCAGTTTTCCAATGAACTTTCTTTCATTAAATGTTCGTGGGATTAGGGTAAAGGTAAGGCGGGTTGGATTGATGGCTTAAAATTATCGTATGGTGTGGATTTTATGACTGTACAGGAATCGAAGATTTCGCATCCTCCTTCCTGGTTACTGGCAAGGTGTTGGGGTAATTCCGAGTTCCAATTTGATTGTGTAAATTCGGATGGGGTTGCGGGGGGTCTTATTAGTTGGTGGGATCCTTCTTGTTTCCGACAATCTGGGGTAGTTAGATCTCATCATATATTGGTGGCTTCCGGGCTTAAGGTTCAGTCTAATGTTCATGTTAATGTAGCTAATGTCCATGCCCTAATGATCCGGTAGTTAGACGGAGTTTTTGAGATGAGTTATTGTTTTATAGGCGTTCTCTTAGTGGCATGTTGATTTTTGTCGGTGATTTTAATGAGGTGCGGAGTGTTGAGGAACGTGTGAATTCGGAGTATTCTTTAATGAATGCGTTGGCATTTAATAATTTTATTAGACACGCTGAGTTATTTGAGTACAATATGGGTGGTTATAAGTTTACATACATGTCTGGGAAGGGTGATAAGTTGAGTAAATTCGACAGGATTTTGGTTTGTTCTAATTTTATGTCATCATGGTCGGGGGCAAGTGTCACGGCTCTTGATCGACACCTTTCTGACCATTGTCCTCTCGTGCTTTCATTGAAGGATTCAGATTTTGGCCATGTCCTGTTTCGGTTTTATAACTCTTGGCTTGAGTTGCCCGGGTTTGTGGATTTTGTTAATTCAATTGCTAACAACTTTGTGTTTTCTAGACCAGCGGATGTCGATTTGGTGGCGATGTTGAAGTGGCTTAAAGGTCGGATTCGCTTATGGGTAACTGCGGACCGAAAGTGTAGGGAGGCAAAACTTTTGGAAAGCAAAGACTTGGTGATAGAATTGGAAAAGACAGCAGAATCTAGACCATTGCTAGAGGTTGAGTTGGATTCTCGTGTTGCAGCATAAAAGATTATTGTTGAGGAGGAGCGTTTGAAGGCTATGGATGCCCAACAGAAATAAAGATCAAAATGGGCTCTTGATGGGGATGAGAATTCCAAGTATTATAACGGAATTGTCAATTGGAAAATGGCGAATAACCGGATACATGGTGTGAGATGTAATGGCGAGTGTTCAAATTATATGCTCCTTTTTTTGCAGAGAAATTTAGTGTAAAAGGTGGGGCAAGACCGGTGTTTGTTTGTCCAGACATAAACCGTCTATCATCCGAAGATGTTTTATGCATGGATGCACCATTTACATTGGAAGAAATCAGTATTGTTGCCTTTGAACGCGACGGAGGTAAGGCGCCGGGACCTGATGGGTTTAATTTCATGTTTATTAGGAGGTTGTGGCCGTTGTTGAAGAATGATTTTTTGAAGATGTTCATGGAGTTTCACAATAATGGTTACATTAGGGAAGGTTGCTTTTCGGATTTTATTGCTCTAATACCAAAAGACCGCGATCAAGCTACCTTGGCATATTATTTGCCTATAAGCCTTGTGGGTGTTTTGAATAAGGTGCTATCTAAGGTTCTAGTACTCCGCTTGAAAACTTTCATGTTGCGTCTTGTATCTGATGAACAAACGGCGTTTCTTAGTGACCGTAATATACTTGATGGACCATTGATTTTGAACGAAATGATTGATTGGATGAAGAAGTCCAAATTGAAAGTCCTATTTTTAAAGGTTGATATTGAGAAAGCATACGACTCGTTGCTTTGGGATTTTTTGGAGGATATCTTGGCCAAAATGAATTTCTCACAGAAGTGGCGAGGGTGGGTGTTATCTATTGTGCGGAATTCTCGTGCGTCTATTTTGGTTAATGGGTCACCTACGTATGAGTTTTCTTGTCTGTGGGGGCTTCGTCAAGGGGACCCGTTATCTCCTTTTTTATATATTCTTGCTATGGAGGGCCTCACTCGGATTATGAGACGGGCTTATTTTTTGGGCGCTTTCCATGGCATTCGTGCGGGTGGATCTGGTCCATTGATTTCGCATTTTATTTATGCGGATGATGTGGTCCTTTGCGGGGATTTTATTTGATTTCTGGATTGAAGATAAGTTCCAAAAAGTGTTGCTTATATGGTGTAGGTGTGGATGAAAATGAGGTTGTTGTTTTAGCTTCGGCTATACATGTGTCCTCGGGGCGATTCCCTTTTGTCCATCTCGGGGTTCCAATAGCGTCCACTATGAACCTTGTTAGGAGTTGAAACCTGGTTACTGAGAAGGTTAAGAAGCGGCTATCTTCTTCGAAGTCTAAGCGCCTTTCGTATGGGGTCGTATTACTCTCCTTAAATCAGTCTTAAGTTCACTTCCGTTATACTATTTTTCTCTTTTCCGAGCTCCTATGCAAGTGGTTGATCATCTAGACAAATTGCGCCGGCATTTCTTTTGGGGTGGGACAAATGAGATTGACAAAATGAGTTGGTATGCGTGGGATAAAGTTGTTGCGCCTACGAAGTATGGGGGCGTTGGGTTGGGTTCCTTGAGGGACGCGAATTTGAGTTTGCTCTCCAAGTAGTGGTGGCATTTTAAAACGAATCAAGGTTCTCTTTGGCGCAACGTAGTGTGGTCTATTCATGGGAGTGGTAAGGGGTGGAATTGCATTTCGGTTAAGATCTCGATTGGCAGCGCATGGAAGCAGATTGCTAGCATTCTGGGATTTTTGGACAGGCTGCAAATCGGTTCACATAAGTGTATAAAAGGGAACCTTAAGAGTGGAGTACTATTTTTTTTGGCGAGATTGGTGGATTTCGGATAATGTATTGCAGGTTAAGTTCCCTCGGCTATATGCATTAGAGAAGAACAAGAGTTGTGTTGTTTCTGATCGGTTGGTGGTTTTCTCACATACCACGCAGCCTTCTTGGAATTGGAGAACTACTTCATTTTCGGTAGAAGAGTAGCTGGAACTCGATGGGTTATCTGCTGTGGTAGCCGATGTTATATTGAGCCCAGGTATCGATACATGGTCTTGGGTAGCGGGTGGTCCAACTGAATTCTCGGTGTCTAATGTGAAAAAGTGCATCTTTGAAGCGACTAATGTTTTACCGGAGTCTTCATTTGAATGGTGTAATTGGGTACCAAAAAAGGTTGGTGTTGTCGCTTGGAGGGCTTTCTTGGACCGGCTCCTAACAGTGGATGCGCTTATAAGGCGGAATATTCAGACGGACCATCACGCTTGTAGGATTTGTCAGACAAATGTGGAGTTGGTAGACCATTTATTTACCGGATGCCCAGTTTTTATGGAGGTATGGTAGCTTCTCTTCGCTTGGTGTCATGTCCCATCCTTTTTTGCCTTCCACGTTCGAGACTTGCTTACTTTCCATTTGACGGCATGGAATGGCACTCGGGTAAGAAAGGCTTTTTATGGGGTTATCTTGACGACTCTTTGGAGTATTTGGAAGCATAGGAACGACTTTATTTTTAATCAAAAAGAGATTTCAGTTCGAAAGATATTTGATGAGATTAAAGCTATGAGTTACCTGTGGGTTACCAAGCGGGGTAGGATGACGAATATGTCTTGGGATGATTGGGGCAGATTTGATTCGGATAGGATGGGGTAGTTTTCGGATTTTGTTTTTTTGTTTGTTGTTTTTGGCATTGTATCCCGGATTTTTGCTAGTTCCTTTCTAGCTTTTTGAATAAAGTTTTGTTCGCCGTTAAAAGAAAAAAATTCTTAACTTGATTGTTTAGTTTACATTAATTAAATTAATTACTTTCCTTACATTTAAAATCTAAGTTATAAATAATTACTTGAAAATTATTTATTTCATAATTGCTTCATCAAATTCAATTTAATTAGTTTTTTAAAACCCTAAGTGCCTAATTCTAGAAGTCCTAGTCTTTTTAAGTTCATACATACTTAGACTTTACTTATATCCTATAGGTTGATTTTCTCTAGGGAATCTCCTTGCTATCATCACATCGTAGCTTGTGTACTTTTTGCTTAGCTAAATGTGAGTAATACCTACCCCTTTTTCGTTTTTACACTTTCTGGATGAAACATGTACCTTATATCAAGTTACACATTCGCTTACACATAAACATTTTTTCTTTACATAGACAATTTATATATGCGTTCATGCTTATTATTGTGTCTTATGTTAAACTTAAGCGTAGTACTTACAAACTTTATGCAAAATCATTGGTAATTTAGCTAGCCGACGATAATGGTGGAGAGTGCTATTGGATTGATAACCTGCCTTGTTTGATTTACCATTTCAAGTGGAGGCCTTGGTCATAGTTAGATGCATACTAGACCTGACATGTGTTAGGGACTATTTGTCAAATTTAGGCTTCATATTGTCTCGTAGTTACTTACATGTTTTACAAGAATGTCTTGATAATACTTGACACTTGAATTGTACATTTTGAACTTATACTACATGTACAAAATCTAGGTTTACTCGCTAACATGTTTATGTGGGGAAATTATTTTGTGTATGTTTTCAAGGAACACATGATTGTAGATCACATAAGGCATTGGACTTAATTTAATAAATTGAACTTTATTGTGTTATTTGAATTTTTGAACAATTTGTATTTCTTTTGAGTATTTGTATGACGCATAATCTTGGTATTTAATGTATTTTTAACTTTAATTAGTGTCATGTGCTTATTAACAATCGTTACTATGTGGTATCTCAATGTTTTCGCCATCATTAGTGTTGTTACATTGTTTGTTTATGGTTGTTTATTTATTTTTATTCGTTAAAAGCATAAGTAGTTGTATTAATATAATAGAAACATAAAGCAGGCTTAACGTGTTTATATAAATATAACCAATTAGTAATGGTGTTTTCTAGTAATAAAAAGTGGGTTTCCAATTGGAGATATCATAAACAATCACCTATTTATTATCTATTTCCTAAAGGACAGTGTCGATGGGGTTTCCCACCTACAAGTCCACCCCTTAGACTATGGAGATATCCATTTTTAGCCCTAATACTTAGCAAAAGCATCTCTCCTACTTTGAAGTTTCAAAATTTTTCACCTACATCTTTGTCAACAACCATAACACCCTCATACTTTGAGATTGCACACTTTCATCCCAACATTTATAAAAATATTATGAAATATCATTTCACTTTCTTTAATTTCTAACGTTTCAAGTTCACCACTGTATTTTCATTCTTTTACTTAGAAAATGGTTTCTCAGGTGCTTATTTTTATACACGTGTAGGTATAAATTCACGTTTTGGCTTAAAGTTTACCAAAATAATCGGGTAATATATAAAATGTGTCGGTATAAATTCACACTTTGACCAAAACTTTTCGAAAATGAGTCAGGTCATATATATTATGCTTCCATGTTTTTTTTTGTGTACGCTTTAAGTTGCACTACGTATTGACGTAAATAAAAGACGTTAGTTTCACACATGCTTATTTTTATGTATGAAACCTAAAGTTTTTTTTGGAAATGAGCCAGTTAGATATAATATATTTTCATGGTTATTTTTATGTACGGTTTAAGCTGGTATACGTTCTGCCGCAAATAAAAATAACGTTATTTTCTCGCGTGCTTATTTTTATGCACTCTTGGTATAAATTCACATTTTGACGTAAACAGTATAAATTTACTTTTAGATGTACTTTTTCCCCGGAAACGAGCCGTCAAATATAATACGTTTTCATATTGTACGTTTTCCATCGGTCTATGCTATGACGTAAGAATTATTGTTTGTTTTGACGCCATTAAGTCTTTATGCAAAGGTAAGGGTGGTGTAGTGATTAGGTCGAACCCACTAAACAAACAACCCACGTTCGATACCCGTCGCGCGCCGCTGTAACGCGCAGCGGGGAAAATACTAGTTAGGTAAATATAAAACTACTTGTTAGTAGTATGAACTCTAATTTACATGTGTTTTTTGCATTAACTATAATGTAGTGACTTGTTTGTTTGTGTTCATTAATGTTGAATTATGTCCGTTTATGTTTGTTTAATTACTTTTAGTTTTTTTTTGGAAATTAAACTTCATAAACCAAGCGGGATCTCCAAGACGATAACACCGCGAAAACCAACTACATCATGTCAATATTAAAATTACACCAAGATTTCCAACTCACGCTACCAACTTTAGACCTACTCCTAAGCCACAGAAAACCCAAGGATTTAATATCAGACACAATTTGAGCGACATTCACTGCTAGACTTCAAAATATTTTATCATTACGAGCCTTCCAAATATGCCAGCATGTCAACATGAACACCCATACACAATATCCTTCTTCTTCTCAGCAACAATATCCTGGTCGAACCACACCTGGATGTCGGAAATCAAGAACCAAAAAACCGGAGGGACTTTACACCACGACGCTATACCACACCACACACCACAAGCCGTAAAAACATGGTCCGTAGTTTCTTCCGCATCACCACAAAACACACATAAACCATCCCCAATCGTCATGTTCCTTCGTCTAAGCGCATTCATAGTATGAATTCTATCAATATTAGCCCGCCACATAAAAAGATTAACTTTGTCGGGAGCCACTTACCCAAATTAAACTGTTGCTCAATATTAGACCCCACCAGCCCTTTCAACCACGCTCTAGCCTCCTTGACTGAATACTCCTGAGTCGATCCCATATTCCAGCTCCACTCGTCCCTGTTACTTGATAAATGAACAACCGAAATCGTCCTATAACACTCCACAAGCTCCAAAGTTTCAGCTTCTAAGGCTGAATATCTACTCTAATTCCAAGTGACACTCCTTATACCATCTTGAGTCCCAATTCTTTCTGAAACGCAGCACCATTTATTACCTTCGAGCCGAAAAAGATTTGGAAACATAACCTTTAGCGGCTAACTAGTAACCCACGGATCAATCCAAAACCGAATTTTCGAACCATCACCTACAACTCCACGTATCATATCTGTGAAATTAACTCCTTGAACATTAGTTCTATACCCGACCCGAACCAACATTGTCCACGCACTGGAAATCTGACCGTTAGATGGATAAACATCCCATCTTCTAACTGAACCATGCACCGCATCAATAACCTTTCGCCATAGGGCATGACTTTCCACCCGATATCTCCAAAGCATTTTATAAGTAGCGCTAGATTACTAGACTCAATCTTATTAATGCCCAATCCTCCTTCGCTTTGTGATTTAGTCACCTTATCCCAAGCAACCCAATGAACCTTATGTATCTCATCGCTACCTCCCCATAAAAAACCGCTTCATTCTGGCTTCAAGAGTATTAATCACCCCCACCGGGGCTTTATACAATGAAAAATAATACATGGGAATACTTTCTAAAACAGACTTAATAAGCACCACTCGACCACCCATTGAAAGGATATTCGCCTTCCATTTGGACAATCGATTATAAAATACCTTCACCACAGAATCCCAATTACTAATCCAGTTCATATTGGCCCCCACTAAAATGCCCAAGTACTTGAAAGGCAACTCACCTGATTTGCACCCCAAATTATTTGCCTCCATAATGACCTCTTCTCGGCTCAATCCCACTCCAAAAATCGTTGACTTATTAATGTTAGACCGGAGCCCCGAACACATATGAAATATCCTCAAAATTCTTCTAAGACTTTTAACATTAAACTGCGACCACTCTCCCATCACCATAGCATCATCTGCGTAAAGCAAATGAGACACCACCGGGCCATCATTCGGAAGACGAACCCCATCAAATGCACCAACCTAACACGCCCTCCTGATTACAATGACAAAAAGAAACGGCGAAATCGGATCACCTTGATGAAGACCTTTACCACAATTGAACTCAAAGGTAGGAGAACCGTTAACCAAAACCGAGGAAGGCTCCGATACCAACACCCCTCTAATCCACTTACACCGAACTTCCAGAAATTTCAATTGGCGCATAACGGATAACTGAAACTCCCAATGCACATTATCATACGCCTTCTCAAAGTCAATTTTAAAGAAAAATAATTTCTTCCCCAATTTCTTTGCCCAAGCTAAAATCTCATTAATAATTAACGGGCCATCAAGAATATACCTACCCAACAGAAAAGCTAATTGTGTCTCATGAGTAATATCACCCATAACAGTTCTCAGCCTATTCGTCAAAGCTTTCGAGATAACCTTACTCACCACCCCTATAAGATTAATAGGCCGATATTCTCCGAGCTCTAAAGGGTCGCTAACCTTTGGAACTAACGTAATAAACGACGAACCAACTCCATGATTAATCTTACCCAATTCTGAAAATTCTTCAAAAATCTTTACAAAATCTTCGACAATAAGTGGCCAAAATTTTTTAATAAACCAAAACGTGAAACCATCAGGCCCGGGCTCTTGTCACCTCCACAATCGAAAACTGCCATTTTAATTTCTTCCACAAAAAAAGAACGAATTAAGTTAGACGCGTTCACCTCTAACAATTCTTTCAAGCCGTGACATATCAAGCTTGGCCGAACCTTCTCCTCCTCGACAAACTTCTTTTTAAAGAAACCGAAGACCTCTTTCTTTATCAAAGAAGGCTTAGTCTCCCAAGAGCCATTAATCATCAGACCCAGAATATTATTAGAGACCCTTCGCTTATTAACCAACCCATGAAAAAAGCTCAAATTCTCATCCCCATCTTTGGCCCAACGGATTTTAGCCTTTTGACGAATGTCTTTCAATTTATAGTCTTCTAACTCCCGAATCTTGACTTTTGCTTCCTCATACACCCACTGTTCCGCCTCTGATAATTCTCTATCCTCAACCACACAGTCAAGCTTGAGAAGCTCTTGTCACAGGTTCTCTTTTTCTTCAACCTCTTTAATATCCAAGTTCTTTTTCCACCTAACGATAGCCTGCTTCACACTTCTATGCTTATTTAAAAACTTAACATCCGCTGGCCCTTGACCTTGATAATCTGCCTTCGCTTTATTAACCACCTCATCAAAGCCTTCCCTAGACAAATAAGAATTGAAAATTTTAAACGGCTTAGTACCAAAATTCTTATAAGTCACCTTCAAAATCTTGTCAATTCTACTACATTTATTCCTGGAGACAAAGGTAAACTTACGCCCACGCAACCCATACTCATGTAAAGCACAACTTTCCAAGAATTCATTGAAATCCCTTGCCAAACCCACATTAAAAGAAGAGTTTCGTCGTTCACATCTCTCCCTAACATAATAGAAATCACCCCCTAAATTCCAGAAACTGTCATCATGCCGAATCACCTACTCCAAATCAACCCACAATTCTTTCTTGTCCAGAGCTTTTTGAGGCGCATAGACATTTATAAAATTAACTCCTCTCTCACACCCTTTAATCTTCCCACGAACTAAATGAAACCTTCTATGTTTAACAACAGTAGACATGCTGAACACCCTAGTATCCCACATAGAGATGAGACCCCCCCAATCTCCCGGTTGCATCAACATGCGAACTCGAGAACTCCCCTTAACCCGAAAACCGACCAAGGTCAATACCTTCCAATGATGAAAATTGTTATTCTTGCATCATCACAAACCCTACCTCATTACAAACTCTCAACCTACGCACCCAATCACTTTTTCTATCACTCCCCAACCCTCTAATATTAACAGAAAATAAATTCATTGGAACACCGATTGAGAACCTTCTTCGCTTACCGACTTGACAAGTGACTCCTCAAACTTCTCCATATTCTCCGCCCCTGAAACCTTAGCTAACTCTATGGTTTCAGAAATTTCATCACGAATACCCATCTCGTTTGCCTGCACCGTGGACCCAACCTCGATACTGCTCGATTTAGAATCACCACTAACGGCCTCATGATTAAGATCAGGAGTTATAAATACTTCCGAATTATCCTGTGCCTCTACCCCGTATACCTCCGACATATTATTAACCACATTGATAAGTCGATCCACATCAAAAGTATCCTCCCCTTCTCTACACCTCTTCTTTGGTCTTTCCTGTCCCAATGGAGAACCGTTCCTACTGCCACTAGATCGTCTTCTTCTGGATACCTTCCTTCCTTTCTTCTTGTGATTAATGTCTTTCTTACCCATCTCAAAAGGCCCTTCTTCAACTCCCAAACCGCTGTTACATTGAACCTGCACCACATTATCAACCTGCACATGTAGACCACCATTTACTTCTTCCACCCCGTTCACATTATCAACTCGCAACTCCTCCACCATCACCTCATCGTCCATAATCATAGGAACATCATCCTCTTCCATATCAATTAAACAATCCGGACTCCACTCACCCATATCCTCCTCTACCAACACCTTGAACTTATATTCCCTCCACTTCAACATATAGTTTTTATTAACCCACTCAACTGAATTAACCAATACTCCTACACACCCATACGACAAATCCTTTCCTCCTTCAAGAAACTCAGTCGACTGTATAACCAAGCCAACTGAAGCAGCAATATTGTCCAAAACTTCCTTACAGGCTAAGTGCAAAGGAATACCATAGAGTTTGAGCCATGCAATACGTTCGAAGTCAATAAGTTGCCCGTTCCAAACTTCAACACAATCGAAATACCTCATCCACATCTCCTTATCGTCTAAAAACAATGTTTTCTCGATCACACCACGGAACACCAACAACACATAAAACCATCCAATATAGTTGATTTCAATGTCTACATCCGTCATCTCCCTCAAAATCCACTTCAACTCAGTTAACGTCACAAACTCCTTGACTCTAGCCACCAAACCTTTCTCAAAAAGATCATCAAAAGTAGCTACCTTATCATCAACGATCACCTCTGGAAACTCCTGAATAACTTCCTTGTTCAGTAACGTGTCTGATTCCCAACCCCTTGAGCCACATTAGAAGCCTCCTTCTCAACCCTACCTTCATCCCTACCTTCGTGGACATGACCATCTTGCACCTTCGGATCTTCCTTAAAAACCGGCTGCCATTGTTTTTCATCCTTCCTCGTTATCCTCCCCCCATCGACAAATCTCGCTAATACAATAAACAACTTGTAACTCCCTATCTAAACATCCTTCAGACGATTTTCCAATTCCAAGGGATCTCTCACCTTTCGAAACGTAACAAACCCAAACCTCTTACCCAACCGATCATATCTCCGAGCTATGTAGGTACCCATGATATCTCCATAACCCTTGAGAATTTCAATAAGATCTGCAGAAGAACAGCCCGTTTGTAAGTTTGATACAAAGTATTTCGTTCCTTGATCCAAAGACTGATTAGAATGCTTGTTGCCGTGTCTTCTACCCTTCCTAACCGGAGCATCATACCACTGATTAACCCTTTTAGTGTTTGTTTATATTTGTTAAATCATGTTCATTTATGTTTAAAACTATATGTTCATTTAAATTTTTTTGTTTATGTTTATTTATGTTCGTTTACGTTCAAGAACTATTCGTTTTGGTTTTAAATGAATGAACACGAATATGTCCATTTTCTTAATAATGGAACACGAACAAAAAAAAAATGTGATTGATTATAAATGTTCTGTTCGTATTTGATTAAAGTTAATGTACGAATATTATCGGAAAAACTGAAAGTTGAAATAAAATATAATGAAATACATACAATTAACTAAAATATTATGATTATCATAAAACAAGTTCTCTTTTATTTTTCTTAGCCATGGTGACCTACAACCTTATTAAATATTATTCCATTGACAATAATTGTACCAAATTTTGGAGCATTAGAATTGCTTACTTGATATGATTCCTTATAATAATTATTTTTAAATACCCTAAATTACAAAAGTTTGATTAAACAACAAGCATAAGGGACATATTGCTTCTTTCCTAATACAACACCTGATAATTAATTAATTTAAGTATTTGACTTGTGTGACGACTACGTAGTCCCTATTAACCCTCTTGCTTTCTCTAATAAAATTGTAAAAGGACAACAGGAAAGGACTAATTAGCCCTTTTTAAGACCATGTATTTCATAAATAATTTCACGTTTTTTTTTCTTCTAGAACAAAGCATCTTTAATTTGAAAATTCAGATGTCGTAGTTTTAGAAATTAACGAAAGTATTATCAGTGGTTCGGCGTATTAAGTTTATATTATTGTACATGTTTATGTTCATTTGATGACTATATGCCCCGACAGGGCAATAGAGTTACGTTGTCCTCTTTGGCTAGATATGGGTTTCGAACGATTATGACGGGACTTACAGCTTTTAGCGTGTACGATATATTTATCAATACCGCCTATCATTTGGTGGACTTGTACGGGGAAATGAAGATAAGAGCTTGAAGCCATTTAGTCTCAAGTTTGAATCCGATCCAGAGGGGTTTTTACCGTAGTGGGCATTTGGACGGCGGGGTTTTCCTCGAATCGAAGGCTTGGTGGACTTGGGCTACCCAATGGGCAACCATTTGTGCAGTGCTAACCCTTTGGCAGTTCAGGTGATATTTAGTTGGTCGTTAAATATATTTATACTAGCTTTTACCCCGGGATTGTCCCGGGTTGAGAAACATCTAATATAACGTAATAAAATATTCAATTTATGATTTGCACAAGAAAAACTCAACAAAATACGTATGCAAAGAAACAGAATACAAACAAATGAAGATCAATAACTCTAGCTCCTGTCATTTTACGACTTTCAGAAAATATATTGTTCACCAGTTTACAACATATAATACAATTGTTTATATATAAAATCCCTATTATTAAAATGATATAAACAATAATATATATGATTTGAATCAGAGTTACGAATATAAATAAAAATCAAAAACTCGAATTCAAGTCAAAATTCTAATATGTTGCTACTTCACATATATGATTTAATAAATAAAAGAAAGTTCTTTCTATTTTATCGGAAGAAGGAGATGATGGGTCTCAAAGAAGATGAAAAAAAGAAGGAAAGATATGAGAGGCGTAATAAGGAACAATACCTAATCAAGTAGGGTTTTATTATTTTAATATTTTCAATTTATGTGATTTAATTTAATTTAAAAAGAACCAAAAAAAATTTAAAAGAAAGCTCCACATGATAATGGCACATTCAAGTGGTGGAGGGTTACCCCGTTGAATGTCATGTCATCAAGAGATTATTCTTTTATATATAGCTAGATTATACCCCGTGAGCGTCCCGGGGTTGAGAAATCTAACATGACACATCAATCTTACATATGGAATAAACTGATGTTAACCTCTAACCTAAACAATGTATAATTCTAATGTTAACATCTAACCTAAAACAGTGTATAACTCTAATATTAATACCTAACCTAAAACAATGTACAACTCCAATGCTAACACCTAATCTAAAACATTGTATAACTCCAATGTAATTCTAATATTAACACCTATCCTAGAGACTAAAAAATGTACAACTCTAACATACTAATATTGATACCTAACCTAAAACAATGTATAACGTACCCTAGTAACCTACTCCGCTTTGGTTGAAAATAAAATTTATATTTGCTGGTTTGTACATAATTAGTGACTTGCCTATACATAATTAATGAATTACCTGAACACATTTTTTTTCCTGTATGAACAAAACCCCCACAAAAAATAGTCGTTTTTTATATAGCACTATGGTACTCGTTGGAAAGATGATAAAACGCTCGTTAATTTGGTGTAATTTTTTTTTCTTTAAAAAATCTCGTAGATAAAAGATATTAACGTTTAAAAATTATGGGAGAAAACATAATAAAGAAAAATCAAATTTTGTTTTTAAACTTTTTTTCCAAAAATAATTAATGTCACATGGCATCTTACATGACACTCTCAAGGGGAAGAATGAGTATATGAATGTCATGTAAGATTTAGCTATTTGAAATATATATATATATATATATATATATATATATATATATATATATAGGTGGAGGATCTTGTAGGAAAATTGGTTTATGTGAGAAAGATTAAGAATTGACATTTAGCCATCATGTTTTTAATTTTGGAATAATGTTTTGGATTGTTTTGACTTGAAAAACACTTAACACAACAATATACAAAAATTTAAAACACGATCCAACCTATTATAGGCATTAAATTTAAATTATAGATAAAACACTCTAGTACTTACTTAAAACACTATGCTTAGATGTTCTTAACATAGTGTTTTAGGTGTTAAGCCTAAAATACGTCGTTTTCGGTTATTATTTGTTATGTTTGTGTTTTTCTAAGCAAAACAATCCAAAACATTATGAATACGTCCAAAAAAAATGATGCATACATATCAATTTTTAATCCTTCTCACCCTTCTCACACAAACCAATTTTCCTACAGGAACCCTACCATATATATATATATACATATAATATTTGAAAGCAATTTTGTACACATGTCAATCTCTCACCCCCCTAGCAATTATCTCTCCTCCCATTATTAAGCCACATGGCACTTTGTGAGAATTTATAAAATTTTTGTTTTTTTTAAATCAAAAATCATTCTCAATTAATGTTGGTCAAGAATCATTTAGTAATATTAACTTTCCTAAACCATTCTCAATCATACACAACAACCAAATATTATCATCTCTTTCAAACACTAAACCAATCAAACCATCAAAGCCATCTCCTTCGTCTCATCTCCTTCAAGGTATCGTCTCATCCATTCTTCTGTAACATTATCGTTCTTCATCTATCACGTTCCTCTGTTTTTGTTTTCGTTTTTTTTCTGTAACATTATCGTGGCCGATTAATATTTTTCTGTTTTAATTTTAACTAAGTTTAATTATTTAGGTTTCAAATCTTGATAATTGTGTATTATTGTTTAGGTTTAATAATTTTTCAGTTTTAGGGTTCATGTTTTTCTTTCTTTTTCATACTGATTTGAATACTTTAGGTTTCAATCTTGATGTATTGTGTATTGTGTATTGTGTATTATTCTTTATGTTTAATAAGTTTTCAGTTTTAGGGTTCAATGATTTCATTCATAATTTTCCATCGTCTCCTCTCCTTCTTCTTCAAGGTATCATCTTTCCATTCTCCTGTAACACAATCTCTGATGTCGAATTTCTCAACAATGATATGCTATTAATATGTGTATGTGTTCTTAAAAAGGAGCGTTTGGAGAAGCTTGTGAGTAAGTATGAAAATGTTAATTGAACGAATTGATTGGTTGGACCGACTTGCTTTTAAAGGTATGATCTTGATATCAGTAAAAATAGGAGGTTTCATATGTATGTGTTTGTTGATTTGTACATTGTTTTGTTATGAATTTTATTTATGTTTTAAAATGTTAATTCTAGGGTGGGTTTGCTAATGGGAGTTATTGTATGGGATCAATAGGGTTATTGTATGTGTTCAAGAATGTTCATGTTAGTGTTCTTTCATGTGTTCTTGAGGATCATCTCTTTTTGGATCTTCATCAACAGGAGTGAATGTTTTTTTATTGTTTGATTCTAGAATAAATGAATAATGGGTTAGTGTATTCGGATATGGGGCTCCAGTTTGGATCATTCATTCGAAATTCAAAATCCATGAATTGATTGAAAATTTAAATGAGTTTCCTATATTGGAGGCTAATAATATGGAATGATTATCGTGGGTTTAAAGAAGGCGGAGATTAAAATAAAGTAGAAATATTTTTAAGTGGATATTTCTATAAGATATTCTAAATGGGAAAAAAATCATTTTTTAGTGGATGTTTCACTTGTAATTTCTAATATTTAAATATCTAAGTAACTTACTGACGAAGAATATAATTTTCATATTAGAAATAACGCAGGCAAATTTTCTCAGAAGCTGGAGTTCTTAGAAGACAAATTTGAGATGACTTTTGCTACAAATTAGTTAGGTAATCTCTTTATTCCTTATATTTATGTATTTACATTTTTTAGAATATCTAATAGAAATATCCACGTTTTAGTCTTTTTACTTTTTTATAACAAAAAGCAATAAATGAAAATGAGAAAGAAAACTGACATAAATTAGAAACACATTAAATTTCTTTATTACATTTAAATTACTCAATTTCTAAATTTAGTGTAATTTATGTTGCTAATAAGTTAAATTTCGAATTTTGAATTTCAAAATTCAAATGAAAATTCAAAATATACAAAATTTCAAAGTTTGAGTTTTGGTTAATGATGGTAAGAAATTACACATACTAATTATCCTTTTAATTACACATTTAATAAGATTTAAAGTCTCTACATAAGTAGTGTCAACTCTCGAATTAATACATTAATTGATCCTATTAATTGTGTTATATTATTCTAATATTAGTTTAGCTTATATTGGTAATCAATTAAATATCGAATTTTAGTTCGAAATGTTTAAATTCGAATTTGATAAAATATAAAATTTTGTCAAATTTTGGTTAATAATTATAAGAAAGTACATATACTAATTATCCTTTTATTTACCAAGTTGATATGATTCAAAGTCCATGTATAAGTTGTGCCAACTCTTATTAATACATTAATCGATCCTATTAATTGCACTATATTATCCTAATATTAGTTTAGCTTATATTGGTAATCAATTAAATAACGAATTATCAATTTCAAATTAAAATTCAAAATATTTAAATTCGAATTAGAAAAAATTTCAAATTTTGTTTAATAATGGTAAGAAATTGTACATACTAATTATCCTTTTAATTAAACATTTTTAATGACTTAATCTTTTAAAAAAATTAAATTTTTGAATTAAAGTTAATATTGATAACCATTACACCTATTTATTATCTTTAAATTATGATCTCCTAATATATTTAAAATATAATAATTAATAATTTTGGTTGTAACTTTCTCAAATTAATTACAAGTAAAAATTAAAATTTTAAATACTAGACTTTGAAATTATAGATTTCTGTTAAAATTTAAAAATATTTGAATATTAAATGTTTAACAATTAATCCTACTATGACCATTAAAATAGAGATATTATAATCCTGACAATTAATCTACTATATCTTTTTCATTTGAAATTAAATGATTCTTCCAATCTGCCTAAAACGCAAAAGTGATGGGTCTTTCTTGAAACAAAATCAATTGTTGTAGGCACGCCACTCAATTGGTTGTAAGTTTTCCTTCTCCTTATTATTTTGTTCATTGATTGTTCAATTTCCTAGGTTACTTTGCTATATTGTTCAAATCTTTTTTATAATTATCCCTAATTTATTTTTTCATAATTATGTTTTGTATATTAATCAAAACCTAAATTTTGGCAAAATAATTATATATTAACTATATTTACGCCCATTCCGAATTCAAAGATTTGACCATATAAATAGTTGTTAGTAGTCAAAACTATATTTATTACACAATATGATAAAAAAAAATTTGAATCTTTAAGATTTTATGTCAAAGTATGGCAATGTTTGACTTTTATATGTATAGATTTGTGATTTATGATTTATCATTGTTGAATAAGATTAATTAGTATGTTTGAAAACATAGTAATTTTTTCGTAAATCATTAATAGCAAAGTCAAAGTAACGATTTTTTATGTAAATTACAATCACTCTAATTGTAACTATCAAACTATTTTTGGTAGATTTTAGACTTTAACATTTTCATCAGAATTAATTTATTTTTACACATTAAAATTTTCAAATTTTAAAAACATCCGTTTTTTAAAGTCAACTACATTTAAAGAGACAAATATATGGTTAATTCTTTGATTTGTGAAATTACTATTTTTAGGTTATAATTAGCATTTATCATGATTTGCAAAAATTTGGAAACATCTCATTTTAATAATTATGATTTCAATTTGATTAATAACCTTTAAACATAATCAAGTTATTATTAATTATTAATCATATATATATATATATAACCGTTTTAAAGAGACAATTAGACTTAATTATAACATTTAATTCGAATTTTGAATGATCTGACTCAAACGGTGTCTTACTTTTAACATTTTATCAGAAATATCTTTCAATACTATTTATTTTTTTACTAGATAATACTCCTCAAATACCATCTGATAACAAGATTCCAGTCAAGTTCCAAAGGCGCCAATTCCCAATAAGCGTATGTTTCGTAATGACCATCAATAAAAGCCAAGGACAGTCTCTATCGAAGGTTAGATTGTATTTAAGAGACCCTGTATTCTCACATGGCCAGCTTTATGTCGCATTGTCAAGAGTTAAAAGCAGGACATGCGTGAAGTTACTTATACTTGATGCTGATGGGAAGGTCAAGACTAAAACAAAATATGTGGTGTATAAAGAAATATTTAGTGATATTTGAATAGAATGTGTATTGGTTTCTTTTAAATTTTAATAAAATATTTCTACTGTATTTTTTATACGTTTTACCGCTCAAAATAATTGTACGTTGGTGAACCGCGTGTTAACGCGGGCAAACATCTAGTATATATATATATATATATATATATATATATATATATATATATATATAATCGAGTTTATAGCCGTCCAGTCTTACACAACAAGAAAAGTAAAATTAAATAATTTGTTTTCCATATATATCTCATAAACCGTCGCCTTTTCATCGTAAATATTCAAAGAAAATATAACCTGCCACTGATCCGTCAATGATAAGAGGCCAATGATAATACGTGCCAAACGTTTTCAGGTTTGATCCCGAACTTTTGTCCGTTAATAAGTTTTTGATGGTAATTAGAATAGACATTTTTTCATCATCATCATCATCATCATCATCATCATCATCATCATCATCATCATCATAATATTCAGTTAATCCCACTAATAGCAACGCTAAGGTAGGGTCTGAAGAGGGTAAGATGTAGACAGCCTTACCTCTACCCCGTGGGAATAGAGAGGCTGTTTCCAGTGAGACCCCCGGCTTGATAGTGGTTTTGTATCAAGCCTTGGACATAAGGAACATAACACTTAGCAATCGGAACAAGCCCAATTGGTGCATGTGCCCCTTGTCTTTTGGCTATCAACGCCACCACATGATGCATGATTAACCGTCCGTCGTTTCGTCGTTTTAACCTTATTTTCACGAAATTAGTAAAATAACGTTAAAATTAGTGCAACTTTACTTTTCTCAAAAACGCGATATTACAATGTTTATATGTCTATGTATGCTAGTGGGAAAAAATTTGCAACATGATCACTATTTTAAAACTTGCTAGTTAAAAATAGGCTAAAATGAGCGAGCACCACGGACCACCATTGTGTGCCGCCACCTGTTACTAATCCCCGCCATTGACTCTCCAACCCTTGCTCTTGCCGCCCCCTCCACGACACCCTCTACTATCGTTACCACCGTTGACTCCACTATTTGATTTAAAAAAACTATTAAGGGCATGACACTACATAATGATTAACTTCAACATAACTTGTTTAATTTTTTTGGGTGTTACAGTAAGTACCAAAATCATGTCATTAAATAAGTTTGTAAGATTATGCACATGTAAATTCCAATAAATAGTGTATATATTTTATCTAATCTAAAAAACTAATAAATCATAAAAATTGGCTCAACAACTAATAAGACGATTTATTAGTCACTGATTTTGTTGCTTATGTACACTAGGTTGCAATGCAAGAAGAAATGAATTCATTGCATAAGAACAACACTTGGGAGCTTGTTAGTAAGCCTAAGGATCAAAATCTGGTAGATTGCAAGTGGATATTCAAAATAAAGGAAGGAATGGTAGGGGAGAAACCTAGATACAAAGTAAGATTGGTGGCCAAGGGATTTCTTCAAAGAGAAGGGGTTGACTACAATGGGATCTTCTCACCTGTAGTCAAACATACTTCAATAAGGGTAATTTTGTCATTAACTGCCACATTGAATTTGGAATTAGAACAATTAGATGTAAAAAGTGCTTTCTTACATGGATATCTTGTTGAGCAAATATATATGAACCAACCACTTGGAATTGAGGATTCAAGGAATTATGATAAGGTGTGCTTGTTGAAAAGATTCTTATACGGACTTAAATAATACCGAAGGCAGTGGTATATTAGGTTTGATAGTTATATGGTATCACATGGCTTTAGTAGAAGTGCATATGACATACGTGTGTACTATAAGGAGTATGAACAGGGTATGTTTATTTATTTGTTACTATATGTGGATGACATGTTAATAGCATGTAGTGACAAAGAACAAATAGTTCAAACAAAACAATTGTTGATGTCACACCCTCAAATTCCACTTGCGGAGTTTTACCGCGAGGCGCGTGACAAACCAGGATCCAAGTCAACGGTCACAATAAACAATACTATATGAACACATGCAAATTTAAAAACATAAGTTTAAAACCATAGAACAGTAGCGGAAGCTCTGTTAACAACTCAAAATCCAAAAGTATTCCATATTATCCAACATTCGAAAACCATGAATCCCTAAACTAGCCGCCATGCAGATGCGTGCGCCTAAGCCCTGGGATGCTACCTTAGCGACCTGAGAAAAACATGCCAAAAGTACGTCAGCACATAATGCCGGTGAGTTCACAGGTTTTAAATAAAAGTTACCAAGTTCCAAAAGTGTACCAAGTTCAACCTGTCAATACTATGAAACGTTCAACCAAAGTACGCTAGCTAGGCGTATGTTTTGTTACTACTACGATTGGAAACCATTACTGGACACGTCACAAGTTACCAATGTTACAGTCCGAATAATGTTACAAATTACAAGGTCGAGACAATATGCACCCGCCCGGCTCCCAGCCGACGAGTGGGGCAGGTCACGCCCAATAGATCTATCCACATTTCCCCCGTTGTGCTACCTCGCACATTCATGGTTTCCCCGGGACTTAAAAATTCGTATAGTAACTCCAAATAACCCATAGTATGACAAAAGTTCTCAAAACATAGTTCAACGCATGTTTTCTCCCCCAAAAATAAAACCAGAGAAAGTGGGGCCGTGAACTCACATTAGGTTGCGTTATTCTATTAAAGGAATAAAGCTACGTCCTTGATAGTCCCAACTACAGGAGATCTATCAAAAGTTCACATAAGTGCCTCGACTAATAATCATAAGGTCATCTAGTCCCTGATTGTCCAGATCGTGTTCAAGTTAAGTTTTAATGCATGTTGACTACCAAATCGACGCACTAGACTGACCCGACATCCCGTTGGTGACCCATTACACTAACTAATCAAGTATACACAGATTACACACAAGGTTCAAGCATAAAACACTTAGATTGCATCAAAAATCCCATTCTAGCATTCGTAGGGTCGAACCTGTGTTTAATAGTCCAGTTCCGACCAGTTTAAGTCCAGGTTCGACCTTTTTGGACTACATTCGCCCCTTTTGAGTCACCTTCGCCCCTATGGTTCCATATTCGCCCCAATTACTGGTCGAAGGTGGCTCAACATTTCCAGGTTCGACTTAAATTCCACATTCGCCCCTTACAAAGGAAGGTTCGACCCACAGTGCTGCAGGTTCGACCCCTGGATTCCACTTTCGACCCCACATGGGTTCGAATGTGGCCAGGTTCGACCTCTGCAGCCACAAATCTCACAAAACGCGTCAAAACGATCCGAAAACATCATGAAACATCCCCAAACACTGCAGTTAATTATTATTAATATGTTCCCACAAAACCCTACCAATTTTACTCCAAAAACAGTCCGTTTTGTAGGTTACCCGAAATGGCAAAGATTATGGGAATGTCACATCATGCATGAAAACTTTACCCAATTAGGAAACTTTCAAATACTCTCATATTTGGTTGAAAAACCCTCTGTTTTGTTTGTTCAAGTGTTTCCCCCAATCGTTTTATTAATAAACAACATATTTATCAACCCTAGATTTCTTAAAATTCCCAAATCTAGTATAATATCAACAACCATCCATTCACAACCTAAACTAATCATAACCCAACATTCATAGCAGCCCTAGATCATGTTTCTAATATCCATACAACAGCAAACCAATGAACAACACATTTTAACACATAATACTTCATCAACACATGTTAAATCATAAGAAAACTCATGTTAAATGATTAGGTTTTGTTTAGAAAGGTGTTGGTTAGGTTTTTATTCATAAAAACATCTTTGAAACAGATCTGGACATTAAGGACCGATTGAAAACGAATCAAAAAGTATATAAAAAGGTTTTGGATTAAGAACACACCTTGGATTCTTGATTAGATGATGTTTGTGGTTTAGGTTATGCGAAACAAGAGCAAAAACTCCTTCCTTAGTGATTAAAACCGGTTGAGAGTGTTTGGAGGCGACTAGGGTTTGTGAAATGGTGAAAAAATGACAAAGTGTGGTATTTATACTATTCCACATTCGCCCCCTATGTGAGGTCGAATGTAGCCACATTCGCCCCTTCACATAGTTCGAATGTACCAGGTCTGTTCTCCCTCCCAGGTTCGACCCCCAGCTTGGTCGAACCAAGAACTTGCCCCAGGTTCGACCATCTAATCCCAGGTTCGCCCCTATGTAAATGGTCGAACCAGGACCTGTGCTTTTCCAGATTTTCCAGTTTTGTCGTATTTAAACACATTCTAACATACGATCATACAATCCTAACACATGTTAAGCATCTACCCCATATAATCATGTTCACACTTCCATAGCACATATTCTCATATTGCAACACGTATTAATAATCCATACATAGTCCACTTACCTTAGTTCGTATAATTTCACCAACAACGGGACTCAAGTCTAGTGTAGCTACCAAATGACTCCACAATGATCTTCCCGATCATTGGTCCCTGGACAATCCTATCCTGACTCAACCTAACTGACCCGGTCAAGTTTGTTACCAAATGTTTCCTGCAAAGGTAGACTTTTAACTTAACCAATGTTATCAACCTGAGTTTGCCGGGTGTCACAGTTGATGTCAGAATTTTAAATGCAAGAGTTGGGAAAAGCAAGAAAGATTTTGGGAATGGAGATTATTAGAGACAGAAGTGCACGACTGATCAAGCTGTCTCAGAAATCTTATTTGAAAAAGGTTCTTGCTAAACTCTTTATGGACAATTTTAAGTCAGTTGTTACTCCTTTAGCTATGCACTTTAAATTGTTAAACATAGACTATCCTAAGACAGATGAGGAAATGGGCAAAATGGTAAAAATACCATATGATAATGTAGCTAGCAACTTAATGTATCTTATGATCTGTACTAGGCTAGATATAGGATATGTTGTCAGTGTAGTTAGTAGGTACAAAAGTAATCATGGAAGACTTCATTGGGAAGGGGTAAAATGGATTTTAAGGTATCTAAGTTGAACTCATTATGTTGGGTTAGTTTTAGGAAGAAGCAGTAATGATGATCAGATAGTTAAAGGGTATGTGGACTCTGATTTTGCAAAAGATTTAAACAAGGGCAGATCAGTAACTGGTTATGTGTTTCAAGTTTTGGGAGGCATTGTTAGTTGGAAGTCTACATTGCAGCATGTTGTTGCATTGCCATCTACTGAGGCAGAGTTTATAGCATCGACATAAGCTATAAAGGAAGCAATTTGGTTGAAAGGCTCTGTGTTAGAAATGAGGTTGAAATTGGAAAATATATTGGTGCATTGTGACAATGAAGAGGCTATTCATTTGTCAAAGCATCAAGTATTCTATGATAGGTCAAAACACATTAGTGTTAAGCTGCATTGGATTAGGGATGTGATTAATTCCGAGGTGAAAGTTATGTATGTTAATACCAACAATAATGTAGTTGATATGTTGACAAAATCAACCCCCGACACAAAGTTTATGTAGTGTTTAACAATGTTGCATATTACTTGATGTTAGGGGTAATTTGGGAATTTTTGTTGATCTTGCTCAAAGGTGAAGATTGTTGATTAATAAGATGGAATTGAGTTTAGATCCATAATATATTAGGTGCATAATTGAAAGTCTCAATAAGAGAAGCCAAATGTTGTCAATAATGTTGCATAAATAAGGTTTGGGCTGAAGTTGACAAGTTACAGAGTTGAAGATGTAAACTCAAAACACTAAAAGAGACTAAAAGTGTTGAAAACAAACTTCGGTTGTTATAGTCGGTTAATCAGCTTATAAAAGAGGGAAAATCAGATTGTTTCTTCATTCCATTCAATGCAATCATTCTTTTGTAATTCATAGTCGTTTTTTTCAATTTCTTTAATTCAACAATCGTGTGTATTGATTTTTATTCTTTCGTATTAATAAAGAATCATTGTTGAGTCTTGTTTGATTGTTCTTTGATCTTAATCTTCCTAGTTAATCCGCATTTAAAGTTAACATATACCCATCTCTTTTGTCTGCTCAAAGGCTTGATATGCCATTGCAAACTTTCTTCACATGGAGGAACCACACAAATGGGCCTTTCACATTCAATACTCGACCTCTGTCCACCAACCCATGTGATAGCTATCATGTATATGGTTTTGTGATGTTTTAATATGTTTATTTTGAGAACCACTATTGTTCTTTTAGTTTTGTTTTTCTCCTGGCTGGTGTCTTAATAGTCAGTGAATTTTAAAAAAAGTAGTCGTTAAAAATTTGATTTATATTATAATGTAAAAAAGATCTCTATAACTTCTTACCAATAGTATAATTAAAGAATTTGTTAATTGGGTCTGGTTTGACAATTTCGACCGGTGAAGTAGTAACACGATTGGTTCTCTAAACGGTTCTATTACGCAAGCATTGGTAACAATCCTCAAGTGAACTTGAGTACTAAAAATGAAATTAGAAATATGTTTTCGTACTTAATCGGGCTCGGGAGTCTAAACTCAGAGTTATAGCCCATATCTTGTTGCAACTTGCAACTATGAACCCATGGACTTAAAACACATTTTCCTGGCCTCTTTCCGTTCAAGTTACTGAGCCATACAACTTCTATTAATTTAAAATCATTTATGTGAGATGTGTCGTTTAATTGGTCTTTTCATTATGTTATTTCTTTTTTCTTTGGTAAATACTTTACCATTAATTTTCCTTAAACGGTCATATTTAAAGAAAAATGGACTTGAAACTACGACCAACATGTTGTAGAGAGCTGAATTCAGTGATGTAGAGAGGAGACAAACAACTGGCAATAACATTCTATAATTGCAAACATGTAAATCTGACATTGGTTTGGTTAGCCTCGTCATAGAGGAAAAAAAAATTTATGACCTTAATCTTGTGTGAGAATAAGTTTGAGACGTACTTATATAAATCATAAAATGAGTTATGTGAAAGAAGGTAGTACAAGTAAATGTACAAGTAACGTGGTTCTAATCCTTAATCCTACATACACACATGTCGTATTTGTGTGTGTGTGTGTGATGTGAATGTGTTCACACCCTTTAAACTGGTTACCAATGTGACATGTCGGCTCATATTCTATGATAGGTTATTTTATTTAGTTGCTGATAATTAGTTAGGATCGTTATTGATGGTCCCAGAAGGGTGTGCATAGGTTAGTTTAAGTCCATTTTGTTTCGTATCAAACCAAGAATCGAATTTTTGGATGTTGGGTTTCTGAAAAACTTTTAACGTTTTTTTGTTTTCGATCTTCACATTGAGTTAGGTTTAGTTTCTGTTTTTTTTCGATTTTGCCATATAGGCCTAAAATTGTTGGGCAAAAGAAATTAGCCCAAAATATTGATTTTTTATCTAAAATCATGGGCCTATTATTGTTAGTTGTGATTAACTGATTATTACATATATTTAGGTCTTAAAATTTTGGGTTACACCAATTTATTAACTTCTTTTAGATTGCTTAACATTTAAAGATAAAAACCATAATTCGTAAATTCAATAACAAACATTTGAACAAAACAAATGAATCTGAGTTAATTGTTAATTTAGTCCCTGGGGTTTGTCAAAAATTATCACTTTCGTCCAAATCTTTTTTTTTGTCATTTTAGTCCCTGTGATTTCATTTTTTGTCATTTTAGTTTCTGTGGACTAACAAGATTTGGATGAAAGTGACAATTTTTGACAAACCTCAAGGACTAAAATAACAAAAAATGAAACCACAAGGACTAAATTGACAAAAAAAATTGGATGAAAGTAGCAATTTTTGACAAACCTCAGGGACTAAATTGTCAATTAACTCAATGAATCCATTCAAAAAACAAAAGTTAATCATGAAAAAATATGGGTTGTGCTAGAGGTAAGCCACAATTTTATCATCTAATATTATGCCATGTCTGTTTGACACCTTGATAAGGCTGCTGGTCACTCGCTTGATCCTGTTGTGAGTCAAGGTGAGCAGTAGCTTTATCTAGTTTTTTTTTATTTTATTTTACTTTCTAACTTTGTATAATTTGTAATATTTATACAAAAATAAAATTAATAAAAAATGTTAGATTAATGTTAACAAGAATACAAACTATAAAAAACTAAAACTAATCTAATTTAAGATCATGGGGACGTGTAGCCTATAAATGCTCGACCAATTCATGGCGAAGGTTTCCGTATATCTCACGGTTCTTGATATTGTTTATGTTGTCGAGTTTTTGAATATTAGTCATTGTCGGTTGAGCATATGGGATATTACCATGGTAAATTTTGACATATAGTCATGCCTTAGTCCTCCAGTATCATGCAATGTAGCATAATACAAGTATAAACGGCATCCATTGTCTTCTCTCATTTCCAAAACCTTATTGGGTTGGCAATCAACTGAAATCTTTTTTTAAGAACGCCGAACACTCTTTCAATATCTTTTCTTGCCGACTCTTTTTTCTTTGTAAAGTACTTACGTTTGTCTTCAAGTTGAGACGAGTAAGCTTGACTACTGTCGCCCATTCGTTGTAAATACCATCGCTCAAGTAGTAGTCGTACTTGAAATTTACGTTATTAGCATAAAACGATTAGGCCGACTCAACCCCATAGATGAGGTCATCGAATATAGGTGATTGGTCGATAACATTTAGGTCGTTATTTGACCCAACAACTCCAAAAAACGCATGCCAAAACCAAAGATCATGATAGGCCACCGCTTCAAGTATAACACTCGGCCAAGAGTGATCACCTCGACGAAACTGACCTCGCCATGCCGTAGGACACATAGCCCAACCAACATGCGTACAATTGAGACTAACAAACATTCTGGGAAACCCATGTTTTTTACCATGAACCTCGTATATGTGTTGAATATCATACAACGTTCGTTTACGCAAATATCTTCGTGAATAAATAGATATGATCCCTATGAAAATATATATAGTTTAAATGATGTTTGAGAATACAAGTTTAAACAATGTGTGAAAGGTAAGTAATATATATATATATATATATATATATATATATATATATATATATATGTAAATGCACCCTTCGGCTATGTCCCTAGCTTGGATATGATAGTCGGATCTTGTTTGAACACAGTCTAGGGTTGTTTAGACGTTATTATAGGCTTAAGGGTATTTTGGGAATTATTTATGTAACATACACCTCCTACTAGTCTCATACATGTGTCACCCACACACATATGAAGGCCATAAGTGTGCATGATAAGGGAGGTGTATGAGGAGTAGTATAAATACCCCATGCCTTAGTCTTTTTGTAACTTTTTCCATATTCTAATACAAGTACAACCCTTTGTGTGTGTTTTTGTGTGTGTGCTCTCATATTATTATTATTATCTTATCCATAAACACTCACCTATAATAACTAACCAGATCGTTGATTCTGCCTTCGATCCGATACGCACGCGATATTCGATTCTTGTTTCGATCCTACAAGTGATATCAGAGCTAAGGCTCATATCACGCGTGTTGTTATAGGGATTTGCATTAGATCTGAAAGTTTTTAGTCAATTGTTGATTGAAAATTGATTTCGACCCATTTAGAGCTTACAATATGGTTTTCAATGATTTTGGGGTGTGTTTGATGATTGGATCTGAGATTTGATTGTGGTTTTATGTTTAGAAACTGATTTTACAAATAACCAAATCAAATTTAAGCAAAAACGGATCAAATCTGAGAATTTTATGAAACTTTTTTCATGTGCATGAGTTTTTGATGCAAAATTATGATCATGGAATGACTATTGAAATCTGATCATTCAATCATCATTCATAAGTGTTTGGAAACTAATTGAATCAATTTTAGATGATAAACAACGTTAAATTAGATCAGATTTGGATTTTTGAGATTTTTGATGAAAAACCCATGAGTTTTGTTTTCTTCATGTTCTTGTGAATTTTGGATTGTTTTGGGTATTGCAAACTTGTTAGGAATCATTCCCTTCACAAAACCTCACATTCAGATCATCAAAATTCGATTAATCAATCTTGTTTGGTTATGTCATTTCTTTTACAGCAGCCTGCACGCATATGAGATTGTTCTTAAGCTCATACGTGTACCTGATAACCACACATATCACTTCTTTCTTGCCCCATACGTGTCATTTCAACATTGGTTCACCTATTGTTCTCATACGTGTGGTTCCATAAGTTTACTATTCCTTTTGATTTCATACGTGTACCTGTGTTTGCCTCGCCTCATACGCGTACCTATTTTGGTTCATACATCCGTTCTGTGTTCACAACTTCATACGTGTCCTTTCAATCTTGAACCTTCATATGTGTTTGTCAGATATGGTCCAGTCTAGCATTCAGACACCAGGTGAGTTTTACAGGACCTCTTTTTACAGTTTTTACATTTTCTGGGGGAAAACATGCGTACATTTTTCAGTTACATTCATGACTATTATGTAAAAATTGAGACATTAAGGTGCAGGATCCATTAAGTCCTCGTGTCATACATCACACCGTAACCATTAGCTATGGACTTAGCCATGAAACACCGGAATAGATCTATTGGGTTGACACCCCCACTCTTGGTCAGTCGCTCTGACCGGATGACAGATATCAAAAAAGTCCTTGTATTTCACATTATGTCATTGTCTTATGTGTACAATGGGCAAGGCACAACATGTCAAGGTTTGGTTATAGGCTCATGGTTGATCACATATTAATTATTGCCCTAGCTAGGCAATGATTTAGTCGGTTTTGGATTACATTTCCATCATATACAAACCCGTGAACTCACCAACTTTATGTTGACCTATACTTTTACATGCGTGTTTTTCAGGAAATTAGCATAAGCATCAAACTTGGGAAGGTCGCGTGCGAGCATTTATGGGATACTACCTTTTGAACTGTTGTTGTGTCGTTTTAATCAAAACATTTTCAAGCAATGGTTATTATTTTAAGAAAATTAACGTTATGTTTGTGAAACTTGGTTGTCTAATGGAAGTTCCTATTTTACTTTAATTAATGCTCGTATGACATTTTTCTTGGAAATCATTCGAAGTCGCACTCCCGTGTTTCCGCCTTGGCGGGGTGTGACAGATTGGTATCAGAGCACGAGGTTATAGCGAACTGAGATTCTTTTGAGTCAAACTATAATCTAAACAAAATTTATTTCGAAATGCTTTCCAAAGAAAAGAAACACAACACATATCCATACGCGCTACGCAAGTTCCATGCCAGTTACATAATTCACACACATGGGCAGATGTATTAAGTACACCACATGATTACTAACACACACGTATGCTATTGATTTCCAGGATCATGGCACACAGCGAGGACCCCATTATCATATCGGATTCTGAGGATGAGCATGTACCAGAGAGCCCACTTGTTGAGGACATTCAGCAGGGTTATGAGGCCGACTCCAGTGATTCCGATGTCGAGGAGGAGCATATGCAGGTGGATCATGTTGTGTCCGATGATGAAGATGTTGTGACTGCTGGAGAGGCACAAAAGGAGGAGGAGGAGGGTGCACCCCCACCGCCGCCAGAGCCTAGAGTGCCTTCTTTTGGACCATATCGCACGTGTCCGGGTGGGCTACGTATGATGTACACCCCTCGGAAACGTGCGCTCCCTCCACCCACTCCTATCGCTCCAGTAAAGGTTCCTGTTCAGGCAGACCCAGAGCCCCTAGTGCCAACAGATACCCAGCCCCCAGCTCTAGAGGCAACGGAGCCACCGAAGAAGAAGCTACTCAGTAGGTCGCTCGCAAGAGGACTTACCTGCCCACTGTTGATGGATTCTTAGCTTATTCCGATGAGGACTCTGATGTCGAGGCTCCCTCTACCTTCGAGACTGGTGGTCCATCCCAGCCGCCCTCAGACACACCATTGCCCACTGGTTTCGAGTCGACTCCCGTACGTCACGCTCACTACACTGTGTGGGACATGATTGGCTTTCATGACACACAGCTAGGGGTGTTACGTAGGAGGGTCCAGGAGATTGAGATTGAGGATGACTGATGTGTGAAAATGTGTATTAAATAAATTCGGGTCAAGTTTTAAAAATGGAAAACCCGCTGAACCACACACTAACGACAAGTGCACCGGTCGTATTGTAGCAGAGCAAGTAAGTCCGAGTATCGAACCGTGGACACAATATAGCGACTCTCGATACTTGACCTCTATCGACTCCTAGCCTAGCAAATTGGATTTTGTGACTTTTATTAATTAACTAATTACTAAAGAAAATAAATTAAAAGACTTTAACGAGCAGATAGCAGAGGATTACTAAGGAGGGAAATCAGAGATGGGAAGGGCAACCTCCTAGGTATCGAATCCTACTAATGAAATTGGAACTGCCCCGGCTTTGGAAACTATGTTGGTAATCAGGATCTTATAATATTCACCCCTAGTATCCTAGTGGCTCTCGGATCATTTACCAAGACTGACCGAAAAGGAATCCTAAAGGCTACTAATCTCACTGATTGGTTAGATCACCTCTCGATCTCACTAACTATGCTAAAGTACTCGCTAGACTGGTTTGGATTTCTCACTCTCCAATCACAATACACCCTAAAGTGCAAGGAGTAACCTGTAAAGTCAATCTATGACACAGATAAGCAAATAATACTAGAGAACCTAGGAAAACCTGATCTCTCAGCGTTTCTAGCCTAAACCTCTAGCACCAAAGACAAACCTGACTACCTATCACCTCTCGGTCTCAAGAGTAGGAAGAATACTAATTACCTCTAAACTCCCAATTAATGTTCCTATGGAATTTAGGCCTAAAACCATAAAGTAAATTACAAGCACAAAGCAAGTAATTCTAACAAGCATCCAAACATGAAAGACATTCACTAAGACACTCGTGGAACATCAAAAGATCATAAATTAGTAAAAAGTACGCACACACATCATGGAATCATAAACAAGTTTCTTACTAAAACATAAATTCAACTATAAAATCCAAATCCGAAACATAAACCAAAATCAAACAGCAATCATCTCAAACTTAGGTGACCACTAATGTTTTAGCCAAACATAATTCGAGAAAACAATAAAAACATAGGTTCAAGAAAAATAAAAGTTATAGTGATAATATTCATAAACACAAAGTCAATAGATATAAAAACTAAAACTTATTATAGTCAAACCCGTTAGTTCAATTTTAAACCCGTGCCTTCTTCCCCTTCAATAATAATTCTCCCCCAAATCCTTGCGGCTGTTGATATGATCTCCTAGTGATAATATGCCGCTTCCGTATTCCTTGGAATATTAATTCTTCCCTCTTTTTTTCGATGATGCCCTTCTATCTTTATATTCATGTTCCTTTAGTAAGATAGGTCATCCAGATTATTATTTTTTTAGGCCCACTGATAACAGCAGCTTGTGCACTTGGACTGGGATTTTGGGCCGCCTATTTGCTTCTTTTTTCTTTGTTCTTTGTTTCCACGAGACATTCTGTCTCTTTTTTTTCTTAATTATTATTATGATTAAAAGTATTCCATGCTTGCTCGACTCGGGTGTTCTTGGCTTGATCAAAGTTTCTCGTTTACGCTCCAATGTTCATGAACACCGGCTCTCAAGTGTTGGTGTCTCAATTAAAATTCTTTCATTTTGCGCTCATTTTCTTCAAACACCTACAAAATAATAAAATAAATAAATACATAATAAAAACGACATGAAACAAATAAAAACATGACCAAGTAATATACAAAATACATAGGAAAACAGATGTGTTTTGCAACACATCAATGACCTGTATCTGACAAGTAAGACATTGGCTGAGTTGGGTACACGTGTATATGAGGCGGATCAGGGACGTTCCGCAGCTGAGGAGCATGTCGTAGAGCTTGAGGCTAGAGTTGATGATCTTGAGGCGAGGATGACTTCATCTATTGCAGCCTTGTCTGCTGCTTTCCCACCCCCATCCCCGTAGGATATCTTATGTAGTACTTGTAGTAGTAGTTTAAAAACTTGCAAGGCAGTATGCCATTTTATTTTGTATGCAGAAACAAAATCAAGTATGTAAAACTTTCTATGAAGAATTCGATATTTTGATTTCTATATTGTTGTGGTGTTTGTGTCATGCGTTTGTGATCTTGTTTTGCCATTTGTTTGATTGTATAGTTGTTTGATTGATACATATGTTGACAATATTATACAGTGATATGTGTCTCATTATTTTAATCTTATGTATTAGAAGAACATGCCTCCCAAAAGAACTACTCGATCAAGTTCTGAGGAAGAAGCTTTTCCGACCACCTCAGCGGACCTAGCCAGGGTAATTGCACAGGCTATCGCGCAACATGAAGCGAATCGCACCGAATCCAGTGGCGGTTCGAGGGCAGTCGGCCGACACAGAACCCAGGATCCTGAGACTGGTAAAGCTTTTGCCCATTCCCTCTTAGTCTTGATCTTGATCTCGTATCGATTCCTCCTGTTGATAATCCAATCTTTCTGACACCGCAGAAGTAGAGAATACCGTGCGAGGGTGTTCCTACAAGACTTTCATGGCAAGCAAGCCCTGGAATTTCCGTGGTTCAAAAGGGGCGATTGGTATTGTCTGTTGGATTGAGAAGACCGAGTCTGTGCTTGATATTAGTGGTTGTTTGGAGGACCAGAAGATCAAGTACGTCACTTGTACCTTCCAGGACGAGGCGTTGACGTGGTGGAATTTACAAGGGTAGACCTTGGGTCACGAAGCTGCCTACAATCTCTCGTGGGATGAGTTGAAGTCGATGCTGATGAACAAGTATTGCCCGCGAAGTGAGCTGCAGAAGTTGGAGACCGAGTTCTGGAATCTGTCCATGAATGGGGCGGACATCAGTGCCTACACCACCCGACTTCATGAATTTTATCAATTGGTTCCACACATGGTTACCCCCAAGTAGGGTAGAAAGGTATATCTGGGGACGCTCTCCCAAGATTCGTAGCATGGTTACCACTGCTGCTCCAGCTTCCATCCAGCATGTTGTTACTCTTGGTCACAGCCTTACAGAAAATGCGGTCCGCATGGGCTCATTGACACCAAAAGAGTCGGAAAAGGGTGATAGTTAAACAAGCGCAAATGGTCCAACTTCAAGAAGGAAAAGGGAACCGAGAGTCAGACCAACAAGAAACCCGAAACTATCAAAGCCTTCGTTGCCGCCGCTACGGAAACTCGCAAACCATACAACGTGCCCCACCCACTCTGCAACAAATGCAAGTATCACCATGTGGGGACGTGCGACAGTATCAAATGCGAGAAATGCAAGCGGATGGGTCATCCCACCGTGTAGTGCTGGGCTAAACCAGTTGAGAATCCTGATAGCAAGACAGGATGTTTTGAGTGTGTAGCTACCGACCATTTCAAGAAAGACTGCCCCGAGCTAGGGGTTCAAGCTCATGGTAGGGCTTTTGTCATGGGTGTAGATGATTGATGACTCATAGAATTAACATATAAAACAGGCATAAACAATCCCAAAATAGGTTACAATTAGGCTTATATTAGTGATAAATGATGCTTAATTCGTTCCTATTTGTATTTCTCAGGAAATTGGAGCTCCAAGACGGAAACAAAGGATTTCCTGGTAAAAACGAGCAAAAACTGGAGGTTCCTGAAGATGCCAGACTTGAAGCCTGTTTCTTGTATGTTTTGAAGACAATCCCGGGACTTAAACAAAGCTAAAATCAGTACCGGAGTGATCTTACACGCCCATGCTCACCTGCACAAAGGACTTACACGCGAGAAGACAACGCAACAAACTTGGAGAGCAAGAAATCAGAGACAAACAGATAGGCATGCCCGTGCCAGACACAAAAGTACAGACAGCTTTTGCATGCAGCAACAGAACGTACGTGTAACAACAAGCACGCCCTCGACAGACTTTGGCACGGTCGTGCAGCCCCTGGAGGTCTATAAATAGCAAGCCAACCCTCACCATTTGTTCATCCCTTCTTGTGCTCTCTTGGGGCCAAACTCCAAGCTTCTTCCAGAGATCTTGGGGTCTTGTGGGAGGCCTTCTGGCCCTCCTAACATCCCTCAATGGTTGGGCCTCGTCCTACCTTGATCGGCTTGGCAAAGAAGAGGATCGTAGAGTAGTTATGCAATAAATATCGAGGGTCGTGAGGATCAAGAGAGTTACATATAACTTGGAGATGGATAGCTTGTCTATGAGCAGCCATGTTCTTGTGTTGATCATGTCTCATGGTTGTATCTTTCTATCATCATGAACCCATTTCGATTTGTAGACTTTTATTATTATTACTAGTAGTTTATTTTGAGTTATTTGTGTTGTTATCTTCTTCTAATCCTTATTTGTTTATCTTTGTGGCAGGTTTGAATGATAACTTACTTAATTACTTAACAAACTTTAAATTAATTAAAATAAACTAGAGGTATAATCAGCTTCTGGTAACCCCGAGTTAGATCCAAGGCGAGGAAACCGGTAGTGAGACAGATCCTTCGGGCTTCTGATATCCGATCCGGGTTCTAAGCAATGGCTTCTGAAGTGGGCCAGATCTGAGTGACACATTTCTGGTTCATACCAGATAACTGAGTAATCTTCTTGGTAAAGGAGGATTCCCTACGGGTGCACCAGTGATCTTCGGATTACACACATTTGGGATTATGTTCCACCTTTATCAAGGATTTTATTCAGTAGTTGAGTGATTTTTTTGGCACTGGGAGGATTCCCTACGGGCGCACCAGTGATCTCTTGTATCAATACGCCTTTAGGATTATGTTCCACCTTTTTCAAGGGCTTCATTCAGCTCGGGAGGTTAAGGGTTGGGTTATTTAACCGTCATCCATTTAAACAACTTTATATTTAACTGGTCAATAAATATTAAAGTGCCACTTAAAAGATAAACAAATAACGGATTCTTTATCTAGTTCTCGTTAGTACAACGCCGTTAACCAATGGGGATACGGTCTCCTGAGTCAACTGTAAGAGAGATCATTTGATCTTAGTATCGTTAACCTTCTTAGGGGATTCGTTCTTGGTCCACTCGGGAATGACCCTAAGGCGAGAACATTCGGTACGAAACACGAGAGCTAAGACGAGGTGTACGTTGTTCCAAGTCGGAAGTGAAGCCTCCATTTTAAGAAGAAGATGAGTTCGAAGACCAGATACTTGACCGCGGTTTGAGGAGCCCACTATACGCGAGGCCTTGGCGGAGACCCTAGGTGGACGCACGCTGGAGAGGTTTAGCATTCTACGCAGTAGTAGCCTCCGCTTCTCTATCAAAGAGTCAACACTTCATGATCCTTCTCGTCTTCCTCACAAATTAACTAACTTAAATTATTAATTCTAATAATAAACTTAACTATTAAATCAAAGGACCCCGAGATATGCATAATACACTGCTCTACTATTTTTATCTTTTTATTATACAAAACCAAAACTGTAGGGTCAAAGAGGATTGACAAGCCAGTATAAACCTTAGTCTTATATCCTCTTTACATTTTGTGAAACTGCTGAACTAAAAGATGTTTAAAGTTCTGAAGAGTAAAAGGATCAGAAGTTCTGAAGATAAACCAGACAAAATATCTGAAGAACAAACTGCTGAAGACAAACTCCTGAAGATCTCTCAATAGAAGTTTGTCACTCATCAGCACTTTCATTAAGAAGCTTCTAACCGCCCTTAATCTCAGCAGTTTAGTATTATATTAATTTGTAGATGCCGTTTTGCGACTAAGGATTAGATACTAACATGTGTTAAAGGGCGAAGGAGAATCAGAAGGGGCGAAGGAAGAAATGAAATGGGCGAAGGTACTTTGTCAAGGACGAATGTGGAACAGGAATGCACAAGAAGACACATTCGACCAGGCTAACTGGGCGAATGTGGAAACAGCTTACCTTCGACCAGTAAGACTGGGCGAATGTACAGCTACTATATATAGATTTCAAGTTTTTGTAATGTATAACGAGTCATTGAGAGTGTGTGTTTTGTGTGTGTGTTCCTGAGAGGTTTGAGAGTGTTTGTTTGAGTTCTAGATTAACTGTAATCAGTCTGTAAACGTTTATTTGAACAAGTTAATCTATGAAAAGCATTTAAAATGACCTTGATTGTGTTTTGATTGAGTTTACTTCAGTTTGTTCTAAGCTAGGGTTTCCGCACCTGGTTTAGCAACTTGTATGATCATATAATCCTGTATTGTTGTCAAATTTCTTCCTCTACAAAGTGGTATCAGAGCGTAGAGGATCATACAACAACAAATTGATAAACTCAGAGCTGATTTGGAAATAATTTTCATCAATTCACATCTGTTTTCAACTAAAAATGGTTTTTGTGTGTTTTTGAAAGAATTAGAGGTGATTTTGTGGTTAAAATTCAAAATTCCAAGTATTAAAGTTGTTCCAAATCATCTCCGAAGCATAACCTGATCAAGATCAATCAAATCCACAAACTTTTGAAAATCAGAGATCAAAATAACCGTTTTTCAAAGTGTAACCGTTTTTCAAAAGTTCAGATATGGGCGAACCTGAGATGAGTGGGCGAATGTGTGAGTTTTTGGTCGAAGGAGAGGGTATTTCTGGGCGAACCTAGAAGTTTTAGGGCGAAAGTAGAATTTTTCACATAAAATTTTTTACATTCGGGTCAATTTTTTACCTTCGGGAGATCGGGGGTACGAAGGTAAAACTAAAACGGTCGAATCTAGATTGTTTTGGACGAACGTAGGAAGAGTTTGTGTAATTTTTACATTCTAGTGAAATCTTACTTTCGGGAGTGACTGTTTTGGACGAACCTGTACTAAAAGGGACGAACCTGAAAACTTATTGGGCGAACCTAGGAAAGTTTTTGAAAATTTTTCTAAGTGTTGAATTTTTCAAAGTGCGTGATTATGTGGCGTTATCAGACTACTCCTACACCAGCAACTGCACAACCACAACAGCAGGTGATGGACCCATGGACAGTGGCAGCACAGAAGACTAACACACAGTCTTCGCAGCCGGTTAACTACATGACTCAGAGTGCACCTACAGTACCACAGTCTGACTACTGGGGAGTAGCAGCAGCGGTGGTAAACACTCAAACTACTAATGCTATTTCCACACTGATTAATGATTTGTCTTCAGGTAGCGGGACTCGGCCACCGAAGCTCATGGAGATTCAAGAATACAATCAGTGGCAGAAAAAGTTCAAGATACACTTGGAAGGCATGGGAGTTGAAGGTGCTGAAGCATGGAACATGATTGCTAAAGGATACACACCACCAGTTCTGGAGAACACGGGTGAACCAGTGCCATTGGAGAGCATGGCGGAGGATGAGAAAAAGAAGTTTGCTGTGGAAAAGAAGGCGTTCTCCCAACTGACACAAGCTATTACCAATGATCTTTTGCATCAGTTTGGGACGTGCACAACGTCTAAAGCACTGTGGGATATGCTTAAAAGGAAGCATGATGGAAATGAAAAGACTCGGAATTTGAGGATGGAAGAACTTGTTAAGGAGTTTGAGAATTTTTCTTATGTTGGAAATGAAACTTTGAAAGAACTAACTCCTAGATATAATCATTTGATATCTGAATTGTCTAGCTATGGTGTACAGATTCCTATGGCAAAACAGGTGGACAAGTTTGCTGAAGCATTACCACCTAACTGGGATCAGCATGTGGATGTTCTAAAGGAGAAGGATGCTTTTCAATACTGGTCTCTTCAAGAGTTCATCGAGAAGCTGGAAAACAAGGAATTGGAAGAGAAGAGGAAGGCTAGGAGAGCACAGATTCCTCAGAATCCAAACTTATACTTTGGAGGATCTTTAGTTCCAGCAAGTACAAGTTCTGGAGGGCTAGTTACACCACATGTTGCTTGTATATCCAATGCTGTAGAATCACCTATCATTAATTACCATCAACAAACTTCATCTTTATCACAACCACAACCACAAGTTCCATATCAATATTCATATATTCCACCATTCTCCCCAAAACAACAAGCAGCTTTTTACACTGCTGGTCAAACTCAACCACAACCATTGAACCAATCTAATCAACCAACTGTAGTTTTGGAAACTTCCAATCTTGGAAATGTGACAGTTGAAGTTGCTCAGCAACACATTGCTTTAGTCTCTGCAATGGTTTCTTCCTATAATGGATTAGTTGCTAGTCAAATTGGTAATAACAACTTGACCAATGAAGACTACGCACAAATTGATAAGGAGGAAATGGAACTCATTGACATCCAATGGGCATTTGCGAGCATAATGCGAAGAGCGACTGAGTTTATTGAGAAAACAGGTAGAACAGATTTGGGAACTTCTCCTAATACAACCTACGGGTTCAATAAGGAGAAAGTGACTTGTTTTAACTGTGGAGGTAAAGGTCACTTTAAACGTGAATGCACTCAACCACCGAAACAAGGCAACAGGAATCCATTTAATGCTACCTATCAGAACCGTCAACAACAAAACCAAAACCAAGTTTCTTCCCAAAACAACAACAACAACTACCAAAATCGTCAAACCAACTTTAATAACAACCAAAATAGACAACCAACCACACCAAACCAGACACAAAACCAAACACCAAACAATACTAACCGAACAGTCATACCAATCACTACACCAGCTGAACAACAGAATACCAATCAAGCATTGGTTACTCAACAAGATGAGAGGTTTGACTGGTCGAGCATTCAGATAGGTGTTGAGGAAATAACCACTGGGGGAAATGTGGCGTGTGTTGCCTATCAGGTTGATCTTGAAGACTCTGTGACGATGGTGGAGAAGGTTGAAACTGAGGTTGATAGTGATGTTTCTGAGACTGAGATGGATGGTGATTTTGAACCTGTTAAGGATAATTCTGAAGTTAATGTTGAGGTTGAAAATGAAGAGACTAATTCAGGAGTTGTGATTGATACTGTTTCTGACATTCCTGAGGAGTGTGAATCGGTTTATTCTGATTCAGACAGTGATTCGGATACGGAAGCTAGTGTTAATTCTCTTGATGAAGATATTGATCAGTTGCTTGCAGAGGCAGATTTTCTGATGACCAGGAAGTCGTGCATTGCAGATGATGCTTTCACAAAGATTGATTATTCCAGATTCTTTGCAGGAAAGGAAGCTCATTTCGCATTGATGGCCATGACTGACCCGCCAAAACCTGTAAGTTCTGCATGTAGTACTGATAATACTAGTGAAAATTATTGTGGTGGATGTGATAGATTGACTGAGGAGGTTAAACAACTCCGTGTTCAACGTGATAGTGCTATCATGAACAGTCAATCTACTCGCAAAGAGTTGAATGCTTTTAATAAAGTATTAGATGGCTACAAAAAGGACATTTCCGACTTGAAAAACACTTTGTCTTTAAAACAATTGGCAATTAACAACTACATCAATGAAATTGAAAATACCAAGTTGGAAATGGCCGCCATCAAATGCTTTGCTGAGAAAGTAAACAAAAAGTTAGAAAGTTACAAGAATGTTGCTTATGTGGTAGACCACATCATTGATGACAAAACAACCAATTATCGGGCAGTACCATCTCCGGTTCTCTTTGAAAACCATAATTGTCACCAAGTGACACCGGAGAGTTCGGTAAAATCTGATTCAGCATCGGAAAATGAATCTAACACTTCAAGTGTTGGTGATCCAAATTCCGATGTTAGACCGATTTTGGGAATCAATGATGAAGGTGTTACTGCTGAAAGTGTTGACTCAGACCCAGAGAGTGATGATACTGGTTGTAACCAAACTGTAAATGCATGTGATATCCCAAAAGAAAATCACATCATTACAAACGAACCAGTTTCATCATCTCAAATTGTTCCAATGAGAAACATTCATCATGTGAATAAGTCTGAGAAGAATGTTGTGAAGAAAGATCTTAATGTGGTTAAGAAAGATCTTGAGAGAAATGAGAAAAACGAACAATGTGACAAACCTGTCAAAGTGTTCTATCGGATGGAAGGATCCGATAAGATCATCTCTGACGAGGACTTTCCAATTAAAAATGCCAACTATGCTAAAATTGAAAAGATTTGGCAAGAAAGTACTATTTGGTTCCCAAAACATGAGAGAACAAATGAAATTCCACCAGCTTTGTTGAAAAAGTTGTATTTGGATGTTCCTCAAGAACCAAAGGTCCATGTCACAGAGTTTGTTAAACCCAAAAACAGAGCTAATGGTTTCAATGAGCCTACTTACTCAAAAGGGCCACTCCCTGAGAGTTTAAGGAAGCAACAGTACAATGATCAATATCCGGTTAGATCATTTGCTCAACCAAATGCTCCGAATGTTTTTGAAGAGTACCGTGCGTGCTTTAAGTGTGGGGAACGTGGGCATTTACTTGCTCAGTGCCCATATGTAAGGCACAAAAGGCACGAAGTTGAAGTGAGGAATTCTATGAGAAAGCCGATTGATCATTATGTGCCACCTCATAGGAGAGTTGTTCCTCAACAACAACAACCATTTTATTATCAAAACAATTTTCAAATGAGGAACACTCGTCCAATGCACTATGATAGAAGAAATCGGATTGCCATGGAACACTCGTGGAGAAAGCCTGTGGTGAACTCAACAGTTGATAGGCAAAAGGTTCCACCAAAACCAATTGTCAAATCAAATGTTGGACCTAAGTCTGTTAAATCAGATAAGGTTACCAAGAAAGTTACCTTTGCTAACAATGTTCAGAAACCGACTGAGAATCCAAAGTCTCAGATTCGTATCCTGAAAAGGACTGAACAATCTTGGACATCCAATGGTACTCCAGGAGCCTCTACTTCAAAAGTGAATGAGAAAAAGGAAACGACTTTGAGCAATCAGAAAAAGATTGATCAAAAAGTTGTTAAAAATGTTTGTGAAAATGTTATTGTGAAACCTGATGTTGAAAGACCCAAGACTCAGGCTTGGGTCCCCCGAAAGCACTAAATGATTTACTTTTTGTGTGCAGGGAGCTTCAGCTGGCCCTATTAGCAGTCTTTGGATTGTTGATAGTGGAGCTTCAGGCCACATGACAGGGGATCTTGCGTTGCTGTTCGACGTGAAGACCATCAATGGAGGATATGTAGCGTTTGCGGGAAACAAAGGCGGATATATCACGATGGAAGGAAGTGTGAGCAATGGGATAGTGAGTTTTGAGCGGATATCGTATGTGAAGCAGATAGACTACAATCTGTTGAGTGTCAGTCAAATATGTGACAAGAAATTTACTGTGCATTTTGATGACAAATCCTGCTATATTCTGAAACCGGGCTTTACAATTCCTAAGGAGTGGATAATGTTGAAGGCACCTCGTGTCAACAATCTATACATTCTTGATATGTCCAAGGCGATGACATCACAAGGGCAAATAACATGCTTTTTGTCCAAGGCGACTGAGAAAGAATCGATAATGTGGCACCGAAGAATGGGGCACATTCATCTGAAGAAAATGAATCAACTTGTGAGGAATGGACTTGTCGAGGGAGTAAATGTGAAACATTTCCATCTAAATGACAAGTGTGTGAGTTGTAAAAAGGGGAAGCAACACAAACAGTCCCACAAAGTGAAAAAGGTTAACTCTGTTGAGATGCCACTAGAGCGATTGCACATGGATCTTTTCGGACCGGTCAAGCGCAAAAGTCATCTTGGAGAGCTTTATTGTTTAGTCGTCACTGACGATTACTCAAGATTTTCATGGGTGATGTGTTTGCAGAATAAAAGCGACACTTTTATCAATCTAAAAGTTCTGTTCACTCGATTGGAGAATCTCTACAATGTGAAGATAAAGAGGATTCGGAGTGACAATGGGACGGAGTTCAAAAATGCCAAGATGGATGAACTTTGTGAAGACAAAGGGATACATCATGAATATTCGGCTCCGTATACCCCTCAACAGAACGGTGTTGCTGAAAGAAAGAATAGGACTCTAATAGAAGCGGCTAGAACTATGCTTGCTGATTCAAATCTTCCAGTAATGTTCTGGAATGAGGCGATTTATGCAGCAAATTATACATTAAATCGGGTCCTAACAGTGAAGAAGTTTGGAAAAACATCTTATGAGCTGTTACACCGGAGGAAGCCGAACTTAGAGTATCTAGAACCTTTCGGGGCGCCTTGCACGATGTTGAATCCAAGCGAAAAGTTTAGTCCTAAAGCAGAGGAGGGTTACTTTGTTGGATATGCAACCCCGCTCAAACGGGTATACAACAAGCGAACTCGTCGTGTGGAAGACTGGGCTAACGTGGAAGTTCAACGATATACTCAAAATATTCAAGGCACGGGTCCTGATTGGATGTTTGATTACAAAGAGTTCTTTGAATCATTCAATCTAGATAGCTTGGTTGAAGAAGCTGTTATTAGACTACTTTACGAGTGTGAAAATGCAACAACTTCACCGTTGGTGCGTCCGATCACTGTGAACCCCCTACCAGCTTCTAATGATACCAATGCTCCTATACAAGAAGAAGAGATATTTCAAGAGGCTTCAACTTCATTAGACACTTCAGAATCTGAAGATGAACAATTTGAAGAAGCTATTCTTGATCAAGCTGAAGAACAGGAGGCACCACCAGTGAACCCAACTCCAACTACTGATGTGGCTTCATCATCAAATACGGGTCATGATCTGGATGATGTAGAGAACTTGACTATTCAGACGGGAGTGCAAGTACCTGATTATCCGGAATCTCGGATTCATCGTATTCACCCGCTGGAGCAAGTTATCGGTGATCCTGGAAGTAGTGTTATGACCAGAGGGCAGCTTAAAAGCGTTAATTCGCCAGAGAGTTTTGGTGCTTTAGCTTTATATGCCAAAATTCAACAATCTGGTAGTCAAAATGATTGGTCGTTTGCGTGTTATGTGTCGCAGGTAGAGCCAAGGACATACAAGGACGCTTTGAAGGATGATGCCTGGGTTGAAGCTATGCAGGAGGAGTTATTACAATTCCAGAAATTGGGAGTTTGGACGCTCACGGATTTGCCGCCGGATAGGAAGAAGATTGGCACCAAATGGGTGTTTAAGTGTAAGAAGGATGATCGTGGGGTAATTGTTCGGAACAAAGCCAGATTGGTCGTGCAGGGTTTCCATCAAATCGAAGGGATTGATTATAACGAAATCTATGCACCGGTAGCACGAATCGAAGCTATTCGGATGTTCCTCGCGTTTGCTTCTTATAAGAAATTCAAAGTATACCAGATGGACGTGAAAAGCGCATTTCTGTACGGGAAAGTCAAGGAAGAGGTGTATGTCGGGCAGCCACCAGGCTTTGAGGACCCAATCCACCGGGATAAGGTCTACGTGTTGAACAAAGCTCTTTATGGCTTGCACCAGGCTCCGAGGCAGTGGTACGAGGAGCTAAGTACATACCTCATCAACAAAGGATTTAAGCGCGGCCTCGTCGATTGCACCCTCTTTACGAAAAAGACGGGAGATGATTTGCTTCTAGTACAGATATATGTTGATGATATAATATTTGGTTCAACTAACGAGCTTTTATGCAGGGAGTTCGAATCTGTCATGCAGGAAAAGTTCGAAATGAGCGCAATGGGGGAGATGCAGTTTTTCCTAGGCTTGCAGGTGGACCAAAGACCCGACGGGATCTTCATTCACCAGACGAAATATGTCTCCGACATCTTGAGCCGGTTCCAGATGGAGGACTCAAAGCCGATGGATACCCCGATTCAACCCAATCACGGGATTGGAGTGGACGCTAAGGGGGAGCTGACGGATCCTTTTACATACAGAGCAATCATCGGATCTCTGATGTATTTGACGGCGTCTCGACCAGATATTATGTACGCAACGTGTCTCTGTGCCCGTTATCAATCGAAGCCGAAACAAAGTCATCTGACGGCGGTCAAGCGTATCCTTAGATATCTGAAGGGTTGTCCCTCAAAAGGACTTTGGTACCCTAATGATGATAATTTTGATTTCATATCTTTTAGTGATGCAGATTGGGGCGGCTGTGACAAGGATAGCAAATCTACTACAGCTGGTTGCCAGTTTTTCGGGAGCAGGTTAATCACCTGGCAATGCAAGAAACAGACTTCCGTAGCACAATCTACCTGTGAAGCCGAGTACATTGCAGCCTCGAGTTGCTGTTCGCAAGTACTCTGGATTCAACAACAAATGGTGGATTACGGTTTGCAGTTTCTAAAAACTCCTATTTACTGTGACAACGAAGCCGCAATTGCATTAACTAAAAATTCGGAAAATCATTCTAAAGCAAAACACATCCGGATCAAATATCATTTTATCCGAGATTGTTACGCTAAGGAATTGATCGATATGATCAAAATACACACTGACTACCAACGTGCAGATCTGTTTACTAAAGCCTTTGACCGTTCACGCTTTGAATATCTTTTAAAAGTAAACAATATAAAGGAAAAACAGGACTAATCGGCACCTCGGTTTATCGCTTTTTTAGTTTTTAGTTTTTATATTTTGCTAATTGGGAATTTCTCTTTGCTAATTGGGAATTTCTCTTTACTTTCATAATCCTCAAAGAAGTTGATGCTTTCGAGGGGATTGTAAAATCCTCAAAGAAGTTGATGCTTTCGAGTGGATTGTTTCTTTTAACTTTTGTTTTTGTTTTGTTTTTCAGAAAAAATGAAAATCCAAAAAATATGTTCTTTATTTTAGGGGGAGCCATTTTATCAGAAAAGCCAAAAACATTATAAAATTCAAAAAGACCTAAAAATTAGAAAATCAAAAATGATTTCCTGGTAAAACAGAGGAAATGATAGTACATCAGTGGGAATCTGACACAGGCTAAAGAATTGTATAGTTTATGAGGCGTGTGTTGATTACGTGTGATATGCTGATAGGCTTCGTAGACTAAATATTGCGTGCATTAGTGATACAAACATAACGAACTACGCGTTCGTGGCTGAACACCTCATGGGCATATGGTCTTAGTACCGTAATTTCGTTTGATAGGATTGCCAAAATCTGAGGTTTCGGGTCGTTATGTTATGGTTATCCGGAATATTCTGATAAACTTTTGTCGTATTGATTTACGGACCTAGTTTTATCAGAATATTTGCTAAAAGAGCTTAATTGCCAAAACCGGAAGTTACCGAATTGAGGAACTTTATGTTTTAATTGATCATAGATCATTATTACATCATATTGGTCATCTGATGCAAATCAGTGATTAATATCAGCCTCAACCTAGTGTATACGCACATGTTACTCTGCTGCATTCATTTGCTGACCTGTACACCTCTGTGCTATATACTTTGTAACTTTTACGGATAACTCTGGCATAATCACGCGTTACGACGAAGCTTTGTGCAATTACTTGATACGGGAGTATGTCGTGTGTGTGGGCACCACATCGTGTTAGTCTAATACACCTAACTCGTATCATTTTAAAGCATTGCGTAATTGTCTGCATGTGAGCTTACGTGGACCACAATATCAGCAATTGCCGTATCACATATTGTTTCTAATGATAATATTAAACAAAAAAATCAACGCTGTGATCAGATTTCTCAGAAAACTGATATGATCCTCTGACCGGATTTCACAAAATGTTTACTGTTTTCATTTACTTTGATGCATTTTATTTGTTGCAATTTACTTTTAAAGTCAAAAAGATACAAAATCCAAAAAGATTTTAGGTGTGTTTTGATAAAATTTCAGAAAATCCAAAATTTTTGCATTTCTGCTTTATTTTTGATAACCGGGGATGCTTGATAGTCAATTTCTGAGATTTGACAACACCATCTGGGCTTTGTATCATTCTAAAAGTGAAAATTTGTGTTTTGGAAGCTTAACGGATTGAAAAATGTTGAACGGGATTCGAATTTGTAATTTGGTAAAATTTTTCAAAAGTGCCATTTTACATTCGCCCTTAATTGGGACGAATGTGGGATTTTTGTTCACCTTCGGCCGTTTTCAGTTTGGGCGAATGTGGTTTGTACCTAAATTTCACATTCGGGTAAAATCCTTTTCCCTTCGTGCCTTTCATTAGGGGCGAAGGTGAAAACTTTGTTCGTTCGTCCACATTGAACGGGCGAATGTGAAGTCCTATAAATACACCAAACCAGGTTCGACCACCCACTTCAATTTTTTCAAAATTTCTTCGATAACTGGACCTTGTTGTTTTTGATTTCCCTGATTGTGCATTTTGTTCGTTGCATCTTACTGATCATTTTCCTATATTTTTTACAGGTAAAGGTTAAGGAATGAATCCAGAATCCTTCGGTTTATAAACGGACTTAGGGTTTAGAATTCCTGATGTTCTAGTGTCTATTAATGCTTAATGTTGTTTGCAAATCATCCCACATCAGTTTTAGGGGGAGAATGTGTTAGGAATTAGGATAAAACAGGGTTTAATCGTTGATTGATCGTGTGAAATAATATAAAACCCTAATTTCTATTGAAAACTGATGTAGAATGATAATCTAGGGCAATTGATGGTACACGATGCTTAGTCGGACACTTTAGAACAGATTTGGATCAAAATTAAAGGTTAAAAACAGGTTTGATAAAATTTTAAATTTTGGGATTAACCAGGTTCCACCTTCGGTTAAACGAAGTGGACGAAGGTGATTCAGGATGGACGAAGGAAACCTTAAATGGGCGAATGTATTATTTTAACCAAAATCTCTTTACATTCGACCAGAAAATTTCACCTTCGGCCACAAAACCCTACATTCGACCAATGCAATATGGGCGAATGTGGAAATATCAAAACCTAAAATTTTGAAATTTTGACGATTTTGTGTTTTGACGTTTTATTTTGATTTTCCATTTCAGATGGCTGAAGAACAAGCTAATGTTGAGATTCCAGTGGAGACTGAAGTGACTGATCCTATTCCAGAGATTGTACCAGAAGGAGAATCATCAAGCGGTACAAAATGGCCGTTTGAGAAGACCCATAACTGTTGCGCATATCTTGGAGATGTTGAGAAGAATGTGGAATTCACTGAGATCATTAAGTTCTTGAAGAGATGCAGAGTGGTTTATGCATTGGCAACACCAACTATTATCTACAAGGATATAGTTGAGGACTTTTATAACAACGCCAAGTATGATTACTTTGATAATCAGACTATCATCAAAAGTAAGATTCAAGGAATGGAGATGTTCATCACTGAAGCAGATATCAGAGAAGCTCTCCAGATTCAATTTGAAACAAGTGAGGATCCAAGGGAACTGTCCTGGACTGAGCAGAAAGCATGTTTCCTGAGAATGAAATACAAAGGACCGATTACTGATGGTTCAATGTATAAAGGGAAACTGAGCGTGCAGTTCAAGTATTTTGCTCACGTCATCATTCTAGTGTTTGGATGTGTTAGTGGTGGTTATGATGTGATGAGAAAGAGTTTAAGCTCGTTAATGGTTGCATTGACTCTCAATAAACCATTTAACGTTGCTGGGATGATCTTAGATCACATGCTGGAGATGTTGAAGGGTTTGAAGAAGAAATACTTTATGCTTTATCCTAGATTTCTGATGATGATCTTCGATCACAAATATCCACACTTGAAGAAGGATCCAACACAGATACTTAATATGGATCATATGAATGTGAGAACTTTGGCAAGGATGAAAGCTTACAAAGGTGTGCCTGAAAAAGAGAGACCACCTTTCAGAAGGTTATTTGGAGCTTTGGCTAGAGAGGATTACATGGATCCTGGAAAGAATCTAGCAAGGCATCCAGACAGTGATAGTGATAATGATGATCCACTTGTTTATGCTGATGCAAGCACGAAACGGAAGAGGCAAGTTGTCAATCCCGGAGCCAAAGGGAAGGGCAAGGGAAAGACAGATCAGGGAACTTCAAAACAACAAGCAGTGAGGAAGAAGACTACTGCAAAGAAGGGTACAAGTTTGGTAGATGAGGAGTCGGTTGATTCAGAGGAAACTGAAACTGAGGAACAATGGGATTCGGATACTGAGAATGTCAGGACTACCAAACAAAAGGCCACTTTGGTTGGTGAGTCTGAATCTTTGAACAGATCAATAGAAGAAGCTCAGAAGAGTAAGCAGTCTGTTGATGCTGAGGATGAAGGGTTGACTGTTAATCTGGATGAATTGAATGAAGGTGAAACAGTTGTTGTAAATTTGCCCAAGCCCAAACACAAATCTATGGCTAAGAAGACAAGCACAAAGCAACTCAGAGAGAAGGAGTTGAACTTATTGTTGAAAGGAAAGAGATTACCAGATGCTGGAACATCATCTAAACAATCTTCACCAGCAGCCAAGAAACAAAAGACTAAGGAGGCTACAACATTACCAGTGGATCAGTTTAATATTGCCCTGGATAATGTTCTGAACATGTTTACACAGCCTCAGAAGGGAAAAGAAGCAGAAGTTGAGCCATCTAAGTCTAAGTCCAAGTCTAAGAAGATCACTGTGGATGATGAAGTGATGAAACAGATGAACAAAAGAATGGATGATATGATGAAAATGCTTGTGGCTCAACAAGCTGAGATTGCCAAGTTTAAACAGAATGAAGAGAAAATGCTTCAGATCGTTGTTGCTTCTAAATCTAATCAAGATGAAATAGATGAGAAGGTAAAGAAGCTTGAAGCAAAGAATCAGAAGCTGGAAGGAAAGGTTCTGAGAAATAAGAACAGATATAAGGCAATTAAAGAAGATAACAAAGAGCTGAAGGCTGAAAACAAACGCCTTAGTGATCTGATTGATGATTTGTATAATATTGCACCCAAACTGAAGGAGGGTGAAGAAGATGCTGAGAAAGAGGTTGAACAAGTAGATTTTGAACCATCTGAATCTGATAAAGAGGAGGATGAGGATGATGAGAATGAAGAATCAGAGAAAAGTGATGATGAAGATGATAACAATGATGATGATGATGATGCTGAAGGTTCAGGAAGCCAAAAGGATGATGATAGTAGTAGCAGTGATGACAATGATGGAGGAGATGATACTGCTAAGTTCACATTTGAGAAGAGACCACCTTCTAAGAAGAAGAAAGACACAGGTGAGTCTAGTTCGAAGAAGAAGGGAGAGAATGTAGATGATGAGACAGTGTTTTGGAACGAGAAGGTGAGGTCGTTATCTGATGATGCAAAACAAGTTTACAAAGACATGTTAGAGAAGAGAGAGTGGACCATTGAGTTCACAGGTCGTTTTGCAGAAATATTCCAAACAGATGATATGAGATATGAATTGGAATATAACGATCCTGATCTTGAAGAAGGGGAAGTACCTGCTTCTGTGGCAAAGGAGATACTGGATGGACTTGCACAGAGAGTAGGGAAAACGTTTGAAGAATTCATTGTTGATGAGTCGATTCCACCTATTCCTGAAAAGGATGTTGGAACTCACTCAGATGATAAAGAAACCCCTGAGTTTGAGGAAGTTGAGATAGAGGATATTACACATGAGGAATATCCACAGTACTTCAGACAAAATGATGAAGATGTGGTATTTCCTGATTTTACAGAAAGGCATAATACGTCTGCAAAGAGAAAGGCAAGGAAAAGAAGTGCTGAGTTTGTTGAGAAAGTACTTGGAGCTGATTTGCCAGAATCTTCAAACAAGTCTGATGAGTTGAAAGAGTATTTGAAGAAACTAAGATTGATGGATGAAAACCGACCAAAGCCCGAAGCTCAAGGAAACTTCTACAGGTTTCATAATGCAAAGTTCAGAGGCAGAGCTCTTGGGTGGACATACTTGAGCAGGCTGAAGTGCTTAGCTGCTAAGTGGGAATCAGGAATCTTGTACTTCTACAGATTCATTGACTTGCTAACTCTACCGTACTGGGCGGTTAGAGATCTATGCAGATTCCCTATGTCTGGTGCTTCAGTGAATAATACTCATGTTGGTTGGTGTGCAGACAAATTGGTTTGGGAGAGTAGGACGAGATGGAATAGATTCAAGCCTCAATATCCTCGGAGGAAAGTTCACAAGGATATTGATCCCAGAACCAAGTTGAAAAGGGTTACCTTGATTTATAAGGCACCTGAAGTTATGAGAAAGATACCTTTGATGCCTATGCCTCAACACTTCAGTGCTGACTTCATATTTTGGTATTATGATTGGAGGAAGGCAGAAGCTGTGATTGTGTTGAGAGATGGAAAGGATAAATACAAGCATGTGCATGTATTTGATCCTATGTGGCTGATAAATTGCACCTTCGAAGACATCATCATGTTATTCTATAATCCGATTCATCATGAGCCAAACGATGCAGATCAAGCAAGGAAATACACACAAGTTGTGGGTGTTTGCTTTGCTTATGATATCAATGCTGGAAGTAATCTGGAAGGGAAGCTTGGCAAGAAGGTTAAGATGGCGAATGTGTCAAAGCCGGTAAAGAGAAAGTTAGAGCCGGAAATGACGAAAGAACAGAAGAGTATACTGAGAATCAAACTGTTGAATAAAGCCATGGATGAAGATAGGAAAAGATCTAATCAATAGTCGAGGGGGAGTTTGTAGATGCCGTTTTGCGACTAAGGATTAGATACTAACATGTGTTAAAGGGCGAAGGAGAATCAGAAGGGGCGAAGGAAGAAATGAAATGGGCGAAGGTACTTTGTCAAGGACGAATGTGGAACAGGAATGCACAAGAAGACACATTCGACCAGGCTAACTGGGCGAATGTGGAAACAGCTTACCTTCGACCAGTAAGACTGGGCGAATGTACAGCTACTATATATAGATTTCAAGTTTTTGTAATGTATAACGAGTCATTGAGAGTGTGTGTTTTGTGTGTGTGTTCCTGAGAGGTTTGAGAGTGTTTGTTTGAGTTCTAGATTAACTGTAATCAGTCTGTAAACGTTTATTTGAACAAGTTAATCTATGAAAAGCATTTAAAATGACCTTGATTGTGTTTTGATTGAGTTTACTTCAGTTTGTTCTAAGCTAGGGTTTCCGCACCTGGTTTAGCAACTTGTATGATCATATAATCCTGTATTGTTGTCAAATTTCTTCCTCTACATAATTTACTTAAAGTCTTTGTTTAAGTTTCGATACTACAGCCTGTTGTAGTATTATCTTACATTATTTTAAGCTTTTGATAACTTAGTTTGTATGTAATCTTTCATCTATAAATAGAGGGGTAATCCCACTATTTTAGACAATGATCGAAGACTTGATATTAACTGAATCCTTCAAAGGCTTTTATAATTTATAATCCATTTTCACATCTGAGAATCATTCAATACTTGCATTTACTGTTTTAAACTTTGAATTGTTTTGATTCTCATTAACTGCTATTGTCAAGGGGGAGTAATAACTCCTGTAAAAGTGATACTTTAACTTAGAACACTTACTATTCCGCTGTGCAATTTACTTTGATACATATATAACACATAAGTGTTCCTGAGTATAAACTGCTTTAAAGAGACCATTGATCCAACAATTGGTATCAGAGGATCTGGTTTATCTGATTAAATATCAATCTAACAAATTGAGAATAAGACACAGGCTCTTATTGATATCCAATAAAGGATAAAAGTTCACTTTATTTAACATCCATCACTTTAAGAAAGTATTGACAAACCAAACTTCTTAAAAATGGACCCTTATAATACTGGATCTGCCAATAAACCTCCTATGCTAGTCAGGAATGAATATAACATCTGGAAAAGAAGGTTGGCACATACTATATCTCAGACCAATACTGGATGTTGGAGGTCTGTTATTTTTGGACCTCATAAACCAGTAATAACTAATCCAGAATCTGAAATTGAGAGACCAAAAGATCCTAAAGACTATACTGAAGAAGATTTCCAAAAAATTGAGCTTGATGAAAAAGCTTTTTCTATGTTGGCTATGGCTCTCCCAAATGATATTTATGCTGGACTTTTACATTGTGAAAGTGCCAAAGAGCTATGGAACAGTCTTAAAGAATAGTTTGGAGGAACTGATGAGATGATAGCCAACACAAGAGAAATCCTAGCCCAACAATATGAAACTTTTACTCATATAGATGGTGAAACATTAACTCATCAATTTGAAAGATTTTCATCGCTCATCTCTGAGTTAAAATTAAATGGTCAAACCTATTCAAATGCATCTATGTTACATAGACTTTTAAGGTCTTTACCTACAAAATGGGAAACATACTCTATAGTCCTCAGAACAAGTTCAGATTTTAATACCCTAGCCTTAACAAGGTTACATGGAAAACTGTTAACTTTTGAAAGAGAAATAAACCAAAAGAAAAAGTTACAAGAATCTGGTAAAACTGCTGATGACTATACTCCATGTAGTAAAGAACTATTGGGACAAGACTCACCATCTTGTTCTAATAATTTTGGATCTTTTGACCACATCGACATAACAGCTGGGATCTCATCAGAAAAATCATTCCCAGCTTATGACAATGAAGAAATAAGTCAAACTGCTAATAACATGTGTTTTATCATGGATGATTTGAAAAATTTTAACAGTGATGACTTAAAGGAAATGGATATTTTACACCAACTGGCCATGTTAAGTATAAAAACTAACAAGTCTTATAAAAGGTCAGGAAGGAAATTTCCAGGACTAAACAACTCAACAAAAGTTGGTTTTGACAAATCAAAATTGAGATGTCATAAGTGTCAAAAGTTGGGACACTTTGCTAGAGAGTGTAGAAGCTCTAGTTTCAACCAACCCCAGTCTGGAAATCAGTTTAACCCCAATTATAATAGGAATAATGGAACTCAAGGGCACAAGCTCCACAAATCCAATATGTGCCTCAAATACAATATGTTCAAATGCCTGCTCACCAACAGGGCCAACAACAAATGCCTCCTATTCCAGCTGCTCAACAACCTCCACAAACTCAACAACCCTCACAACAAAGTTTATTTACTTTAGGGTATGTTGATTGGAGCAGTCTTCCATTTGATACATCTGAATGCAGTCCAGATGAAGACAACAAAGTCTATGAGATCAATTAGGGAGAACCTGACAATGGCAGAAAGAATTTTGCCTTAATGGCTTTTGACGGATGCTCCTCTAATTCTGCTCTATCTTAGGTATCACAACAATCTCTTTTAAAGCTTTGTTCAAATTCTTGCAAAGAAACTTTTGCTTTAATTAGAGAAACAAATGTGCATCTACAAGGCAAGGCTAATGACTTGGATAGAAAATACACACAAATGAAGTGTGATTTAGAAAGAAAACTTTTTCTAAAAATAAAGAAATTTCTAAATTAACCAATAATTCCATTGAAACCCAAGCACAAATCAAAAGCATGATAGACAACCTAGGTAATGTTAGAAAAGAGCTTGCTGACACCAAGGTTAACTGTGAAAAATGGGTTGAGTCTTGTAGAGGGTACCAAATGCTGCTTAACAAACAAACTGCATCAAATGTTAAGTTTAGGATAGGGTATACCCATACTAAATCTCCAACTGATTTTACTCCCAAAATTGCTGATGATGAGAGTAAATTGATTCAAACTTCTGAAAAGAAAGAATGCACATCTTTTCATCAGAACTTTCTCAAAAATGAAAGTCCTGCAGAAGTTAAAACAATTGACAATAAGTCATCAGTAGTTTCATCTACATCAGGAGTTGAGAACCTGAAAACTACTGATGACCTATCTAAAAATACTAAAGTTGTCAATAATTTTTCTTCCAAATCTCTTGCTGAATCTAAAAAGAAAGAGAAGGCAAAACCATGTGAAATATGTGGTCTGTTTAACCACATAACAAAATTTTGCAGATATAGAAAAGGAAATCAGCTAAACAAGAAAAATCAACAACTGGTTGTGGGAAAACAAATACCAGACAAGATTTTGAAAATACTTTCTTTCCCAACAAACAACAACCAAGCAAAACATTTTCTCAGAAAAAGACTAAATCTCAACAAAGGCCTTTTTCTCAAAATTCCTCTTCAGAAGTTATACCTAAGCCATCAGTAGTTTCACAAACTACTGAGGTTAAAGATTTGATAAATTTGGTTGAACTTCTGATAACCAAAGTTGATGGTGGTCCTAAAAAAGACTGCACCATTATCCTTAATGAAAAATCTATTGTCAAAAAGACATGGATTTCTAAAAATGGTCCACAACAAACTGTATATGTTCTCAAGAACAAACCCAAAGCCAAATTGGCTTGGGTTCCCAAATCTAATTAATTTGCTATTTTATGCAGAGGGTCTCCAGAGGTTTGAATAGCATTTGGTATGTTGATAGTGGAGGCTCAATGCACATGACTGGATGCAGATACCTGATAAACAATTTTATAAGTCAAAGAGAAGGATTTGTGTCCTTTGGGAACAATGCCAAGGGATATATGCTAGGATATGGCAATGTATCCTCAGGCAAAATGCAGTTTGACAAGGTCAATCTGGTTGAAAACTTTGAGTACAACTTGCTGAGTGTCTCACAATGTGTGACAAAGGATATTCTTCCTTTTTCACCAAGACAACATGCAAGATCATATCAACAGAAGGCCAGAAGTTGATAGAGAAGATCATTGAAGATCATACTTTGCTGATAGCCAAAAGATGTGGCAATGTCTATGCAGTGGACATTGAGAAAGACAAAGTACTGAACAACACTGCCTGTTTCTTCTCAAAGGCATCAACTTCAGAAACTGATCTCTGGCACAGTAGACTTGGCCATGTGAACTTTAAAACCATAAATAAAGTCACATAAATGGGCTTGGTCAGAGGTCTACCTTTGAATGAATACCAGTGTAAAGAACACTGTGTTTCCAGTCTTAAAGGTAAACAGCATAAATCCTCCTATAAGTCTATTGAAGAATCAAAAACAACTGCATGTCTTCAACTACTCCATATGGACTTATTTGGACCAGTCAAGATATGAGCCTTGGTAAGAAGAAGTACTGCTTGGTCATCATTGATGACTACTCAAGATTCACATGGGTCTTCTTCTTATATTCCAAGAATGAGGCAGCTGAAATAATCAGGTTCTTCATTCTACAAGTAGAGAAGCAATATTCTCTCTCTGTCAAAGTCATCAGGAGTGACAATGGGACAGAGTTCAGGAACAAAACTCTGGATGAATTTTGTCTGTCTAAAGGGATTGTTAGACAGTTCAGCATTCCCATAACTCCTGAACAAAATGGTGTGATAGAAAGGAAGAACAGAACATTGATTGAAGCAGCAAGAACCATGTTAGCTGATTCAGGCCTACCTTTGTATTTTTGGGCTGAAGCAGTCAACACAGCTTGTTATGTTCAGAATAGAGTTCTTATCAACAAGAGACATTCCAAGACTGCCTATGAAGTTCTTCCATTAAGCCCCTTATCTCCTTTTTGGGGGCTTTTGGATGTCAATGTTTTATCCTCAACATCAAAGACTCTATCTCTAAATTTGCTACTAAAGTTGATCCAGGTTATTTTCTTGGTTACTCTCTAATGAGGAAAGCTTACAAAGTATTCAATTCAAGAACCAAGATAGTAGAAGAAACACTGAATGTTAAGTTCAATGAGTCAAAACACACTCTCATTCCAGCACATCCTGCTGAACATTTTGACCTTGACAGTTTTAATTTCGGACCTGAAAAGACTGTTGAATCATCCAAACCCATTTAATATAGAGATCAAGGGTTTGATGGTGATGGTCCCACATCATGGACTCCAAACACTGTCACTAAATCAACTTTTAAACCTTCAGAAGTTTCACAAGCTTCTACTTCAACAACTGCTGATGAACAACTTGAAACTACTGATTCAACTCCAAAAACTCCTGAACCATTACAAACAGCTGAACCAGATATTATCAACCTTAGTGGTTTATTTGAAGAAGTTCAAGAGCCATCTTCAAGTACAGGGCTACAACAACTGATTGAACACAAGGATCATCCATTGGATCAAATCATGGGTGATATTGCATTAGGGGTGCTTACTAGAAACCAGCTTTCCAACTTCTGCTTATTCTCAGCATTCATTTCTCAGTTGTAACCAAAGAAATATCAAGAAGCCCTCAAAGATAACAACTGGGTTCAAGCTATGCAAGATGAGTTGCTCCAATTCAAGAAGCAATAGGTTTGGGAAATCTGTCCCTTACCTCCAAATAAGCTACCAATTGGCACTAGATGGGTTTTCAGGAACAAACAAGATGAAGCTGGTATGATTATCAAAAACAAGGCAAGACTGGTAGTACAAGGTTATTCTAAAAAAGAAGGAATAGATTATGATGAAACCTTTGCACCAGTTACAAGACTTGAAGCTATCAGGTTATTTTTAGCTTATGCAATTTCCAACAACATAAAAGTTTTCCAAATGGATGTCAAAAGTGCATTTTTGTATGGAAAAATAAAAGAGGAAGTGTATGTCTGTCAGCCACCTGGGTTTGAGGATCCTTCTCATCCTGAGTGGGTGTACAAACTTGACAAAGCTCTTTATGGGCTAAAACAGGCTCCAAGAGCCTGGTATGAAACACTGTCTAACTTTTTGCTTAAAAATCACTTCACAAGAGGCTCCATTGATAGAACACTTTTCATAAAGCATGTTGAAAATTGTGTGATGAATTTAAGAAACTCATGCAATCAAAATTTGAAATGAGTACAATGGGAGAACTGTAGTACTTTTTGGGACTGCAGATCAAGCAACAAACAAATGGAACTTTTATACATCAATCAAAATATGTTAAAGAATTATTAAACAAATTTTCTTTACAGGACTGTAAATTCTGTTCCACTCCCATGACTCCAACCACACAAGTTGAACCAGATGATTAAGGAAAACAAGTTGATCAAACCATGTATAGATGTATGATAGGTTCTCTTTTGTATCTAACTGCTTCTAGACCAAATATTATGTTCTCAACTTGTGTCTGTGCTAGATATCAATCTGCACCAAGGGAATCACACCTAACAGCAGTCAAAAGAATTTTCAGATATCTGAAAGGAACTCCTACACTAGGAATTTAGTATCCTGCTTCAAGCAATACCAAGTTAACAGCTTTTTCAGATAGTGACTATGCAGGGTTCAAAATGTCAAGAAAATCTACATCTGGTGGTTGTCAATTCTTAGGAAATTGTCTGGTGTCCTGGCAATCAAAGAAGCAAACATCTATGGCAACTTCAACAGCTGAAGCTGAATACATTGCTGCTGCAAGTTGTACATCACAGATTCAATGGCTCCAATATCAACTTCTTGATTATGGAATCAAAGAGACCAAGACTCCACTATTAGTAAACAGTAAATCTGCCATTAGCATCATTCAAAATCCTGTTCAGTTTTCAAAAACTAAACATATTGAAATCAGGTATCATTTCATAAGAGATTGCTATGAAAAAGGCAAGATTGAGGTGAAACGTGTCACAACAGCTAACCAAATAGCTGATGTATTCACCAAACCCCTTGATACATCAACATTTCAGAGGTTAGTATCCATGCTTGGGATGCTAAATTTCGAGTAAAGTAAGTGTTTACATTTACATATTTTACTTTCACTTACCTGTTTACTAACTCTGTCTCAAACCTCTATTGATAAACAAAAAGAGAGAAAAACTACTGATGTACAAAAACATCTGTAAGGGAAAATTTTTGAAAAGAAAAATCTGTTGATGATAATAAAATCATCAAATATTGATTTTAGGGGTACTTTTAAGAAAATCTTCTCAGTAGTTCAAAACTACTGAAGAATAAAATAGGAAACTCCTGATGAACCAATATTCATCAGAAGTATTAGACAAAAAGGACAAAACAGTCTTTTCCTATTTTTCTCAGAAGTTTGACCTAAAAGGACTATTAAACTTCTCAAACCCCTCTTTTCATTATTATCCTTTAAAAAATAAAACTTCCCTCTCTCAAAACCCTTTCTGAATCCTTCAACTGTTCTATCAAAAACAATGGCTCTAGTTCTCAAACAGGGACACAATCAAAGAGGCTACTTCGAAAAAGATGAAGCCTGGTCCCAATAAGATGAAATCTTTGATTTGATCGTAAAATCTTAATATTACACGGCGTTCACCATTGACCCACCAATCCATACTGACACTCTTAATGAGTTTTGGGCAAACGCTGAGACTGTTACCGAAGATGGTAAGGTCCTTTCGTTGTAGACGAAGATCAAAGGGAAAGAAATGGCAATCATACCAGCAACCCTGGGAGACAGATTAGGTCTTGATGATGCTGAAGCTTCTGATCATATTCACAGTGAAACAATTCAATCAACCATAATAAAGTGTGGTTACCAAGGTACATTATCACATACTACCATTTACAAGAAATATTTTGATGCAAAATATAAACTTTTGTTTCACTACATTATCATGTCTTTAAGTCCAAAGACTGGATCTTCTGATCAGATGTCCTCAACCTTACAACCAATTTTTCATTCAATTGTTAATGAAACTAAATATAGGGCATCTTCATACTTTTTCAATGAGTTGGTGTTGCATCACCAAAATGAGAAAAAGAAATTTTTGTTGTATCCAAGGTTCGTCATGCAATGTATTATCAAAGAACTTGGACAAGATGTGCTTGTGGGTAAAACAACTGTTTTAAACCCTTTAACCTCACAAGCATACTCTAGGCATAACAAACCGTCACTTCTGGCAGAGGATGACCAAGGGGAACATGTCACAGTCCCTAAGGAACCAACATCCTCAAAACCCACTCCCAAAAAGCCAAAACAAACCAAACAACAAAAATCCAAACCCACCAACCCCAAAAGAAAAGCAATTCAGGAAGTTGAGATGCCTGAAGCTGCTAATGTGCAATCTGCACTTTCAAAAGATGTGGCTGAAACTTCCTCTCAGTCTCATTCATCTCAAACACCCGAAAGAGCAGCTATATCCATTTTGTTTTCAAGAAAGAAACTCAAAAAGACAAAAACCATTGACCCTTCTTTCAAAACAACTAAACCATTTGAACAAACCCCAACTGCTGATCCCATAAATTCTGAACAAGAAACATCACCAGCAGTTGAGATTGCTAATATTCTCTCTGGGTTGAAACAACACACAGAAATGGACATTGATGTGAAGGTGATCAGCCCTAACCAAAGAGATGAGGAGGAACAAAGGCCTCTAAGCCCAAACTTAGAATCCTTCGGTATGTTTGAGGCTGCTACTACTCTTATACCATCTTGTGATGGATTGGAGGACAGTAGTACCATAGCTAAGACCTCAAATGTGGCAACTACTGATGAAGGCCTTGTGCCTGAAGTAGGAAAACCTTAGTACTAAGAACAAGAGGTTCATGAGACAACTGATACTGTTCTCATTGAGGACTATGTCAGTGATTCAGATGATTCCATTAATTTGGATGATGGATCAAAATCTCCACAAATTGAATTGACGGCTGACTATGAAGGTCCTGATTCTAATGTATCTGTACTTAAGGAGACAGTCACAAAAGAACAGGTTAAAGACCACTTAAACCCCAATTCCCCAAAAGTGGCATCCCTAGTTCACACTAGGGATCACCCCAAAACACACCCTGCACAATCACAAAAGCCTACCCAATTCTTTGGGTCATCAAGCATAGAATTGAACCAACTATGCAGCCTAGATGGTCCCCTATACCAGATGGTACACCAGCTTATTTCTGGTCATCTCCAAACCTTCATGACTGCTATGGAGTTAAAGAACAAATCTCAATTGGAGATGATAAACAATGCAATTGATCACAAGCTTGGTGAATTGCAAAGAAAGATGGAAGACAACAGAAGACAATTAGCCCATCTATCTAGTGTAACACCTCCACCTCCTTGGTTTCCAGAAGTGGATGAAGCCAAAAAGGGGGAGATGTCAAAGGAACCTGAAACTATGTCTCTTGAAGCTTCAAAAAGAACTAGAGAAGCACAAAATCTCAAGGAATCTCAAAAACTAACTGCCATGACTAGACAAGAAAAAGCATTGAAAGAAAGAGAAGAATGGTATGAAAAAGAAGAGAGAATCCTTAGAGAGAAAGCTGAAAAGTCTACCCAAGGCCAAAATGAAGCAGCTGCTGAAGACAAGACCAAAAGTACAGAAGACAATCCTTCAGTAGTTGATGCTGCTCAGATCAACACTTCAGTAGTTGACATTTCCTGCACTCAACCAAAACAGTCATCTGAAGCAACAGAAACAAATCCTGCTGAAATTCCAAAGTCTGTTCCCACTTCTACAACTGATTTGAACTCATCTTCTATAACAGTGACAGAAGATCAAACAGAAGAAGAAGAAGAAGAAGAAGAACTAACAGAAGAAGACAGAATAAAAGAAGAAAGAAAGGCAAAGGAAGATAAGATATGGAAAAGCTTAGATGAAAGGGATGACTTGAGCTATATAGACAAGTTACAAGAATATGAAAAGAAGTTAAGTGAGTTAGAAGCACAAGAAAGACTTGCTGAGCAAACTATCCTTGCAGCAGAAGAAGATAAAAGGCAACAGCTGATGAATTATATCAGCAAAAACTCAAAGACAAGGAAGTACTCATTTAAGGGACTCTCAACTGAAGAACTTACAAAATAGGCACAACTTGTATCAAAAAGGCTAGCCACAGAGAAAGACAGAAAGTTGAAAAGAGCCCAAATCATTCAAGAATTGATAGAGAACAATTATGGTTCAAAACATCAAGTGTGTAGGTGGAAAGAAGATGTACTCTATGACACTTACAAAAACTTAAAGGCTGAAAAACTTGCAAATCCGGAGAAATTTAAAGCCACACAGCCTGCTACCAATAAAAAGTCAAGGGAAAACACTAAAACAGACTTCAAGATGGTTCTGATTAAGAAGAACACCATTGTTGAAAATGATTTTACTGTTGATGAGAAGCCTCTGATAACTCAATATAGGGATCCTGCAACATTTGCTTATCAACTGCAACAGACCATCAAAGAACAAAAATAGACCAAGGTAGTCACTGAACATCACATGCCTATTTCAAGAGGCGATACACCTGGTACTGTGCTAGTTGAAAAGAGAAGGAGATCCAATCTGATCAATGCTGAAAAAGAAAAACCACCAACATCAGACCTATATTCAAACCTACAGATTGTACCATACAAAGACAAATTCTTTAGTTCCAAATCACCAATCAAGAAATGGTACTTCACCCAAAAGTCCAATTCCTTGGTTCTAGAAAGAAAAGACTGCTCAATGAAAGTCCTTCACAACTTGACTGAATTGGAAAGATTATCTGATGAAGATCTACTAACCATTCAGGATATGTTACCAGATCAAGGACTACTTTCAGAACCAGAAGTCAGAGAACTCAAACATCAAACGATCAAAGAAATCTGGAGAATTCTTGACTTAAGGAAGAGAGAATATTATAAATAAAGATAGACAAAGGTTTTGGCTTCATCAATCCAAGGGGAGATTGTAGGGTCAAAGAGGATTGATAAGCCATTATAAACCTTAGTCTTATATCCTCTTTACATTTTGTGAAACTGCTGAAGTAAAAGTTGTTTAAAGTTCTGAAGAGTAAAAGGATCAGAAGTTCTGAAGATAAACCAGAAAAAATATCTGAAGAACAAACTGCTGAAGACAAACTCCTGAAGATCACTCAACAGAAGTTTGTCACACATCAGCACTTTCATTAAGAAGCTTCTAACCGCCCTTAATCTCAGCAGTTTAGTATTATATTAGTTTACTTAAAGTCTTTGTTCAAGTTTCGATACTACAGCCTGTTGTAGTATTATCTTACATTATTTTAAGCTTTTGATAACTTAGTTTGTATGTAATCTTTCGTCTATAAATAGAGGGGTAATCCCACTATTTTAGACAATGATCCAAGGCTTGATATTAACTGAATCCTTCAAAGGCTTTTATAATTTATAATCCATTTTCACATCTGAGAATCATTCAATACATGCATTTACTGTTTTATACTTTGAATTGCTTTGATTCTCATTAACTGCTATTGTCAAGGGGGAGTAATAACTCATGTAAAAGTGACACTTTTACTTAGAACACTTACTATTCCGCTGTGCAATTTACTTTTATACATATATAACACATAAGTGTTCCTGAGTATAAACTGCTTTAAAGAGACCATTGATCCAACAAAAACCTTTTTCAAAAACTATTTTTATCAAAGAACCCCTCCGTTTTATTTTTTTTTTCAAAACCCGATCAGTAAATTGATGAAAGGTTGAGTAGGGGAAAGTGTGAACCTTGGAATACGATACTCAATACTTACCCTAGAGACTATACTATGCACGTCAGGTGCTCTGCCTATGTGTTGGTTTTAGTTTCGAAAGTAAATATTATTTACTTTATAAATTTAAAACTTGGTAAAAACCGGTTTAGTAAAAATCAGTCATTTATCCCAAACCAAAGTTTCTGAATTAAAACATCAAAGTTTTTGGTCGGGAGAATGATATCTTTTTATTTTGCAAAAACCACGCACATCAAGATTTTGGCGCCGTTGCCGGGGAGCACATTGGTTTCCAATTGATCGGTTTATTTTTACATTATTTTTCAATTTATCTTCACATTGTTTTTCTTTTTATTTTTGGTCTTCTTTATTTTTCTTTTTCATTTTATTTCTGCTTTATTTTCCATGATTGCGGTTGTTTTGGTTTTTCTTTGCAGGTTTGCTTCCGGATTGGCCACCTTGGAGAATTCCCGCGAGGACAGCTGAAACCGCCAATGTCATCAACTTTCATTTTGGAGGGTTTTTGTTTCTTCTTTATTTTCGTTAGAGATTGGTTTGTCATCCCTTGAAGATCGCCAGGTAAGTGCAGAAAATGTGGAAACTGAGATCGGGTGAGGTTTTTCAAAAATTTAAAAGTTAAACTGTTTTCAAACTTAAAATGGGGTTTTAAAAATTATTTTGGGGAAACCCGACTAATTTTTAAAACCGGGCCCTTAAAAACAGTTTTAAAATTGAAAAATGGGAGTCGAACAGCTGAGCACGGTCGTGCCACACCATGTGGCACGCGCGTGCCAGTCGTGCAGATCAGGTTTTGGAGTTTAAAAAGTCCCTTTGACTTTTCAAACCTCATTCTTCCTTCTTCCCCACACTCGCATTCCGTCGCACCCCACCTAAAATCTCCATTTCTCCACCATTTTCCTTCATTTTAGGCTTCAATCTTCAATATAAGGTATGTATAATCAACCCTTAACATCTTTTAAGTGTTTTATGTCCAGATCTGTGCAGATTCTTGAGTTTTTGAGCAGTTTAGTTTCTTGGAGAAAACCTTAGATTTCTAGTGTTTTTAGCCCGAATGTTTGCCTATAACTTTAGGAAAACAATTAGGGTAGTGCTGAGAACGTAATGTGGGTGAAAATTTCAAGAAACTTTACGAAAAAAATTTCAAGGAAACTGACAGGTTTGAAAAATAGTCTCATCAGTCACGAGCACGACCGTGCACAGCAGTGTGTAGGTCGTGCTTGGCTAGAAAAACCGTTAAAAAAAAATTCCCACGTAACCAGTCTGACCTGAAAGACTGAGCACGGTCATGCAACCCTTGAGCAGGGGCATGCCCAGCCCTGAAACCACACCAGAACTCTTTAAGTTTTAAAATTTAAGTTATTTTCGCAGTTTAAAATCAATTTTAGGCAAAAACCAGTTTAAACAGTTGAACCAGTAAGAACACGGACTGCAGACTGAGTCGCATATCCATGTTCATCATTTGAGCTTGGGCTTGCAGCAACTGGACCTAAGTTGTTTATTTTCGGCAAAAATGTTTAAATTTGTAAAGCTGAACCGATTATGTTGTGTTTTACAGGTTCATACCTAGGATGAAAAGGCCGGCACAAAGGTCACCGTCAGTCTCGTCTGACTCCCACCACTCTCATCACTATCATCAGTTAGGAGAGTCAGCTCTAGTGGCTACACCTGAGACTTACACTTTTTAGCCTGAGGGAGATATCCCTACTGGAGTCCTCACATGGGTGTACTTCAACAGGCACGGGACAGAGCGATATGCTCGAAATCAATTATGCTTGATTGAGAGGAGACCGTTGGGACCTTACTTACCAGTGGATTATGATGCTCTAGAGCAGGTGGGGCTTGAGCCCAGGTTTACACACATGCTTTCTCACCAGTGGCACAGATTCTTAGAATCAGGGAGACAGTGTATATGGAGCTCACTCTTGAGTTACTTGCCTCGTTCATTTACACTCCCCCTGCTGGGGTTGACAGGGTTTCTACTATATGCATTGGGTTTAGGATTGCAAGGAACTGGTACAAGATGAGTTTTGCCGAATTTGGGGTACACATGGGGTTGTACAGACAGAGAGAGACTACTTAGCCTATTTTTACAGACAGTCGTTACTGGTGGCCTGATGGTATGGAGCCACAGGACTTCTAGTCCACTATTTCTGAGGTCATATGGGACCCCAGGAAACGCAAAAGGTCCAGTTTTCCTGATCCACTCCATAGATGGATTCATAAGATTATTGCTAGTACATTGGGGGCCAGGAAGGATAGTACTGGGGGTGTGAATGAGCGGGAGACATTTCTTCTTTACTACATCATTGATGGGCGGCACTGCAATCTTGCCCATGTGTTAGCCGAGTTCTTCACTCGCAGCTTTGGTACCACTTCAGCCAGTCTCATCTATAGGGGCCCATATGTCACTCACTCGCCACATCATTAGGGGTCCTCACCCCTAAAGCAATGTCTGGACTGACGGCCTTTGAGCGGGTCCGCTCCCTGGGTATTCATTCGATGAAGAACACTAGGGTTATTGATAAGGAGACGCTGAAGCTGATCGACAACAAGAAGGAACTGTGGGATGAGATAGCAGCATATGAGGCAGCATGTGGTGAGAGGGAGCCGGATGAGACCGGTGGGGCAGAGTCTTCAGTAGCAGCTACAGCCAGAGGACTAGAGTCATTAGCAGCTGTAGCCAGATGCCAGAGCTCTAGACGCCAGAGCCCCAGGCGCCAGACAGGACCACCACCCATTGCCAGGACAGATCGCCAGCAATCGAGAGGGATGTTCCGCACTATCATGGATCGACTTGACACACTTACTGCTGAGTTCCGGTCCTTTCAAGAGGATTTCTCCAGGCACATGGCCTCCTGCACCGGCTCTACCTCTACATCCCGTTCCAGCCACCGCTCTCGCCGTGCCCGCTCAGTTTGACCTTCTCTCTCTACAGGTTTAATCATGATGATTGTTGGTTTGTTGACACAAAAAACTATTTTATTTTTCTTTTGTGGTTGTGATTGGATGACTGTATTGATACTTGGATGTTGGTTTATTTGCATGCTCGGTGCATGCCTGACTCGTACCAGCCGCTAGTGCCTTGGCACTAGTATCTATCGTAGGACTTGGTTTTTATTTATCTTTGTTACTTTTATTTTATTTTCTTTTTTAGTATTTTAGGACAGGTCGAGGACAGTTTGCTATTTGTGGAGCCGCCATTTCGACGTCTCTCTGTGGAGACTGCAGGTTTCGCTCACACACGAGTGGATTCATCGTTATCAGGGGAGTATTAGTTTCTCATGCCTTCTTCTATTTCTGCACTTAAAATTTAAACCAAAATTTTAAGTGTGGGGTGGACCATTATTGCTGCTTATTTTATTTTATCTCGCGGGTCATTTTGTCATTTGATTGTGGTTGTCCGGTACCCTCTTAGCAGTTTGATACCCGTAGCGTCATTCACAGTCACTTTGGCAGGTTTGTATAGTCTATTAGGCTCGTCTTATTGGACACTATTAGGCACTTATGCCGAACGGTTCACATTAAAAAGACAATCGAAATTAGATGATGTTAATTAAACCCAATAGATTCGTTTAAATAAAATAAAATCAAGTAGAAAAATAGATTGCATGACAAGTGAAAAATACCCCGAAAGTTATGCTTGAAACCGCTATCCTACCCTTTTTGCCCGTGTGAGTTTCTTGATCCTTTACACGAGCACCACGCTTGCAAATATACATCATATATTTGTTGCTCGTTTCATTTCTCGAGAGATTTCCGACCTTAGTCCGACTTGGTTAGAACTTGTGTGTTTATGCATTTTCTTGTTTTAAAACCGGTAATTAAAACAAAAATGATAAAGGCATTTAGGTTACTCCCCAAATAAATCATTTCCCTTAGAAAACCATTTTGAGCCTTAGCCTTTCATTTCTTTACCCAATAAATGAGTCCCGATCACGCATCACCTTAGCAGCTTCAAGATTTTGTCACCTAGGGCGTGAAGTGCAAGTTTGAAAACAAGAAAATGCAGATGGGGCCAAGAGGGAGATCTTCTAATATATATATATAATATGTAGGGGAGAGCAAAATAAACAGGGAGCATGAGCCAAAGAGAGAAATCCAAAAAGAGAGCCCAAGCAAGAAAATTCTTCAAAGTTAAAAATTGGTCTTTAACCGGTGAGACCCTAAAGAACTAGAATTCTGCTCTTTCTCTCTCTCTCTCTCTCCTACTCTTAGCTCTCTCTCTCTACTCTCTTTCTGTGATCTCCCGTCTCTCTCTTGCTTTCCCCTTCGCTTTCTCAAAATGCATCCGTTGGACGAACACTTGCTTCGCTGTTTCCACTTTGCTCAGCCACGTCTGGCACCAGAAATAATACAGATTATCTTTGAGAAGACTGCAGACGAAAGAAAATTATGGCGGAAGATGGAACAAAATCCACTCTTTTGTGGACAATAGAAGAGCGCTGCAAAGAGACGGGCCAAAAGATATGACAAGTGTATGAAGTGTGGCCACTAGTCTCATGACGGCAAGTGCAGCAACAATTCAACTTATTCGCAGATGGAGTATAAATTACTGATCCAGGAAGGTGCTATTCGATACCGAGCCGAGGGAAAAGTCAGAAAAGGAAGTAACATTGATTACACGGTGAGGGACGAAATAGCCATGATGAAATATCTCGGGATAAACACCTGAATCCTCTCAAAGATAGTTGCATAAAACGTTGCTCAGCGTCGCAGCCGCCTTTTTCCATGCTTTGCTGCTTCGTCATCTTCACAGCCTTGACGCACCATCGTGATTCGATGACTCATTCCCCTTGTAGATATAGTTAAAAAAAAGAGGTTAGTTTTATCTTTACACCCCTACATTAGAACCCGAATAAAAGTCCTCTTGATTTATCTTAGTTAGTTGGTTTGGAGACAAGGATTTGATTTGCATACAAGCCTATGACTTGAGTCGACTTCGGTACGGACATGAGTGTTCACCCCCAAAACTCACCCAAATGATAAAACCCGAGTGATGAGTGAACATTGTGAGCAGGTATAGGTTCAAGCAAAATCGTACGGGTTAAGTAGGCGTGTAATGCAATTTTATTTTTCTAGTAACATAAAATAAATAAATAAATAAATAAATGGATTGCGGGTTTGTTAGCTACAGTTTGCCTTAGTATATTGTGGGTGATTGCTTGAGGACAAACAATAGTCTAAGTGTGGGGTATTGTGATGACTCACAGAATTAACATATAAAACAGGCATAAACAATCCCAAAAATAGGTTACTATTTGTATTTCTCTGGAAATTGGAGCTCCAAGACGGAAACAAAGGATTTCCGGGTAAAAACGAGCAAAAACAAGAGATTCCTGAATATGCCAGACTTGAAGCTTGTTTCCTATATGTTTTGAAGACAATCCCGGGACTTAAACAAAGATAAAATCAGTCCCGGAGTGACCTTGCACGCCCATGCTCACCTGCACGAAGGCCGTGCACGCGAGACCTCAGGTGGACGCACGCTGGAGAAGTTTAGCATTCTACGCAGTAGTAGCCTCCGCTTCTCTATCAAAGAGTCAACACTTCAAGATCCCTCTCGTCTTCCTCACAAATTAACTAACTTAAATTATTAATTCTAATAATAAACTTAACTATTAAATCAAAGGACCCCGAGATATGCATAATACACTGCTCTACTATTTTTATCTTTTTATTATACAAAACCAAAACCTTTTTCAAAAACTATTTTTATCAAAGAACCCCTCCACTTTATTTTTCTTTTCAAAACCCGATCAGTAAATTGATGAAAGGTTGAGTAGGGGAAAGTGTGAACCTTGGAATACGATATTCAATACTTACCCTAGAGACTATACTATGCACGTCAGGTTCTCTGCCTATGTGTTGGTTTTAGTTTCGAAAGTAAATATTGTTTACTTTATAAATATAAAACTTGGTAAAAACGGTTTAGTAAAAATCAGTCATTTATCCCAAACCAAAGTTTTTGAATTAAAACATCAAAGTTTTTGGCCGGGAAAATGGTATCTTTTTATTTTGTTAAAACCACGCACATCAATGATGCGCGTGAAGATCCTAGCGTTGTTACGGGTACGTTTCTCGTAAACAACCATACTGCTTCTGTACTTTTTGATACCGGTGCCGATGTGAGTTTTGTGTTACTTGCACACCCATTACTCCATAAAATTGTTGATGTTAGGAGATCATGAGTTCTGTATCGATCTTCTACCGATTGATCTTGGAAGTTTCGACATTGTTTTTGGCATGGATTAGTTGTCGAAGAACCGCGCCGAGGTTGTTTGCTTCGAGAAGGTAGTTCGAATTCCACTGCCCAGCGGAGAAGTTCTGTTCATACAGGGGGAGTGCAGGAAGGCCCCATTGCGACTTATATCTTGCATGAAGGCCCAGAAGTGTTTGCGGAAAGGTCATTTTGCATTCCTAGCGCACGTGATCGAGAAGAAACTCGAGGAGAAAAGAATCGAAGACATCCCTGTGGTTCGAGAATTTCTAGAAGTCTTTCCCGAAGATCTACCAAGATTGCCACCCCTGAGGCAAGTTGAGTTTCGTATCGATCTCGTTCCCGGAGCCGCTCCCATAGCTCGTTCGCCTTATCGTTTAGCTCCGTCAGAGATGCAAGAACTATCCAACCAGCAGCTTGACAAGGGATTCATTCGACCACGCTCTTCACCCTGGGGAGCTCCAGTGTTGTTTGTCGAGAAGAAGGATGGATCGTTCCGTATGTGCATCGATTACAGGGAGTTGAACAAGCTGACTGTGAAGAACCATTATCCTCTTCCCAGGATAGATGACCTATTCGATCAATTGCAAGGCTCCAGTTTCTACTTAAACATTGATCTGAGGCCAGGCTATCACCAGTTGCACATTCATGAGGAGGACATTCCCAAGACCGCTTTCAGGATGCGGTATGGCCATTATGAGTTCCTAGTAATGTCGTTCGGTTTGACCAATGCACTAGTAGTGTTAATGGATCTGATGAACAGAGTGTGCAAGCCATTCCTCGACAAATGCATGACTGTATTCATTGACGATATTTTGATCTACTCACGAACTCAAGAGGAGCATGAACAACATTTGAGAGTGATTCTAAATCTACTCAAGGTTGAGAAATTGTATGCCAGGTTATCCAAATGCGAATTCTGGATTCGTGAAGTTCACTTTCTCGGACACGTAGTGAATTATAAGGGTATACATGTTGATCCAGCCAAGGTAGAGTCGATCAAGAATTGGGCTAGGCCTAGTACCCCAACCGAAGTTTGGCAATTTGTAGGGTTAGCTGGCTATTACCGACGATGCATTGAGAATTTTTCAAAGATAGCCGAGTCCCTAACTGTCTTGACCCAGAAAGACAAGAAATTCGAATAGGGAGATCAACAAGAATAAGCTTTTCAGCTTTTGAAGCACAACTTATACATCGCACCGATTCTCTCACTGCCAGAGGGGACCGACAATTTTGTTGTCTATTGCGATGCATCCCATCAAGGTCTCGGTTGTGTCTTAATGCAGAGAAACAACGTTATTGCCTATGCCTCTCGTCAACTCAAGGTGCACGAATGGAATTACACAACCCATGATTTGGAACTAGGTGCAGTAGTGTTCGCACTCAAGATTTGGAGACACTATCTGTACGAGACCAAGTGTACTGTCTTTACTGATCATAAGAGCATGCAACATATCTTTGACCAGAAGGATCTGAACATGCGTCAGAGACGATGGGTTGAGTTGCTCAACGATTATGATTATGAGATTAAGTATCATCCAGGGAAGGCGAAAGTTGTAGCAGACGCACTGAGCCGTAAGGAACGTGTCAAGACGTTGCGTGTTCGCGCGTTAGGCATGACCATTCATACCAATCTCACTACTCGTATTCACGAAGCTCAGAGGAAAGCTCTCAAGGACAGTAACATTGGGAAAGAAGCTCTATACAGTCAGGTGAGTCAGCTGGAAACAAAGCCTGATGGAACAATGTATTTCTTGAATAGAATGTGGGTTCCTTTGTATGGAGGATTGCGTGATTTGGTTTTGGATGAAGCACACAAGTCCAAGTACTCAATACACCCTGGTGTAGACAAGATGTACAAGGACCTCAAGTAGTTCTATTGGTGGCCTAACATTATGTCGGACGTTGCTTAACGTGTTCAAAGGTCAAGGCCGAGTACCAAAAGCCTTAAGGTATGTTACACCAACCGGAGATTCCCGTTTGGAAATGGGAACAGATCTCTATAGACTTCATCACCAAGTTGGCAAAGACACCTCGTGGTCACGATGCGATTTGGGTAATTGTCGACCGTCTAACAAAGTCTGCGCATTTCTTGCCAATTAAAGAAACAGACAAGATGGAGAAGTTATCCAAGTTGTACATCAAGGAGATTGTGACAAGGCATGGTGTGCCTGTTTCCATCATCTCTGATCGACACAGTCGTTTCACTTTGAGATTCTGGCAGTCATTGCAAGAAGCGCTTGGTTCTCCTTTGGACCTGAGCACCGCTTATTACCCCCAGACAGATGGACAAAGTGAAGGACCATTCAGACGCTAGAAGACTTGCTTCATGCGTATGTAATTGATTTTGGAGGAAATTGGGATATACATTTGCCGTTAATCGAATGTTCTTACAATAACAGTTACCACACCAGCATCAAAGCTGCTCCGTTCGAAGCGTTGTATGGACGCAAGTGTCGATCGCCCGTGTGTTGGGCAGAGATATGGGACAAGCAATTGACAGGCCCTGAACTCATCGATGAGACAACCGACAAAATTTTCCAGATCAGAGACAAACTGAAATTACCCGGGACAGGCAGAAGAGTTATGTAGCCAAAGGCGTAAACCATTGGAGTTCCAGGTAGGCGACAGAGTCGTGCTCAAAGTATCACCATGGAAAGGAGTACCCAGGTTTGGGAAACGTGGAAAGCTCAATCCTACGAGCGCACGTTGTCGACCGTCTAACAAAGTATCATGTGATCGATGGACCACCATCTACGAGCGCACGTTGAGGGATGATCCGAACCTCGATCAGGATTTGGCTATCAAGATCACTCATGTGGACTATTGACGTGCTTGTCGTGGTACACGTAAAATTTCCCAATTACAACTAACGTATAGTGGCAAGAAGGTATCGAACACAGGGAGTTTGTGGAAAATGTGTAATTTCTAGCTTTGTTAATTAACTAAAATTAAACTACTCAACAAAAAGTAAATGATTATGATTTTTGGTTGTTTTGGTTTCAACTAAAATAACGACTAATTATCAATTCAAACTTAGAAGCGTTTCTTCAAATTATGAGATAATGACCATTCAAGGATCCGGTTTCTCTAAACACGTGTGTGAACTTCGACTAGAAAGAGTTACATAGACATAACTCATGTATAACCAATTGTTGTGATAAAAGGGAACAAAGTACTCGGATTATATTAACGCGAGGTTGTTTCCCGATGACCAATTAATCAATAACCAACCCCCAATCCTTCCCGTGATATCTCGATTGTTAGCAACACCAAGAACGTACGATAAAGACTAAGAATTAGTAAATTAATCAACACACTACAAGCAATTGTTCATACACCATAATAATCAAGCAAAGTACCAAATTATTATTCTAGAAATGTAAGAAAAACACACACAAGAGTTTTAGAAAAACCTTCACCACGAATGATCACCAATTGTTTAGCCTAACATAGCTTGGTGGATCATTATCATCTTCAAGCAATTGTTCATAAGGATTACAAACATCAAAACAATGATTAGATAATGTTTCCAATGATTAGTTGCAGCCAAAAATTCGCCCAAGATTGATTAGAAACGTTCAGAATGAAAAAGATCATGAAAAGGCACCATCAAGTGGTCTTTAAATGAAGGAGTTACAAAAAGGTGCAGAGGCCACCGTACCCCTACGGTCCCACCGTAAGGGTACGGTGGGTTACACATCTTGACGGTCCCTTGCATCTGGCCAACGGTGGAAATTTTGGTGTCTGATGCCACCGTAACCCTACGGCTGGGCCGTAAGGGTACGGTGGGCTTGTAACAAATCTTCATTTTTCTTTTGTTTTGTTCCATCTTGTTCCAATGCCTTCCGGTCCATTTCCAAAGCCCGTTTTCCATCATTTTTAGCTCCTTTATCATACCTGCATCCAAAATACTCGTAGTCACCCAACTCCAAGCAATATCATGATTAAATGTGATTAATATAGGCGTTTTAACATTATAAAGGGTTGTTCCTTGAACCACCCGTCACATCCCCACACTTAATCATTGCTTGTCCCAAGCAATCCACCAAAACTCTATTTCTCACGAAAACGATCATTTTAAAGTCAAGCATCAACATGTAGTCCTTGTATTAACCCATCCTCAACACCCAAATCGACACACCCCTCACAATATCTCTCCTCTCGGCTACAAGTAAGCTCTAGCATAGATGAGCGAGACACACAAAAAGGCAAACGAATGAGTGTGCAACCATAAGCTTGTACTTGAATCAACCCTCCTCTTACACGCTAAACATAAGTGCAAATCAAAGGGGCTTGTCGGGTTGTAATGTGGCTAAGTGTAAAGGTATGGAATGGGGTATATTTTTAGTAGCGTATAACTTAACCCGGTCTTTTATTACACAACGACACACACATAACTAACACACGCAAACACAAGTACGAACAAAATTATAATAGATATCACATTTTTTCTTTTTTTTTTTTTCTCTTTTTTTTTTCTTTTGATTTTTTTTTTTTTCAATATATCAAGAAACACTAGTACATACACATACAAACACACTCAACTAAAACTTCAACTTGTAGTACTAAATTAACACACTAACACTCTATTTAAACACACAAGACCGGGTCAAGTTTGGTATTTGTTTAGGGAACTAGCTAAAGGGTTAACAATCGATAGGCTTTTAGGCTCAAAGATGGGCAACTAAATGTCCAAACCCCCGCCCCTCTCGCTACCAAGCTCATATATATAGTGCATGAGGTCCAACCCCCCAATTCCCACACTCTCACTCAACATAACAAGGCTACCTAGCTACCTAGTGCCCTTATCATCTCTACACTTATGCTCACTCCAAAATTCAAGTCGCATTCAAGCACAAGTTCTAGTGCACCCCTACCCGTTGCCACTCTCTCAAAGAAAAGTATTATTTATATACAGGTGCGGCTTAAACTCTCACCAAGAATAGAAGTGGGTGTTAAGGGTTGCCGGTGTGTCTATTGGGGTTGATTCAAGATGTTCCAATTTCCAAAATATTTACGCTTGACTAAAAAAAATGTAAAAACCTCAAAAAATTTTAAAAATTTTCCCCATCCCCACACTTGGGATACATTGTCCCCAATGTACGGTTTTAGGAGAAAAAGATCGCTTCCACTTTGTCAACATGATATCAAAGCTTCACGACTCAACCACAAACTTCTTTTTGGTATTTTTCATTTTTTTCATTTCATTTTTTTTTAACAAAAGAGGAAAACAAAATGATGCACCACCTTCTATCACAACCCAAACCCATAATCATCAATCAATTAACCAACCTACCACCCAATCCCGAAACATAAAGAAAGCAAACAAAGCAAAATATACACTATTTACAAAAGAAGCACAACCTGGTCAATAGTAGCGCGGCTGAGGTGGCCCGAAGACAGACGTCAGCAAGTCGTTCCATTCTCCAAATCCAAACGCGCCACTATCACTTCCACCTTGGTCCGGAGCTTGTTGTTGTTGCATCCGGTCCACCCATTGCGAATGATGAAGTGGCGGAGTGGGATAAGAAATGCTTCCATCATAAGGTGGTAAAGAGCTATAGTCCACCGGTTGTGGATTTGCTACCACCGGCCTCCCCGCATGCCAGTCGGCATTCATTCTTCGATTCTGATCATCTATGAAGCGATTGTTAATTTCCACCTCATGAGAATAGGCGTGCGCCCGGTTCCACACTTCTTGCCGATCAAACCCCGCCTTCATATTCCTTTCAATGCTTGCGCTCATCATAGTTTGGTAGTCAAACATCGAACGCTCAGGTCCCGACCACGAATCAAAAACAGATGCGGGAGGACGTTGACTCTGAATTACCTGCTGCATTGTCCCCCCGTATGCCCAACCATCCGCATACTCTCTCGTAGTAAAATCATAAAAACTTCCACCATGAGCTCCACTAGAACTCCCCTGTCCAACATTCAACTGACCTTCAAACGGGTTGTCTTCATCATCCTCATCATCACTTGGTGGTCTTTCATCCGCACTCTCAGGTTCATCCTCCTCGCCGGGCAAAAGTGCCCGCGCATCCTTCTTTAACATCCTCCACTTTTGACCACCACTCTTCAATTTGTGATACCTTTCAGATTCAGAATACACCCAACCAGGCCCCATTGTAGCAAGATCAATCGGTTTGAATTTCTTCCTTTTCCTTCCTTGATCTTCTTCAGTGATTGCACCTTGCTGTTTCAACAGCCCAGTGATTATTCGACAGTATGGAATAATTGACCTTTCCTTCAAATTTCTACAGATCCACACGTGATTCAAGACCAAATACCGAAAAGAGAATTTCGGGCCACCATGTGTCAAAGCATATAAAATGGGGACTTCGGGAAAACGAACTTGCTCCTTGTCAGCACGTCTCGGTAGCACATTCAAGATGAGAAAATTCAGCAACAGTTTAGGCTCTATCTTCAAATTTCGTCGATATAAAGTACTAGTATAAGTACCCGGCAAGAACAAGTCGGCCAACATATCCATCCAACGTCGATGCTTTTCTGGATTGATCAGCAAGTCATTGATATTCGGGTTCTTATACTCTTTCGCCGGTAAACTGTCGAACTTCGCAAGCCTACGCAATGTCTCGTAAGACATCTCCACTTCTACTCCATTCACCTCACCGATTAGCTTCATTTTGGATGGTGAATCGTATCTCGGACATCTTAAAGTAGCCATCCATTCTTCTATCTCATCCAAAAATATCCTCTTTTCTTCTCCATCATAGCAGTAGAGCGCAGCTTCCCATCCTAATGCCTTAAACCTGTCGAACACACCAAAACACTCAAAATCTTTTCGGCTCACCTCCCTTTCATAGATAAAGGCACCAGCCCGGTCTGTCAAATTTTTAATTTGATCATGGAATAGAGTGGGTTGCCAAATCCTTGGTTTATCGCTCAACGGTCCCGACTTCCATTCCGGCTTATCAGCCTGGTTTAGCCTTGGAACCTCCGGTGCTTGAGGTGCTTGCTCCATCTCCACATCGGATTCATTGTTTTGAGGAACATACTTTCTTCTTTTGTACTGCTGAGCCGGTTGCTTTCCCTTAGCCTTTGCAGCAGACGAACTTGACCCCGCGGCTTCTCCCGTGCGTGCCATTTCCTATACAATGTACAAACAAGCAAACACAAAAACAAAACACACCAAACAAAACAAAACAAATCAGTAAACATAACCAAAAACATCCCCACACTTGCTTGTTACTATGGTAGTAGATGTTATTAAGCGCAAATTTCATTATTGGTTTGACAAAAATTGGGCATGACGCCTCTACAATCATAACATTACCAAAAACTAACAAAATTCATTTCAACAACACTACTACTACCATATTATCATCAAACAACAATATTTACATCATACATAATTAACAAGCAAGTGGGTATAAACTAAATAAAAACACAAACCCTAAAATCTTACAATGTAGCATAAAAACTGAGAAAATAACACACATACCTTGAAGTGGATGATACTAGAACACAAGAAAGCAAGAAACTTGAAAAAGCCCCAAAATCACGATTTTTAGGGTTTTGATTCGGACCCAAAATAGTGTTTTTCGTGTGGTTTTCTTCCTAAAATCAGAATCCTTGTGAAATTCTAGCCAAGATAGACCCGAAAATCACTAAGATTGGTGAGAGATTGAAGGAGTTATGAAGGATTGAAGATGAAGAAAAGGTTATGGAGTCTTGAAGGTTTGAAAGGAAGAAGAAGAATAATAAAGTGAGATGTGTATGTGTGTGTGTAGGTGCACGTGAATTAGAGAGGAAGGAAAAAAAATTTTTTTTTTTTATATATGTCGTAACGGGAATTTGCAGGCCACCCAGACCCCACCGTACCCTTACGGTAAGGGCGTAGGGTTACGGTGGCTGAAATGGACAAATTTTCATCGTAGGGCAGGGGCTAGAGGCCGTATGGGATAAAACTTTCTCAGGCTCACCGTAGGGGTACGGTGGTACCGTCCCCTTACGGTAGACCTGACATATATTTTTTTTATTTTTTTATTTATTTTTTTTTTTTTTAGAAAACCTTAATTTTTGATTAAAAACTAGCAATTTTAAAAACACAAAAATTACCCTACCCCCTCGAAAATCCCGTGTTGTCCTCAACACAATGCTAGGACATATTCGCGACCCAAACGTCCCCACACTTGTTTCAAACACGGGTATCGAACACACACAAACGAAAAAAAATAAAATAAAATAAACACTAACTATTTACACTACCAAACCTGGGCCTCTCAAAGTTGTACATCCTCCACCGGGCGCAAGAGATAGCCCGCCTTATCGACCTCCAAAGCATTGATGTCGTTTCCATCCAAGTATGGCTTTAATCGATGCCCGTTAACCGTGAAGATCTTGCTTGTTTGCTCCTCTTCTATGTCTACATCGCCAAACTTGCCAACTCGTCTTATGACATACGGACCCATCCATTTGCTCTTCAATTTACCCGCAAACATCTTTAGCCTCGAGTTGTACAACCAAACCTTTTGACCCACTTCAAAGGTTTTTCTTCTCAACTTTGCATCGTGAACCTTCTTGAGTTTGTCTTTATAGGCCGATGCACATTCATAAGCCTCGTCTCGAATCTCTTCAACTTCATTCAATTGTAACTTTCTCAACTTCCCCGCTTCATCATAATCGGCATTAACTGTGGTAATTGCCCAATGTGCTCGATGCGCCAACTCCATTGGTAAGTGACAACCCTTCCCATACACCAATCGATAAGGGGTTGTGCCAATAGGAGTCTTGTAAGCCGTACGGTATGCCCACAAAGCATCATCTAACTTCCCCGGCCAATCTTTTCTATCAACACGTACCGTCTTCATTAGAATTTCCTTGATTTGACGATTTGAGACTTCAACTTGTCCACTCGTTTGTGGATGGTACGGGGTGGCAATTCGATGATTTACTCCATATCTCTTCAAAAGCTTCCCAAAGTTGAAATTTTTAAAGTGTGATCCTCCATCACTAATAATTACTCTTGGGATACCAAACCGGGCAAAAATGTTGGATTGAACAAACTTACACACCACCGAATGATCATTAGTTCTTGTAGCAATTGCTTCAATCCATTTTGACACATAATCAACCGCCACCAAGATATACAAGAACCCATTTGAGTTAGGAAAAGGAACCATGAAGTCTATAACCCAAACATCGAAAATTTCAACAACCAAGATTGGTTGTAGGGGCATTTCATCCCTCTTTGAGATACTTCCCATCCTTTGGCAATTGACACAATTCCGGGCAAACTCACAAGCATCTTTGAAAATTGTGGGCCAATAGAACCCACATGATAAAACCCGGTAACCGGTCTTGTGCCCACTAAAATGCCCTCCACAAGCGGATGAATGGGCATGAGTAAGAATTTCTTTCACTTCCGCTTCGGGCACACATCTTCGAATCACTTGATCGGGTCCAATCTTGAAAAGATCCGGTTCATCCCAAATGTATTGCTTCACTTGAACCATAAATTGTTGTCACCTCTTTTTGGTCCAATGATCCGGAATGACCCCCGTGGCTAAATAGTTAACATAGTGAGCAAACCACGGTGCATTAATAGTGGAAACCGACATCAATTGCTCATCGGGAAATCTTTCGTTTATCTCCCCAAAGTCATCATTTTTATCAACCGGAATTCGGGACAAATGATCCGCCACTACGTTTTCACTTCCTTTCTTATCCCGAATTTCCAAGTCGAACTCTTGTAACAAAAGAACCCATCGAATTAAGCGCGGCTTGGCATCTTTCTTCTCCATTAAATAACGAACCGCACTATGATCCGAATATACCACCACCTTGCTCCCCCAAATATATGAACGAAACTTATCCAAAGCATACACCACCGCAAGTAATTCTTTTTCGGTTGTGGTGTAATTGAGTTGCGCTTCGGATAAAGTTTTGCTTGCATAATATATCACCACCGGCTTCTTGTCAACTCTTTGACCCAAGACCGCTCCAATTGTTGTGTCGCTTGCATCACACATAATTTCAAATGGTTTCGACCAATCCGGCGGTTGCAAAATAGGAGCCTTCACCAAGTGTTCCTTCAAAACATTAAAAGCTTGCAAGCATTCATTAGTAAAATCAAATGGAACATCCTTTAATAATAAATTACATAAAGGCTTTGTAATGACACTAAAACCTTTAATAAACCGTCTATAGAAACCGGCATGCCCCAAAAATGATCTTACCCCCTTGACATTTTTCGGTGGTGGCAATGATGAAATAACCCGAATTTTTGCCTTGTCCACCTCCATCCCTCTTTCCGAAATCACATGCCCCAACACAATTCCCTCTTGCACCATGAAATGGCTTTTCTCCCAACTTAGCACCAAATTTTTCTCAACACATCTTTTTAAAACTTTTTGTAATTCGTTGAGACAAGAATCAAAACTAGTGCCAAATATTGAGAAATCATCCATAAACACTTCTAGCGACTCTCCAACCATGTCCGAGAAAATACTCATCATACATCGTTGGAAAGTAGCCGGTGCATTGCACAAGCCAAATGGCATCCGCCTAAAGGCAAAAGTACCATATGGACAAGTGAAGGTGGTCTTGTGTTGGTCATCCGGGTGAATTGCAATTTGATTATAACCCGAATACCCATCTAAGAAACAATAATATTTTTGACCCGAAAGTTTTTCAATAATTTGGTCAATAAAAGGAAGTGGGAAATGATCCTTAGAAGTGGCGGCATTCAATTTGCGGTAGTCAATGCACACTCGCCACCCGGTAACAGGTCGAGTTGCAATTTGTTCACCACTTTCATCCTTGACTACTTGAATGCCGGACTTCTTAGGTACCACTTGAGTAGGACTTACCCAAGAGCTATCCGAAATAGGATAAATAATTCCCGCATCTAACCACTTAATTACCTCCTTTTTCACTACCTCCCTTAGGTTAGGATTTAATCTCCTTTGTGCTTCTCTTGTGGGCTTAGCATCTTCATTGGTGATAATCTTGTGCATCACAATGGATGGACTAATTCCTTTGAGATCGGCAATCGTCCACCCAATAGCCCCCTTGTTCTCTTTCAACACCTTCAACAATGCTTGCTCTTGAGCCACCTCCAAATTAGAGGCAATAATGACCGGTAAAGTGTCATCATCCCCTAGAAAAGCATACTTCAAGTGGCTTGGCAAGTCTTTGAGTTCCAACTTTGGTGGCACCTCCAATGATGGTTTAGTGCCCGAATCAATCTCTACCGGTAAGCTCTCAAATTGATGAGTCCATGGTGGCCTTCCTTCCTTCAACGCCATGGCATCTTGCTTCACTTCTTCGACCCGTATCGCACAAGCATGTACCTGTTCAGAAAAATCACACAAACAAACATCCATGCTATCCTCTTCATACTCATGAGGGTTGCATCCATCAATCAAATCTGCCATGAAACACTCATCAACACCAATAGCATTAGAATTGTTAGTAAAAACATTCAAACGCATTTTCCGGTTTCCAAAAGTGATATCAACCGTGCCAAACCTACAATCAATCACCGCATGAGCGGTACTCAAAAATGGCCGACCCAAAATGACATTTTGTTGTTGTCTTGGGTCCGCGGTCGAATAGTCCAAAACTAAGAAATCAACCGGATAGTAAAACTCATCAATTTTTACAATAACATTCTTAACCATCCCTCGGGGCAACTTATGAGACAAATCGGCTAGAACAACCGTTGTCTCCACCCGTGCCAATGGACCAAAATCATATTGGTCATATAAGCCCCCCGGTAAAATGCTCACCCCGGCTCCAAGATCTAACAATGCCTTTGCCATTTTAAAATTACCAACTTGAATGTCTATCAAAGGCGTGCCCGGATCTTGAAGCTTAGGTGGAAGCTCCCCATTTAATACCGCACTCACTTGCCCGGTAACATTTACCCGCTTAGCACCTTTTTCTTTTCTTGCCTCTTTTGGGTGCACAATTCTTTTAAAAATTTAGCATAAGCGGGTATTTGCTTTATTGCATCAAGTAATGGAAGATTAATTTTTACTTGTTTAAACATGTCCCACATCTCTTCTTTTTGGGGACCTCTTGATGCAATAAAGTTTTTCTTACCCGGGTCAAGTAGAGCCGAAGGAAAAGGAACTTGATTCGGCTCACTTTCATTTTTCTCATTTTTATTTAACACATTTTTATTATTCTCACCCACTTCCGGTTTTTTCACATTTAACTCATTTTTTAAAACCAGTGGAATTTCTTCCTCATCACTCTCATTACCCGTTATGTCTTCAACCACCCCCTCAACAACATCCGAAGACACATTAGCTTTAAATTCCTTACCACTTCTCAACACACTCACTTGATTAACATTAACATTATTACCTCTTGATGAGCCATGGGACGGATTTACCTTGGTGTCACTAGGAAGTTGACCTTTGCTTTTCTTCAATTCCGCCACATCGGTTGCTAGTTGGCCCATTTGGGTTGTCAATGCTTGAATGCTCTTGTCACGAACTTCATCTTTTTGAATTCGAGCTTCATCAAGTTGGTTCCTCTTTTGCATATCTTGTTGCATAGCTCTAAGCATATCCATGACTTCATTCCCACTTGATGAATTTTGACCCGAATTGCCTTGACCCGTTGGTTGGAACTTTCCAAGGTACCCTTGGTTACCTCCACCTCTATAATTGCTTTGATTGTATTGTTGACGAGGTGCAAAGTTACCATGAGACTCTTGAAAGTTCGGGTTCAATTGATTGGAAGCATTCCCATATCGAAAATTGGGATGGTTTCGTAACCCGGGGTGGTAAGTGTTGGAGTTCATGTCATAATTTCTCCCACCCCCTTGAATAGCATTCACTTCTTCACTTGGTGCTTCTTGAGCACCCACTCCACAAACCTCCGCCGTGTGGCCTATTTCTTGACAAATGTTGCAAACATTATACAATTGATTGGTAGTTTGCGCATTACCACCTTCTACCGCATGCACTTGTGGTCTTTGAAGCACATGTCTCGCCCTTCTTGAAGATTGAGCCTTCCTTTTTGAAGTCACCGCCATTTGCTCTAAATATGCCCAATCATCTTGTTCAAAATTTGTACCAAAAGTACCATTTGTGATGGACATAAGATCTCGTGCATCCTCCGGTATCAAGCCTTCATGAAAAGCATTTAACAATTCCCATAGTTGGATACCATGGTGAGGGCAATTTCGTAACATCATGTTAAACCTCTCAAATGCTTCATGAAACATCTCTCCCGCTTGTTGTTGAAAACTCCTCAAACTTCGTCTTGCATCATTAGTCTTTTGAGATGTATAGAACTCATCCAAAAAGATTTGTTGCATGTCGGCCCATGTGAAAATTGATGCGGATGGTAAAGTGTGGAACCATCTTTTTGCCTTGTCTTCTAATGAGAATTGAAAGAGAACCAACTTGACATCATCCGGAGTAAATCCTTGACCCCCAATAGTGTTGCAAATAGAATCATAAGTCTCCAAATGAAAATAAGGTTCTTCCGTTGCTAGACCTTTGAATTTTGGAAGACTTTGCAATGCGGTTGTTCGAACTTCAAAAGTTCTCCCATCCGTATGATGAGGAATCACTATTGGTGAAGGATTGTTAGTGATAATGGGTTTAAAATGGGCTTCAATTCCTCTAACGGCTTCCCGGTGAATTCTTCGAGGGGCACCCAATGGTGCTCTTGGTTGACCCATTTGTCCTTGCATAGGCCCTTGAGGTGCAAATTGTTGAGGATGTTGATATTGGTGCATAGGCGGTTGTTGTTGCATTGGCCTTTGAAATTGATTTGGCCCATATGGAGGCACTTGTTGCAATGGCGGAGGACGTGGAAATCGCGGTCCCGGTGGTCTCACGTGTTGCACACCAACCGGTAAATTACCCGAATTTTGCAATTGAAATTGTTGAATGGGTTGACTTTGTTGACCCACTCCTCCTTGACTTCCAACATACCCTCCATCATCCCCATAATAATAACCCTCGTCGTTGTATCCACTATACTCTTCTTCATATACTTCATCATATCTACCCCCTTGAACTCCCGAATATTGAAAACCCGAGTGGTTTGGTGGTTGGTAAGTAGAGGTATGAACAACGGTTGACCCATGTGGAATTTGATGAGTTGAAGATGATTGACCCGTTGTTGGGAAGAAATGAGTGAATGGTGGAATTGTAGCGGATGGGCTAAGGGTGAAGGTTGATTGAACTTGGGTAGTGTTTGGTTGGGTGGTATGAGTTGGTGGAATTTCATGAGATAATGTTACATTTGGTGGTGGTTGTGTGGAAGTTGGCATGACTGAGGTGATTGGTTGACCCGTTGTGGGTGGTATTTGGCTTTCTTGCATGATGTTTCTTGGTATGATAGGTGAAGTAGGTGAACCAAGAACTCGGTTTTCACGGACTAGTACTCGGTTTCGCCTCAAAGTTCTTTCAATTTTCGGATCAAACAATAGCGGTGATGACTCGTGAGAGCTTCTAGTATGCATACACTTGAAGTACCTGCACACTAAACACAACCAGTGTAAACCCGAAAACAACAAACAAAACTATTAACTAACACACGTTGCGCACTACTCCCCGGCAACGGCGCCAAAATTTGACGTGCTTGTCGTGGTACACGTAAAATTTCCCAATTACAACTAACGAATAGTGGCAAGAAGGTATCGAACACAGGGAGTTTGTGGAAAATGTGTAATTTCTAGCTTTGTTAATTAACTAAAATTAAACTACTCAACAAAAAGTAAATGATTATGATTTTTGGTTGTTTTGGTTTCAACTAAAATAACGACTAATTATCAATTCAAACTTAGAAGCGTTTCTTCAAATTATGAGATAATGACCATTCAAGGATCCGGTTTCTCTAAACACGTGTGTGAACTTCGACTAGAAAGAGTTACATAGACATAACTCATGTATAACCAATTGTTGTGATAAAAGGGAACAAAGTACTCGGATTATATTAACGCGAGGTTGTTTCCCGATGACCAATTAATCAATAACCAACCCCCAATCCTTCCCGTGATATCTCGATTGTTAGCAACACCAAGAACGTACGATAAAGACTAAGAATTAGTAAATTAATCAACACACTACAAGCAATTGTTCATACACCATAATAATCAAGCAAAGTACCAAATTATTATTCTAGAAATGTAAGAAAAACACACACAAGAGTTTTAGAAAAACCTTCACCACGAATGATCACCAATTGTTTAGCCTAACATAGCTTTGGTGGATCATTATCATCTTCAAGCAATTGTTCATAAGGATTACAAACATCAAAACAATGATTAGATAATGTTTCCAATGATTAGTTGCAGCCAAAAATTCGCCCAAGATTGATTAGAAACGTTCAGAATGAAAAAGATCATGAAAAGGCACCATCAAGTGGTCTTTAAATGAAGGAGTTACAAAAAGGTGCAGAGGCCACCGTACCCCTACGGTCCCACCGTAAGGGTACGGTGGGTTACACATCTTGACGGTCCCTTGCATCTGGCCAACGGTGGAAATTTTGGTGTCTGATGCCACCGTAACCCTACGGCTGGGCCGTAAGGGTACGGTGGGCTTGTAACAAATCTTCATTTTTCTTTTGTTTTGTTCCATCTTGTTCCAATGCCTTCCGGTCCATTTCCAAAGCCCGTTTTCCATCATTTTTAGCTCCTTTATCATACCTGCATCCAAAATACTCGTAGTCACCCAACTCCAAGCAATATCATGATTAAATGTGATTAATATAGGCGTTTTAACATTATAAAGGGTTGTTCCTTGAACCACCCGTCAACTATGAGGCTCGATACGACAACATTTTCCACCATGTCGAGGCATGACAATTGTTGTGCCAACCCTAAGTTTATTTTTCTTTGTTTTAATGTATTTTAATTTTATGTTTAATATTATTAATGTATTTATGTTTTTATGTTCTTTATGTTTTTATTATTTAATTAGGTTTTAATTTAATTTGATGCTTTAACTAAATTTAAACAATATTAAAACAAACGGTTAAAATAATAAAACAATATTAAAACCCAAGGTTATCGTCCGTTAAATAGAATCAGAAAACGGTTTACGGAATCACTACCAGCATTGATGGCGACGGTATCACCCTGCTAATAGTGAGGTACCCGTGACGAGTTCTGGTGGCGCACCATCCCCTAACATAGCAAGTGAAACTATTTTTTTATTTTTTGCGTCATGATACATTCCAAGCAAACTAGTTTTGGTCTGAAAATACTTTTTTCAAAACAATCCATTCTTACTGGAGCTTATTTCACTCAAACTTGAACATCAAACCCCCTGTAAATACTTAATTATATTTTTAAATATAAACAATCTAAACAAGGACGGGTAACAATTATTTATTCATTGTGTCGGAAATAAAATAAAAGCATAAAACCTTAACAAAAGTGAAGTGGTACATATTTAAACCGGTCCCTCTCCTTACCCTCAGTTAGTACAAATTATAATATAAAAAAGCACAACAAATTTTATAACAGTTATTAATATATATTTTTCGGTTCTACGTTACAAACCAAAACTTATTATAAAAAAATTCATTTTAGATCTCATGTTATTGTGGGAAAGAGAAGCAAACCAAATGGAAATGTTCGGTCAAAAATGGAATAACTAGCCAGTCAACTTTTAGCCAAAATCCATTGCGTCTTACAATGCATAACACCAAAAAAAATATTAAATTTATCATATCTCAACAGCTGTACTTCGTGTTCCCCAACACCCTATTGGCTCATTCTAGACACCACCACAGGATAACCTTCTAAAACCGCCTTTCTAAACACTACTAAATACTACTGCTCTCTCTTATCGTACGCCTCTCTGCACTTCCCCTGCTAAACGTACACCCCCACTCACACTCTCTTCTAGAAAGCTATCATCATCATCACCTGCATCCCTAGCTTCTTAAACATCTAGACTGCTACTCTAGTAACTACTCTTATCAGTTATCTATTCTCTTTCTAGCTTCTGTGGCTTATTTTAGCAGGTTTGAAATATTTGAATCTTTACTTGATTTGGTGGTTCAAAGTTTATACAGATCTATCTAAACATATTATGGAGGATTAGGGTTTTCATGCAAATGGGTTGTTTTTGTTTTCTTTAGATTCTATCTTCTGCCTCTTTAGATTTTGCTGTTGCTACAAGACAAAGAAAAGAAGACAAGGTGGATAATATTTGAAAACGACATCGTTTTCAAGTTGTTATTGTTATTTAGTTGGTAAAAAGCTTTTAATCTTTTGAGTTCCTTTTGAGTTATGGCAAACCGTTGGTGGGCTGGTAATGTTGGGATGAATCCGATGACGTCATCTGGGCAGCCTCCGTCGCTTCACTTACGTCACCCGGCGACGGAGGATGAGAAGCCGGTGTTGAATAACACTGGAAACAGTTCAAACCCTAATGATCAACATGAGGAGAATGATGAGGAGTTTGGTGAGCAAGAGCATAATAATGTTGGGGGTGGGGCGTTGGATGTTTCCGAGCCTACGAGCTCGGGTGGAGGCCGGCGGCCACGTGGACGGCCGCCGGGCTCCAAAAACAAACCGAAACCACCTATTGTTATTACTAAAGAAAGCCCCAACGCGCTTAGGAGCCACGTGCTGGAGATTACATCCGGAAATGATATTTCCGAATGTATCGCGACGTTCGCTCAGCGACGCCACCGCGGGGTCTCGGTCCTAAGCGGGAGTGGCGTCGTGACGAACGTCACGCTTCGTCAGCCCGCAGCCCCGGGCGGGGTGATTACTTTACAAGGGAGGTTTGAAATTTTGTCGCTTTCGGGCGCGTTTCTGCCCCCTCCGTCCCCGCCCGGGGCAACTGGGCTGACAGTTTATTTAGCCGGTGGGCAAGGGCAGGTTGTGGGGGGGTTGGTAGTGGGCCAGCTGATGGCGTCTGGCCCGGTAATGGTTATCGCGGCTACGTTTGCTAACGCTACATACGAGCGGCTGCCGTTGGAGGATGACGGAGAACAAGGGGATGAAATGCAAATACAACAAACTTCAGGGGTGAATCCTGGCAACAGTCCACAATCTGGAGGGGCTCAACCTCAGGGGGATAATATTGCATCTTCTTCAATGCCAATTTACAATCAGCCCCCTAAACTATTGCCGAATGGTCAAATGCATCAGGATATGTTTTGGGCTACTCCACCACGCTCTTCACCATCTAATTTCTAGCTATTATTATTATTATCAAACCAAGTTACCCTCTTTTGTAGAAGCATAGGGTAGAAAGTAGAAGGGTAGGGTCATTACCTTGTTTGTTGTAATTCGAATGTGACTTATCTATTTAGTTTGGTGGGAGTTTGATCGTTTTGATGCTAGTTTCTCTTGTTATTGTTGATGTTCATCGGGTTCATATTCGGGTTATCTAGTTTATTGGAATTATTCAAATTTGAAATTTAAAACTAAGTTTTATGTTTTTGGAGTCTTGTCAATAGTTTTTCGAGTCAAATTCAAATAACTAGTGTTAATCGTGTTGGCATTCGGGTATTAGGGTTATCAATTTATTCGAATCGTGGTATTCGAATTCGAAATTTAAAACTAAATTTTATGTTTTGGAGTCTTGTTAACAGTTTGTCGTCCAAGTCGAATAACTTGTGTTAGTCGTGTTGGCATTCGGGTATTAGGGTTATTCAGTTTATTCGAATCGTGGTATTCGAATTCGAAATTTAAAACGAAATTTTATGTTTTTGGAGCCTTGTTAACAGTTTTTCAAGTCTAATTCGAATAACTAGGAGTCTTGTTAACAGTTTTTCAAGTCTAGTTCGAATAACTAGGAGTCTTGTTAACAGTTTGTCGAGTCTAATTCGATTAACTAGTGTTAATCGTGTTGGCATTCGGGTATTAGGGTTATTCAGTTTATCCGAATCGTGGTATTCGAATTCGAAATTTAAAACTAAATTTTATGTTTTTGGAGTCTTGTCAACAGTTTTTCGAGTCTAATTCGAATAACTAGGAGTCTTGTTAACAGTTTTTCATGTCTAATTCGAATAACTAGGAGTCTTGTTAACAGTTTGTCGAGTCTAATTCGATTAACTAGTGTTAATCGTGTTGGCATTCGGGTATTAGGGTTATTCAGTTTATTCGAATCGTGGTATTCGAATTCGAAATTTAAAACGAAATTTTATGTTTTTGGAGCCTTGTTAACAGTTTTTCAAGTCTAATTCGAATAACTAGGAGTCTTGTTAACAGTTTTTCAAGTCTAATTCGAATAACTAGGAGTCTTGTTTACAGTTTGTCGAGTCTAATTCGATTAACTAGTGTTAATCGTGTTGGCATTCGGGTATTAGGGTTATTCAGTTTATCCGAATCGTGGTATTCGAATTCGAAATTTAAAACTAAATTTTATGTTTTTGGAGTCTTGTCAACAGTTTTTCGAGTCTAATTCGAATAACTAGTAACTAGTGTTAATCGGGTTGGCATTCGGGTTATTCAAGTTATTCGAGTAATGTTAATCCGAGTTTGAAAATTTTAATTTTAAACGAGCTTTAGAGTTTTTCGAGTTTGGTTCGAATAACTAACATCGATGCTTGTTACATCTACATATATAGTTCTATATTTTTTATTCCTGCTTCCAACTTTAACAATGGCAGGAAACCCTGTTAAATTTTCTTTTTTTTACAAAAAAGGTATGTAGGTTCAGTCATGTTTAACCAGGGCTTTTAGCTATAGTTTGAAGAATCATCCACTTGCAGACGGTGACGAAATATAATATTATAAATCTAGATTCTGATAAACATAACCTTGTGGGGTGTGATTACCATAACGCCCTGGCCACCAGCCCATTTTGTAGGAAAGATATATGATGACAAAAAAACAATTGTTGGTTTTTGACTACTAACTAAACTAGTTTTATAAAATCACGCGCGTTGCGCGATTTATAATCGAGATTTAGATGAGGTGTTGATCGATCAATCAATGAATTATACAATTGAGATTCCACTTTGGTTGTAAACGTTTAAAAAAAATAAAGAAATCTACACATAAGGTAATATATGAAATTTATAACGAAATTACATAATATTATGTTATTTATATTAATAGTATATAATATAATAAAATTTGTGAATAAAATAATATGAATAAAAGAATAATGAAATTACATAATATTATATTATTTATATTAATAGTATATAATATTATAAAGTTTTTGAATAAAATAATATGAAAAAAATAATAATATAGTTAAAAAAAAGTTTTTGAATAAAAAAATATATAGTTACTATTCATTTAAGGTTACTATTCTTTGTTTATTAATATTATACAATGAATGTAACTGAATAAATAGCTAAAACAATTTCAATAATCAGTCACGATTACTTTTAATAATAACTATAACTATAATGTAAAACACTGAAATTTCTTGTGTAAAACTATGAGTAGCGGTTAGACTACAAGTTTAATAGTTAAAGAAACGCATTATTGCATGTAGACGGTACTAATTTAACTACCATTTTTTTTACATGAGGAAGTGATTTTATATGCTATTGTAAACTTGTAAAATATCATATATACCTAAAGTACAAGTTTTTCATGCATATTGTACAATGGGTCTAAAACATGTTTTGGGTATATATGAAATTTTGATGTTTTGCAAGGGTATATATGAAATTGCCCCTTAACTAAAAATCAAATAAAAAAATATGTAATTTGTGGGTGCAAGTGGCCTTTACCTTCTTAGCTCTAAAGTCCGTTAGCCTCCTCCCCTCCCAATGAAGCTCCTTAGTGGGTTTGTGGGGCTTCTCTTCACATTTCATTACACATAGCTTAAATGTTTCTTTTTTAAATAGCTAATGTTACTCCTGCTATAATTTAAACAAAATATATCATTACATTTCTGGCTTCTCTTTACATCTCACTACACATAGGTTAAGTATTTCTTTAACGACTGATGTTATTAACCCATATTTTACGCCTAATACACTATTATGTAGATTTGAAGTTTAGATCTCTTCTCTAAATGACATTACTCTAGGCAATGGTCATAAACAATGAACCCTTCATGAACTGAATTATAAGTATTTACTGCATGACTAAATTTAAGATTTTGTTATAAACCTTGTCAAAAAATTAGGAAGTTCTAAATCACAAATACGTGTATAGAGAGAAATCCATTAGAGAATCAATAATTCATAAATGATCAACAAAATGGTGTATTCCTCGATTTAATCTAGTGTTTTTGTTTATCTCAATATTCTAGATAAACCAAGCCGTTGAGACGTGAAAGGTGTAAATATTAGTTTTTTTTTTCTTGTTTACCCAGTCTTGAGTTATAATATCTTATTGACAGTTACATGCTCATGGCTCATCAACTTCAAATCTAATACAGTTTCGAAGCTATAAAAAAAGTTTAGAAAATTAAAAATAGAGTTGTTAAGGCAACTACGTACTTCACGACTATGAAAGTATTAATTAATTATGCGTAAATCAAAGGGAACGGGAAAAGCAGTTTTTTTTGGTAAACCTATTCGTAATTTGCAGTTAGATGCTGTTTAATATAATTGGCCAATGTGAAGATAAAATGGAACGTACCAACTACCAAAGAGTGTCGCACTATACGTGTTTAATGTAATGTCTTGAAACAATTTTTAAATGTCAACTATTACAGTTTCATATGTGAACCAATATTACTGATTCACGCGTGAACAAATAATCATATGTGTACATGCATATGCAAATCAGTTTTTGCTTAAAATGAGAAACAAAATTTAGTTCACTTTTATTGAGTTTTCAACAAATAAAAATATAAAACTAGCTAAATTTACAATGTTGGTTCACATATAAACTATTGTAACTTAACATGTAATGAAAGAATGTCAAGTGGGATGTCGTTAAAGAGGAAAAACCGACTCTTACTGTAATGTAATTTCTCTTCTTCTTCCTTTCTTTTTTTCAGCGGCCAATGAATAGAAGCCCGGCTATCTAGGGTATCTCAATGGCAAAAATTGACCCCATTGCTTGCGGTCGCAAACAACGCTGGGTAGTCAAAGCCCATCATCTCTAGTTCCTAGGAAATTGGCGACGTGGGTAGTTTAGAATTAAATAAATCAATTATATTGCACAAACTGGCTTGAAAGGTTGAAAGACAAAAGGGTTCAAAAGACAACAAAGTACTGAACACAAAGAACAAAACACATGATTTGTCTTGTCATCATCTTTCTCGATTAAAACCCCCCAGCTGTCCACACTCTGGATGTGGAGAAGCTGCACCTTATGGACCACATGTCTAAAGCCTTCATCGGTGAAAAAACAACGAGTATCACGGATGATAAATACTAATCACCGTGGGGTTAGTACATGCGTTTATTCAAGAACAACCCTTTGTCCACACAAGAGGTCAAACCGTAACCCAGAAAGTAAATACAAGTACGCGTGTGGTAAAAGTGAGAACACGAGAATATAAGTGGTTTGATCGTCAATAACCTACGTCCACTAAGAAATTACTTTGGAGATTACAAAGTACTTACAAAGATTCTTACTATTCTAGCTCTTGCATACAAGTGGTGATTTTCGGATCATTTGCAAAGGAGATGAAGTCTTCTATCTATAGGAGAGATCGTGGGCCATGGAAGACGGCCCACGAGAAGCTATATTTGATCCAGGATTTGATTGGGCCTAGAGGTCTTCGGCCAATGAAATTGGCGGGAAATTGGTAGCCATTAATGCTGATGTGATGGAAAGTTGGGGCTGGTCTACAAAAGTTACACGTGGCGCCTCCTGATTGGGCGCCGGCGTCGCTTCGTACTGACACAACATGGTTAACTTACCTGCTGGCGTCTGACGTTGTAACATCCGACCGCTCTCACCACCAATATTGTCCGCTTTGCCCGGATGTGTTGCCCATCCAGAGCTCACGGATTTGTTTTTGGTTGCTACGGTGGAAACTTCCCAGGAGGTCACCCATCCTGGTATTGCTCCCACCTGAGCACGCTTAACTGTGGAGTTCTGCTCTCATCCACTAACATTAAGCCCCAAAACGCGTTGGTGATTTAAGAGGCACTGATTACATATGAACCAAGGATCTCTCCTGGCCACGGCCGATGTGGGATTTGCCTGGGGTGTCACAGACGTGACGTCTGGCAGCAGGTAAGCATGTCTGCACAGTACTCTGACCAATATTGTAAACGACAACATGGTGGAAGCACGGAAGCAGTCACGTCACTGTTCCCGTCAGTGGTTGTTTGACCACCCCTAACACGTGTCGCCCTGTGATTGGCGCAGAGCCTGCCCAGATCTGAGTGAATCTTCTTCATTCCTGATCGTCCGTACCTCGTACTAAAAGCTAAGGTTAGACGAATATTCCGCGCGTGGGACTACGCGCGGAGATTCCTCTGAGCTGACCTTCTGGATGAAGTTACGCTGTGCGCGACCTATCGTCGCCCGCAGAGTTGAATCTGCGGGTCAAGCCATACTTCTGAGGATGCTTTTTTCCGCGATTATTGTTCCTACGCTATCATGTTAGCCCCCGGATTGTTGGAAAATGGGATAGGGATGTCATCCGAGCGAGGATTAGGCTCTCAATCCCTTCAATTGGCTAAAGTGCATAGTCCTTAAGTTGTTACAAGGACCAAGAGTTTATCATTTCCCAAAATAGAAGATTCTCTTTCTATAAAATCAGATCACTCTATCAGTGATCTGATCATTCACTTACACCATTCCACACTCACACTATTCTATTTTCTTATATTCTCTTTGACTATCATACTTCACGTGTGAAAGATTCTCCAAACCGCATAACACTTCACTTGAAGCTATTAACAACATTCTGACTTTGAGTTCACCTTAAATCAGAATCCTAACTATCAAAACATTAAAACTCTTGAACTTCTTCTACGTTTAACAACGTAAAGGGACACCACGACCTGCGTTTGGTTAATTTAAACCCTTCAACCCTTTTACCCCTTTTGAGACTCCGAACTAACGTCGGCTCAATATTTGTTGTAGCAACAGAAATCATGCCGCCCGATTGCACGACAGTAAAATCCGGTTAAGATCATATTCAAACTTGAGACATGTGGTCTTGAACTTAAATCTTCACTTCTCCTCCAATGCTAGTTGAGTTAAAACTCATTGGTTGTAGTTTGTCTCATTTAGCTAGTAACATGTTTAAAATATTTTAGTTAGAAAACAAAGTTTGATGGTTTGTGCTTTTGGGTTTGTTGTGAGAACCAACGAATGAGAAAATTGAAAATTGTTTAGGCTTTTGATCATATTTGTTAGAGATGAAAATTAACGAAGGAGAAAGACTAAAAGCATTCATATCTTGTTTAACTAAAAATTATTACTAAATAAATCTATCTCTTATTTTTTAAACCCTTTTATATCTCATTCCTTGTGAAAAAAAATATATTTTTTTTCTTTAGTTTTTTTCTTAAATTTAAGAATTCACTTTAGCAAAGCCGTCTCCAAGAATCCTTAAAAAACCAGGTACCCGAGACGATGTGAAAAAAAATGACCCTCAAATGTACCTTTTTTTTAAAATATATATATAAAAGATGGTTTACCAATGAATTCTTTTGTTTTTTTAAAGACAAATGGAACTTAAATACTTAATAGCAGTTATGAATCCAAAACACACAATTGATAGCATCATGGAAATAAAATTAAAAAGAACATTAAAAAGCTTCAATTTATTATATTTACTAGTGGGAAACCCGCGCGTTGCTGCGTGACGATTAAAATAAGTATATTTTTTTAAACAATGCACAAGCGTAGTCGTGTTAGCCCACCAAGTTGTAGGAAAAGTGTACAGATATACTGTCTTCCTTCCATTGTCTTTGAATGCAAAACGATATATATGAAATTGTCTTTGAATATAAAACGATGTATATGAAAGTAATCCATTTCTCTTCATTGTTTAAGCTTTGAAAAGAAACTATATTTTTTTTTATCCAACCTTTAGAGTTTTTCTATATTCATAGCAAATGTGCATTTAACCATTTCATTCAATATCACAAAAAGTATACAAGTTGCTTTTGCAAATAGGGGTAGTATTGGAAGAATTTTCATGATATCTTAGGTGTGAAGAAAGGAACTCTTCATATGTCATCTTAACTTTGGACAATTTGGACATATTTGCTCATGTCTCCTCCTTTATAATGTAGTATAGATAACCCTTTTCTTAGTTCAATTAATTACATAATAAATAAAAAATATTTTACATTAAGGTTAATCATGAGTAATTTCATAATAATTAATCACTCTCGTAACTTATATGTGTCAACTTTAATAGAATTTAAGTTATATTACTTAATCAAAATACATTGCATGATAATAACAAAATGGACTTTGGATAATACATTTCTATATCAAATTAATTATAATCTGTTGGATATCTATAAGATATATTATTTAGTTTTTCTTACCAAGTCTCATATTAGAATTTCTTACCCAACCTAACAAATAAGAACTGATAGAAATTGAGACTAAAGAGAAATTGAATTAATCATACCTTGATCTTTGTCCATGTAAGACTCTCGAACAAAACTTGTTAATGTGACATTGATGGATTCCAGGTTCCTTGAAAGTCGATTTAAAAAGAAACGGATCCAACAGTGATACTTAGACTTATGATAACATGATCCAACTTTAAAAGCATTCGTGTTGATAACGTGTTGTATAACAACAACCAATTAGCAATCAACAAAGTGTAACAAAAAAGGATTGTAGATTATAGAGAGAAAAGAGAATGTAGAATTCTTATTCATTGATCTCAACATCATATACAAATGTCACTATATATAGGCACTTACATTAATACATAAGTAAATAAAGAGATAAGAGTTATACATGTGGAAAGTCACAACATAATGAGATATTATTAGTGATTATGGTGAGTTATGGGATATTATTAGTGATTATGGTGATATTATTGATGTCAAAATTGTTAAAAGCACATGGTACAAGCATCTTAATGCATCACATGGTACAAGTATCTTAATGCATTGATAAGGGCATAAAAGGAAGAAAAGTGGTCAATTTTAGAGAATTACACTTGTGACTTTTAAGTTGCCACCTTAACTTTGACATTTTGGACCTTTTTACCCATCTCTCCCTCTTTATAATGTAATATAGATTTGTTTAATTGTACAATTGTACGTCTAAGGAATTTAGAAAGTTGCAGTTAACCAGGGACGTAACTTTTTGAGGGCCTGAGGGGACCTCAGCCCCCACCGTTTTTGACGCAATGGAGGAATTTTACGATTTTCTTTTGTAAATTGAGTTCAGGTTATGTCCGACCCCCACCAATTTGTTTGTTCACTACAGATCGACTTATTAGTATTCTATCTCTTAGGGTCTGTTTGGTATGTCGTAATGGAATGGATGGGGGAATGGAATAGACGAGGTAATGGAATGGACAAGGTAATGGAATGGATCATTACCATTCCATGTCTTGTTTGGTTGCCATGTGGGAATGAAACAAAACATTACTTTATGTTGTTGGATAAGCAGGAAAAGACGAAGGAATAAAATCGGTGGTGAGTGGTGGTCAGTGGCGGTGATGGTGGGTGGTGATATGTGGCGGTAGCGATGGTGGTGGGTGGCGGCGGCAGTGGTGGTGACGGTGGTGGTGGGTGGGTGAAGGTAGTGGGTGGTGGTGGTTGGTGGCTGGTGGCGACGACGACAATGATGGGTGGTGACGGCGAGGGTGGGAGACGATGGTGGGTGGTAGGCGACGGTGGTGGTCGGCGTTGGGTGGTGTTGGATGGCGGCGGTGGGTGGGTGACGGTGGTGGGTGGCGACGGTGGTGGGTGGGTGAAGGTAGTGGGTGGCGACAACGGCGGTGGTGGGTGGTGGCGGCGGCGGCGGGTGACGGTGGTAGGTGGTGGGCGGCAACGGCGGTGGTGGGTGGTGGCGGCGGCGGGCGACGGTGGTAGGTGGTGGGCGGCGGTGGTGGTTGGTGGCGAAGATGGCGATGGGTGGAGGTGGATGGCGGTGATGGTGGGTGGCGGAGGTGATGGTGGGTGGCGGCGGCGGTGGTGGTGGGTGGGTGAAGATAGTGGGTGGTGGTGGTTGTTGGTGACGACGACAATGATGGGTGGTGACGGCGGTGGTGGGTGGTGACGATGGTGGTGGGTGGTGGTAATGGTTGGTGGGTTATGGTGTTGTTAGTAAATAGTGAATGAGGGATGGAATTAAAAAAAAACATGGGGGTGGATGGAATGGTTTTGAGGGAATGGAATGCCTTGTGGAATGGGTGATTCCATTCCTTTAACCAACCAAACACACTATTTTCCATTACCTCGTAATGATCCATTCCATTCCCCCTTCCATTCCATCATACCAAACACTACCTTATATATATATTCCGTGTGTACCAAAGGATCTTTGCCTTGTAGTATCAAGGTCTTAAAATGGTCTCCCTAAATGAGTTTGTTGGTTTAAATCACGCGGTGAACAACGATTGTAAAATTAAAATAGATATGATTGTTATTAAAAAATATATTTCGTGTATTGACTTTATTGAAATAAAGTTATTTTTTTTTCTACGATATATTGAAATTTCTTCTTGTTTTGACCACTTGGTTCTAAAGTTGCAACTTGACATCACCATAACACTTTCTTATGTAAGAGTACTTTTTACCACTCAATCAAACATATTTAGGTACTCTTTACCCACCCATCTGGTGGAGTGGTGTGGGGGTAGTTTAGCAAAGAAAAGATCAGGGGATCGAGCCCCTCCCCCACTAGGTGAGATAAAGGAGAATAAATCAGGGGAATTGTAATTAGCCGATCAAAAAAAATATTTAGGTACTGTTTGTTTTTTAAGGGGACAAGGGTGTTCCTAGTGTTTTAAGTTTTTTTCACTGATTTTAATCAATCATGCTTTACTACATCACTTCATTGATTTACTTCATTGAAACACTTTTTTGTAGGCAGCACTCTATTGATTTTTTTTATTCATTTTCAATTTAATACCCAAACTTGTTTTTTTTACATTTTTACACGGTTTAACAATTAATATTACTAATTCAACCGTCCCACCGAACGGTTGACCAAATTTAATTGATTATCTTGGAACCGTCGAGTTAATTGAATTTTGCTCACCAAACGGTCAGTACATTAATTAAACTATTCCAACCTTGCCACCGTCGTTGTATATAAAGTGATCAAACGGTGGGGTTAAAAGTCACAACTTACCACGGTTTAAAAAACGAAACACACCAAAAATGAACCCGTGGATCGACGAGGAAGAGATGGCCCTTGTGGTTAGCCACAAGGATGCGTCGAACGACCCGGAGATTCAACAACTCCCTCGGGAGGAAGGGTCCAACTACCCCCCAGAGGGGTTTTGGGATCGGGTTTATAGCGACTTCATCGAGCAAGTTGGCGGTAACACCATCAAGACCGTCCAAGACCTCCAGCTTAAGTGGGCCGACCTCAACATCAAGTGTGAGAGGTGGACCACCCTATACGAGCAAACGATGAGGGAGGATCCGGAGCTTGATAAGGAGTTGGCTATCGGCTTCACTAACTATGATTATGAGGCGCGATACGACAAGGATTTCGACCATGTCGAAGCATGGCGATTGTTGCGCCAACTTTAAGTTTTTTATCTATGTTTTAATGTATTTTTATTTTTATGTTTAATATTATTAACGTTTAATTTTTATGTTTTAATGAAATGTTTTTTTTATTTATGTTTTTATTTCTTTAAACGGTAAAGATAAAACAAACGGTTAAAATAAAAAAAAAAAACACTAAAACATACGGGGGGTAAAATGAAAACTTGGCCTTTATAAGAAACCACAAAACAGCCGGTACCAGCACGGTAAACAACACCAGCAAAACGGTCCACGGGACCACTACCAGCGTGTATGGCGGCGGTGATACCGTGCTGGTACTTGGTACCCGTGGACAATTCGAGTGGCGCCCCGTCCCCCCTAAAAACTAAAATGTTTGCAGTCTGCGGATCACATCTGCAGATATCTGTAAGAGAAGAGGTGAACCAAACGTTTGCAGTTTGCAAGAAAAAAACTGTTTGTTTGTTAATGTCTGCAGTGTAACTCAAAACCATAACCATGACCCTCCACCATGAATCAACACCCCCTGTTATTACCTGACATCATAACCCACCACAACCCACCATAACCAAGGTTTTTTTTTATTAAACATGATAACTACAATGAGTTCTTTTATTTCAACAAGTACAAACTACTATGACTATAATCTTGATTAAATATAAAGATGGACAACAAATAACATAGTTTAAGTTGCCCCAAAGAAATCAAACCCACAGAACCCACAAACCCATCAAATACAGGTCCTCTTCTGCTTCCATTGTCAAGATACTTTAATTTCCTTATCTTTTATTTCTTTGAATATTTGGTACTGCAATTAGGGGAAGAACTAAGGGGGAGGGCGGCTGCGTCGAGAGGGAGGGAGGAGGAGGAGGATGAGGAGGAAAGGAGGAGGAGAAGAAAAAAAAAAGTGTTCTGATGAAGAAGATGGAAAGAAGAAAAGAAGGGGAAGAGGAGAAGACCTTGGTCTAAGTCTGCACCAAGAAGAGGTCAAGAAAATCTTTTTTTGGTAAAAGGTCTTTCAAAAAACAAACAAGCTGCATGCCCCAAATGTATGCCTACGTCTGCACGACGCAGACAGGAGTTGTTAGAAGCACATCTGACAAGAAAACAAACACCACCTTACTAAGGTATTCAAGTATTTCTATTGTGTTAGGTTTTCAATTTTGACGCAGTACAATTGTTTGTACGTTTTTAGAGTATTCACAATAGCATCTCTATCTCTGTAATTATATTAAAGATTACTATATTTTCTCTTCTCTTTTTAATTAATTAATAATATTTTTTTATAATTTATCATCACTTTTTTCTTTCTCGTTCACTCATAATCACTCTATATAATATAAAGAACTCACCCACATGAAAATGTTACTGTGAATGCTCTTAACAGTTCCATAGCTATATAGTTGAAAAAAAATTGTGATTTATTGAGTTTGATCTTTTAACGGTAAAATGAGAAATTTCATTAACTAGTTTCTAAGGGAGGAAGGGACACAAGCCCCATGTAGCCCCATCGTAATCAATCACATACTGCCATGTCATTTTACCTGTTAAGTAGCCTAAACACTAGGAATGCCTAGCATAAAGTAGACTAAAGATTTTTTAAAAAATGAAAGAGAGAGAGAGAGAGAGAGACAGATGGAAGAGAGAAGTTCAAGCCCAAGCGGCTTACACAAGCCTCAAAATCTAGCTGATTTCTCAAGCTACATGAGGCGGAACCGTGTAGCTGCGAGGCTTGTTAAGTTTTGACACCCAAGTCGAGGGTTCCCGTCCCACCTAAGTACTCTTCTTTACATAGTATAAATAGTAGTTTTGAAAATAAAATGAAATTACTAAAGTGGGAAAAGAGTGACAAGATGTGTGAACGGAGACACCTATTTTATGCATTTATGGCAACTCTAACACTTTTGTCAACAACTTGTTTTGAGATTATCTAGAAAAAATACCACCTATTTAAATAATAAATATGTAAAATATCAACATTTCACTTATATATATATATATATATATATATATATATATATATATATATATATATATATATATATATATATAGGGTAGGGATCATACGAGAACCAACTTTAGGGAGAGAACTTAAGAACTAATGTGAACATGGGGTATTATTGTAAATATTCATCTTCTTCTTTTTGTTTTTTAAAATAATTCATTTTCTCATCTTCTCGTCATTCTTATATCAGAACTCCAATCTTCTTCTACAACCCCATCCATCAATCCCTTTTCTCCAACTAAATCAATCATCATGAATAACACCAATAATAATCTTCATTATTACTCCATCTATCACTATCTTCAAGCTCACAACCATAAACCCCTAATTTTCACACAAAATTTCCATAGGCAACTCTTTCTCCGGCGCCGGCGTCCATGGCAACTTCGTCGTCGGCAACGCCTCTTCTAATCCCGATCCTAACTGTTGTAACGAAGCCGTCAATAATTTCTTTAAAAACCGAGGCCTCAATGGCCTCTTTTATCAGATCGAGGTTCTCGCTCTCTATCTCTCAGCGAATATAGTTTTTATATTTAGAATAGTTTAGCTGCAAATTGATGTTAATTTCTAATATTGGAAGATGTTTTTGTTAGAATTTGATAATAATGTTAGGAACTGTTATTTATTTGTTTATTTTGTTCGCATACATATATATGTTTCGGCTTCGCCGATTTGGAATCTGGATGCAAATTGATGTTGATTTCAGTGGTGGAAGTTGTGGTTAGGTGAAACTTGTTTAGACAATTGTCATTTAAGTGATCATCTATGCTTTCGTTATTATTATTATTATTATTATTATTATTATTATTATTATTATTGTTGTTGTTGTTGTTGTTGTTGTTGTTAGTTATACTGACTTGACGGAGAGCAATGTTAGGATTGATGCAATGGAGGCGGTGGTTGTTGTGGATGGTTTGTGGACAACGTGACGACAGAGATCGTGATGGTGATGAAGATGAGGTGCGATTGAGGATAGAGTCATTGTTTCTGGAAGCTACTAGAATGTAGAGGAGTTGGTGATGATGTACTTCTTAGTCGAAAGCATGAGAACATGTTTGGGATTATATGTGGTGAATATTCGGTGAGGATTGTAAGATTCTGAACATGAATACGTTTTCGTGAGGTAATTGTTAAAGATAAAAGTAATGTTAATGCACATGCGCATTAAGACTGTCATCATTAAGGTCATTAACAATAATGCACATGTGCATTAATATTGAAATTTTGGTTTTCTTATGTGTTGTTGTTTTTTTTTTTGTCATTAAAGAATGGGAAAAAAGATCGAAGAAGGTAATTTTTATCTTAGAATCGGGGGAGAAAGGGTCAAAAAAGCTGCCAGATGCGATTGAGCATGATGATATAATCGTTGATCATGAAGTTAAAAAAGGTCGTTATTATTTATTTAAGCAATTTAGATATATATGCACATGTGCATATATGTTGTTCAGTTTTCATGTTAACTAATAAATATTAGTTATTAGTTTTCATGTTAACTAATAAATATTAGTTATTAGTTATTTTAACTCATGAACAATGTGATTAATTTAAGAAGTATATGTTGTTCAGTTTGACGGATGAAAAAACAAGGGAGATGTTAGATAAGGCATCAATGAGGTGTGAAGAGTGTTATGAGAAGATAAGTAAAAGGGTTAGGTGTTTGATTTCGTTGCCAGATGGATATAAAGTGCCGGTTCGTTGGCCGAAGAGTAGGGATATGGTGAGATTGTTAGTTTGGTAAGGTTTGTTACTGTTTGTGTTTCTTGAAAAATGTTTGATTGAAATTGTAGTTATTAAATGCGTTAGGCGCATTTAGGGCGATAGGCGCAGTTTAGAAAGTGAACAAAGCACACTTGAATGATAAAAGTAGAATGTATTATGAATTGAAAAATAGAACTTTCTTCAAATACTTGAGCAAAAGTTGAATGATGCTTTCAGAAGGTGTTTTCAGGTAGGGTTGTTTGTTATTGAGATAGGATAGGAAGTTATGTTCAGGTTGTTTATTAAATGAAGTAAATGGTCCTGCACGCACTCGATTAGGAGGATAATTTGTTTTTTGGACGAGGTGCCATTTGCTGATATGCACATGTGCATTAAGATTGTTAATGCATATGTGCAAAACGTAGTTTATAATGTTAAAAAGTAATGTTAAAGCACATACTGTTATAATTAGGCCATTAACAATGATGCACGTGTGCATTTGTTTTGTTGTAATTAACAAAGTAATGTTGTTGCACGTGTGCAATCAGGTTGAAATATCGGTTTTTTATGTGTTTTTATTGATTGTAGCTAAGAGATGGGGAAAAATATCAAACAAAGTAACATTTGTATTACAAGCGAGGGATAAAGGAACAAAAGGTTACCGGATGCAAGTGAAAATAATGACACGATTGTTGATCAAAAAGTTGAAACAGGTTGGCATTATTTATTTAGTCCGAATGTACTTGGTATTACATTGTTCCCTGTATTTGTTATGTTCTTTATGTATTTTTATAATCGAGATCCATTTGATATCCCAGAAGTGGAAGCTGATAATGTCACGAATGTTTATCAGGAAGTTGAATCAGGTTGGTATTATTTTTTTAGTACATTTATATAGAGATGCACATGTGCATATATGCAGTTTTTCTTGTGAAATATTAAATGTTGATTGTTTAAACACACAAACTATCCTATATGCAGATATAGATTTAAAAAGAAAGGTTCAAACGAGGTCAAATAAGCGGAAACATATTGTGACGGTGAAAAATGACGGTTAAAACGGTGGCAGTGAAGACAAATAAGAAGAATGTTATGATAGAAGCAAATTGGCGCCCGATACGAACACACGTTACACCACGTCAACTTTGGTTAGGTATAAGGAATTTGTCAAACAAACAAAGAAGTTTGTATAACATTTTGTGTAATGTATGTTTGGTTTAACATTTTGTTATGTTGGTGAACGTGAGGTTGTGAGATAACTAGAATTTTGTATGTAGGTGGTTAACATAGTTGGTTTGTAATATGGATATTTTTTTGTTATCGTTTGTTTTATTGAGTTAATACGTTTGGTAGAGACTACATGTAGTTGTATGATAAAGACAAACTGGTATAAAAACTTTGTTATTTGAATAATGATGCATGCATATATGTATGCCCGAAAGTTAAACCACTAAAAAAATCTAACAATATTAGTGAAATGCACATGTGCATGGAGTACATGTTTCTTATTTTATAGGTCTTATATAGAGGTGTTTCAAGTTTATTCATGTTTGCTGTCATACACGTGTTTTATTTTCAATTTATGTTATAATATGCATGACTAAACACTTGACGAGTTCAAGTGTATTTTATATCTCACTTTGCATCCATTTAATGACCATTGAATAGAATTTGTGACCCCTTATATATCTGTATCGCGTCCATTTTATAATCATTTAAGTATGGTAATTGACAATTCATTCAAAAGTGTGATTTAATAGTGAAATGCACATGTGCATACGGTGTATTTCTGTATATATAACAGCGAAATGCACATGTGCATCAGGGATGACGTCATATGACGTCACAACAGCCATTTTTTTTATTTTTTTATTTATTTTTTTTATTTTTTTTTCGAATTAATAATGCAAAATAATCATTTTGGTGTTTTTACTTTTTTTATTTTTTTATTTATTTAGGTTATATAATTTTTTTTTATTTTTTTTTATTTTTTGATGGAGGGGTTTTTGTAGACACCCTTCATAATTACAAAAATGTCACCTGTTCACACTGGTTCTTTGGTTCTCTCCCTAAATGGTGGTTCTCAAATGATCCAAATCCTATATATATATATATAGGTAAAGTATATGGAGGAAACCCTCCTTATTTAGTAAACTCTGGAAACTCTGACTTCCCAACATTTTTTTTTTTGAAAAAAATAGGGTATGTAATATACATTTTTTTAAGCATTTTGAGCCAAAAAAATCGAAAAAGCGCCTAACGGTTTTTTTTAAAAAAAATAAAAAACGTCTACTGTTTACATATAGTTAACACCTGTTATTAGCGCTTAACATATGTTAGTCAAAATTTTATTTTATTTTTTAAAAAAAAAACTACTTGGCGCTTTTTTAATTTTTTTGGCCCAAAATGCTTAAAATCATGTATATTACTTGCCCTATTTTTTTCAGAAAAAAAAAATATTGGGAAGTCAGAGTTTCCAGAGTTTACCAAATAATGAGGGTTTTCTCTAGAACCATTCCCTATATATATATATATATAAATATATATATATATAATATGTTACTATTTGACTGGGCACCCCTTCATGTGTTTACTGCACGGAACAGGAACGTTAGGGTTAGGGGTGCAAACGAGTCGAGCAGTTTATGAGCTACTCGAGTTCGGCTCAATAAAAAGATCAAATCGAGTTGAGCCTTATAAAGCCCGAGTCGAGCTTGAGCTTAAAACAAAGCTCGTTTATTGATCGAGCCCGAGCTTAAGTTTGACACGTGAAGCTCGCCGAGTCTTATCGAGATTTAGTATAAACACCCTCATTTAAGCTTGTTTACTAAGCGAGCCCGAGACAAGCTTCATTTATTGAGCTCTGAGCCCGCGCCGAGCTCGAGCTTAATAAATTTCTAACGAGCCAAGCTCAAGCTTTGAAAACAAATCTCCAAACGAGTTGAGCTCGAGCTAGAGCACTCATAAGTTTTTCGATCTTAAGCCTGATCGAGCTCGGGCTCGGCTCGGCTCGTTTGCACCCCTAGTTAGGGTGGCGACAACACCCGACCAATTGCTCCGGTTTCGGGTTCAAACCCGCAAAGTTTCACGAACCTGTTAAACCAACCCTATGGTTGGGACCCGAACATGTGTAACTTTAACATGGCGGGGAGTTTTGGGATGCCCATGGGAGGTGGGTTTAACCAAACACAAGTGTTTGGGACATCCCAAATGTTCGGCTCTTCAAATGCTTGGCAAGAGTCGGTTCCGGAGACACAACAGCCGGTCGCAGAGGAAGAGCCCGTGCGAGGCAAGGCAATCGCACAAGGAAACCGGGCTCACAAAAGAAAAGAGACGGTCGGTCGTGCCAAGAAAAAGGTTCAACCATGGACCGACCACGAGTTGTACTCGTTAACCCGAGCGTGGGTTGACGTGTCTGAGGATCCTATAATCGGTAAGATATATATTTTTTGGTTTGTTATATTTTTTTAGTTTGTTATATTTTTTTGGTTTGTTATATTTTTTGGTTATGTTATATTTTTTTAGTTTGTTATATTTTTTTTGGTTTGTTTTGTCAGCCAACAACCAAAGCAAAGCCGATTTTTGGAAAAGAGTCCGGGCGATATTTTTTGATCTGTCTGGTAAAGGAGAGGGCTACCGGGAGAACGATTCGATATCGGGCAAGTGGACCGATATCAACCAAAAATGCACAAACTTTCAAGGCATTTATCAGCGCACCCGGCACGGGTGGAAAAGTGGGCAAAGCGACGAGGATATTTTGACGGCGGCTATGGAAGAATACAATCAGGAGTACGGGAATTTCCCGTACTTGAAATGTTGGCGCGTGCTGAAAGACTGCACCAAATGGCACACCGTCCGCCCAACGGTTGGAACTTCTTCATCTAGGGCCCAAAATACGAGGCCTTCAAAAAAGTCGAGGACCTCTGACTCGGTTGATCCCGAAACGCCTACGTCTAACGCGCGTTATGTCGACCTCAACTCACCAGAAGAAAATCCCTATTTTGCAGGGGAGGAGGGGGCGGAGGAGATACCTCGTCCGCCCGGTCGACGGGGTGCTCGAGCCGCACGGGTGGAGTCTTCGTCGGGGGTGAACCAGTTAATCCCTGCATTTGCTGAAATGAACCAGCGGCTCCAAGACTTACGCGACATCGGGGCTCAGCGTATTCAAGAAAACCGAGAGGTGGTTGACATCATGAGGGATCGACAGTTTGAACGCGACTTTGCTTTTTACACGGCAAAGCACGACAACCTAGAGGGCAAAGCGTTGGAAATGTTCTTGAAACGAAAGAAAAAATCGAGGAAAAATATAACCTTTGAGTATTTTTATCTTTTATTTAGGGTTTGTATTTTTTTTTAGTATTTGTATTTTTTTTTGTTTTAGTATTTGTAATCTTTGGTTTTAGTATTTGTAATTTTTTTTATTTAATGAAATATTATTAAGTATTTAATATTCTTATTTAAATAAAAAACAATAATTAACCAATCATTACCAATCATTTAGAACCCCCCTCATAACCCCCTTCCCACTACACCCTCTTTTTCCATAACCCAACTTCTATTACTTTTTAATATTTTAATACAACCCCCACATAACCCCCCACCACTACACATGCCTTATTGTTATCATATGTTTTAATAAATAAATAGAAGTTATGTTTTTTTAACATAACTTGCATATAAATTAATAGTACTTTTGTTCGCAATTTAATACATAAAAATCATCATTTGTGTTATACTATCAATAAAAAAATATTACTAACACGAGGTCCACCAATCGTTATTACGATCTTTTTTTTAATATCATTTTCACAAGTGTTGTTAGCTTTTAGGATACGAAGTCAAGTCCAATAGTTTTGTTATATATTCTATTTCATTTAAAGTCATACTCAACGAGTTAAGTGTATCATGAATTAATATTTCGTTTACGTTGTAGTCTGGAAAGGAGTTAGGAGGCGTCACCTTGCACTACCATCATCTTCTCTAATCTTGCGCTACCACTTTATTATCATGATTCACTACCTAGAAAAAAACTTATTTGTATGTTACATTTAGGAGTGAGCATTTCGTGGTTCGGATTCACAGAAACCTTGGACCCAACCCGTGAGAACCTTGGACCCAAACTTTTTTAAATATATGGGTCGGTTTCCGTTCTAGATTTATATGAATTATCGGTTTTGGGCTGGTCGGTTCCAAACCCACGGTTCTAGTATAAGAACCACAAGAACCGTTTTTATTTTAATTTAAAAATACAAAAATAATATTTTTTAGTCTTTTCACTATTCGTTTTTACGTGTTATTGTAATCGATTTCATGTAATGTTAATACAACCTCCATCATACCTCCGCCATTACACCACCATCTTCCAACCACGTACCAACGTCTCCAACCACTTGTAACCTTCTAACCACCACCACCACCATTTTCGACCAACACCTAGCAACTTTCCAACTACCACCACCACCTTCACTCACCATCAAAACACCTACAATTTGTTGTGTTCATTCTCTTTCTCTCTCTCTCTCTCTCTCACACACACATATATATATATATATAAATATATAAATAGAGAGAGAGAGAGAGAGAGGGGGGGAGGGGGGAAGGAAGATTAAAAAGATAAAGAGACCTACCCAATCCATTGGCTATCGCCTGAGAATCCTATACGAGTTCTTCTACTCATGACACCGACAACGGTGTTTTCGGAAAGGTATGGGGTACCAAACTTTAAATCAGTTGCACCCAAGTAGCCTAAATAAAGAGTAATTTAAAACCCTTCAGAACAAATAAAGGGTGATGCTATCTAGACAACCTAAAAAAAACCCTAAACAACCTTTCTACGGACCGTGGAGGTCCCTATGTGCCGTTGTGGCCAAATCAGGGAAAAGCAACGGGTCATGGGGGCCCTCCACGGCCCGTCATAATACAAAAAAGTGAAAAACGACGGGCCGTGGAGGCCCCCACGACCCGTCCTTGTTGGATCAGTGGCTTAGTTTATGAACACTTATGTGTTATCAGATTTATGTATGAGTTATTAAGCAGCGGAAATACAAGTGTTCAAAGGTCTAAAAGATCACTTTGATGAGGAGTTATTACTCCCCCTTGACTGAATAATAAATGAGAAACAATAAACAGTTTAAGTATAAAGCAGTAAAGCAATTTATGTTTCTCAGATGTGAAATGGAATTATAAGTTTAAAGCCCGAAGGATTTCAATTTAAGATCAAAGATATTACACAAAATCACACCTAAAAATAGATGAACAAACTCATCTATTTATAGACTAAAGTACTAAACTGTAGTCTGAAGTAATCTAAGATATTTAAAAAAGATATTATGCAAAGATAAGGTTACTACAGTCTGTACATCGAAACTTGAAATCAAGACTTTAACAAAACTATATAATAATCAAAACTGCTGATCTTCAGTCGGTTAGAAGCTTCTGATGCAAAGTGCTGATGAGTGACAAACTGCTGATGAGCAGTTTGTCTTCAGCAGTTCTTCAGTGAAATGTCTGGTTAGACTTCAGAACTTCTGATGAGTGTACTCTTCAGTACTTTTGGTGTTTGTTCTTCAGTACTTCTTCTTTTGTTCTTCAGCAGTTCTATACTTAGGCAGATATGAATTAGACTAAGGTTATCAAAAGGTGGTTTCGTCAATCCTTTTTGTCCCAACAATCTCCCCCTGGATTGATGAAGCCAAAACCTTATCTATTCTTTATTGTTGTCCTTTTCTCTCTTCTAGTATCCTCCAGATCTCTGCTGTCATCCGGGTAGTAAGAGTACATCTTTGTTGCTCAGTGAGAGGACCAAGTTCAGGTGTTAAATGTTGAATGGTAAGAAGGTCTTTGGACGATAAAACACTCAACTCCTTTGAGTTTTTGTAGACCTTACTTGAACGGTCTCTCCTGGTCACAAGTACTGAGTTGGATTCAGTAAATGACCACTTAATAATATTTACCTTTGACCTGTCAAAGTCAGAGGCATAGGAAATTAAGCCAGTTTCCTTAGGTTGACCTGATTGAGGAATGTCTTCTATTTCAGTGACTCTCAGGTGAGATTCTTGACTTCCTTGAAGTTCAGCAGCACCTTGAATAGGCATGTTGGGCAGGTGATGCTCTGTAACAACCCTTGTATGTGTCTTCTCTTGGATGGATTGTTGTAACTGATAAGCATAGGTAGCCTTGTCTCTGAATTGGGTTAGGATGGGTTTCTCTTCCACATCAAAATCACCATGTACTAACTGATCTCCTTCTAAGAGTATCATTTTGAAGTCAGTCTTGACAATGGGATCTCCATCTGCTTTTCTCTTGGTGGCTGGCCTCCTTAATGCACCAGATGATCTCCTAACAATAGAAGTTGTTTGGACTTCTGGAGTTTCAAATCTCTCTGGTTCAGCAACTTTCTTTGCCTTGAATTTCTTGTAAGCCTCATAAAGAGTTTGTTCTTTCCATTTGGAGATTGAGGCTTTTGAACCATAGCCATTTGCCACTAATTCTTCAATCACTTCAGCTCTTTTGGCTTTCCTCTCATCTTCTGTTGCTATTCTATCAGATAGCATTTGAGCTCTTCTGGTCAGTTCTTGTGTTGAGAGTCTTTTGAGGGCCACTTGTTTTGATTTGGAGTTCTTTGTAATGAATGCTATAAGCTGTGCTCTTTTGTCTTCTTCAGCAGCAGCTTCAAGTGCTCTCTCTTCAGCCTCAAGCTCATCAAGTTTTTCTTGGTACTTGATTAACTTTTCTTCAAAACTCAAATCATCTCTAGTCTCTAGGCTGTTCCATACTCTGTCTTCTTTTGCCTTCTTTGCAGCCTCTTTTAAACTCTTCTCCAATAAATCTTTTGACATGCTGATGGGAGTAGGGCTTAAAACAGTTGTGGAAGTTGTTGTAGGCAAAGGAGTGGGAGCAGGTTCTCTTTCTGTTGCCTTAGGAACTTCTGATGTTGGTTTAGGAGGTAAAACTGCTGATGAGGTAATTGGAGTCACAACTGCTGAAGGATTGTCTTCAGTAGTTTGAGAAATGTGATCAGCAGTTTCCTCTGATGCCTTAGACAATTTGAATTCTGGTGCTACTTCTTTTCCTGGTCTTTGGGATGGTCTATCAGCTTCAGGATCAGGAGTTTGTCTTTGTGTAGTAGCAACTTCCGTTGGTTCCTTAATCATCTCCCCCTTTTTGGCTTCATCCACTTCTGGAAGCCTAATAGAATGAGATGTTGCAGCAGACAACCTTGCTAGTTGATCTTGTGTTTGGTCCATTTTCTTGTTCAACTCAGCAAGTCTCGAGTTGATCAACCCAAACTGATTGTTAGCTTTTAACTCCCAAGCAGTTGTGAAAGGTTTGAGTTGATCAGTAATAATTTGTTTGAGTGCCTGGTACAGGGGACCATCTGGGCTGCATAGTTGGTTCAAGTCTATGCTTGTGAGCCCAGGGAATTGGGTAGGTTGTTTTGGTGAAGGGGTGCTTTTTGGGTGATCTTCAGATTGCTCTGAAGATGCCAGTTTTGGGGAACTTTGGGCTAACTGGTCTTTAACCTGATCTTTGGTGACCAGCTTCTTGAGCTTGGATACCTTAGATGCAGGACCTTCAATATCAACCGTCAATTCAGTTTGTGGAATGTTTGATTAATCAACCAAATTAATGGAATCATCTGAATCCCTGATAGTGTCCTCAGAGAGGGCAGGATCAGTTATATCATGAGCTGGACCCAAACCAGTAGTCTCATGAACCTCTTTGTCTTGGTACTGAGGTTTTCCTACTTCTGGCCTTAGGCCTTCATCAGTAGTTGCCAAGTTTGAGGTCTTAGCTATGTTACTACTATCCTCAGGTTCACCACTGGGTGATAAGTGAGTAGTAGCAGCCTCAAAAGTATCAAAAGTTTGTAAGTTTGGGCTTATAAACTCTTGTTCATCCTCATCTCTCTGGGTTGGGCTAACAGGATCCACATTCATGTCAACTTCTAAAGGCATCTCCCCAATTTGATGTGTTGCTACGGGAGTGACATGTGGTGAATGGGTTCCTTTTAGTCCTGAGAGAAGTTGGGCAATTTCTATTGTTGTGTGTGAGGGTTCAGGTTCAGTAGTTGTGAGGGGTTGGTGTTCAGGAATTTTGATGGGTTCAGGGTTGGTTTCAGCAGTTTCAAAAGCAGGGTCAACAGTTATTGGTTTCTTAAATCTTTTTCTTTGAAAAATAACTGTGACTGGTTTTCTTTTGGTTGGTGGAGAAGGAGTGTGCTGAGAGGATGTTTCAGCCACTTCCTTATCAAGTGCAGATTGCACATCAGTAGTTTCAGGTTTCTCCACTTCCTGAACTTTCTTTTTCAGTGACTTGGTTTGTTTTGGTTTTTGTTGTTTAGGCTTTTGAGTTTTCTTTTTGGGTTTGGAAGATGTGGGTTCCTTGGGGATGGGTTGTTCTTCCCCTTGGTCATCTTCTAGCATAAGTGCTGGTTTGTTGTGCCTAGAGAATACTTGAGCAGTTAAAGGGTTTAAAGTTGTTGCTTCTCCCTCAAGTATTCCCTCTCCAAGCTCTTTTATTATGCATTGCATAACAAATCTTGGATACAACAAAAATTTCTTTTTATCATTTTCATGATGTAAAACCAGTTCATTGAAAAATAATTTTGATGTCTTGAAAGGAGTTTCATTTATGATGGAATGAAAAATAGGTTGAAAAGTAGAAGGCATCTGATCTATTGACCCAGTTTTTGGACTAAGACACATGATAATATAATGAAATAACAGTTTATATTGTGGGTCAAAATATTTCTTATAAACTGTTGCTTGTGCCAAAGTACCTTGATAACCACACTCTGTCATGGTTAGATGAATATCTGAGGTTGGAATATGCTCAGGTGACTCAGAATCCTTCAAACCAAGCCTGATGCTTAGTGTTTCTGGTGAGATGGCCATCATTTTCCCTTTTATGGAAGATTTGAGGGAAATCACTTCGTTGTTCACCTTCACCGTCTCTGAATTTGCCCAGAACTCATTAAGAGTTTCTTCATGAATGGGTGGATCGATGGTGAAAGCATCATAGTATTGGGATTTCATGATGAGATCAAGTATCTCATCATACTGGGACCAGGCTTCATCTTTAACAAAGTAGCCTCTTTGGTTGTGTCCCTGTTTTAACACGAGAGCCATGGTTGTTTTTGATCGAACAGTAATTTTTAGGTTAGAGAAGGGGTTTTGCTTTGAATTTGAGAGAGAGAGAGGGAATTTTGCTTTTTGAATGGATAAGTGTTGGAACAGGGTATTTATCAGAAGTTTTTAACCGACTAGGTCAAACTTCTGATGAGTGAAAAGTCTGTTTTACCCTTTTTAGTCAAACTGCTGAAGAAGAAGGTTTCTTCATCAGTGGTTTTAGTCATCTCTTCAGCAGTTTCAACTACTGATGCAAATGACTTTTAAAACACTTTTCTAACTTCTGATTTTCATCAGTAGTTGTATCTATTTTGAAAATATCCCATTTTTGATGTTTATCAGTAGTTTTTCAAAATTTGTTCATCAGAACTTTCTCTTTCTCAAATTTTTGGTCTTCAGAGGTTTGTGACAGATAAGTATGTAAGTGAAAAATAAAATATGTGCAGAACTAAAAAGTGAAACACTTACAGACTTTCTTCTAAGTTTAACATCCCAAGCATGGATACTAACCTCTGAAAAGTTGTTGAATCAAGGGGTTTGGTGAAAATGTCAGCTATTTGATTAGCTGTTGTGACATGCTTCACCTCAATCTTGCCTTTTTCATAGCAATCTCTTATGAAATGATACCTGATTTCAATGTGTTTAGTCTTTGAAAACTGAACAGAATTTTGAATGATGCTAATGGCAGATTTGCTGTCTACTAAAAGTGGAGTCTTGGTCTCTTTGATTCCATAATCAAGCAGTTGATATTGGAGCCATTGTATCTGTGAAGTACAGCTTGCAGCAGCAATGTATTCAGCTTCAGCTGTTGAAGTTGCCACAGATGTTTGTTTCTTTGATTGCCAGGACACCAGACAGTTTCCTAAGAATTGACAACCACCAGATGTTGATTTCCTTGACATCTTGCAGCCTGCATAGTCACTATCTGAAAAAGCAGTTAACTTGGTATTGCTTGAAGCAGGATACCAAATTCCTAAAGTAGGAGTTCCTTTCAGATATCTGAAGATTCTTTTGACTGCAATTAGATGTGATTCTCTTGGTGCAGATTGGTATCTAGCACAGACACAAGTTGAAAACATGATATCTGGTCTAGAAGCAGTTAAATACAAAAGAGAACCTATCATACATCTATACATGGTTTGATCAATGTGTTTCCCTTGATCATCTGGTTCAACTTGTGTGATTGGTGTCATGGGAGTGGAACATGTTTTACAGTCTTGTAAAGAAAATTTGTTCAATAATTCTTTAACATATTTTGATTGATGTATAAATGTTCCATTTGACTGTTGCTTGATTTGCAGTCCCAAAAAGTACTGCAATTCTCCCATTGTACTCATTTCAAATTTTGATTGCATGAGTTTCTTAAATTCTTCACACAATTTTGAATTTGTTGAACCAAAAATGATATCATCAACATAGATTTGAACAAGTAAGACATGATTTCCAACATGTTTTATGAAAAGAGTTTTATCAATGGATCCCCTTGAGAAGTGGTTCTTAAGTAAAAAGTTTGAAAGTGTTTCATACCAGGCTCTTGGAGCCTGTTTTAGCCCATAAAGAGCTTTGTCAAGTCTGTAAACCCAATCAGGATGAGAAGGATCCTCAAACCCTGGAGGTTGACAGACATACACTTCCTCTTTTATTTTTCCATACAAAAATGCACTTTTGACATCCATTTGATAAACTTTAATGTTGTTGGAAATTGCATAAGCTAAAAATAACCTGATAGCTTCAAGTCTTGCAACTGGTGCAAAGGTTTCATCATAATCAATTCCTTCCTCTTGGGAATAACCTTGTACCACTAGTCTTGCTTTGTTCTTGATGATCATACCAGCCTCATCTGATTTGTTTCTGAAGACCCATCTTGTTCCAATTGGTTGCTTGTTTTCAGGTAAGGGACAGATTTCCCAAACCTGTTGTTTCTTGAATTGAAGCAACTCTTCTTGCATTGCTTGCACCCAATTGTTGTCTTTGAGGGCTTCTTGATACTTCTTTGGTTCCAACTGAGAGATGAATGCTGAGAATAAGCAAAAGTTGGAGAGCTGGTTTCTTGTGAGTACCCCTGATGCAATATCACCCATGATTTGATCCAATGGATGATCCTTGTGTTCAATCAGTTGTTGTAAACCTGTACTGGATGATGGCTCTACAGGTTCTTCAAATAAACCACTGAGATTGATAATATCTGGTTCAGCTGTTATTTGAACTTCAGGAGTTTTAGGTTCAGCTGAATCAGTAGTTTCAAAATGTTCATCAGTAGTTCCTGAGGTTGAAGCTATTGAAACTTCTGAAGGTTTAACAGTTGATCTTCTGACTGTGTTTGGAGTCCATGGTGCAAGACTATCATCTTCAAATCCTTGAAAACCATTTTGAGGAGGTTTGGATGATTCAACAGTCTTTTCAGGTCCGAAATGAAAACTGTCAAGATCAAATAATTCAGCAGGATTTGCTGGAATAAGAGTGTGTTTTGATTCATTGAACTTGACATTCAGTGTTTCTTCTACTATCTTGGTTCTTGAATTGAAAACTTTGTAAGCTTTTCTCAAAGGAGAATAACCAAGAAAATAACCTGTGTCAACTTTTGCAGCAAACTTAGAAATAGAGTCTTTGATGTTGAGGATATAACATTGACATCCAAAAGCCCTGAAGAAGGAGATAAGGGGCTTTATGCCATGAAGAATTTCATAGGCAGTCTTGGTATGTCTCTTGTTGATAAGAACTCTATTCTGAACATAACATGCAGTGTTGACTGCTTCAGCCCAAAAATACAAAGGTAGGCCTGAATCAGTTAACATTGTTCTGGCTGCTTCAATTAAGGTTCTGTTCTTCCTTTCTACCACACCATTTTGTTTAGGAGTTCTGGGAATGCTGAACTGTCTAACAATCCCTTTAGACAAACAGAATTCATCCAGAGTTTTGTTCCTGAACTCTGTACCATTGTCACTCCTGATGACTTTGACAGATAGAGAGTATTGCTTCTCTACTTGTAGAATAAAGAACTTGATGATTTCAGCTGCCTCATCCTTGGAATATAAGAAGAAGACCCATGTGAATCTTGAGTAGTCATCAATGATGACCAAGCAGTACTTCTTCTTACCAAGGCTCATAATCTTGACTGGTCCAAATAAGTCCATATGGAGTAGTTGAAGACATGCAGTTGTTTTTGATTCTTCAATAGACTTATAGGAGGACTTATGCTGTTTACCTTTAAGACAGGAAACACAGTGTTCTTTGCACTGATATTCCTTCAAAGGTAGACCTCTGACCAAGCCCATTTTTGTGACTTTATTGATGGTTTTAAAGTTCACATGGCCAAGTCTCCTGTGCCAGAGATCATTTTCTGAAGTTGATGCCTTTGAGAAGAAACAGGCAGTCTTGTTCAATACTTTGTCTTTTTCAATGTCCATTGCATAGACATTGCCACATCTTTTGGCAATCAGCAAAGTATGATCTTCAATAATCTTCTCTATCAACTTCTGGCCTTCTGGTGATATGATCTTGCATGCTGTCTTGGTGAAAAAGGAAGAATATCCTTTGTCACACATTTGTGAGACACTCAGCAAGTTGTACTCAAGGTTTTCAACCAGATTGACCTTGTCAAACTGCATTTTGCCTGAGGATACATTGCCATATCCTAGCACATATCCCTTGGCATTGTTCCCAAAGGACACAGATCCTTCTCTTTGACTGATAAAATTGTTTATCAGGTATCTGCATCCAGTCATGTGCATTGAGCCTCCACTATCCACATACCATATGCTATTCAAACCTCTGGAGACCCTCTGCACAAGATAGCAAATTAGTTAGATTTGGCAACCCAAGCCAGTTTGGCTTTGGGTTTGCTCTTGAGAACAGGTGCAGCTTGTTGTGGACCATTTTTAGAAATCCATGTCTTTTTGGCAATGGATTTGTCATTAAGAACAATGGTGGGTTCTTTTTGGTTTCCACCATCAACTTTGGTCATCAGAAGTTTAACCAGGTTTATCAAATCTTTAACTTCAGTAGTTTGTGAAACTGCTGATGAGTTAGGTGAAACTTCTGAAATTGAACTTTGAGAAGATGACCTTTGTTGAGATAAAGGCCTCTTCTTAGAAAGGGTTTTGTTTGATTGTTGTTTGTTGGGAAAAAAGGTATTTTGATAATCTTGTTTTATCTGTTTTCCCACAATCAGTTGTTGTCTTTGTTTGTTTAACTGATTTACCTTTCTATATCTGCAAAGTTCAGTTATGTGGTTAAACAGACCACATATTTCACATGCCTTTGCCTTCTCTTTCTTTTTAGATAAATCAAGAGAGCTGGAAGGCAATTTACTGACAAAAACAGATTTTTGAAATAGGTCATCAGCAGTTTTCAGGGTCTCAACTCCTGATGTAGTTGAAACTGCTGATGGCTTATTGTCAGTAGTTTTAACTTCTGCAGTACTTCCCTTTTTGAGGAAGTTCTGATGGTAGGATGTGCATTCCTCCATATCAGAAGTTTGAATCAATTTCTTCCCATCATTATCAGTTTTGTGGGTGAAATCTGTTGGTGATTCAGTGTGGGTATATCCAATGCCAAACTTAACATTGGCTGCAGTTTGTTTGTTAAGCAACATTTGATACCCTTTACAAGACTCAACCCATTTTTCACAATCAACCTTGGTGTCAGGAAGCTCTTGTCTGACATTTCCTAGGCTGTCTATCATTGTTTTAATTTGTGCTTCTGTTTCAATGGATCTATCATTCAGTTTGGAAATTTCTTTGTTTTTCAAAACAATTTTTCTTTCCAAATCACACTTCATTTGTGTGTATTTTCTTTCCATGTCAATGGATTTGCCTTGTAAATGCACATTAGTTTCTCTAATTAAAGCAAAAGATTCTTTGCAAGATTTAGAGCAAAGCTTTAACAGAGATTGTTGTGATACCTGTGTGAGAGCATAATTTGAAGAGTATCCTTCAAAAGCCATTAAGGCAAAGTTCTTTCTGCCATTATCAGGTTCTCCCCAGTTGACATCATAGACCTTATTGTCTGCATCCTGACTGCATTCTGATGTGTCATAAGGAAGACTGCTCCAGTCAACATACCCTGAGGTAAATAAGCTTTGTTGCTGAGGGGGTTGTTGAGTTTGTGCAGGTTGTTGAGCAGTTGGAAATGGAGGCATGAGCTGCTGTTGTTGTTGAGCAGGCATCTGAACATATTGTACTTGTGGCACATATTGAACATGTGGAGCTTGTGCCTGTACAAAATGAGCACTCCCTTGAGTTCCATTATTCCTATTATATGAGGGATTAAATTGATTTCCCGAGGACATTGGTTGGTTGTAGCTAGAGCTTCTACATTCTCTAGCAAAGTGTCCCAACTTTTGACACTTATGACATCTAAGTTTAGATTTGTCAAAACCAACTTTTGTTGAATTGTTTAGTCCTGGAAATTTCCTTCCTGACCTTTTATAAAATTTGTTAGTTTTTAAGCTTAACAAGGCCAGTTGGTGCAATATTTCCATTTCTTCTAAGTCATCACTGCTAAAATATTTTAAATCATCCATGATGAAACACATGTTGTCAGCAGTTTGACTCAGTTCTTCATTGTCATAAGCTGGGAAGGATCCATCTGATGAGATCCCAGCTGTTATGTCAATGTGGTCAAAAGAACCAAAATTATTAGAACAAGATGGTGAGTCATGTCCTAATAAGGCTGTGCTACCCGGAGTATAGTCATCAGCAGTTTTACCAGATTCTTGCAACTTTTTCTTTTGATTGATTTCTCTCTCAAAAGTTAGTAATTTACCATGTAACCTAGTTAGGTTCAAGGTGTTAAAATCTGAACTTGTTCTGAGGACTATAGAGTAAGTTTCCCATTTAGAAGGTAGAGATCTTAAAAATCTATGTAACATAGATTCATTTGAATAGATCTGATTATTAATTTTTAACTCAGAAATAAGTGAAGAAAATCTTTCAAACTGTTGAGTTAAAGTTTCTCCTTCTATGTTAGTAAAAGTTTCATATTGTTGAGCCAATATTTCTCTGATGTTGGCTATCACCTCAGCAGTTCCTGCAAACTGCTCTTTTAGGCAGTCCCACAGCTCTTTGGCACTTTCACAGTGTAAAAGGCCAACATAAATTTCATTTGGGAGAGCCATAGCCAACATGGAGAAAGCTTTTGCATCAAGCTCAAATTTTTGGAAATCTTCCTCCGTGTATTCTTTTGGGTCTTTTGGTCTTTCAGTCTTTCCCTCTGGATCACTAACAACTGGTTTGTGAGGTCCAAAAACTACAGACCTCCAACATCCAGTATTTGTTTGGGAAATAGTATGTGCCAACCTCTTAGACCATATGTTATATTCATTTCTGACTAACATAGGAGGTTTGTTGGCAGATCCAGTATTGTAGGGGTCCATTTTTAAGAAGTTTGGATTTGTCAATACTTCCTTAAAGTGATGGATTAAAAAGTGAGCCTTTTATCCTTTATTGAATATCAATATTGAGCCTGTGTCTGAATCTCAATTTGTTAGATTGATTTTGATCAGATTAACCAGAAGCTCTGATACCAATTGTTGGATCAGTGGCTTAGTTTATGAACACTTATGTGTTATCAGATTTATGTATGAGTTATTAAGCAGCGGAAATACAAGTGTTCAAAGGTCTAAAAGATCACTTTGATGAGGAGTTATTACTCTCCCTTGACTGAATAATAAATGAGAAACAATAAACAGTTTAAGTATAAAGCAGTAAAGCAATTTATGTTTCTCAGATGTGAAATGGAATTATAAGTTTAAAGCCCGAAGGATTTCAATTTAAGATCAAAGATATTACACAAAATCATACCTAAAAATAGATGAACAAACTCATCTATTTATAGACTAAAGTACTAAACTGTAGTCTGAAGTAATCTAAGATATTTAACAAAGATATTATGCAAAGATAAGGTTACTACAGTCTGTACATCGAAACTTGAAATCAAGACTTTAACAAAACTATATAATAATCAAAACTGCTGATCTTCAGTCGGTTAGAAGCTTCTGATGCAAAGTGCTGATGAGTGACAAACTGCTGATGAGCAGTTTGTCTTCAGCAGTTCTTCAGTGAAATGTCTGGTTAGACTTCAGAACTTCTGATGAGTTTACTCTTCAGTACTTTTGGTGTTTGTTCTTCAGTACTTCTTCTTTTGTTCTTCAGCAGTTCTATACTTAGGCAGATATGAATTAGACTAAGGTTATCAAAAGGTGGTTTCGTCAATCCTTTTTGTCCCAACAGTCCTAATACGATGTACGAGGTGTCAGTCTGAACTCCCTACAAAAGCAGGGAGTTCAGACTGAAAAGTCTGAAAAGGTCTTTCCCCACGGGCCGTGGGGGCCCCGACGGCCCGTAAAATGGATTAGGTTTAGACATTTATTGCCTCTACGGCCCGTGGAGGCCTCGACGGCCCGTAATAATGTCAGATTTAACCAAAACGTGATCAGCTTCTTCCTCATTTGAACCAAAACTTAAAATATCACCACCACCAAAACCCTCGTCCCATCTCGACTTCCCGGTCTCACGATGTTATATTTACAAAGCTATTCAACCGTTGACCTGTCTGAGAACGGGTATTACGTCTCTGAAAGCGTAGGGTATGAACCCAGGGTTCAAGTTGGTGAAGAGGAGGTTAAACCCAAGGTTTGTGGTAATGACGGGAAGATGCTGCCTAATCTCAACCAAGAATATGTAGAGGAACAGGAGTCATTTTTTGTGCCACCAAGCTACACGCAGTACACGTACGGGACTTACCATTCGCGCGAGAGTGGTGCTAAGGACTTCGAGGAAGATTATAACGGCTCAAACCCGGATAATGACAACCATAAAGATGCTTATAAAGGTGTTAACATAAAAGTTGAACCTAACCCGGATGTTTCGTATGAAACCGAGCAGGTGCGTTTATTTATTTACACTAGTATATCTTTACACGTTTTAGGGTTTGTTGGATTGAACTAGTATATATTTACAGTAGTATATAATTTAGAGTAGTATGAATTTAGACTAGACTCTTGTATAAATTTTCAGGTATTCGGGTCTGTTGAAGAGATGAAACAATGGGCTTACGATAGAGCCCTTGCTAGCGGTTACGTCCTAGTGACCGGACGTTCTGTTTCAAAAGGCACGGGAAATAATGCAAGAAAAATTAGGATAGACCTGAGATGCGACCGTGGTGGCGAATACCAAACTACAACCATCGTACGGGCTTCGGGTAGCAAAAAGATTAACTGTCCATTTATGTTAATAAGGAGGCTACGCAAAGACGGTTGGAAGTTGGAGGTTAAACACCCGAATCATAACCACGACCCTTTTAAACATGTTGAGGGTCACGCTTTTGCTAGGAGGCTGACACCACATGAAGAAAATATGGTGGAAACGCTTTATTTTCAGGGCCTGGAACCAGCAAACATACATTTGGCCATTAGAGCACAAAACCCGAATAATGTATACATTCTACGAGACATACACAATACCATTAGAAAGATTAAACACAGAATTTACGGCGACAAAACTCAAATGCATGTATTATTATTACTTACTATTATTGTTAATTATTATTATTATTATTATTATTATTATTGTTGTTGTTGTTAAATATTAAATATTGTTATTATTATTGTTATGTAGACACTCGAGAGTATCTTGGTTGAAAAGAAATTTACTTACTACACCAAGCAGAATCTGGAGACAGATGCTGTTGAGAATATTTTCTTTTCACACCGGGTCTCGTACAATCTCTGGTGTGCCTTCCCACATGTGATGCTGATCGACACCACGTACAAAACGAACGAGTACAGAATCCCGTTTGTTCAAATTGTGGGTATGACGTCGACAAACTTATCGTTTTGTATCACTCATGCATTTATCGTTAAAGAGAAAACGAGTAACTACATATGGGTGCTAGAGAGGCTCAAAGATTTGCTGGATAAGTGTATGGAGCCACGTGTAATTGTTACAGATAGAGATCTGGTTCTAATGAATGCTTGTGCTACAGTTTTCCCGAATGCTACGATTCTACGAAGTTGCTTTGCAGGTATCATATTCAACAAAAATATTATTATTATTATTATTATTATTATTATTATTATTATTATTATTATTATTATTATTGTTATTATTATTATTATTGCTTTGCAGGTATCATATTCAACAAAATATTGCAAAGTATCATAAAGCAGGATTTCCAAAAGAAAAATGGGAAATATTTTTGCAGTATTGGGGTCGACTGTGTAAATCTGTTGACCAAGAGTCTTACGAATACAATCTTGAAGAGCTCTACAAGAGATACATAAAAGGCCGAGAGTCAGCATGCTTTGATTAAGAGATACACAAAAGGCCCGAACAGCTCGCTCCACGCGCTTGTGATGAAAATAGACAAAGTTAAGGAGTCACGGCGCGTAGCGATAAAGCACTCGTTCGAATACAGTCGATCAACAAGAATGTGGAAACATGACCTACCGTTGTTTCAAGACGTAATCGGTAGGGTTTCCCATACAGCGCTTGATTTGATGGTCAGGGAGGTCAACAAGATAAAGTGGTTAATAGAAAAAAAGAGGTCTTGTGAGCACCCGACTCAAGACGACTTATGGATTGCCATGTTCCTGTCAACTGCAATCGTATGATAATATAGGTAACATCATTTTTTAGGCTTATCTTATTTTTTTAGGATATAATAGTCAAATTTATAAGTGTTTGAAGCGTTTTGTAGATGACTTGTGTTGTCTGGTTCGTACAAAAACAGAGGAAACTCTGCCGAATTTTTTTTTAAAAATCCGAAATTTTTGTAGATTATTGATTGTTGTTGTGATTGAATATATATATCAGGTATACAAGTGTCACCGGCTGATATCGATGTCTTCTGGACACGACTTGACTATTTGCCAGAAGTAGCTGAGAATACCGAGTATGACTTTCAGCAGGAAATGAATGCATTCGCTGAGCAACTAAGGTCGCTACCGCCGCAAGTGAAAAAAAGCATGTTGCAGAAGATGAAGGAGGTGTTGAATCCGATAATGACTAAACATAAACATCCTGAGGTACAAACCGATACTCGGGGGGCGGCCAACAACAAGTGAAAAGCAAAAAAAGGAAGATAAGGCTGCGGTTATTATTATTATTATTATTATTATTATTATTATTATTATTGTTGTTGTTGTTATTATTGTTATATAAATTTTTCAACGTAGGGGAAAAAGCCATCTAGAAGAGGTAAACAATCAAAGGACAAACCGATTGTTTACGATGAAGATTTTCCACTGTTGGTAGGGGAGAGGTACAAACTACTGATATACACATTCATACATGCATACATACATATTTATACACATATTAAATCTCATTGTTTGACAGTCACAGGTACAAACTGGAGATCGACAAGTATAAGAAATGGCTTCCATCTCAATATCATAAATACATAACAGACATTCGAAATGTCCGTGGAGACGGTCACTGTGGGTTTCGATTCGTAGCTGTGTGTTTAGGGTGGCAAGAGGATATGTGTCACTTCATCTGCACACAACTTAAGGAGGAGATGGAGGATAACACAGACCGGTGGTGGCCAATTTTAAACCATGTAGATCACAGTTGCTTCAAGAGAGTACACGCGTCATTAGATTAGCATGGAGTGGGACCAACAACGGATGAGCATTAGATGGAGATGCCCTCCACAGGATTACTGATTACTCAGAAATTTAAGGTGGTTGTTCAATTTCTCTCTCCGAATGATCTCAGTGAGACTTACTTCCCTATGTTCGATGGTCCATTGAAGAACATGCGTTCGTATCGTTTGCTTTTGTTAACAAAGATCATTTTATCAAGATTGAGTTAGCAGAAGGCGCCCCAATGCCAAAACTGAATAGTACATGGCGTGAGTTTCGATCTGAAGAGGCATGTGAGTGGGAGACGATATATGACGACCGTATACAACGGGTTGATGTTCCATCACCACAATACTTCGACTTAACCTAGCTTATCGTATGTTACCGTTTTTATCATGTATACTAAAATATTTAACGGGAAAAAATTGTTGTGCACGCTAATTTATGATTATGAGAAGAATTTACTTTTTATTTCTTATAAAAAACACAAACATTAAGCTTAGAATACATAAAACGTGCTAAAAAACAAAAAAGTTTAACAAGGGCCGTGGAGGCCACTGAGGTGTTTAGGGTGGTAAACCAAGGACGAGCTCGTCCAGGATATGTACGTTGCAGGCTTGACCACTTTGCCTGACAACATGCTGATTTCGTGGTGGCCCACTATCGGTGGTGGTGTAGCGTATGCGGCGGACGCCGAGAGGTATTATTATCGTTTTTTTCAACGATTTGTGTTGTCTGGTTCGTACAAAAACAGAGGAAACTCTGCCGAAATTTTTATAATTTTATTATTATCCTGTGCAGGGCCAGCAACATCAGGGACCCTCTGATTCGTTACCTACACCGTGTGATTACCTAGTCTATATTGAGGACCAGAGATTAGGGGGGTTGGTCAACGCCATAGCGTTGCGCGTATGCCCGACCGACTTGTGGGTCCATATTGAGGACCAGAGATTACTAAGTCCGATGCTGCCCAAGTATGATTATTATTTAATATTATTGTTATTGTTGTACGTTTCAGGCGATTAAATATTACGACTATGCAGCAGATGAAGGTGGCGACCAGGGTCCCGGGCAGCCAGCCACCCGCATATTTCCAACGCGCTTGGGGTCAAGCTGGCGATCGTGGCGAGCGTTTTGTACCACAGCCGCTGGTACATATTGAGTGGCCGCGTGCCGAGGAGGTTCAGATGCCACACGTTGGCGACGGCGATCCACCGGAGGATGTAGCTATGCCAGAGGTCGCCCCTGATGCCCGATAGCATCCTAGTCGCGTTTATCACGCTGTTAGGTTGCCTGAGACCACGAGCCAGCTACTTCAGCAGGTTCTGGATCAGATTGGGTCGCTTCGGGCTGAGATGGGGTCGAATCGGGCTGACATGGGGTCGATGCGGGCTGATATGGAGGGGATGCGGGCTGATATACGGTGGTTGGTGTAGAGCGAGAATGGTAGGAGAGCACATTTTGGTATGGGGCCGCATGGGGGGTCCACCATTCAGCAGGGTGGGGCGTCCACCAGTCAGCCGGGTGGGTCGGGTCAGCCGGACGGGTCGGGTCCTTAGTTTGTTTATTTGGATCTTGTATTTTTTTAATAGTATCGTTTCTTTATTTGAACAACATGTTTTATTTTGTATGTAAATGTTTGAATGTTATGCTTTATTTTATTGTTCGTATCTTTGGTTTTGTTTAGTTCGGCAATATAAACGTTAATAAAAACGAACATTCATATTCACATCCATATAAAAAAATCATATTATACAAATAAAAAAAATAATATTTATAAAAAACCAAACATTTATATTCACATCTCTAACCCATCTTAAACACCCACACTACACTTATAAAAAACCAAACAATCATTATTCAATCATTGCCAATGATTACCAATGATTGGTAATCATTTAGGGTTTTTATACGGGTCGTGGGGGCCTTGATGGGCCGTCGTTTTATCGGGTTGGCACCTATACGGATCGTGGAGTCCCTGACGGGCCATATGTGATTGTGCAAATAAAAAACCCTATTGTATATATAACCGGAGCCCAAATAAAATATGTCTTAATAGATTTTCTCAGATTTAACTTCTATTTAAATTTTGATGCGGTAAAAATATAAGAAAAAGTTAAGAAATATGTTTGCTAGAAAATATGTATTTGTTTCGCTTCCTTATCATCTAACATAGACTAGTGTTTTCGAAGTACGGCGTGTTGCGCCGTTGGCCATGATCTACGCAATGGGAGATCGAACGTAGGGGAAAGAACTATACGAACATAGGCGAACGTAGACGAAAGAACTATATGAACGCACACGAACGTATGCGAAAGTACTATACGAACGCAGACGAACGTTGGCATAAGAATTATACGAACGTAGACGAAAGAACTATACGAACGTGAACGTAGACGGCAGAATTATATGAACGTAGACGAACGTAGATGAAAGTATTATACGAATGTAAACGAAAGTTGGTGGCGAAAATGGGAAAAAAAACTTAACCAAAAAGTCGGTGTCCAAATTGGGAAAGAAAATTAAAACAACTTACGTTGACGAACGTACTGTACGAACGTAGACTAACGCCGCATAAAAAATTGCTATACGAACGTAGACGAAAATACCATACGAACGTAGAGCAACTTGGGTTAAAGATCGGGTGTTACAGACGAACGGAGACGAATGTATTATACGAACGTAGGCGGACACTACGTAAAAAAGAAAGAAATAAAATGTGGCAAAAGTAGGGGAAAAAAAACTTAACCAAAAAAGGGTGTTACAGACGAACGGAGACGAAAGTACTATACGAACGTAGACGGACACTACGTAAAAAAGAAAGAAATAAAAAAGGGGAAAAAAGACTTAACCAAAAAGTTGGTGGCCAAAACTGTGGAAAAATAAAGATTATGGGAGAAAAAGCTAACCAAAAAGTTGGTGGTCAAAATGAGGGAAAAAAAAGAACACCTAAAGAAAGGAAATGAAAATGTGGCAAAAATAGGAAAAGAAAAACTTAATAAAAAAGTTGGTGGTCAAAACGCAAAAAAAAAACTTAATAAAAGAAGCAAAAAAAAAAGAGGCGAAAAGGAAAAAGTTGGAAATTGACTATTTCTAAGATTTCTCCGTTTAATATATATATAATTATGTTGATCATCATCATCCAGCTACCGATAATTAGGAATGGCAACAGGTTGGGTATGGGTCGGGTTTGACTAATACCATACCCATACCCGATCATAAAATCGTATATCATACCCGTCCCATTACATGTCGGTATTTGTCAGGTATTACCCGTCGGGATTAGAGCATACCCGCGGGTATCTTGTATACCCATTGGTATTTGCATTTATATATATATATATATATTTTTATTTTCTTTTATAGTCTTATGTTCAAAAGATATAAAATATATGAAATTGTAATAAGTAACATATATATCATCATTACTATAATAATCTTTAAAACATTTAAAATGTAAATATATGTTATAGTATGAATTTTGAAAACTTTTTTTATTTTTTATAGCATATAAATATAAATAATAATGTTATTAGAATATATATTTTAAACGAAAAGTTTATTTTTGAAATAATAACAACAACAACAACCTTACCCAGTAAATCCCACAAGTAGCAAGGCTAAGAGTAAGGTCTGGGGAGGGTGAGATGTAGGCAAACCTTACCCCTATCCTTACGGATAGAGAGGCTGCTTCCAGAGAGACCCCCGGCTCGACGAAACACAAATCAACAAGCAAGCGACACTAAAAACTAATAACTAATAAGGAGCTACTGAGTTTTTTGAAATACTAAATCTATTAAAATAAATCATTACTAAAAAATAGTTAAGAAAAGGTATATATATATATATATATATATATATATATATATATAGGGTAAGTATCTAGTGAAAACCCATATGAGTTGGAAAAACTCTAGAAACCCATCTAAAGGTCCACATCATGCCACATGCTCAAGTTACAAATCTGGTTAATGGGCAAATTTGTCAATTTACATTTTGTTGGTTCTCTCTCTTACCTGACACATTACCTTCTCTCAGCTACTTATCATCACTCTCTTTCATTTGAAAAAAACTCCACCAGAAGGTAGGTTGTTTGTTTCATCCTCAATTCACAACCTTACATTCAAGAATATTCATAAAGCAACCTCTACTTTTAGTTTGCAATTTGGGTGTTTGTTTTCCATAAAAATAGAAGAAGATAAAGAAGTGCATTTGGGGTTTTTTTAGTTATACATCTGGTATTATTGTTTTCAGATCTGAATCAGTTATGTGTGTAAATTGTGTTCAGATCTGAATCGCTTTGTATTCCCTCGTTCGATCTTATTTCAAGGGCTTCTTAGATTCTTGTAAACCATCATACTCACAAGATTGAATGATTTTAAATCCGAGGTGGCGTCCATGAGGGCTTCAGATTTGGTTTTGCAAGGCGGCGTCAATAGGTGCTTCAAATCTGGTTTTTGAAAGGGAGTTAGATTTGAAGGTTTTTGCTGCTTTGAAGGACTAGGCTTTTATTTTGGGATGATTATGAGGCAGGTAGGTGGGTGGTTACATTTTTGTATCATCTCTCTCATGACACACTTTCATCAACTATCAACAAACTCTCTTTTCTTTTACAAAATCTTAACAAAGAACAATAATATGTTTTACTCTCTTTCTCTTGCTCCTTTTTAGAAAAGTAATTCAAGATCCATTTCACTTTGCGAAGAAATCAGGCACGTCATACAAAAACAAGTTCGAAGAAAAATATCTTTGAAAACAAATCAGATCTGAAACATTTCGTCGTCCAGCAACGATCCCCACAACCGTCATCGGCGAACTAATATAGAGGTGAGCAACGTCGGTATGATAAACGGAAGTAGCAAAACCAAAATTACCAAACAGAAAGTAGGAAATGATAGAGAGAGAAATGAAAAATAAGAGTGATGATGAATGTAGTTTTGAAGAGTCAACGGGGAAACAAAATAATATATTTATTTGGTTTTGCAATTGATTTGTTAATTCATACATTTTACCTTAAAAAATGTAAATTATGGTGGTGGTGGGTGATGATTTACATGCGAGAGTTTGATATCCTTTGCAAAATCTTGTATGTTATGCTTTTTTTTTCTTGGCCCTCATACTTTCGTATTCAAATTTTTAAGTGTTTTTTTCATATTCAAACTTAGGAGATGGTTTATGCAAAATTGGTACATATGTATTTATACTAATTTGTTAAAAATGTATTTATATTAATATTTTTAAGTATAGTGTTCAAACACCAATCTTTAGGGTTTACTTCTTTTTTCTATCGATTACTTCATATGAATTTTTTTTATAGTCTCTTAGTGGTGAATGATAGGTCTAACGAGATCGCGTCATTGACAACAATCTTTCGGCTACTTGTTATCGGAAGTTACATTTTGTACCATTTGCTTCCTTACTTGAACATTTAGCATGTGTTGTTCCATCTTGTACCATATGCTTGGTTGTTTTTACCTGATGATATGGCCAAATTAGATGTCGATGGCATTGGGGTGTTTAATGCTTGTCACTTTTTTTTTGCTTCTTGTAATCGATAAATGTAATTTAATAAATCGAGTACGTATGTGACATTCCTAGCTACATGTGTAAGACTCCAATATCTTCATATGTACACCAGTTACATTTTTAACATGAATATTAAAACAATCGAAAGTTAAATAGCTTTCGAAACAGAGCAAATCTTTGAAATTAGACCTTCTCCTTATTCTAAAATGGGGGTATGATATTTATATAAATAAAAAAATTGTAATTTTATAACAATGAGTTTTAACTTTTTTTAGTGAGTAATATAAAAAACTGGTCGATTTTGGGTACACCCTTTTATAAAAATGTTAGTTATAAAATGTTACATATGATGACGGATTATCGTTGTCGGTTAACGGCGTTTGTAATAATAATTAAATAAAATATTAGTTTCTAATTCTAAATTGTGAGTAGAAATTAATATATTAATGTAAAAGCTATTAACTATAGTTTAACAACATTATACTATAATTCTACAGTGGTCGGTGATTTTAGTTACGTATGTATCCTAAAGTGGCTACATACGTATTCAGGAAATGTTACATATGTATTCTAAGATGTTACTTTGTAACAACATAATCTATTTACGATTACTTATCAAAACTAATAAAAAAGACATGATAAAAAATGTTGAACCAAAATGTACTACTATAATTAGAGAAATTGGTAACATACTGGAGATAACACGATGATAATAAGTTTGTTAAGTTGAGTTGCTCATATGTTATTTTTTGACAAAATACTACTTAGCATCTAAATTCATTAGACCCATTTAACATTTTATACCATGAACCAGCACTCAACATTGATAAACCCATTTCTATATCAATTTTTTTAATAAAGAACAAAAATCATCACAAGATCCAGTCACAGTAATCTAGCACTATACTAATGTGACCAAATACATCAAGAAAAACGGATCTTGTAAATTTGGCAAAAAAAAATCAAGAAAAATATTACTATTTGATGTCCATCATCTACTAGAGTTCGTTGCTTCAAACAATTCGTGCCTCAAACAAGAAAAGATAAATAAAAGTAATAAACTTCAAACAATTTGCCTCAAATAAAAAAAAAGAAATATAACTGATAAAATAAGGATTTACATCGACTTTGTCAGCTTGTGCCGCAGTTGCCGAACTAAATCTTCTAAGGATTACGGATTTACGGTTGAAGCTCTTGATGTTCTTATTCTTAAACTTTCCGATTTCAGTGATAAAGAAGGTTGAGACATCGTGTGCTGATGATGGAATCCTCCTCAAACTCAATTTTGAATTAACAGTTGCAAAAGCTTTGAATCCAATTAATTGATTGAATCTGAATGTTCTGAGAGTAGCTTGCTCATGCTTTTTGAAGAAAACCCAATTGCTCATTTCTTAAATTAAAAGAAGATGAGAGAAGGTTTAGAAAAGTACAAAAGTTATGTCAGAAGAGAGAGGATATTTAGTCACTTATTCTTCCTTTCTTACCCTTTGCATCATAGCAATAAAAAGGACAAAGGTTACTTTATTCAGCTTAAATCTTGGTCGTTCATTTTAGAGATCAACGGTAAGATATAGGGTTTCTTGAGTTTTCACAACTCAATAGGGTTTTTATTTTAACCCAACCCTATATATATATATATATATATATATAAAACTTAAAAGTCTTCTTGTATATGTTTCGAGTAGAAGGGTATTTAGTTTCGGGTAATCGGGTTGGGTATCACCTAACCCGTCTCATACCCGCGAACTATATTTTTTTCAATACCAAACTCGTCCCATACCCATCCCAAATGCTTCAGGTTTCGGGTATACCCGTCGGGCTCGTGTTTTTTTTGCCATCTCTACCGATAATCGCCTAGTAACTATTACCTTTTATTCTTATATTATTATTATATATATATATCCTAGCTTTTATCCCGGGAGCATCCCGGGGTTGAAATATCTAATATGACATAATAAAATATCTAATATGACAACATAATTAATAACTTGTCAATATATGATTAATAAATAAATAATAAATAATAATAATAATATTATTATTTATTTTGAACAAATCCCTGTCAGAAGTTATCATATTCAAATATAAAAAAAACGAATCTCTGCGTCGGGATATAAATTTAGTGTCATTACAAAATATTATATAATGTCAAATGAATTCGGAAGTTTGTAATCGATCATTCTAAGAAGAACTAAGATGAAATAAGAAAAAAATTGTTTATTGAAATAGTATTATAATAACCATACATATATTTTAGTTACATACTATAAAGTTTTTAGTTTATGATGGTGCACATATGTTGCAAATATCGAACACATTAGTCTAAGGGTTATGTGATGCGTTAAAAAATTCATGGGTATATGATCGGGTATGTAGTTCGGGTATTTGGGTATGTGGTTTCGAGTAATCGGGTTGGGTATCGCCAATAATCGTTTTTTTTTCTCCGTTTTTTATATAACACTATGGTACTCGTTGAAAAGATAATAAAACGCTCGTTAATTTTGCGTACTTTTTTTCTTTAAAATCTCGTATCTAAAATATATTACATTTAAAAGTTATGGGAGGAAAATGAGATAAAAAAATAATAAAGGTTTAATATTTATTTTAGTAGATTAGATTTTAGTATATTTTTAATCTATATGTTATTTTATTTCCTTTTAAATAAATTATAATATCGGGTTTTTTATTAATGATTAAAAATAGATGAAAATAATAAATTCAATACTATCACCTCAAGGTGCCACATGACACATTCAATAGGGGGTTGAGGCCTCCATTAAATGCCACCTCATACAAACTCAATTCTTTTATTATAAGTTATTATATATATATATATATATATATATATATATATATATATATATATATATATATATATATATATATATATATATCAATTATCTACATCCTTTTTGGCCAGTATAGGTTTGGGTTTTACCAAAATCTGCCACATGAACTCAACTACTTATGAGCGAACAACATCATTGCTATAGCACGTTTTTGCTTTTTTTTCCAATATGAGATTTTGAGTCTTTGACTTTAGAGTGAAACCCAACCAACCAGTCTCCAAACACTACACTCAAAATTTTGTAAATGGAATACGTGGGTGTTCATTTTTTTAAATGCAGTGGTATTCAAAATCGGATAATTTTTGTATCGTAAGCCATAGCAAGTTGCCGTTGCATATATCATGATGAACACAACTGCTTATTACCAAACTAGGAACAACATCGTTGCTATTACGATATCAGTGTTCGCATTTATATTTCTCGACAGGTCAAACTGATGACCAAACTCCTACCGCACTGCGTGGGGAAAACGACCACACCCCGCCGCGAAGTGCAGAAAAAAACCTAGTTTAAAACAAAAGAGTTGACGTTCAAAAATTGATCATTAGCAATAAATAGTAACTGTTACTAAATGAATCAAAAGATGTAAATTTATAATTTATGAATAAAATCTATATCTATTATCTATTAATTAATTAATTATTATTAATATATATAAAAAAATTGGCGCTTGAAGATGTGGCATTCATTGGTGCCCCCCCTTTTTGAATGTGCCACGTAGCTTCTTGTGAGAATTTAAAAAAAAATAGATTTATATCACAAATTATTCATTCATCAATGCTCTTTTTATATATTTTAATTTTAAAATCTTTTATCTTTTCATACGATATTTTCTCTTATTATAAAAACATTTTATTCATTTGGATTTAATAATAATAATAATAATAAATTATTATTGTAGAATTATTTAACCTAGGTTTATTATTTGTTCGGATCTAGCAATCTAAGCATTTGATGTTTTTTTACTATTTATTTTATTGATTGATTGTAAACGGTTGAATGTTATTTGTAACTTTGTTCTTTATCTTTCAATTTCCGAGAGTTCTAAAATTGGGATCTATTAGAGAAGGTTTGGTTTGGTAATCATTAATTGACAATCGTGTTGTTTCTTGTGGATCTTTAATCAAGTTGCTTAGGTATGCTGTTCCATGTTGACTTTTATTTGAATTAATAAACTTTAATTAGATTCTATTTTTTTTATTAATTGTGATTGTGTTGATGTTGTGATTAAAGGAGGCTGATGGAACCAAAAGTTCTCTCATAGGCCGGTACCCGTGTTTTGAACTCAGATTTCGCTTAAGGTAACAATATGATCTTCTTTGTTCTTTCGATTTAGTTATTGTTGTTATTTGCATCTCATATGCGATGTTGTCTTTGCTGGTTAGCCACGCCTTGACAAAACTTGAGCTTTGTTTCACGGTCATGTCATGTATATAATAGATTTTATTTTAAGTTTTAACACAAGTCAAAGGGTTTTATATGCTCTTTATAACATGTAGGCGATCATGTGAAATCTTCCATCGTCTGACATGATAGAATCATGCTTTGTGGCTGGCCCTGCTGTATAAAAGTTAAGTTATCATCACAATGGATAGCTAAGGTACTGATTTTGATTGCTATATAATTACAATGAGAAAAATTGCAGGCTTTGTAATACAAGTCGTCTTAAGAAAGGTCATGTCATGTATATAATAGATTGTATTTTAAGTTTTAACACCAGTTAAATGGTTTTATATGCTCTTTAGTTAGTTATACAATAAATTTGTTATGCACATGTTGATTAGGTGATGGATGAATATAAGAAGACGTATGGCGATTCATGTGTACAAGCAGATAAAACCGATCAAGGTCCGCATCTTAATGATGCTTTAACTAGGTTTTTTTTATCATTTTTTATTACGTCATATTAGATTTTTCAACCCCGGGACCTTCCCGGGGTAATCAACTAGTATATATTTAAACTAAAGCCATTTATCCTACATGGCACTCATATGCTCTCTCCCTTGATAGTGCCATGTAGGATGTCATGTGGCATTAACTAATTTTAGGAAAAAAAAGAGTTTAAAAACAAAATTGGATTTTTTTTTCTCTCATGTTTTCTCCTATAATTTTTAAACGTTAATATCTTTTATCTACGAGATTTTTAAAGAAGAAAATCACACCAAATTAACGAGCGTTTTATTATCTTTCCAATGAGTACCATAGTGCTATATAAAAACGTAGAAAAAAACGACGATTTTTTTTTGTGGGTTATTGTTAATGCAGGAAAAAAAACACGTGTTCAGGTAGTTTATTAATCATGTATAGGCAAGTCATTAATTATATTCAAACCAGTAAATATGAATTCTATTTTCAACCAGAGCCGAATAGGTTAATAGAGTTATACATTGTTTTAGGTTAGGTATCAATATTAGTATGTTAGAGTTTTACATTTGTTTAGTATTTATGATAAGTGTTAATATTAGAGTTATATTGGAGTTCTACATTGTTTTAGGTTAGATATTAATATTAGAGTTATACATCAGTCTATTTCATATGTAAAATTGATGTGTCATATTAAATTTCTCAAACCCGAGGCGCTCCCCGGGTATAATCTAGTATTCTTAGGGGGGGGGGGGGGAAGGGGCTCTACCTGTAGGTGTTTTCAACTTCACTGATTTCAACCAATCTTACACTGCCACATCATTTCACGGAAACAGTTTTTTAAAGTCAGCACTTCACTGATTCACTTCACTAAAATCTTTTTTTTTCTATTTTTTAAATAACATTAATTAATCCATTTTTTAAATGTATTTGAAACCAAAAATTCTATTTTTAATAAAACATTATTTAATCCATATTATTTTAAATGTATTTGAAAATAAAAATTCTATTTTTTTTAATAAACATTATTTAATCCATACACTACTTGGCCCACCTATCATTTCTCTTTATCTATTTATTTATTTCTTCACACACAACCACACCTAGCTATACATACATTTGTATCTATCTACTTCTTCACCTTCTTCACGTTTACACAAAATGAAAAAAGAAGAAGAAGAGGAAAGCATAATGCAACTTAAAAGAATATAGAGGGAGAGAAGAAATAATTAAAGAATATAGAGAGATAGAAGAGAGAGATTAGAAAAAAAATAATATTTTATTTAAATTTAAGGGTTCACATCCGTTAGATAGAACCAGCAAAAGCTTCACAGGTCCTGATGTGCGTGGTTTTAGCAAAATAAAAATATATCATTTTTCCGCCCAAAAACTTTGACGTTTTAATTCCGAAACTTTGGTTTGGGATAAATGACTGATTTTTACTAAACTGGTTTTTACCAAGTTTTAAATTTATAAAGTAAACAATATTTACTTTAGAAACTAAAACCAACACATAGGCAAAAACCTGACGTGCATAGTATAGTTCCTAGGGTAAATATTGAGTATCGTATTCCAGAGTTCCTACGTTCCTCTACTCAACCTTTCATCCATCAACTGATCGGGTTTTGAAAAGAAAAATAAAACAGATGGGCTCTTTAATAAAAATGGTTTTTGAAAAAGGTTTGGTTTTGTAAATAAAAAGATAAAAATAGTAGACTAGTGTATTATGCATATCTCGGGGTCCTTCATATAAGTAGTTAAGTTTATTATTAAAATTAAAAATTTAAGTTAATTAATTGTGAGGAAGACGAGAGGGATCTTGAAGTGTTGACTCTTTGATATAGAAGCGGAGGCTACTACTGCGTATAATGCAAAACCTCTCCAGAGTGCGTCCACGTGGGGTACTCCGCCAGGGCCTCGCGTATAGTGGGCTCCTCAAACCGTGGTCAAGTCTCTACCCTTCAAACTCATCTTCTTCTTAAAATAGAGGCTTCACTTCTGACCTGGAACACCGTACACCTCGCCTTAGCTCTCGCGTTTCGTACCGAAGGATCTCGCCTTAGGGTCATTCCCGAGTGGACCAACAACGTATCCCCTAAGAACGATAACAATCGTGAAGACTGAGGGATCTCCCTTACAATTGACTCAGGCGACTCGTATCCCCATTGGTTAACGGCGTTGTACTAACGAGAACTAGATAAAGAATCTGTTATTTGTTTATCTTTTAAGTGGCACTTTAATATTTACTGATCAAATAAATATAAAGTTGTTTAAATGGGCGACAATATAATAACCCAACCCTTAACCTACAGAGCTGAATGAAGTCCTTAACAAAGGTGGAACATAATCCTAAAGGTGCATGATACAAGAGATCACTGGTGCACCCGTAAA